>CM056574.1:168126282-168726282 GCA_029721435.1 Gymnothorax reevesii
TGTCCCGCGTGGGAAACATGAAAAGCTGCCCAAACACCCCATTTTTGGCAATAAACTGGAACAACACTCGGGGCAAACGAGTCCTGAAAGCAGACTGCACGACGCTCGATGTGTCAATCTGTGTCAGCGCACGTCCTTAACTGGCACCCACAGCTGCTTCTCCAAGACGGCCTGCATCAGTGGCTCCCAAACTCGGCCCCGGGGCCTCCCTGTGTATTCTGGTTTCTGTTCCAACCACGATTGCCATTGTGGGATTTTAACAAGCTGTTAAACCTTACCAATTATGAAATTATTATACAGCAGTAATTCATCCCCCCTAAGACATATTCTGACTTGCGAAACTGTGGACCCATGGCTTACAAAACAATTTAGCAGACAAGCTGATGAGACTCAAACCTGTTTTGTCTTACATTTTTGTGATTAAGTGCAAGCAATTTCTCTTGAGAGAATTCTGAACACGTGTTCAGCAACCTGATTTGGAGTTTACTGATTTTCTCAGTGACTAATTTGACTCGTCTAAACATTGTGATGCCTGAAAATGCTTGTTACATTGGGGGAAAAAACAAAATGTTCAAGGGTTTTTTGGACACAAGTGGATATTTCTATTAAAATTTGGCTTAGGACAGCACTTAACTTCATTAAACACAAAATGCACCTTAAAAGCACAAACTATCAGCTTACTGAAATCCTATGACTGTAGTGATGCTTGGAACAAAAACCAGTATACAGAGAGGCCCCAGGACAGAGTTTGGAAACCTCTGGTCGACATCATTACGAGAAGGGGTCGGTTCAGAACGGCTGCACATCCTCATCAAATGACTGCTCATATTCACATGGAAAATGCACAAATATGCAAAGCTAAATATATGTTTTAAGTTTTATGGACACAAACACTGAAAAAGTGCAAGAACAAGACGCTCAACTTTCATGTTCTGGAGTGGACATGGACAGATGTTTTACGATTTTACAGGAACAGCTGTTTTTCAAGCCGAATGTGCAGTTTTCAGTCAAGCTAATTTATGCCAATAATGGATGAGCTTACCATAACATTCAAGCACTAACACCTGTTACTAGATAGCACAGCCATTAAATACAATAATTGTTGCTTTCGATGGCACAAGCAGTACACCACTTTGACTTAGCGAAGCTTAGGCAGCCCTTTCTCAGAAAGGCCTGAGAGGCCTCTACAGCATTTCCTTTCAGTTGAGCTCAGTTCTGGGGGCCCCAGCTTCCGTTTCCCTCAAACATTAAACAGACTTCCTCAACTGAATTCAAGGCAACTCACAGACTCAGACAGACCGTAACTCTCAACTTCTTACAACCCCAACTCGGGAAAGGTTGGAACGGCGTGGAAAACGCACATAAACACAAAATGCAGTTATCTCCAAATATAATCTGACTATTTCATTGCAGACAGTATGAGAACAAGATATTTAATGTTTTGTGGGGCTAACTTTGTTTTATTCAAATATAAATCCCTTCCTGAATCTAAAAAGCAAATGTGCCCTCTGCACAGCCTGCAATAATCCAAAAGTGCTAGTTTTCAAGCAGTAGAAAATATGATTATATGAAGGGGATCATTCAAACTGTTTGTAATAATAAGTCTTGCAAGACCTGCGCATTAATGAGGTGAAAGCACCACTGATGAACATACATACAAGACCAAATGTGAACAGGTATCCTCCACCTTAACTATTCGTGCACTTCATGACTCCACGTCATGGTGAGCGAGTATAGAAACAACAGATAGCAAATCCCAAGTGGAAAATACACCGTCCTTGATATAATACCCGACATGCAAGCAGATGATCACAGGTTACACAATGTGCACCTACAGAGGATAAAACTGTACAGTGTTAAAGTCCCATTAATCTCACCAAGATACCAGAAGATCAGCGCATAATCAACACAATTAAACCCACACAACTCAACAGTTTCACACACCAGGAAGCCTAAACAATCAAAGTCAATATGAGAACTTCATTGGACCCATGTTAGACAACCATATAATATCAATAAGTGGACTAGAAGCTAATTATTAAAAATAAATTAAACATAAACCATTCCATTATAACAAAGACAAGTTAAAATTTTAAGTTTCATATTAATTCCAATCGGTTCCAATTATGTTCAGCATGTCTATCCAGTGGGCTTTCATTTGTAATATTTTTATCACAAAATCGCCACCCTGTGGACTAGGAGCACTGTGTGCCACGCCCATAAATCACAGTGACAGAATATCTATGGTTGTTCCCTCAGCAATGCCTCCCAATAACATTGCCCATATACTGCCATTTTTGATACATTCATTCCTGCCATTCAGGCCTGCAACAGGTTCAAAGGACAAATTTAGGACGAGTCATAAGGGTTAAAAATTTGGACAATTTCGCGATTTGAAATGGCTGATGACACCAGGAGGTTTTAAATCACAATTTGGCACAAAAGCTGCATCCAGGAAAGACCTGGTCCTTCAGGAACAAAAACAGGCCGAGGATCATCAATTTGCCCACAAATCACCTTTTCCATAGTGCAATCTTTTGGCTTAAGAAGATTCTACCATCCTGCAGGACCTGTATGGGGTCATTTCATGGTCAGAACTGGACTCAAAAAACTAATGAACAAGTCCCCAACGACCAGAGGTGGAAAATCCAGGTTCAAAGTAAAGGTCCACTCCAGAATTTTGTTCCAACCACCTGGATCTACAAACCTGCACAAGTCTTCAGTCAGCAGGAAGAATAAATGAAAAGATTAAGTCTCTCCACTGAATTCGGGGGTGGAGGGAAAACATGGGAGGACCTATATTTCCTGACCCCTGGATTTTCCATCTACTTCAACAACTTCAGTGGTTTTGGACAAGGCTGCTGTAGAGTTGCACTGGCATCCAACCAGTGTGAGGCAGAGACTCACAAAATTGACCTGTGTTTCACCTCATATCGATGGGGGTGAGCAGATAAGGACAGAATTTTGATATCCGGGTGAGTTGTTCCCGGAAAGATTAGCCTTTTTTCAGCCATTGTTGGTTCTGAAGCCTTCATAATGGTGTACGTGCCTCTGATGCCTCACGGTTGAAAGGACGGAGTAAAACAAGATCAGGCAGCAACACAGAAGCACTTCACATTCATTAGGTCTTAAAACTATTTTACACAGTAAACACGGGTCACTGACACCAACACAGGCATTTCTGTAAAATACCAGACCAGACGTAAATACCATGAGACGAAAACTGATTATTCCCAACTAAGCCTGAAAAAGTTAATCTATAAATCTTAAGCTTAATCATCATGTGTAAAAATAAACTTTGCTCAAATGCGAACGTACAGAAATGAGTCAAATGCTGTTGGCGTAATTCTTTGGGTTAAGAAGACAAGTCTGCCATAAAAGTACGCCTTAGCGATGGAGCGGGTTATTTATAGAGCGTTGCCCCCAAACTGTAATCCAAACGGGTAGGCAAAGTCTTACTTTACATGAGATCACAGGTCAGGTGCAAATCCAAAGAAACTTCGAGAGGGAACACTAAGGGGGGGTTGATGTACACAGATCAAACAGGGGAAACGGCAACATATTTTGTTCTTAATTAAAACGAGCTCCTAACTAAACTATGTGAAATGCAAAGTTTCCAACAACACGTAGGCAGACGCAAAATAAACAGGCGATACTTGCAGCCAAGTCAGGAATCATAACTTCTCAGAAAGCGTGAGTCAGGCAGAATTTCTGAACCCAGGCCAGCCAGGGCTTGGAGTGGAGCCGTACATGTGCTCAGCTGTGACAACTTGGCCAAACTCGCACACGAGAAGAGCGTCATCGCTAGGCAGCAGTTTTCTACTTGTTCGGGCAGCCTTCGCCACTCGCTAAGCCTCGATAACACAGCTCTGCCTGAGCAGTCAATCCAGAACAAATACTAAACTAACAAAGGAAAACTGTAACAACAGAATATGGCAGAATATTATTCGGCTGGGACTGGGAGGACCTTCTGCAGAAAGTGACATGCATGCTGTTAACCATAACCTTTGTTGGTTAGTCAAACTACAGGCCAGATTCTCAAAACTCAGTGGAAGGGTGTAGCATGAGCAAAGGAAGAGCCTATTAAATTTTGGAAAAGATTCAAATCACTTGTCAGATGCACTAATTATTTTTCCACTTTAGTTAACACTACAACATATGAAATTTAATAATAATAATAATAATAACAAGTCGACATGGTCTACAACATCCCCCGCCAATCGTGCGCTTCTCATTTTCGAACTCAATCAAGGCCTTTATGATCTGAAGCTACACACCAAATTTGGTTGCTGTATCTGTAGTAGTTTCTGAGTAAAGCTGTCCCCTTTATCTCGGACGGACGGACGCACACACGGACGGACGGACGGAGGGAGGTCAAACCTATATCCCCCTCCCACTTCGTGTTGGCGGGGGATAATAATGCATCAATTTTATATAGCGCTTTTCTGGACACTCAAAGACGCTTTACAATGGAGGCATTATTCATTAACTCACACATTCACGCTCTGATGGTGGTAAACTACATTTGGCCTCCAAGGCAGAATAATTGAAATTCATCTTAAAATCGAGCAGTTCATACCTTTGCAATATGGGTTGTAGATTTCGTGTTTCATGGAAGAGTGAACTAACTACTGCCCTTGGCAGAGACCTGCGCTCTTCGAGTGCCGTTCTAAAAGTATGACTTCTGTGATTAATAAAATTACCTTGCAAAAGTGAGTGCCACGAACACAGGTTACCTTTACTAATGCATTCAACCACGCAGAAAAATGCTGAATTAATCGCTATGAAGTCTCTAGAGGCACTGAGTGCAAAATTGCTTGTTTAGAAAAGGCAATGTAATGCACATGCACACAGGCATTATGCAAACGTGGCATTCGCGTATCGGCCCATCGTCCACGTGCAAACTGTATTTTTGGTCAACAAAAACAAAACTTTTGGATAAGTCCTACCAATACAAAGATTTCCAGAAACTCTGTTTTTGGTGCTTTGGTGTAGACAAGGAAAACCAAGTTTTTGGCTTGTGAAATCACCTTTACATGGCACAATCATGCAATGATAATAAACGCAAACAAAATACTTCTGCATTTAACAGTCAAAACGGGACCTTTTCTGCGCGTGAATGGCACTCTTCGTGGAAACATTTTTTTAGAAAAATTAATTTCCCGTTTTCTATCGGACTCCCCCCGAAGGACCCATAAATAGGGAACCCCACCCATTTTATATGGCTGGTCGTCAAATTTTCAGCACATATGCATTAACAGTAGTATGCAGCTGCTGCGAATTTCTTCATCTACGCCAACGCATAACAGAGAACCTACAGGTATTCTGAAAATGTCTGTCTCTCCATCTTTGGAAGAAATGAAGTGATTAGTCTTCCTCCGATCACAAATTTTGATAAAGGGTCACTCTATTGAATCAGGGAAATACTTGGAAATCGCGGATTTCATACGAAATGCCCCTTTAACAAATAATAGTAGTTACCTTATCACCAAGTTGAAGCAGAGGGGCACCGGAATGCGCCACGGTGGTCACTGCTACTGAATCCAACACTGTCGCAAAACAAACCGTTACCTTTATGCGTCACTGCGCCTTTTTTAATAGCTTCACCTCTTCAGGTCGGATCAGTTAGCCTGGGCTACCGATTATAGTCAGTCTTTTATCGCTGGCCAACGAGGTCTTCAATTATGTGATCGCTGCCCGCAAGTCTGGCATGCTCTTGACAACGCACTAACTGTGTGTGTTTTAGCGTTTCGTGTGGCAGGAGATTTTCTGATAAACTAATGGGGAAATGCGCTTGGAAAAACACCAGTGGTACCTGCGGATTATGCCGCAAATCGATTAGATGAGGTCGGACACAACATGGGGTCCCACTGCACTGGCGCATGCGCACTAAGGGCAGGCGATCACACACAGCTGAGCTGGCCCTGGCCCACAAGGCTCAGGAGTCCCTATAACGGTAAAGAAAACAAAAGGACCTCAGAGACTAAAGTAAGAACCATCTTACTGCTGGTGAGGAGACTACGCAGCAATGACAGATGACCAACTTTGCACCTTCAATTCTCTCCCACAGCCCAAATAGCCCGGTAGACTTTCTGGCCAGTTGCCAATATGATCGCCAAGTAAGAAAAATCCAGACGAACTCCGTGGCCCAATGCTGATTTTACACTGAAATAAGCTGCTTTCACACCGGACGCGAAACGACATTTTCGCACGACAGATTACATTCAAAGTCAACGCACAGACTCGAGTGCGCATTTGCATCGACTTTGGATGTAATCTGTCGCGCAAAAAAAGTAGTTTCGCGTCCGGTGTGAAAGCGGCTCTTATAGGCAGTGACAGCTTGACAGACCGAGCGTGTCCGTTGCGCCCGGTAAAACGGCGGTCTGGCTGGCAAAGCTACCGAGCTACAGCAGTGCCGAATGACTTCATGTCGGCGAGTCAGTGTCTGGTCGCAGCTCGAATCGAGAAAGTCAATCACTAAAGAGCTCAAAAATAGGCTCACATGGTCAACGTCTTATTTACATTTCAGCGTTTAATGCTTCATTATGAACAGGATCCCAACGCAGCGAGTCTATGAAAGACACCAGCTCGGCTGCTGAGGCGGGGGAAGGGCTAATCTGCTGAAAACACTCTGCTGCAAATTCGGTTACCAATCCCCCTCCCCCAATCAACTCAGCTAGATATTGTTAAATATACATCTCAAGAATAACTGGTGAAATTTTCATTACAATATACTAGGAAATAAAGAAATCACGGAGGAAAGAATAGATGGTTAACGTTACAGTTTTTCAACAGAGTGTTTTCAGCAGATTAGCCCTGAGCTAATCGCGGTTGGCTACAGCTATCACTGGCTAACACTAGCCAACAAGATAACCATCTAACCAAGTTCCATCACACAGCGAGTCTACAGACGCCAGTCCGTCCAGAGGAGTCCGCATATCAGGCGGATAAAATCGCAACTGTGCGTGTGAAACGCGTTAAGTTACCGAGCAGCACAAACACAAGGCCGGAGACGGAGAAAGTCGGCCGGCTAACGTGCTACATTTATTCCCCGTCAAAATAATGACTGTAACCCCCGGGCCGCGGACTTTTTTGGATTTGCTTAGAGCCTCTAAGGTTGCAGTGGGATAACAGCCGGGCTCCGGGTGCGGCGAGAACCCCGTCTAAACTTCAGCATGAGCGGGGTGTTTCAACAGAAACTTTACACTCGGTAGCACCAGTAAACCGGGCAGCTAACCGAACGAGAACTTCGACATTTTAGCCGGCAAACTTACTAGCCTGTGCGGCAACCAGACGCAGAGACCGATGTCCGCTAGCGGGCTAGTTAGCCTAGCAGCCAACGTTAGCTGCAGTTCGCTCAGAATTAGCCAGCTAGCCAAGTCGAAGCATTTTTTTTAAATCACGCAAACGGCTAGCGCCATAGCGAACTGTGGCTAAACGCCGTTCATTCTTTATTCAATAAAAGTTACCTGCTAGTTGTCTCTTGAGTAATAGCGCGGACTGTAGCTCCGTCATGATTCACCAGCCGACTACTTTTCTGTGCAAAACAAGAACTCTGACGGGCCTGCCGGTTCAGATAGGCCGATACGACATGGAGGAAAACTAGCTAGCGAGAACAACTCGGGTAAACAGCGAGCTGCAGGGACCGCGGTGTTCTTTCGCTGTTTGCTCGGCCACTTCGAGCATGCGCACAATGGCCAACGGGATGTCAAAAAAAAAAAACTTACATTCAATTTAATCGAAAATGCGCCTGGCTGCGCAGAACCTTTCCGAAGTCAGGAAAGCTGGACTGATTTTGATGGGGCGTGCCACTACTCTAATTTATGTTTTATGCGACAAATCTGCGATTCGCAAGAATGTCTGGTTTGTCTGAATGAATTTGTTCCAATTTCGAATATGAAAACGGCAAGGGGCGCGTTTCTCAAAAGCGTAGTTGCTAACTAAATCAGCAGCATTCATAGTTCTTCCATTCACAGTCAATGGGCCCAACTATACTCAAAGGCAATGAAAACGCAACACTCTAAATTTTTGGTTTATTTTTGCTTAGGACCTGAGTAGTCCAATTTGAGTGCTCAAGTGACCATTGGGGTCACAATGTTACACATGAATGATCATCATGTAACTCAACGGTGTGAGTTGGACTCTGATCAATCCATATTGAGTGCAACATATGGGATTAGGAGTTGTGCAAGTACAGTGGTTGAAATGAAGGAGGGGTTGTCTTCCCTATATGAAGGCATGACAAAAGCCACACAAAAAAACATTTTTAAGTGTCATAATGCCACATCTGTTGACTGAACAACGGAACAGGGCCCTGAGTATGCTGGAGGCGGGAGTAAGTGCCCGGCAAGTGGCTCATCGTTTTGGGTGTAGTACGTCCAGCATCGGTACGTTTTGGCTGTGGTACGTCCAACTGGGATGAGCGCTTTCATCAAGAGTACCCAGACCTCAAACCAGGCAGCAACTCCAGAATTTACTGCAGACAGAGAGGAGACAACCTCCCCAAGACAACCTAAGACCCTTAGTCTTGTTGTGAATTTTCATTTTAAACTTGTGCTCATTATGTTTAATGCACCTGTCTATTATTGTCCAAATTGGCCCATAAACACATTTAATTCATCAAAATCAACCCACCGAACATATTTGAATTGTTAAAATAAGAAAATGAGTTTAAGTCACAAAATTATTTGAATCCAAACTGGTGTTGCGTTTTCATTGCTTCTGAGTATATGAAAGTTAGCATCTTTGATTTCGGGAAATGCCCCCAAGGTCAGTTATTAACTAAGATTAAAGGTAACCTATTCTGTTGCAGCCTTTCCTGAACAGAGCTGTTAGCTTCAGGGAGTGAGCTGCAATTTTTAAATTTTCGAAATATTTGTTAATCTGCACGCAGTTAATGTATGCATTGAATTAATCAAGTAAGTAAGCAAATAAATCATTATTTAATTAATATGGTCGTGATTGTTTTGTTACGGGAAAGTTTTCCAATTTAACCAATTACTGCCATGTATCAGACCTTCATTTACCACATTTCTTTGGATTTCACATAAGATTAAATGATTCATTGTTTGAACTGTTATTAACCATTTGAATAAATCTTTTTTGTTAAGAGAATGTCACTCGCTTGTATTTTTATCTCTATGAAACTACGAGAATACTGTAGAATCAGTTGCTTTTCCTATAGACATAAAGTCCTCCTCAATATATTTTGCTCTGTCAAATTTGCCTAATTTTGCCAAGTGCATGACCGAAACAATATTACACTTCCATTTTTTCTCTGTATTCTGGCATATTGGATTTGAAATGAATAATGCATTGAGGCTTGAGTGCAAACTGATGACTTTAATTTGAGACAATTTGTGCATTTGCATCCATATTAGGTGAATAGGAGGATAAATACAGGCCTATATACTTTCTTTTAAAGGAACCAACATTGATTGAATATGACTGTCCAGATGTTTCCTCTCCAGTGAAGACAGCAAGAGATATAGACCTGAAGGAAGAAAAAAAAAACCCTTTTCAACAGTTGACCACAGCAGCAATACTTTCCAGCGTGTAGGAAAAGATGTTCTGCCACGAACATGAAGAGAAGACGACACCAGCATAACCTCTGGAGGTTTATTCATTCATTCATTCATTCATTTTCTATACCCGCTTATTTCTCACTAGGGTCGTGGGGCGAGCTGGAGCCTATCCCAGCTGGCTACGGGCAGAGGTTTATTGCAATTCAAAATGAGATGTAAAAGCTTATCAATCTGAAATAAAAAATGGACAGATGGAATGTGTATTAGCTCGTACTGAGATGAAAAGATATAATGAAGAAATTGTGTCACAACCCTTGTGTGAATTCCTTGTGTCTCCTCGCAACTCAGTAGCTTGCGTGTGTTCAGCATATGTGTTGTGACTGGTTTACATCCTGAACATGTCTTCCCCTCGGCAGAATCTCGTAATGCGGCTGTGCATGACGGTATAACAAGTATTTAAGCCCTCTAGTTCATGTGCAAGTTGGTGGACTGTAAACTCACTTTCATGCAAGTTTTCCCAGTTGATGGTAAGTTGTAAAGCAATTTTGTCTAATGCAAGTACAACTTTAGAGACAACCTTTTCCCTGGAAATCATTCTAATAATTTTGTTGATTCGAGTAAGCTTCCAGTCCTACAATGTTGTACAAACCAAATTCCAAAATAGTTGGGACAAAGTGTAAACTGTGAGTAAAATCAAAACGCAATGACTTTCAAATCACACCAGCCAGTATTTTATTCACAGTAGAACAGAGATAACATAGCAAATATTGAAAGCGAGAAATTTTACAATTTTATCCACAAAATGAGCTAATTTCAAATTTGATGCTACAGGTCCTAAAAAAGTTGGAACGGGGGGCCTGTTTACCATAATGTAGCATCCCTCTTCTTACTGACACAGAGTGGAGGCGTCTGGGCATTGAGGAGACAAATTTCTTGAGTTTAGTCAATGGAATTTGATCTCACTCTTGTTTAATACAGTCTTCCAACTGTTGGAGAGCTTTGGGTCTCCTTTGATGGACTTTTCATGTAATTATATGCCAAATGTTCTCAATCAGTGAAAGATCAGGACTGCAGGCAGGCCAGTTCAGCACACGGACTCTTCTACTACGAAGCCATGCTGTTGTAATAGCTGCAGTATGTGGTTTTGCATTGTCCTGCTGAAATACACAAGGCCTTCCTTGGAATAGATGTCGTCTGGAGGGGAGCATATGTTGCTCTAAAACCTTTGTATACCTTTCATCATTCGTGGTTCCTTTTTAGCTCCTGCTGCTCACGGTGCGGGAGCTATGGTACGAGCGGGAGTTTTGGTATCGGGCTCCGTCTGTGTGTGCGTGCGTGTGTGCAAGAGTGTGTCCGTCAACACATTTTGCTTCATCTGATCAGTTATTTCAGTAACAGGCTCCTAATTTTTACTGAACATGCATCTCATAAAGGCCTACAAATGACGTGCCAAAAGGTGACCTTGGCCTATTTTTTTTCAACGTTACTGACCTAAAAATATCACCAAAAACATAGACTATTTGCTTTATCTTATCAACATTTTCAGTTAAAGGCTCCTAACTAGCTCCTGCCGCCCGAGTGGCACGGGAGCAATGGTATCGGGCTCCATCCATGCGTGCATCTGTCAACAAAAACTTCAACATTTTGTTTCTCTTAACGGCAGGAACTTCTGGGATCACCAGTGCCCTATATTTAAAACATGCAAGTGTCCCACACCATATGCACTAATGCATCCCCATACCATTAGAGATGCTGGCTTTTGAACTGAACGCTGATAACAGGAGGGGTGGTCTTTCTCCTCTTTAGCCCGGAGGACACGGCACCCATGATTTCCAACAAGAATGTCAAATTTTGACTCGTCTGACCACAGTCCATTTTGCCACTTTGCTACAGTCCATTTTAAATGAGCTTTGGCCCACAGAACATAGCAGTACTTCTGTATCATGCTCAACAATGGCTTCCTCTTTTCATGATAGAGATTTAGGTGGCATCTGTGGATGGCACGGCGGACTGTGTGTGTACTGACAGTTGTTTCTTGAAGTATTCCTGGGCCCATTTAGTAATGTCAATGACAGAATCATGCCGGTGAGTGATGCAGTGGCATCTGAGGGCCCGAAGATCACGGGCATCCAGTAAAGGTCTTTGGTTTTGTCGCTTACACACAGAGATTTTTCCAGTTTCTCTGAATTTTTTGATGATGTTATGCACTGTCAATGATGAGACCTTCAAAGCCTTTGCAAAATGACTTTGAGGAATATTGTTTTTAAAATATTCCACAATTGATTTTACGCAAGCCTTCACGGATTGGAGAGCCGCTGACCATCTTTACTTCTGAGAGACTCAGGCTCTCAAAGACATCCCTTTTATAGCCAATAATGTTACACACCTGATGGCAGTTAATGTAATTACTTGCTAAATGTTCTTTCAGCTGATTCTCTTACACATTACTTGCTTTTACGCCCTCTTTTGCCTGTGTCCCAACTTTATTGAGACGTGTTGCAGCCAGAAAATATGTAATGAGCTCATTTTATGGATAAAAATGTAAAATGTCTCAGTTTCAACATTTGAAATGTGATCTGTGTTCTACTGTAAATAACATATTGGCTCATGTGATCTGAAAGTCTTTGCATTTTGATTTTATTCACCATGTACACTTCATCCCAAATATTTTAGAATTGGGACTGTATAATCAGTGTCCTGGATTAGTTCAGAGAGACTCAATTCAAGTCTTTTCCAGTTCACCTGCTGAAAACCCTGACATGTGTGGTGAGCTCAAATGTTTTGTGCAGACCGATTACCTATTATACTCAAAACTGAGTATGCCAACTTAATGATCTGTCTTCACAGCACTTAAAAAAAAAAACTTTCATTTTTTTTAAGTACCTTCCAGAATGCAATTAAGTTTTCCCACACAATTTTTTTTTTTTTAGGTAATCAGTTTCCACAAAACATTTGAGTTCACCACACTACCAGGGTTTACAGAGAAGCTTATCAGCAGCAAGCTTCCAGTCTTACTCAGGGTCCAAGAATGGAACTGCGTTCTTGCTAACCCATCCAGTTTGCTCCCCTTGTCCGGTTTGTTGGGAACGAGTTTGCAGTCCTGAACTGAAGCCAGGACTGGGACCGCATTCCCCTCAAGCAACCTCTCCATCTGAAGCAGCTCAGTGCCGGGGGAGGGCTGTGTTACAACTGGCAGCATCCCGTACGGTTGCAGCTCAAGCGTAGCTTATATTTACTGTGCTAAACTGCCGATCCTCCTCAAGGTTCCATCCTCAATCTCTACCGTATTGCTGTCCAACTACCAAGTGGCTCGTGTTTCTGAATCATTGCTTGATTCCCGGTCTGTACTGTAACAAAGTAGTCATAATCCAAAGCACATCACGTAATCTTTGCGATATGGCTCAGGTGCTTTGACCCGGAACGATTTAATTTGAAACGAAACCTTATTACTGATTTGATTGTTCACAATGTTCAGTACTGTTTTTAATGTCTAGGGATAACATATCGATGAATATACACCTTGCACAAATTTAATACGCATGAACGGTGGAATAAAACCTACCACTGGGTGGCAGTGTTAATATGAGGAATTCAATTCAATATAATTTAGCAGCACAGCGATTGGGGCTTTATATGGCATGATAATTTTACACATTTGCACCGATCCTTGCATTGATTCTGATCGGCCCTGAAATCTGCTTCAGTAGTAATGTGTTTGGAGGTGTGCCAGTTGGCATCATGCAGCGCAGTGGTTCCCAAACTCGGACCTAGAGGCCCCCTGTGAATGCTAGTGTTTGTTCCAAACATAATGGCAATATAATCGTGTTAACAAGCAACAAATTACTCTTAACAAGGGGCATTTCATGTGTTGTTACTTAAAATGAAGAAATATGATGTTTGATATTGCCAGTGGCGTTGCCAAGGGGGGGGGCCAGGGGAGGCATGTGCCCCCCCACGAACATCTCGTGCCCCTGCATGTGCCCTCCATTGAAGATACATACATGAATAAATAAATAAATAAATAAAGGGCATCTCAAGGACCCCCCGGGTCAACAAAATAAACGCAAAATAAATAGCGTGTCCCCTCCTCAAACTGTTGTGCTCCCTCTGCGCACCCCCAGAATAAAAAGTCTAGTGACGAGACTGGATATTGCAATACATGACATGTTCAACAACATTCCAGTGGTCATGCAGTGCTATTGGGCTATGTTGCAAACGCATATCACCATGAAAGGAGAGAAATTATTTCTATCTGACTGAGCTGAATGGGCCACTAAGTGGTGAAAAACAGACAAGTGGTCAGCAATCCAAACCATGTGGTAAATAATGAAGAATTAATTTTAAGAAAAAGTTATGACGAGTAAACCCAGCATTGTATTGATATGTTTAAGGAGGAAAAAATATGAAAGTCAGCCAAATTATAAATCTATTAACTTGGCTTTTGTTACCTCTTTTTTTTATGTTCATATTTGCCGAATAATGCCATTAGCACAATATGAACTTGAGAATATGATGGATATTCTTCCTGGCATTGTAAAGCTGTGACTTGCATAATTTTGATTATAAGAATAAATTATCCATTTAAATACTAACCACTGAAGAAAAATCCACAGCTCCTTAAAATGATTTGATTGCCTTTGTGGTTGTGAACCAAGCTTGGGAACCATTGGTCTAGTATATTCACCAAATTGAAACGTAATGACCACTCACATACAAGAGAATAAAGTTTTCTTGCAACAATGGCACATATCAAAGTCTGTGAACAACCTTTTGACAGTAAGCAGTCAGCTCACTAAGTCAATGTGTTGGATGCAGGAGGGATAGGATTTTAGCAACTTTGGTGATGGCTAAAATATAGCTGCCAGATGACTGGGTTAGAGCATGTCCGAAGCATTGCAACTTGTCAGGTGCTCCCAGACAGCCGTGCTGAATTCCCTCTGACAGAGGTCTGAGGAGAGACAAACCGAAAACCAGCAACAGGGTGCTGGATGTCCAGGGTTCAGAGACTCACAAGGGCAACTTAGGCAACCCTGTCGGGTCCAAATCAACAGCAGGGCTACTGCAGTACAAATTGCAAAAAACTTTCAATGATAGTTTCAGGATGAACGTGTCCCAACCCAGAGTACATCACACCCTACTGCTTATGGGGCTTTGTAACCACCAACAAGTCAGAGTACTCATTCCAACCCCTGTCCACTATTGAAAAAGCCCACAATGATCAATGGAACTGGACATAAAAGCAATGCCTGTTAAGCCAAGTCCTCTTTTATAGTGTATATGTGTGCACCATTGACCCAGCAATGAGGTAGCATCAGGATGCCCTGTCAGAAGAAGACAAACTGATGGAGCAAGTATGATGCTCTTGGACAATAGGGTCCAACCCAACTCCTGGAGAGCCTCCAACCTGTAACCTCAGACTGTCACCAAAGCTAAGCACACCTCATTTCCCAGTTACAGCTCTTGAGCAGCCGAGAATCAGGTGTGCAGTATTAGGGTTTGAAAAAAAACCTGCATACGATAGCTTGCAGGAACAGGTGTAGAGACCGCTGCTCTAGGATACATTTTGCTCAGAAACCCAGGGTCCAGGCATTCTTGTGGATGTCAGTTGAGGATGCTAGTGCTAAAAGGGGGTCAAGTGCCATCAATGACTTTTGAGAGAATGAGCAAAAACTTTTTTTTTCACCTAGGAAAACTGCTCAATGCACAGTCATTTTCATGGTCATGCTGCTAGCTCAATGAGACTTACAGGCAAGATATAGAGAGACATCTAGTGTTATAAAATGGCACTAACTCAAATTTAATCAAAATGGCACTTGACTACCTTTAAGTACTAGCATCCTCAATTTGACAGAGCTGTTTTGGTGTCATGCAGAGAACCAAAGACATATTTAGCACGTGGTCACTTGTTTTGGCTCATTGGCATTATACAGCATAAATCTGACCCTTTAAGGATGTACAACTGCCAGAATTTTGCTTTATTTAAATCCCTGAACACCGAATGGCGTTTCAGGGATATTATTTTTTTGGTCCGACCACCGCCGCTGCCACTGCCGTGCCACCCTACGTGTTAACGCGATAACTTCAGAAATATTTCAATTAGAAATTTCATGTTTTGCATAGAAGTACAGTAAGTATCATAGAGAGGAAGAACTGATTCGATTTTGGACAATTTACAATTTCTAGATTGGCCACCAGGGGCCAAGAACTGAAAAATCTATTTTTTTAATCATATCTCTGGAAATATTTGTCCAATTGACCTCAAATCAAGTGCAAATGAAAGGTCATGACCTGAGGATGTGTCCCACAATGACATTATACCTTTTTGGTACAAAATTTTGACACAAGATGGAGCTTTGTCACATAAAATTCACCATTTTTGACATATCTTCAGAAACATTTGTCCGATTGACCTGAAATTAAGTTCAAATGAAAGTCTATTCATGGCCTATTCAAGGATTGGGGAATTGGAGGATTGGGGGCGTTCGGGGATATACCCCAAGCCATCGCATAAGCCTAGTTTAAGAAAAGCCAAGATTTAAAAAATTTAACGTAAGGCGACTCTACAATCAGCATCGATACATTTGTTCCTGCATATTTTCTGCAAATCCTTTGTATTCAGTAACAATTTTATACAGCAGGCTATTTAATTATTACAATCATGATTAAAATTTCTTGTTTTATTTGTGCAAAATTAATGAAGAACTAAATCATTTTCTTTTAGTTACTCCATTAAGGCGACACTGCAATGATATCGTGTAATTAAAATGTAATAATTTGTCTAAATAGCAATGGATGACTGAAGACAGCACACAATCAAGGGATGCATTAAAACAAAATTATTCTCCCTCAAGTTTTCATCCAAAGGTATTCACTTTCCTACATGTCAAAACTGCAGTAGAAATCCCAAACTGACCAGATGGTTTGTGTAATTTCAGCCATGTTAGCTTATTAGGTTTATCTCTATTTGCCATGAGCATAGCCTCTGGACCAGTAACTGTCTCACCCTGTGATGTGTTTGGTTCCTGAGGGGTGAACTTGAACCCGTCCCATCATGCATCACTCCCCCCTCAGTTGGAGCCTAGGCTCTGAGCCAGCCATGACTAAACATGGTCAGTGCAGAAAGCTCAGTTCAAAGTCACTGTCCCCTTGCTGCGAATGGTGCAGGAAATGACAGGGAATAGTTCATCTATTAGGAGCTTGTGATATAAATAAGATACTTCAGGAACCTAATTTAGGGGTTTAGAGGTCTCCCGCTGCATACCAAGGCCATTGATGGCCATTCAATGCTTCAAGAATGAACTACCCTTTGTTTATCCAGTAGGTTCTAGACAACAGACAGAATGTACCAAGCCACTAAAAAATTTTTTTCTAATTAAAAATGCTTTTTCACACATACGTTCCTGCAATTCACCCACAGAAAAAAGCTGATCCATGGTCAGTGCTCTATTTGCCTGCTCAAATACAACCGACACCCCATAACATACTGGCTTTTTTCAACTTCTTCAAATGACCAAACACTGGCTTTTCACATGACTGCGAATGACCAGCTTAGCAGGACTGGAACACATGAATTATGTACATCAATGCCTTTGTTATCGGATTGGCATTGCCATAGGGAGTTCTAATGAAATACTTGGAAACCATCTTTCAGGATTGAGTCAACCAAGCACTGTTTACTTCCTAGATTGGTTACAGTTGGAAATTTGTCTTCCATCCAATCCTTCCTGCAAAAAGATATGGTGAAGAACAAGGTTAACATTTGAAAATACAATTCAGCGCAATTTATCCTCTTTCCTTGGGTATCAACGCAAACTTTGGATTTGTGTGTCTTCATCCATTTATGATGAATATGCTCACTGGCTATTGCAGGTGTGTAGATTAAAATCCATTGCACGCCAATTTTTAAGGAGAGCAATGCTTTCTCAAGCATTCGATGAAATGAGCAGAAAACATTGCATCACAGAATCTGGCTTTGCTAACATGAATAGAGATTTTTTTCCCCCCCAGATTTATAAATATTTAAAGCAGCCGTACACTGTCAGTAAATCAAGCAACTCCCTGACGTTCAAAAATTGGTGCTGTTCAAAAATCCCTTCAAAAACTACCAACTACTTTTCAGATCCAAACAAACAACACTGAATTCTGTTTGCTGAGAACAATCTTTGCCTTGTGTCGCCAGTTCTTCCCTGTCTCTTTCTTTGGTAAAGGTGGAGTTCTCTCAATTACTGTAGCACTCATGCATAGTGATTATTGATACCTCCAGGCTTGTTGACAGTTGATCAAACAAAGCCAGGCTGCAGCAACATTGGCCCAGAATAAATGCCAATGTCAATATGAAACTGAATAGCTAGTCACTGACCAACCTTTGCTATTAACATAGCTGTAAATCAATATTTGTGGCTTCCAAAAATCATATGCAGTGCTGTGACAAATGTATTTGCCCCCTTTCTAATTTCTTCTATTTTCACTTATTAATTTTTAAATGTTTCGAACCTTCCAGCTATTTTTAATATAAGACAAAAACAATGTGAGAACACACAAAATGCAGCTTTTAAATGATCCATTCATTTATTGCATGTAAAGTGTCATTCAAAATCTATATCACCCATATGAATGAGATTAATACATCGCTATGGAGGAATTTTGGTCCACTTTCCTTTGCAAAGTCGTTTTAATTCAGCCACATTGGAGCATTTTCAAGCATTAACTGCTTGTTTAAGGTCATGCCAAAGCATCTAAAACAGATTCAAAAACTTTGATTGGGCCACTCCAAAATGTTCATTTTGTTTCTTTCGAGCTATGCAGAGATCATTGCTGTTACGGATACAAGAGGGAAAGCACACAGGGGAACTCTGTAGAACTTGGAAACGAAAGGGAGACACAAAAGGGGAGTGAGACGCCAGAAGCGGGGATCCAAAATAATTTATTAAAATAAACACAGGGAAAAAACCAAGGGGAAAAGGGGGCACTAAGGCTAACAAAAACACCGTGCCAAGCACTGAAACCAGAAAACTCAGGAAAACAAACTCAAGACTAGGGCAGACCAGAACACTAGACAGGGGGGCAGACAAGACTATGGCTAGGGACTGTGACTATGGCTTGGACAAAGACTATGAACTATGGCTTGGGGCTATGGCTGTGGCTTGGCTTGGGGCTATGGCTATGGCTTGGGGCTGTGGCTTGGCTTGACTAAAAACACTGACAAGACAAGACTGTGGGCACAGCTGGCAGATGGCAACTCGGAAGGCACAGCTGGCCGGGAAAAGGGTAAGGGAGAACATCAGGAGGGCACTTGGACGGGCAGGAGACGCTGAAGCTCAGGGGGCCAGAAACGCTGAAGCTCAGGGGGCCAGAAACGCTGACGAGGAAGACTGGCACAGAAGACAGTGGAGGCAGACTGGCAAGACAGGCACAGGGGACACTGGAGGAGACAGGGGGCACCAGGGGCTTGGAGGCAGCAGGAAGGGCAGGCTGGGCAGGGTATGCAGCTGATGAACACAGAGGAGAACTGAGGGGACCAGAGGGAGT
Source organism: Gymnothorax reevesii (assembly GCA_029721435.1). Classification (NCBI taxonomy): domain Eukaryota; kingdom Metazoa; phylum Chordata; class Actinopteri; order Anguilliformes; family Muraenidae; genus Gymnothorax; species Gymnothorax reevesii. The sequence goes on from CM056574.1 coordinate 168,145,335, forward strand.
GCACAGGGGCAAGGAGTGTCGCACAGAGTGACAAAGGGAAGTCAGATCTGCAGCCGTGGAGAACCGGCTCCCAGATATAGGGCAGGGGGCGAGGACAGACACAGGTGCAGCAACTTAATATAATTAGCAAGGGGTGGAACACAAGGGAAACCAATTACATGAAAACAGATAAACATAACACACAAACGAGGATCACAAGACAATCCCAAAGACGGGATAAATAAACTAGATAAAAGGACGCCTAAGTGTACAGAATAAGTCAGGATAGATTATAAGAATGCAGAGAGTCTGCAGGAAACTTTAGCAAAACCAGAGAATAGTAAAGCAAGGGGCGGAGACTAGAACAGGGCGAAAGCTGAGAGATTATTAGTCAATTAGTAAGTGCAGCTATACAATCCCGGGTGCTCGTTAGTATGTTAGTCTAATATACAATGTTAGTTTGGTTAGTAAATTCTAGAAAACAACAAACTGTTAGTAGGGGTTAGTAATATAGAAAAGCAAGGGGAAATTAGTAAACGAGAACAGAAGGAAGGATGAAACCCAGAATCCATTAAATCACCCGAAATAGTGTCACAATCAATTAACACAGAAAACTGCTACAAACAATGACGCGACCGGGGAGAAAGCAAAGACAGTACATGGGTAAGACGTGGACTGGAGTAACACGGGAGAGGAATGAAATGTGAAACACTAAGACATGGACTAAAAACTGACATCACAAAAATAATAAAAACCTAAAATTGACTAACCAAACACACAGACCCACGGAACACAACAATTGCCCTGGTGCATAACCAACCCAAGTGCACCTGAGCTTTAAATCATGAGCCGATGGTCACGCATTGTCCTTCGGGATTTTCTGGTAGAAAGCAGTATTCATGATTCCATCAGTTGACCAATCGCTCAGATCCTGAGGCTGCAAAGCAGTCCCAGACCATCGCACCACCACCACTGTGTTTGATCGTGAAATCGTCAAGTGTGACTATGTCAACTTTTACACCTGGTGTAATGGGACCCATGCCTTCTGAACAGATTCACTTTTGACTCATCAATCCACAGAATATTATCCCAAAAGTCTTATTGGTCACCAATATGTTTTTTTAGCAAATGGGTGATGAACCTCAGCGCTCTTTTTGGTCAGCAGTGGTTTTCAAATCAGTTCCCCCATGGATGCCATTTTTGCCCTGTCTCTTTCTTATTGTGGAATCATGAACACTGGCCTTCACTGAAACAAGTCAGGCCTGCAGTTCTTCAGTTGTTAGTCTGAGTTCTTTTGCGACCTCCAAGATGAGTCATAAATATGCTCATGAATGAATTTTGGGAGGCCAGCCACTCCTGGAAGGCCTGCTTCTGTTCCAGGTTTTCTCCATTTGTAGATAATGGGTCTCACAATGGTCTGCTGGAGTCCCAGAGCCTCAGAAATGGACTTGTACCCCTTTACAGATCAATAAATGTCAATTACTTTGTTTATCATCTGTTCTTGATTTTACAACCCCAATTCCGAAATAGTTGGGACGAAGTGCAAATTGTGAATAAAATGAAAATGCAATGACTTTCAGATCGCATGAGCCAATATGTTATTTACAATAGAACATAGATAACATTTCAAATGTTAAAAGTGAGACATTTTACATTTTTATCCACAAAACGAGCTTATTTCAAATTTTCTGGCTCCAAAAGGTCTCAAAAAAGTTGGGACACAGGTAAAAAAAATGGCTGAAAAAGCAATTAATATATATGAGAATCAGCTGAAAGAACATTTAGCAAGTAATTAAGTTAACTGGCATCAGGTGTGTAACATGATTGGCAATAAAAGGGATGTGTTATGATTCTGCCATGCCTGCGATGTTCATGCCTTGTTTTGATATTTGTCTTATTGTTTATTTGATTCTCTGTCATGCCTGACTATTCTTTGGATTATGCATTGTTATTTGGCTGCCTCAAGTTTACTTTTCCACATACTGCAGTTATTACAACAGCATGGCTTCGTAGTAGAAGAGTCCGTGTGCTGAACTGGCCTGCCTGCAGTCCTGATCTTTCACCAATTGAGAACATTTGGAACATAATTAAACGAAAAGTCCGTCAAAGGAGACCCAAAACTCTCCTGCAGCTAGAAGCCTGTATAAATCAAGAGTGGGATCAAATTCCAATGGCTAAACTCACGAAACTTGTCTGCTCAATGGCCAGACGCCTCCAATCTGTCTTAAAAAGAAGAAGGGATGCTACTCCATGGTAAACAGGCCCCTATCCCAACTTTTTTGAGACCTGTAGCAGCCATCAAATTTGAAATTAGCTCATTTTGTGGACAAAATTGTAAAACTTCTCAGTTTCAACATTTGCTATGCTATCTCTGTTCTATTGCAAATAAAATATTGGCTAGTGTGATTTGAAAGTCATTGCATTTTGATTTTATTCACAATTTACACTTTGTCCCAACTATTTTGGTTTTGGGGTTGTATAAGATTGTAGCATCTTGTGTTGCTTTTTGCCTACTTCTCATTGCCAAACTGGTTCTGTTTAAGTAATGTTTAGATTTAACTGGGCCGGCTGTAATCATGCCTGAGTGCGTCTAATGAAATTGAACCTAATTATCAATAATATTTGTTTAATTGGTTGATTGGGTAACTAAGGGGGCAATGAGATTTTCACAAGGTCAGGTAAGGTTGGATAGCTTTTAATCATCGATTAAAAACTTAATTTTGTGTTTATATTACCCCGCCCCACCAGAAGGGTGAGGGCAAGGGGTATTGTTCTCGGTTCGGTTTGTTTGTGTGTTTGTGTGCTTGTTTGTTTCTGTGTTTGTTAACACTCTAGCGGCAAAACTCATGGCCAGATTCACCCCAAATTCGGTATAGGGATTGCCTCTGACCCAGAACAGATCCCTATTGAATTTCGTACAAGTGGGTGTAAGTATGTGCGAGGGGCGGGGTTTGTTGTGCCTGGCACCACTTGTTCAGGTTATTTTTGTTTTAGAAATTTGATGATCTGAACATTTGATGATCTGAACATTTTAGCCCGAAAAATAAGCAAAAACAGAAGAAATTAGTAAGGGGGCAGAAGTTTTTCACAGCACAGTAAACCACATCAGCGAGTTTTTAATGTGTTCCTTCCAGTACCGCCATCAACCTCGAATACTTTTCACTCATCCCAGAGCTGTCCGAGGTTCTGAATATTTTTAAATTGCTAACACGAAGCGTCTTTGACGAGACTCGATTGCCTCAAGATGCACTTATTTCCGGGAATTATTGAAGTCGGGCTGATTTCAGATTGAAAAACAATAAAGAATAAAGATGCATTCTGCAGGTCTTATGAATTAATTAATTGACCCTAATTAAATAAGACACGTAACGTTGGGTGCAGGCCTAATTCTATATCTCTTTCTCGGTTAATGGATGACGTATTCGAAAACATGACCTTCTTAAAATGACCACAGTATTACAACAGACCTTTTAGGAAAGGCGTTTCAGAAACCGAGGCGAATGCAGCACTGTCGTATCTGTCTTCATTTTATATTGACGTGAAATTTCAATCCTTCTTGTGACCACATGCTTGAATGCCTGTTGATAGGCCCACCAATCGCTATGTTTCATCAATAGATAATGATTATGAGCTTATGAATGATGGTCTTTCATTCAGGGTGGGTTGAATTATGGTATCTCTGTGTAGTTAGAAATCTTCCAAGTAAAATGCCAACGGAAATGTTTAGTTCCCTGGTCATGTAAAAAGTGCAGTTGATGTGAAAATTCTACGATGACAAATGTAGAGGAGAAAAGAAAATAACTTTTTGCACATCGTATATAGTCTCCACAGCCTACTAAACAGATGTTGGAAAATTAAATAGGCTATCATATTCTTACTTTATCTGGGTGGTGCAATCGCAGCCACACACGACCTTCTTCAACTGCTGAAACATGACTAATTGAATGGTGAATTGTGTTGTAGTAAGAACGACCATAAACTACTAGCTTGCGGTTTGTTAAAACCCATTAAACCAATCAATATTACTGCGCCAAAGTTCAACCGTGATAGATAGGCTACCTCAACAGTTTTAATAATCCTCCCTATCACTCCAGGCAATGCCGAAAATACGTTTATAATAATGTACCTGATAAGGAAACTGAACGTTTCTATAGTATTTCGTCGTGGGACTTGGTGGGAAACTTGGGGGGTAAAGCAGCATCGCCCACCAAATAGGCTATCAGGATGGTTTTTTTTTTTGTTTTTTTTTGTAGATACAATGAAACAGCTTTTATATTTGGCTGTCCAAATACATATATTGTGCCAGCCTTCGGTTCCTCTTTTGCTTTTTGTGCAGACATACTGCTGTCACAAAGTGGCCTATGTGTTAATCTATTATTTGTATCACAAAGCTGAACAACTGGGACTTAGCCCTCCTCGTTTCCTTGCAACGACACGGTGTTGTTTATGAAGTAGCAATCCTCTGCATTCCCGAAACATCAGGTACCACTGTTGTTGCAAGGGAGGAGTTTTGTTTCGCCCGCCACACCCAGTTATAGCCTTCTCTATTGGAGGGAGATAGTAGCGGCACGATAGCCACGGTCACTGCATCGCTCGTAAAACATGAATCAGGATAATTGTACGACTTCGAACCCGTTGGAGATCGCAATTTAAGTTCATATTCTGTCTCCTACAGCTATTTTTGGATCACCGCAGTTTCAAGGCGCTGCGGTTAATTCTCGTTGCGCTGGATCTGCCGTGCCAGAAGATGTGTGTGGAGGGAGACGGGCGCGAGCTGGAAAGCTGCGGCAAGTCGGACTTGGTCCACACGCTCTCTGGCACAATGAGCCCTGGTCTAAAGCCGAACGCCAATCTCCATCCGTGCAAGCCCGGGCAGAAATTCCGTGCTTCTCTTCTGAGGTGTAGATCCCCCGCTGCGGCTGCAGGGATACTCAGTTTTGGAAACGTTCTGAATTACATGGACAGATATACAGTAGCAGGTAAGAGCGCGATCCTATGAAGCCAAAGCCCACGGTTGATGTTCGGCGAGAAGTAAGCAAGTGATTTCTATCTTCTCGCTTATCGAGTTTTATTGCTGTTTGTCCTCATACAGTAGCCAACGGGATGAAACACTTTAGAATCAATCGTTTTACGCCAACCCACCAGATGCGGATGATACACATGTTTCTAAAAAGAGCGAAGTTGATGCTTACCAGGTCGATCTGTGGATAGTCTAGTTCATAACAATATAACTTAGAGGAAGGATCACTGTTAAAAGAATCCACAGCTTTTCAAACGAGTCAGTAAAAGCACAAAGGTACTTTTGGAGAGCTTAGCTCTTACTGGTATACCCTAAAATACGAATGGATAATAAGAAGCCTTTGTACTGTGCCCCAGTAAAGGGCAGATTCGCGTAAAACAAAGTCTGTCTGGATCGTGCGCTTTTATTGTGAGAGAAAAGGTATTTAAACTGTGGAACATTTGTCACCAGAGGCTATCATTCTCCATAGACTGATGATGATGACGATGATAATAATAATAATAATAATACTAATACTTCTAATAATAATTATTATTTTTTTATTATTTTATTATTATTATTATTATTATTATTATTTTTTTTTTTTTAAGCCCAGACTGCAGACCAGTACGCTCGACGAAATAAAATCACCCAGAAACGCTCTTTTCTTTTCAGCCTGAGCCACATTTCGTGGCCAAAAAAATAATCGTCATTAATTTATTTTTATTTTATTTTTATGCAGTCTTTCTCATATTGAAAGGTCTGCAGGCAACTGTGGTTGGCCAAACAAGTGCACATTGTTTTCCACTTTCTGTGGCGTTGTATGAAAGTATGTTTTAATTGACGAAATCATTGAGCAAAGCACGCGGCTTTTGTCGGCACAAAGCCTAATATCGCGCCTGCCTGCCAAGATACCCAAGCCAACGTCCTCTACTTGGACTGCTTTCCAGTGTTGCAGATGCAACCATTCTACACCTATCGAGGTAAATGAATTTCACTAATTTTAATAATGATTCAGTTGCCCTATTAATTCTTTTATTTTTTTTTTGTAAGTTATTTTAGTCATTTAATAGTCGATGTTGCTCCACAGCACAAAGTGATTCTGCCTAATAAAATTTCACGAATAATAATTTGGAGAAGTTAATATATCGAATAATCGTTTTTTTTTTTTTTTTTTTTAAAGTCTGATCGACTAGCTTGGGGTAGTGCAGTCTACAGGTATATAGAAGATTCCTTAAGAGGTGAAAAAATGGCACCTTCACCAAGAGTTGTAGTTTCCATAGAAACTACTGCGGTTGGCCAATTAATTTTTTTCAAGAGGCCAGTGAAAAGTTATCTTAACTACCATATATGGATTCAGTACCATTGTCCAGAATGTAAACAGACGGTCCACAGTGTAGCGTAACGCCGTATTTTGCCTCATGGCAGGTTTGAGGATTTTATGGCCCTACCATACAGTGCACGGCTCTCAGGCACTCACCTACCCACTTGCACTGCCTACGTGCTGAAATGATCTGTTCACTTTCATGGATAGTGCATGCATTTTATTTTTATTATTATTATTTTTTTAATAATCAGCTCCGCCACATAATCCAGTGCAAGTGCATGCAAAATCTGAGACAACATAGTCAGCCCACACAGAGGGAGAAAGTCATCTTGTGTGGGATACCCATGTTGCATTTCTGCTGTTAGAGGGTGTCTGTGGAGATTGGTGTAGATTGAGCTAGATTACTGATTCTGTATATTCATTGTTCTGAGAATCAAGAGATGAATTTGAAATTTCAGTGGATGGAAAATTTGAAAATAATCAACATTCTATGTGAATTAGTGGATAAGCTTAATGCTACTTCTATTTAGAATATTTTAAACATATATAGGTGCCTGTGCTGTATGTGGTGTATGTCTGGGCTCTGAAGTAATTGCTAGTGGTGGATGTCAGGTTCAGTGAAGGTCAGCTCGGTGGTGAACTTATTTGTACTCATCATAAATTAGGACACCTACTCTCATGACAAGCTAATGCAAATAAATTCAGAAATGTCAAATTAACAATATTAATAAAAGTGTACAAACTCTTAACTACAACAGTGCACTACACACAACATGGCGCACTGAAGCTGGCTGCCAGAGGGAATATAGAGGGGTGTGGGGAATTGACAGCAGGTAGATGTTCTGATTGAATATCGGGCTCGTAATCAGGAGATTGTCAATGCCGCTCTCTAAACAGCTAGAGCTCTTGCAAAAGCAGTGGCGAACGTGTCAATACCATCCCACCAGGTGCAGCTACAGCTGCTGTTTGCTGTCTTCCAGGAGGCTGACCTCGAGCGTGGGGAACTGGGGGTTCTTGAATTAGTATTTTACCCACAATGTCAGGAACAGGTGCCCAGCTATGCTCCTCAATGCTGCATCCCTCCCAGGTTACTAGTGAATGCATCCTTCCAATGGCATCCAGGAGTGTTTGCACCCTATAGCCCAGGTCTCCTGCTACCTCCAGGAATGGTAGAAAAAGTTTTGGGGGCAACTATCTCTGCCAGTGGATGAGGAATCACTGGCCTGAGCAGGGATTCTTGATATGATAGTGAAATATGGTAGTTTGAGGGGAACCGAAGGTGGTATGTCACCTGGTTGTTACGCCGAAGGACACGAAAGGGACCTACTGACTGAGGTGGCAGTTTACGGCAGGGAGGTTGATGCTGTGCGTGGGCAGCCAGATGCAGTCCCCCACTCGGAGTAACAGCACCCTCTGACAGCAGGATTTTCCTGGATGTGCTGCTGGTCTACCAACTTTTGGAGGTGGTCATGGGTCACCTAACAAACCTCCTAAGCAAAACTGAGCTAGCCATCTACTGCTGGGACATCCACCTGACTCAGGTCTCAAAGAAACAGCGGAGGCTAATACCTTAAGGTAACTGGAGTAAGGGTTGGGCCAGTGGAAGAATACAACAGGCGGGTCCAAAGTGGTCGAGGTTTTAGGAGAGGATAGAGCACACCAGTAGGAGCCTGAGGTGGAACCTTTAACAGCACAGGTAGAACATTAGCTGACCAAGAGGTGAACATCTCTTGCCAAGACAGGCCACCAGTATTCTCAGGTGTGTTTTGCAGGGGTGATGTCTAGATTTCCAGTGGTTATGAGCAGCTACTGTGGTATGTTCCCAAGTGAGCAGCTGCAGACTCATGCTCCTGGGCATGAGTGGGGTCAGGTGGATGAATAGAGGATGTGGGTGGGGTCGGGTGGATGAGTAGAGGATGTGGGTGGGGTCACATGGATGAGTGGAGGATGTGGGTGGGGTCGGGTGGATGAGTAGAGGATGTGGGTGGGGTCACATGGATGAGTGGAGGATGTGGATGGGGTTGGATGGATGAGTGGAGGATGTGGGTGGGGTCGGGTGGATAAGTGGAGGATGTGGGCTCATTCACGTGGGCATGCTGGATGTCTGCATCAATGTACAAGATCATGGGTACCATCCTCATGGCAAGAAGACATGCTCACTGGACCCTCACCTTTGAAAATTTGGGACAGCACTCCCTCTTTAGCATTCCCAGAGCTTGGATGGTACGCAACAGTGAAATAGAACCTTCAGAAGAAAAAGGCCCAGTCGGCTTGATGGCCTCTAGGCTGCAAGAAGGTACTCCAGGGTCTTGTGGTCTGTCCACACAAAAAAATCAGGGGTAAATCAGGGCTAAACAGGATTAGGGGTTTGGATGGCAAACAGGGACTGAGATTTGGAATGGATGAATGAAGATCGAGGGTGGCACACTCAACTGGGATGAAGATGATGGCCCTCGGGGAGTCCGCAGCCCTGACAACTCCTGTGCAGCAATCTCAAATCAGATGACCCTCCTTCCCACAATACAGGTACAAGGACTCCATGGGTTTTGACTCCGGGACAGGTAAACTGGCTAACGTATAGGTGCCGTTTTGTCGTTTTTCTGATGGAAGTTGTTCAGACAAATGAGCATGCCAATAAGAGTGCCCAGCATTAGACTCTCATCTTGGTAAGTCAACTCTATCTGGACTTCCTCCCTGAGACCCCTCCGATACAGGGTCCGAAAGGTGAGACCATACTGGGCCACTGACTGGTCCCCCTGGTGAAGTTCCAGATGCTGCTTGCCACTGACCATTTCATCCGGTGGATGGTCGAAGATAGCCCAGAACTGCTTCAGGAAGTTGCGCAGGACATGGGATCCTCCCGACCTCCCAGAATGTGGTAACCAAGACCAACCCTTTTCTGGTGAGCAGCGAGATGACAATCACTGCTTTACCAGAGTCAGATTTGGCTGTACAGGAGTGATGGGTGAAGTATAGGGCCTACTGCAGCAATAATCACCAGCACTTCTTTTTTATTTACATTTTTTCAGATTTTTCCCTTTTTTTCCCCACCCTGAACGCAGCCAAACTGTTTAGCCCATCTACTCAGGAGGAAGTTGCCATGACGTGATTCCCTCGACTCATGCGACGACTGGCCCTCGCATCATTTACACTCTGCAGTTGCACAGCCCATTACACACTGTCAGAGGATCACGTTGTTAGAGTACAATTTAGCTCGTACAGCTGCATGCACCAGAATGACCGAAAGCGGTCACTACTGAGCGATGAGCTAACATTTTAACCAGCTTAACCTCAAGTACCCCCAACAAGGCTTTGCCCCTTGTTGCCTTGCCCATGTATACCTCCGCCATAGGCATAGTTTAGGCATAGTAATGGCATAGCTGGGATTGAAACACCCAACCGCAGGGCACGCAGACAAACGTCTTAACCGTGAGCCACCTAGAGGCACAATCCCCTTCACTTCTAAGCAGACCCTTACAATTTCTCCAGATGCAATAACTGAGCATCTTGCAGATGGTGCAGTGAGTGGCGACGGAAAGCATTGCGGTGAAGCACTGAAGGCATTAAGGTGCTGGAGCCGGTGTAAACATGCATTCACTGCTGCTCCCAAATTGAGTAGTTGCTGGAGATGTTGAACAGACCATCCACTCACTGTGTCGTTTTCAGCGGGGGTCGCATCCAGTAATGAAAGATCCTTTGCAACACAAATGCAAGTTACTTCCAGGTTCTTTATGAGTGAAAACAGAATATTCAGACAGCAAAGCTCTGAATGGCAAGCGAGGCGATTTTAAATAAATACAAGTATGTGAAATGAGCAATACTGTTATGAGAGCATGAAGACAATGCGGCAAGAGCAAACTACAGACAATTCAGACCCGCAAAAGTGGGTCGCCATGGGGATAAAATGTCAGGTATCTAGACGTTAAAAAAGGTGAAATGTCCACAAACTTTTGGCTGTACAGTGTATTTTAAGGACATTCGTTTCACTGTTTTAATGTCTATTGTTTATGTTAGGTTCTCTCAAAGACATGATACTATGATATTGCAAGTCTTTACATCATTTTGCGACAGTTGTTCAGTCAGCTTATTACTAAATTTCATTTACATTTGGGATACATCAGACTGGAGTAACCCAGGCCAGGAACTGCCATCCCCATTAAATCTAAACATCACTTAGAACCTTCTCTACAATGCGGCCTACACTATTGCCTTCAAGTGCTCATCAGCAACTCCTCCGGGTAGTTATATAAGTATTAAGACAAACATCTATGGACATGTAAGCCCCAATTCCCTCAGATAAAGTGAACATTCATGATTCTTCAAATAGAGACTAGGAAAATAGAAACCATGAGACAGTTGCAAGGCAAAAACCACAGCTAACCAAGGGGAACATTGCATTACATTTATTTGGCAGATGCTTTTATCAAAAGTGACGCACAGCAAGTGCATAGAATCAGGCTATTGAAACACTTACACAACAGATCAGACAATGTACAATTCCCATAGAGCTCAGCTGTGGTCCCCACCGTTGGTCCTGAGGGCGCGCTGACTGGGTATACTGGCTTTTGTTCCAACCACAATTGCAAACTTTACATACAGTCTAAGATTTTAATAACCTGTAGGTGTGCGTGTGTGCTTGAACGGTGTGTGAATGGTGTGTGCGCCCTGCGATGGATTGGCAAGCTGTCCAGGCTGTGTCCCTGCCTTTTGCCCACAGTCAGCTGGGATAGGCTCCAGCTCCCCTGCGACCCAAGTGAGAAAAAAGCAGTATAGATACTGGATGGATGGATTTTAACAAGCTGTTAGCTTGCCATAATTCTCTGCAGTTCTCTGCAGACACTGAGAAAAAGCAGTAAGATCCAAACTAGGTTTTTGAACACAGGTGTTATATGTTATTTCAAAATACTTTGTTTAGTCTTGACACAGAACAGGTTTGTCTCATAAAATGACTACATTCATTTGCTTGCATAACGGTTATGTGGTTTGCTTTTGCCATCATGGGCCAGTTGGTTCATTAGGAACCAACATTAATCAGCTTAGTCATGGACAATTAGCACATAGCCTAGATGGTAGGCATATGTCAGCAATATGTCAGGATTACAAAAAAAGACAAGCAAGTTAAGATGGATATTGGCTGGGCACTGCCCTTTTTCGCTTTGTAAAGGGTCCTTGTGGCAGTCTGTCTGTGAGATATGCTATGCAAATAAAATTGAATTGAATTGAACTAGCAGAAAATTGTAATGAGAAACATTTTTTTGAGAGGGTGGGGGGTGTGGTGGGGGGCGGCGGGGCTACTGGGGCCGTAATGCCACCCATTGTGTTTATATGAAAGGTTTTGCTTTTGTTGTCATTAGCAAACTGTTTGTTTTTAGCGCAAATAACTGCAGAAAATTCGCTAAGACGAATCGAATGCTTATTAACCCTTTGAGTGCCGGATACATTTTCAAGGAATTAAAAATGTAGTTATCCTGAGCTGTTGAAAACCTATCATGTGGCAACTTGTTTAAAAGTGCCCTGCAGTTGCCACATGACAGGCTGTCAACAGCGTCTGATTTTGATCTTACATCATTGGGCAACTATAGTAGCCCACGGCGCTGAAAGGGTTAACGCCACTTTAAAACGAACCCTACCCCCTAACCCTTAACCAAAATCCTAACTGTACATGTCCAATAGGGACGCTAAAAGCTTCCTATTTATGGAAAATAAAGAAAATTAGGAGCGGACAAACACTTCTTCACAGCACAGTACCACACAATGAGGATTTATTTCTCTTCTGAGAATCACAGTGGAATGTGTTGGTTTGCAGTGGGTTAAACGGCCTTTACTGCTCCCCGAGTCCCTCCTCTCTCCACAAATGTGAGTTTTATAGCGCCGGTGGAAGTAAAAATCGTAAAATGGCTTGCACAAGTAATCCTGGCCAGCTTCGAACAGTGAAACATGCGCCAATGTGTAATGGGTAGAATAAAGGAAAGTTGGATTCAGCAAAGTAGGATTCTGCCATGGTTTTGAAATTCAAGGCTGAGCTTTGAGCCTTAAAAATGAGATAGATAACAAGGAAAGAGAGATTTCACTTTTAAGATGGAGTCAGTTAATTTGAAAGAGAAAATGTGATGTTGCTTGCTACCATTGCTGCCAGTAGATAAAGGGAATTTCAGTATGTTCCAACATTGCTTTGAATCCCAAGAATATCACCCAGCATGGATGCAGAAGTCCTCAAATAAAGGCAGGCAGTTTGCACTTTAACCTACTCGTCATTTTTTTCATTTCCGTTTCATGGAGTACAGAGGAAAAACTAAATAAATCTGCACTGCTCCCCAAATGCTTACAATCTGCACTGTATGCGATATATAATGCATGAGGAGGGATATGGCGAGGGAGGATATGGATGAGAGCAGTCAGACACCGCTGTGAAGGGCAGTCCTGTATTTTTCACCCTGTCAGCAGAGCACAGAAGGCCGGGGGAAGGCATTCCCATCTGATGGTGTTTATTTACCTCTCCAGCCTTGGAGGGGGGAGGGAGGGCTTGCACTGATGCAGTGGGGCGAGGGGGGGGAGGTTTAGAGGCAATTGCCATGAGTGGAACGATAAATAGGCTCCCTTATACGTCTGGTGTGAGAACGGTAGTTCCAGCCTTCGTTGCAGATGTCTTATAAGGTTCGCTTCCCTCACTCACGAGTGCCCGCACACTTCAGCCAGGTTTTGAGTTCCACAAATCAGGGAGAAGCTCTGAAATTTCAAAGCTATAGGCACATATTGTTGTGGGAGGTAAGTGAAACAAGTAAGACATTTGTAACGGAGGCATACCAACACTAACATGTCAAAAATGTTCACAGTGTGGAGCTGCCGGGTAGCCCATGAGCTGCCAGGTGGCTCACACGGTAAAAGCACTGCGCTGCAGTCCAGAGGTGATCACCATGTCGTGAGTTTGAGCCCTGGTGTACCCACTGGCAAAAGTCAGCAGCTTTTTCAGAGTAGCGCACAATTGGCCATCGCGCTACAGGGTTTCAAATTGGGAAGTGTGGAATTTCTCCTGATTTCTTCAGTGCTCAAGTTTTGCGAACACAAGTTCTTTAACTACAGAGCGCCACACTTTGGTCGGCGATTCAGTCGTTAGACGTTTGACGCGGGGCCAGTCGCTATCATGGTAAAGTTGCTTGATTTCCTTTATGTTCTCATCCAGCTGGATTATTATTCTTGAGAACTTTTCTAATAAACAGTAACATACCCTGTGGCACACAAACAGATCGCTTGAGCAATATACAGCAGTTTTTACGTAAAGAGCGTGACTTAAAATTGAAGGAACATCGAGAAGCCTTTTTCCCTATACACATATTTTCTCTTTCTTCAGTCCAATTCTTATTTTACATACAAAACAAATGTCATTATGAATGAGTTTTTTTGGGAGTTTCTGTATCCGCCATTTTTGTTTATTTATATTTGACTGGGCAAACTCAAAAGGACTATCATTTATGAGCATACTGATTTTCTTATTTTGAACAATGCCATTACGTCGCGAAACTCAAAACTGGGCTCGAGTGCGCAGACGTTGGTGTGTGAAGGAAGCGAACCACGTAAGACGTCTGCAACGGAGGCTGGCGTCACCCTTGTCGCGTCCTCCTGTTCCCGCCCAAAGCCCATGTTCACTTCTGTCCAGATAATCAGTGGCAGATACACACGCCCTCAACTGTTATGAGCAGTGTAGTGCTCGACAGCAAGAAGGGCGATCACTCGCTAAGTACGTTGCTTGCTCATCTGCGACTGGCTCTCAACTTGTGTTGGGGGCGGGAAGAGAAATAGGAAGTGTGGGTGTCGAGATTCAGTCTCAGGGTTGCCAGGTTTGCAGACTGTGACCGGCAGCCAATTCCCCTGCTGTTGCACCAGGCTGCCTCAGCCCCTTTGGATCTTCAAGTGCTCTGTTTATTAGAAGGAAGCCACCTGTACCTCATTTAATTCCCAAGATCAAAAGCAGTGACTGGCTAAAAAAAAAAATAAAACTGACTTTTCCAATACAGTGCAGTCCATATGTACCTGGACACTCTTGACACTGTGGACCCTGGCTGTGTTTCCTGGGAAGACCAATGAATATTGATGTACATACTGCTACATTTATGGTGATGGTTAGCAGTTTAACCTCATATGCAGTTTTAATTAAATTTTTCTCGCATAATCAGCTAAAAAAAATGCATTTTGTGACTATTAATGGATTGCAGTGCACAAGTGTAAAAAATAGTAGAAAGAGGTCATGGTTGTGGAAAAATGGCTAACACTTGAAGTCTCTAAAACATAATGTAAAAAATAATTACATACCTATTATGATTTACATTCATTTGAATGCTAATCAGCTGAAAGTGATGGGGACGGTTAAAATGGCAGCGTTTTCCTGGATTTCTAAGTCTCAAAAGCAAGATGAGTTCCAAAAAGGCCAAAGCAGTCAGTGCCCAAATTTCAGTGCAGCCATTTACAAAAACCAGCAAATTTATTAAAGATGGCAATGCTGCTTTACAGAAAGCAAAATAACCAATTATGATAATGACGACGATGACGATGACGACAATGACGATGATGATAATAATAATAATAATAATAATAATATTATTGTTGTTCTATAATTATATTGTACTTTTGTATAATACTAATATTTTAGGACATTTTAATGTTGTTGCTCATGTTTCAATAAAGAACAGAATGAAGACAATCCTCTTACATGAAGGCAGCAATTGCATTACCATTGCAGATGCATGCATTGCAAATAGCCATACTACATACTACGCAGTCTCACATTTGCCAAAAAACTTCCTGATGACCCCCAAGACTTACCGGATTATGTTCCGGGGACTGACATGTTGTCTTCTATGTGATGGTCTGGGGCTGTTTTTCAGCTCCTGGAGTGGGTGACTTGCCATAATTGATGAAACCATGAATTCTGCCCTCTATGAAAAAAGTCTTGCGGTGAAGGTCCAGCCATCAATTTGTGACCTAAACCGTGAGTGCCATAAGGGTATGCAGCGGGACAATGATTTGAAGTACGCAAGCAAGTTCAGTGCTGAATGGCTCTACAGAAACAAAATGAAAGGTTTAGAATGGCCTATTCAAAGTCCTGACTTCAGTCCAATTGAGATGCTGTGGCAGGGCCTTAAACAGGCAGTTGCTGCTCAGAAACCCTCCAGTGTGGCTGAATTAAAATATTCTGCAAAGACCAGTGGACCCAGATTCCTCCACTACAATATAAATGACTCATTATTCGTTATCGGAAATATTTAATTGCAGTTGTTGCCGCCGAGGGGGGCACAACTAGTTATTAGATTCACAGAAGCAATTATCTTTCCACATCAGTGATATAGGTTTTGAATGACTCTTTACGTTCAATAAATGAAATGTTATTTTATAAGCGATATTTTGTGTTTACTCACGGTTGTCTTTCCCGTATATTAAAATCACTCGCGCGATCTGAAACATTTAAATATGACAAATAAACAAAAATAGAAGAAATTTAGAGGCAGGAAAATATTTTTCACAACACGGTACGAGGCTACATTTCATGAATGTGAGATTGGGTGGCTCTAAATGCACTTCAAGCGCCTACTGCAATGAGCAAAACTGACTGAGGGAAAATATGCACGGGGGTGTCCATGAGAATGAGGGCCTGTGTAATGTTGTCTGCCTGAACTAGCTCCGCAAGCCACGCCCCATTTTTATGGTAATGTTATGAATGGCTTGACCACAGCCTGTTTATCTCTCACTGTGAGGAGACAGGAATGGACATTTATAGATTATTCATCTGCAGTCCAAAAGACAGGAGCGCTTGACAGTAATCTGTTGGAAATCTGCATACAAAACCAGTTTCCCCCATCTTACTGATCCAGTTTAATCAGGCTGTGTTTCATCTCAGCTCTCATCTGAATTAAGCTTGGATCGCATTTCGGCAAGAGCCCGTGCAAAGAGCCAAACTTAGTTTTCTTCCAATTTTTCAGAACCATGAAAAAGTTTCTTTGGCTGATGCAAACACCCCATTTTTTCCTGCTATTACCCAAGGCATTCAAAACTGCGTGTGTGAATTCTATGTCTTCATTTACTCGTGTCAGGATCCCCTGGGGTTTTTTTCCCCCACAATTTACAGACTCTTTCGAAAGGCAGATGTTAGACATCATCTGGAACTTCTCATGTATTGCACTGTGTAGCATGGATAACTGACAACAAGAACATTGTGGAGTGACCAGAAGTGACCCGGCACCCCTCTGTACATTTGTATCCCTGCTGAAGTCTGGATACGTCGGCTCTGGTGCTCTTGCTTGCTGTCTCCAGGCGGCCGCTCTCACTCCATACTTCAAGCTGCATAATTTAGCGCATCCTTCAAAAGATCTGTTTGACGGCCCGCCCAGGGGAAATGAGGCTGGGGACACAGCACGCAGGAAATTTGCAGAATAGTTTCCAGCCTCTTGTGTTCTGTATTTCCCAACACAGATCAGGGACTCCACTTTTCATGATGCATATCCAAGTAGATACACCTCTGCAAAAACTATAGGCACTGTATATCATTTTTACCTGGATTCTTAGATTGAGTCAATCAGGATATCTTGAAATAATATTCCTTGATGCTACTGTATTTGCAATGTACGGGCCACAGATTAGTAAAAATTATGTTCCATGGACTGCAGTATTCCTCGTTCCAACCGCCAACAGTCCCACATGAACTGAAATGTCCCACAAATTAGAGTAATCATGAGGATTTTGATTTAAATAAACGCCAGTTAAGGCACCATCTATCACCTAATAAGTTAACACAGTGACAATTCATCTTATCGCCCTCTGGTGAATGGCATTGCATTTGCATCATTTACCAGTCGGTGAATAATCGGTGGCGACAGTCCAGGGGGAGAAAAAAAAAAACACCGCGCTCAGTTAGTGATGCGTTTTCCATCACCCCGCGGTGGTTGAGCCGCAAGAGAGAAGGCAGAGCTAAAGCAACAGACTCGCTTCACGGTTTGTTCATTGCTCGGTTCCGATTACCCAGTAGTTCCCTGCGAAGTGGACTGCACAAGTTAGTCGGCCAAGAGAAGAAAGATTCTAAACTGGCGGGAGTAAAAAATGTTCAGTTCAAAGGAAACTGTGACCTGTGTCGGGAAGAAGTGAAAAACCGTTCATCACTTCGCCGGAAATTGGCAAGCTGGATTAGTCGTATTTAAGTTACCTACATTTAAACAGAATACCCCTTATAAAAATGTACCATGCTGTACCATGGTATTAATACCATGCTGAATGTACATCGGTATTTTGGGCCATTGAACACACTTCGTACCGTGGTTAGTGCCATGGTAAATGTCCCACGGTACGGTATGGCAAATATACCATGGTACAACATGGTACACATCCCAACCCAGCTGGAATTTTTACGTTTTTTCACTGTTGATTCAACGTCATGGATCATAGTTGAATCACCGTTGAATTATGTTTTGATTTTGAAAGGTGAATCAACGTTGATTTTGCCACGTTTTTTCAAAGTTGGGCATGAGTACCATACAGAACCTCCACTTTTTTGGGGTTTTTTTTTGGCCAGAACGATTTTATAAGGGGGCACAAATATTTTGGGGGGGGTTTTATGAGTGAAAAGGGGGTTCAGAATGATGGGGGGAAAATTTTAAAAGGAAGGGATAGGTGCGGGGCGAGGAAAAAAAAAATTTCTGGTAATTCCAGTCTCCGCCAAACTTTTCCTTAACATTCACTCTGCGTACAATCTCTTCAATTTCCTCTTTTCCCCTCCATCAATGAGGCTGTGAACAAAGGTTTACATGTTAAGTTAGACATTACATTAGTGTTTGCTGCAGGATTTGAACTTTAAGCCTGTGGACAAAGCCATTTCGAACACCCCATACACTGTGGTCTTAACCACTGCACCAACTGAGTTTGTTGCCAGCTCACCGCATCACTTTCCATTCATCGCTGAAGGGCGAAAGCCAACCAAAGGTATAATTATATATATTCACTTATTTTTCTTTCTTTTATTTATCGTTGTCAATGAGGAGACGTCATGTGAATATCCATTTTGATGTGTTTCATGCTGGTGAGTCGACTGATCCATTGATCCTGGGTAGAATAATTTGAGCAGAACAGTGTCATGGTGCGAATCACACGGTACAACATGGTACAAGTCCCTTGGTACAGTTTAGTGGAAGTACTGTGGTAAAAGTCCTGTGGCATAAATCCCATGCAACAAATCAGATTGTACAGTTAGGTACAAATTCCATGGTAAAGCAAAGTAAATTTTTATAAGGAAAGTGCAAAATTCTGCAGTATGCTGTTAAACAATTAATCAACCATGTGACAAATTTTTTCTCTGTACATGACTTCATTAATTGTGTTGATCGTAGGAAATTTTTGAACCATCCAAAGCTTTACTGCAATCAATAAGATTGCCGTGACTGACCTTGAGATCTAATGAGATCTGACAGGATCACCGTGATTACTTCCCGATTAAGACCACGATTTCAATCGTGCCGCGAATCATGATAGTGGGAACCTAGCATTGGGAGTGAACTATGGCCAAACAAACAACAGAACAGTTGATGACCTCAGGCAAGGAAACCTCAAAAATGCGAAAATCCAGAGAAAGAGAAACAAATTCAACATTCAGAAGTGGGCAAACAGTCAAAAAGGGAAAGTGACTGTCAGTGAGGAAAAACCAAAGTTTCTATCAGTGTTGCCTTGTGGAGGGCATTGAATGATGATGGAAGATGCAGACAAGGCTGGACTGTCAGGTGCTACTAACATTTTCATTCATTCATTCATTCATTCATTTTCTATACCCGCTTATTCCTCACTAGGGTCGCAGGGCGAGCTGGAGCCTATCCCAGCTGGCTACAGGCAAAGGCAGGGACCCACCCTGGACAGGTTGCCAATCCATCGCAGGGCGCACACAACATTACTGCTAACATTTATAAATGTAAAATCAACAGTACCTAAATTGTGGACCACTGTTTTGGGGGTAGTCCCCCGGTGGAATCGTAGATTGCCTGTGTGTTCATCATTAGCTTTGTAAACCACCAATGGGACTGTTAGCAAGCTAGCTATGATAAAATTACCTCAGAAACCATAAAAGGTAAAGTTAGATCCTATCAGACTCGTTAGCTCTCGGTTCTCCAATCCTCTGGCTCCATGTTTTCCATTGTTTGCTGGTTGAATTTCATAATCGGGGCCCTTCAAAGGATTACAATTTTTATTATTTTACTATTTGCACTGTTAATGCTGGCTATCGACCATGTCAATAGGGCAGTTTTATTTTAGACAATCTTGTGCGCAGTTGCCATCTCGTGTTGAGTAATATCTCCGCAACTGTTACTGCCCTGATCATCTTTCTTTGTGGATTCCTCCCCTCCCCAGCCCATCTCTCCTTGTCGACGACTCTTCCCCCCCAACTCCTGGTCTAATTCTGTGGTCTGGTCAAAGGCAATTTTACCAGGGCTGTGTTCCAGTAGTTCTTTTTTTTTTGCTGAAGAAAGTTCATAACTCCCTGAAAATGACCTAGAAGTATTTATCAGCCATGATAAGGGCTGTTTGAATTCTCTAAATGTTCAGCAAAGGTGGTTCAATGCTTCCAAATGTATGTCCAAATTACTCATTTTTGTGTAAACGATGCCTCTGCTGTCCACATGAAATATCCGCTTTTTTTTTTTTTTCCGGCGAACCCTCAAGCATTAGGTTCAAAGTACACCCATGTTCTGATGAAAACATTGTTATCATGAAGAACAGCTGCACTTTATTTAAAAAAAAATCCTGTTAATCCAAGCCTAGGTGATTTAAACACGTCTCTCAGTTGAGGTCTGGACAGACGCTTCACACCCGTTGGTGTTACAGGTGTTACAACATTAGGACTTTCCTAGAAACGCGATTCCATCCGCCTCACTTTTTCCTGAGATTGTCATTGATCAAATGAAAGCAACATCATTTTAGAAAATACAATAGCGAATGAGTTTGCCAAGCATGAAACCCTGGCAATCATTTCAGATTGAGTGAACAGCCATTAAGCCAATCACAGCCATTCGGTCAAATCGCCAAGCCAGGGAAGAGCTAACAGACGAAACACGTTTTTACATGCGCACATTCAGAACTTGAGCTTTTGTCACTCACTGGATATGATAATAGATCAAGGAATAATGGCTTTTTTTCCCCTTCTTGGTGATGTAATGTAGGTAGAATTTCTTTGTTGAATTGTCTTGTTAAGTCATGTGTCAGCTAACATTTGTCATTGAATGTAAAAAGAAATTTGCTTCAATCATTCCAATGCAAGCTGGGTGGCAGACAAACTTTATGTAAGCTAATGATAGCTGGCATTATTTAGCAGGCAAGATCACATTTTTACAGCGAGTAAACTTGTGAGTTAAGGAATCGAATGTGCTGCTTTTGCATTATTGGCTCCCTTTAATAAAATTGAGTGAAAAAAATGTCTTCATTGTTTATCCTCATGATCTTTAATTCAAAATATTCCCAAAAATCTAACCTTTAAATGAAATAACATAATTGAACAAAATGTTCATTTTTATCATTTTGACAAATATTTTTTTCTCATGAATATATGTGCTGCCAATGAACCTATTTCCTGATTTGCGCAGCTCAACAACTTCTCTCGCACATCATTAATGCATTTTCAGGTCTTTCCAATATGGCCTAATTCTCAATATCCAAAAGGAATATATGGTTTTCATGACATATCAAATTTTGAGTGTTGTCATATTTGGGGCAATGGTGGAATATTTGTGTGCATATAATCGTTCTCAATGTTCAAAATACACATTGCTCTTTTTGTTTTGCATGATATGAGGAACTGCACAAAAGGAAAGGGTAGAAGAATATTAACTCCTTATTCAAGTCAAGTGGTCATGTAAGTGGAATTAAAGTGACATGGGCTCACTGGGTCTTTGCTTTTGAAGCCAGTGTTCAGTCTACCTGCTGGCACTGGTTTTGACAGAGTAATAAGCACGGTCCAGGGTCCAGTCAGACGATGTAGGTCAGTTTTCGTCTTGTGTCTCATAGATGAAATTAGATTAAAGAGAATTAAAGTCTTATTCTTTGTATTTTTGAAAAAAAGAGAAGATTTTATCAAATAGGAAAAAGTTATTTCTTAATACTATGGTATGTGAACGGAGGTGATTGTTCTATCTAGGGGTTGAAGGGAGTGATGCTACACTGTACATTTTGAGACCAATATTATTTCCATAAGCTGGTGAAGAGAATATAGGAATGTGTGGCATTAAATTCAATTGGGTCTGTTGTGAGAGAGAGCTGAAGGTGGGGGGTGCAGTGCTCATATCTCACCCACACTTTTAAAATCGCTGGTCAGCCCGTGGTTCTGAAACAGTGGTGACCCTCACTATTCCCCTGAAGGTTAAAAAAAACTGAGGTCCAAGGCCTATTCGATGAAATGGTCTGGATTGCTGAAATATGCATGCCCACTTATAGGGCTGGGCGATATGGACAAAATCTAATATCCCGATATCTGTGACCGAATACCTCGATATCGATATTTTGCCGATATATCAGGACAAATGTTGGTGCTTTCGCAAAATATTAACACAATAATATTTTTTATAACCATTTATTAGTAACGTTGACATAACAATGAAACAGGTGCAGGCAACAGCTTCAACAGTCTTGCAAGTGCAGAAAAATGCAACCCATTACTGTAATTCAGCTTTTAAAACCAGAAAAGCCAACACTTATTTAATATTACGGTAGTCAAAATCCGTGACGATATTTTACTTTGCATCACAATATCGATATATCGCCCAGCCCTACCCACTTATTCTGAAACTGAAAAAAACAAAATGAAAGATCATTCATAGAACAATGACTTGCCAAAATTCCACACCGTACAACGAAGTTATCAACCAAATTGTGTTTTTTACCTTTTGTGTAACCTTGACTTTGAACTTTCACATAAGACGCTTAAAAAAGTATAGATCTGTGGCGAGTAACCTATGCTAACGTGTCTCCAAGTTTTGTTATGACTGGTGCAGGATAAATGGCTAAAGGGTGCATAACTAACAAACTGACCGACAAATGTCTAACTTAACCGACTCATATACTTGTAGAAATTTCAACAAGTAATAAACAGCAGCTATATATTAATGTGACCAGTGAACCTCCTGTAAAGTAGACCAGGGGTTGCCATGCACAGAGGTCAGTGCAGTGTTGGGAAAAATCAGGTTAATACCTTCTTTCCATCGCAAGTTATTTCATTCTAGTCTGACTGAAAATTTCCCCCGAGGGGAATCGAGTAAAATTACAAGGGTTAGGTTATCAGAGTCACTGAAGTCCAGTGCCTGTCAGACAGGTATGAGCGCTGACCTTTCTTGGCCTACACTGATATCCAATTCCCAGGGAAGGCGCTGTTATTGCTTCAAGTAAAAAAGATTTTTACTTGAAGCAATAACAATGTGTCTAATATGTCTAATAAGCAATAACTGCTTCATTAGACATACAGTATTTTTAACACATCAATGGAAGCAACAACCAAAAGAGATAAACACCAAATTTTTCATTTTATATTTCCCCCTGACAGAAGGTTCCATAAGAATGGAAGTTTTTTTCCCGTCAGACCACTAATAGGAGGCACAAGCAAAGAACCATGAATTGGAACCAGAATAATAGAATGATCTGTGTTGTGTTACATTGAATAATTAGTTAATTAATTTATTTATTTCGCCATTCCCTCCAAAACCGGTATATTTGCGGAGATTTTTACCAGCGACAAGTTTATGGTCTGGCTCACATACATCTGGGGACCACGGTGGGAACAAGTCTCCTGTTTTGTTTTTGTTTTTTTTTTAATCTCAAAATTTTTTTTTTTTCTTCACATCTTTAGTAGAAGTAAACTCTTTGACTAATGCTTCCACAGCAACAACTAATATTAATCCCAATACGACAGAGCGAGTAAAAAAAACTATACACTTTTTAAATGTCCTATTATTATATTTTGTAGCAATGTACACAACATTTTTTTACATGTACGTTTTCAGCAGCTCTTTCTGCTTCTTCTGATACCCGTTTGCACCTTGTTAGATTAAACCCATAACTGCTTTAGCACATTTTAAAGCTGACCTAATATGCTATTTTTCCAAGTTTATATTTTGGTCTTTGACTCCCCTAGAGTACTCCTGATTGTGCAAAGTAAAAAAAGAGTACTTATTTCGCTCATACTGCCATCCTCAAAAAACCCAATTTGTAGTCCATGTTAGTCTCTGCCTGAAACGCCTCATTGGGGTGGCTCTTCCACTATAGCCCCCACTCCCTGTGTGCCCCTGTGTACTTACTGATTCAGAATGACCAGCTTTTTTTCTCGAAAAATGGATAGCGTGCGAGAGCTAGCTAGAGCTCCGGTTATGTGATGAACATATTACAGGTTTTACAGACCATAAGTTCCGTCTGTGTGAACCGTTGCTTATGTGGAGCTAGTGAATCGATCACTTTTACAGGAAAGAATTTAATATTCAATCAATGGCAATGCAGAGAGAATTGTTTGTTATACCGGACACGTTATAGCCTGTGCGCTTCCCTATTGCATTCACCAGTAATCAGAGAGCTTGCCCAGACATTGGAGATGTATCAGGCTGACCCCGGTCATGGATAAGTGAAGTGATTGTGTCATAAGCACCCAAAAAAGCACCCCAAGCTCTGCAAAATCTACGTCTGTTCTAACTGCAGCCCAACTCGGCAGACACATACAGCACCTCTCTGTTTAGCTTCATTCAATCAATCAATCAATCAAAAAAAATATTTATATAGCACCGGGATGGGCAACGAGGGCCGTGTCTGTCCCTGGTTTTCACACCAACTTCTGGGCTTTAATTAGTTGATTATCTAAATTAGCCAAACTATTCATGAAATCTGACATTTATGGATCCTTTCTTTAAATTATCATGAATAACCACCAAAGACTGTTCTTCTCTCCCTACATAAAACATTTTTGTTTGATCAAACCTTTGCACTAATCTATATTTGTGTATGCAACCAATTAAATCAATTAATCAGGGTAAATGATAGAAATAAAAACCAGCATACACACCGGCCCTCCAGGACCGGAATTGCCCATCCCTGATATAGCACATTTAAAACAACCTCAGTTGACCAAAGTGCTGTACATAAATTAAGATACAGGATAAACACCATAGACATATAAATAAAATAAATAAATAAATAAAAACTGTAAAAAGGAACAATAAGATTGTGGTAAAAGAATAAAATGAATTAAAAAGTAAAAGAATAAAACAAAGACAGTAAAAAGCCAAGGTTACTTTTCTAGCTGGGACTGAACGCCAATGAGAAGAGGTGAGTTTTCAGTAGTGTTTTAAAGTGCTGAAGAGACTGTGATCTAACCTGATAGGGTAAGCTGTTCCACAGCTTAGGAGCCACCACTGAAAAGGCTACATCTCCTCGAGTACGGAGCCGAGACCGAGGTACTGTCAGGAGCAGCTAGTTTGATGACCTAAGAGCCCTGCCAGTAGTGTGAGGCTGTAAAAGCTCTGATAAATAAGATGGCGCCAAGCCATTTAAACATTTAAAAACAAATAATAAAACTTTAAACTGGATCCTACAATGAACAGGAAGCCAGTGCAGAGATGCAAGGACAGGATTAATATGATCACGCCGTTTCTTTCCCGTCATTAGGCGGGCAGCTGCATTTTGAATTACTTGTAAATGACGCAGAAATGACTGATCAAGACCAACAAACAAAGAGTTACAGTAGTCTAAGCGTGATGTAACAAAGGCATGTATTACTCTCTCAAAATAATTTTTTGGGAGATCAGCCTTAACCTTTGCAAAGAGTCTTAACTGAAAGAAACTTGTTTTGACTACTGAGCTGATCTGCTTATCGAACCTAAAGTCCCTATCGAAATTACACCAAGGTTCCTTGCAAAAGGATGACAGTAAGACTCAAGGATGCCAATGGCACTGTCATAGCCATCTAATATGTTATGTTGGCCAAATAAGATGATCTCTGTTTTATTTTTATTCATAGAGAGAAAGTTCACTTCCATCCAAGACTGAATATCTGTAAGACAGTTCAGTAAAGCTTGAACTGAAGCTTGGTCATTTGTTTTCATGGGCAAATAAATTTGTACATCATCTGCAAAACAATTATATGAGACATTGTGCTTTTTAAAAATGGACTCCAGAGACAACATATACAATGAAAAAAGGAGGGGGCCTAAAATGGAACCCTGAGGCACCCCACAGCTCAGGGGGGATGTGGCTGGCGAATACTGGCCAAGCTGGACAGAGAAGCTCCTGTCTGAGAGGTAAGACTTAAACCACTTGAGGACAGTGCCCCTAATGCCCACACACTTATTTAAGCGCGACAGGAGAATATTATGATCCAATGTATCAAAGGCGGCTGTCAAGTCCAGGAGGACCAGGACAGCAGATTTACCAGAATCAGCAGTTAAACGTAGGTCGTTTAAAACACTTAAAAGTGCGTTTCTGTACTATGGCGTGATTCGAAACCAGACTGAAATTTCTCAGAAATGCCATTTAGATCAATATAAGACTGCAGCTGTTCATGTACTACCTTCTCCAAGACCTTAGAGAGAAAAGAAAGCTTGGAGATGGGCCTAAAATTAGACAAAACAGTATGGTCAAGGTCATGTTTTTTGATGAGGGGCTGGACCACAGCATGTTTCAAGGCAGATGGAACACAGCCAGACATCAAAGAAGACTTTATCAGATCCATAACAGGGGGCCCGATGCTATGGAAAACTTCCTTAAAAAGACAAGGTGGAATGCTGTCAAGAGGACAGTTAGGAGGCCTAAGGTGTTGGACTATAACAGTTAAAGTTGAGAGAGACACTTGCTTAAAACTCTCAAAAACAACTCTGCAAATGGGGCAAACAGCAAGATCTGATGGAGATGACACAAGAGAAGACCTGATAGCAGAAATCTTGTCAATAAAAAACCTAAGAAAATCTTCACACAGTTTAGGTGAAGGTACAGCACCTGTGTGGTCACAAGGATTTAAAAGAGAATTCAAAGTACTAAAAAGAAACTGAGGTTTGTGGCTATTAACTGACACAAGATGAGATAAACACTGAGTTTTCGCAGCCTTAACGGCTTTCTGATACTGCAATGGGCTATCTTTTAAAATGTCTAAAGAAACTTGAAGACTATCCTTCTTCCATTTTCTCTCAGCGTGTCTACAAATGCGTCTTAAAGCACGAGTGATATCATTAGGCCATGGTTTGGTTGCTGGCTTAGAGCGTTTACACCTAAAAGGAGCCGCCAAATCTAATATATCAGTACAAGTAAGGTTAAAGACGTCCAACAACTCATCAGAATTAAAATTACAATAATGATCCTGTGTATGTAGCACAGAGTGATTAAATGCAGCAGAAAACCTAGAGACAGTTGAGGGGTTAATCATGCGCACACGATGGTCTGGGGCGCACGGTTCATCAAGGGAGTAAGGCAGCGTAATGTAAAATAAAACGGCAAAGTGATCAGAAATATGCATGTCACATATCTCACTGACATTTAATTTCAGACTAAGAGATAGCACAAGGTCCAGTGTGTGTCCCTTATTATGTGTTGGACCAGACACTGACTGAGTGAGATTAAAGGAGTCAGTGAGAATCAGAAACTCTTTGACTAAGGTGCGGGATTCACAACAGACATATTAAAATCCCCAACAATTAAAAACCGATCATAGTTCGCTGTTAATCCCGCCACAAAGTCCGTAAAGTCTTGTATAAAATCCTTGTTGAACTGCGGCGGACGATAGACCAGGGTGCACAGGATGGGAGAGATAGGGTTTATAATAAATGTCTGTATTTCACAGCTGGAAAAAGAAAATGACGATAACAGTTGACATTGGAAGCTGGATTTGAAAACAGACGCTACCCCTCCGCCTCGGCCAGTAATTCGGGGAGAGTTGAAATACAGGCAATTCGGTGGAAGCAGCTCAGAGAACTGAGTGGACTCACCAACTTGAGTCCACGTCTCCGTCAGAAACAGAAAATCCAGTTCACGTGAAGTGGAAGAAGTCATTCAGGATAAAAGTCTTGTTTGCTAGTGTTCCAGCATTAAGAAGCGCTAGGCGAAGAGTCTTATCCTTGCGAGCCTGAGTGGAGACATGGCAAAGGGGCCGAATATTCCTGAAATTGACATCGCGTTTGCTTCAACTGTAGTGGCTACAATCGGGCAATATTATGATGAAACTGCCACATTGATGCTTACTGAAGTAACACAACCATACCGATCAGAATTGCTGCATATAAGTTAACCAGGAGCATTTTTAATTAGCATGACATGCAACCTAACATGCAGTAGCTGGTAACCAAGCGGTCATAACCACGGAGACAATACAAGGTTTTGCAATACAGGTTTTACAGACAGCAAGATCTGGTACTGTGAACAGTTGTACTAAGCATCCAAATTACAAACAAGTACTATAAGTTAGCTTTAAATGAGGTTTATGTTCACACACCTTCTGTAGAATTTCCCCTGATATCACTCTTGCATATTCAGGACACAAACATTAGCAACAGTAACTTGGCTACGGTAGCCGCTGTGCTACAGCCACAATCAACTGGCTATCATGTCAGATTGGCTTGTGCAATAAAAGCAACTTACAGCTTCTGTGTCCGTGAGTCATGGACAGTCGCGACCGATACAGGCTTTATCTTCAGATATTTTACTAAGCCTGCATTTGAGGCCAGTTGTTAGTGCTAACTATCTACTGCTAGCCACCCGTAACACGTTAGCTTCACTTACATTATTTGCTGTTTTATGGTTACTTACAGCTTGTGGCTCCGAGTGCTTGATCGATGCAGCTGCTTCAGGTTTGAGAAGCAGCTGAAACGCTTAGCTAGCGTTCTCTTTGGCCGTGGCTGTTTGCTGCCAGCAAACAAAAATAGCTACCTAATGATTTTGGTGGCATCGTCTTTTGGAAGAGAAATATTTGTTTTTATTTGCGTCCAAGAGTAAATGGACAAGTAGCTTTGGGAGAGTCACTGACAAAATTGCACCTCAAATGATCTGCGGCTCTTCTTTTGTATTTCCAAAAGTGTAGACGCTACTAAGGCATAGTATGATCTGCCGCTGTAGTGCCTGCTAGTATAGTTTCTGGTGTGGGCAGGTCCAGTGGTTGGCTCTGGCTAGGTCTTTACTAATTGGACGGCACAACCTGACGTGAGGTTTTGCCCAAATCTCGTGAAGATCTCGGAAGGAGCTGTTCAGAGAGGAAATCACTCTCACGGAATCATGTTCTTGGATTACAGCAAAATCCCTGTATCTTATGTTTAGAAACTTTTTAGAGGTTGAAAATGGACAACCAACATTAAAACATCCCTAATATGTATTAAAAGAAGGATCAGCATGTTAGGTCCCCTTTAAGGAGTTCAGTGAAATTTCACTTGCGCCAACTGATCAGGCTCTGATACAAAGCAAACAAAACAGAATTTGCTCTGTGAAGTTTTATGTCAACATAAAACATTTATGGCACGTTAGGAAACTCACGCCGAAAACTCCGCTGCACATTTGTAACGGTCCGTTTCCTATGATATTCAGTGACCAAGAAGGCTCTTTGCCTGGGGGTAAACTGTGGACGCACCATGCTTGGCAGTGCCAGGTCATTACGACCAATGCACAGGCAAGATTCATATGCCTGTTTTTAAGTTCAAATGACTATGCAGCCCATTATGACATGCATGGTCAATTTCATATCCAGCTCTGGTCAGTTGGCACAAGTCAGATTTCACTTGAGTCACTTAATTGTCCTCTGTGCAGTCATGTCTGTAACCTAATGAGGTGTAACTGGTACCAATATCAGCGGAAAGATGTGAGGCAAAAGTACAAAATATTTTGTATACATGTATATTGCTACACCATCACAAAATGACCCGTTAAGAAGTGCATAGTTTTTTTGACTCACTCTGTATTATTATCTCTGCGATTTACATGGAATAGATATACTGTTTAGCTGCACAGTTAATATTTGGTTTTCACTTTGCAATGTACAGTAGATTATACGTCCATGATTATGAGGTTATGAGTTTGTGCTGGCTGCATTGCACTTCACGTCAAAGAATTTCAAGCTTTATCCTGTAAATAATTCTGTTTAAAAAAAGGTTTGTATGATCTACTTGCCTCAATAGCTACATTTAATGGGATTGTTCACATCTAGGGTTGTCTACTATCATTAAATGAGAAATGATGGCCAGATGGGATATGCGCAGTTACTGTTTTGGTGTTGTGTGCTTTTGAGTGGCTGTCACATCCGCCCTCCCAGTTGAGGTAAGAAAGGAAGAGGGCAGGATCACGTGTACCCAGGTCATCCTCTCTGATCTCATCTCCTGTCTTTGAAGACAGTAAAACTGAGTCATAATCCTAGTGTGTCTTTGCAGGGATTGATGAGCCTCTGTGCTCCCACTGCTTATCAAGTCAAGGGCCCAAGCACACCTGCTCATGTGTGTGTTTGTGTGCGTTTGTGTGTGTGTGTGTGTGTGTGTGTGCACTGTGTGTGCATATGTTTTTCTGCGTACCTGTGTGTGCATGTCTGTCCATTGGTGCGCGGATGGATGCACCAGTATTTTGAGCGCTTTTATCTGCGTGTTGGTCTGAAGGCGCGCGCGCGTGTATGTGTGTGTTTTACTGTGACTGTGTGACTTTTTAAGCAAGTCTGCCTGTGTGTATGTGTGTTTGTGTGTGTATGAGTGTCAGATGAGTCATCATCTCCAGGAAATTTACACTGGCATTACATTTACAGCTGATTACTGGAACAAAAGACTAAGCTACAAACGAGTATCGCTTTGTTCATGTTGTACACCGGAGAGCGATTGGGTTTGATTCCTTACAAAAGCAAACATCACTTTTCCACTGGCGTTGCACCAATGGAGTCGTTATAACTCATTTTATGGTAATTGAGAACCTTTTAAGAAGCGTTACTGTGAATTCTAGAAACATTATTCAACATTAATTCGACAGCATTGATGTTAGTGGGGTTTCCCTTCAACAAGGCAAGCACTATATTGCTCGAAAATGGTGTGCAATACATAACCAGCAACACTAAACCAGGACGGTGTGCTACTGATTCAACAGACCTGCAAGACAAGCGGAGGCCATTTTAGGAAAACCTTCAGACCGGACCTTTAGTTTGAGAAAAAGCAAATGTCCCGTATTTCTCTCACTGCGCTCATTAATCCAGCTCTGAGGGGTGAAAAATACCCAAAAGATGCAGAGCTGTTCTATCTTCACAGACATCTGACCCCTTTAAGTGTGGCTGCAGCTGTGTGCGTCTGTCAGGTAAAGCTGAAAACTCTGAGTAAACTATGTTCTGGTTTCCAGTTTCACAGAGAGGAGGTGTGTGTGCATGTGTGAGTTTTGTGGCCCTTAGTCTTTATGTGTGTTCAACAGATTTATGAATGTGTGTGTATGTGCACGCGCCCATGCGTGTGTGTGTGTGTGTGTGTAGGGCTGTGTGTCAGCGTTCAGGGTCATTAGTCACAGTCAGGCACCTACGAAATGTGGAGGTGGTGTCAGACATCAGGACATCATCGTGTCGGCGGACGGCTAAAAGCTGTACTCCCTCACCCACCTTACATATCAGTCATCGCTGGATCTCTACATGAGTCATCAGTACAGGTGCTTAAAAGCATTTCCAAGGCCTCTGTCTTCTTTGGGCCGCCACACGGAGACCCACTCACACGCACCGCCCCCCCACCCCGATTATGTCCATCTCCCCTCCCTTCGTTTCCCCCGTCCCATCTGAATTGAAACACGTTGAAGCACCGTCCACTGTCTATCTGCTGCTCATATTGATCGTTCCCTTCTCCTTGTGTTGACAGAGAGTGAGACGAGAGTGTCTAAATTAAATCAGAGAGATTGAGACGGGAGAGAGCAGCGTTCGGTCCCGTAAGCGAGGGATGGAAAGATATTCATCACAATCCATTTAAAAAAATTTTTGTGAAGGACACAGCATTCCCAGAAAATAAAGGAGAGCCGGACACACACACAGCAACACACAAACGCACCCCGCTCTCCTCCGCACATACACATACTAATACCTCACACACACAAACACGCACAGCATCATTTAGCCCAATTAAGTTAACGAGATACCATGTGCTCTTTGGTAATGAGAGTGAGACAGTTTTGCTGACCATTTCAAACTGGATGGGAGGGGCGAGACATTTAAGCGGACTCATCAGAATTGCTGCACGTATGCAGTATAAATAGCATGTTATATGTGTCAGAGCAGTCCAAGCTGAGATGCTAATTTATCGCGCTCCACCAGTCGCTGGTGCAGATGATAGTCAGAAGGAGACTTAGTTTTGGCAGTTTGCAGGGGCAAAGACCCTGAATCTGAGCCAAAGTCACACCTGACTGCCCTTCGGTTCGATAGACCTCTCCTGTTCCGATGGGATTTGCATGGAACTTTTGAGGTGAGACTGTCGGGCAGTGGTTCTTAGTGTTGGTCCCAGGCAGCCACTGTCCGTGCTGGCTTTTGTTCCAACCACAGTTGTTATTCTATGATTTCAATAAGCTGTTAATTTGTGTTAATTAGGAGTATTTCATGTTTAGAGCAGTTATTTCCCCCTTTTTTCCCCTCCTCTTAAACCACATTCTCACAAGAATATTCATGCTGGCTAGAAAGTGTAAAAATTTCATATGGACATTGTGATATGCAAATACATGCAAATCTCCATAAAACAGCACTTTCAGAACCCTGCAATGTAGATAGAAGACTCATCGAAACATTAACTTGGAGCCTTATTTCATTGTTAAATGCAATCGTTGCTAATTGATCAGTGCAGATGGTTTGGTGGTTGAGTTTCCAGCACCAAACTTGGGAAAACTATGCCAGTGTAGTAAAAAAGACAAGCTTGTACTTGTATTTATTTGCAGGCCAGTACTGGAGAAAAACGTTCTTTGAATCCAGCGGACCATTGACGGAGTGCCCTGAATGAGTGCAACTCCACTGGCATTCAGTTCAGTCCCAGCTGGTCCTGAGCAAGACTCTTGCAGTGACTAAAAACCTACGATATTACGCATGCCTGATGACATGACTTTAATGCTTAATTTATTATTGATGCCCACTATGCCATGTCTGTATGTTGCTTGCGGAGATCTCTTTGGGTTGTGAAATATTTATTAGTCTCGTGATGTCGTCCAGACATTAGGCGAATGTGGAAAGACCCTGAGGTATGATATGTGTGATAAATAAAACAGCACACTGACAGCACGTGTTCTCTACGGTGACAAGAGCTGCAAAAAAAAAAAAAAAAAAAAAAACCATGCCAAATAAAGAAACCGCTCTTCTTTGTGAATGTGAACTTTTACATTTTTTTGCAAACTACTAGCCTTCTTTAACTAAATGGCCTTCCAATTCCAGTTCATGTGATTGTGTATGAACTTAGGCAACAAAATGTGTAAGAAAAAGTATATATCAAGAGACCAAACTCAGTTTAGGGTCTGGGTAGCCCCATACATATACACTGATGAGGCGAAACGTGATCACCACCTGTCATGGTTTTGCCCCCACCGGCAGAGGACAGCAAACCGGCAGGCACTGGGACCATGTACCCAAAAAGAGATGAAGGGACCCACAGGCACAGGCTGAGTAAAAATATAAAAATCTTTACTTTAAAAGATAAAAGCAAACAGGAGAGGAGCAGCGGCAAAAACAATAACAGACACAGAATGCAGCTGCACTGTCAAACTGACAGTGCAGTGCTTAAATACTCTTAATTGCACCTCCATCTCAACAAGCAACAGGTGTGGCTCGTTGAAGTGGAGGTGCAGACAGCAGGAGGGGGGAGGGCCTGCAGGACAGGACCATCACACCACCAGCATAATGTGCAGTTTCGCATATTTTAAACAAAACCAAGTTGGCGACTTTGGTTTCTGAAGAAGACTTTTCCTCAAAGGACCGCAGAATGTGAAGAGATTCCCTAATAAATCTGAACTTTTCAAATCAGAAAAGTTAATACCGAGGATGAGAGGGACAAAGCACTAGACCAGGGCTATTAAATATTATGTAGAAAGGGCCAGTGTGGATGCGGGATGTCGTTCCATCCAAGCAGTTACGCCCATTATTCTACTAATCAATCCCAAGAGTCTTTGCTAAAGAGCTTTATTAGTTATATCAGCTGTGCAACTGCTTGGTTGGAGTGAGAGCCTGTACCCGGCCCTTACTGGATAATGTTGAATAGCCCTGCAGCATACTGTCATGGTTTGGAAGCGTTGAGAGCTCTTTTTGTTGTTCTCGTCCGGGACGATATCGTTTCACTCCCAATCGGATTCCTGAGCCAGCTGGCATCAATTGGGAGCGTTACCCGGACTCTATTTAAGCTCTAATTCCGCCTCGCTTCCGTTGCTAGAGTGTCAGTGTTTCATTTGCGCTTTAGCCGGTAAGGTCTCTAGAAAGAGAATTGTTAGAAACTTCAGCTGCTTAATTGAAGTTAAGTGGTAGTGAGAAAGGGAATCTTTGTTTTATTTTGCCTTTTCTTTTTGTCCCTTCGAGCTCGCTTTGCTTTCTACCTCGGACGACTTCTAGGTCCGTTGGTAGCGCGAGTCTCGCATTATTATTCTGTTTCAGTCTCTCCTTCTCTGCTGGTTTTGCCTTTTAATTCTGGCGTCTGCATTTGGTGTCTAATACTCCACACCCATCACACTATCCCATGTAAAGCAAAATAATCCTGCGGGGAAGAAACAATGACCAGGAAGTAAGTGCATAAGACAACAATCAAAAGTCTGGGAGAACAGGTGTAAAGGGAAGAGGCACGAAATAAGGAGGGAGGGGAGTGGAACAGGATGATAATTAAATAAAGAGAATCAATTAACAAAAAGAAAAGGACACTGGCGTAGACTGCTGGATTGCGGGGAATACAACTGACAAGACACGACGTGACAAAGCTGTTGGTCCTTCGCATGCTTCCATAACAGCTCTGCTCACCTGACATCCTCTTGAATGCACAGACCCAGGGTTTTCCAGCTGAATATTTCCAGGAGCATCACATTCCCTCCACCAGCTTCTCTTCTTTCCGCAATATATTCTGGAACAATCTCTTCCCCAGCAAAACGGCACCTACATGCCTGGCTGATGTACATGATGTAAGAAAAAAAGACTCCGTCCATCAGGCGACCTTCTACTATTGCACTGAGGTCCAGTTCTGGGGCTTGCATGCTTATTGTAGGCACTTTGAATGGTGAACACGGGTTAGAATGGGCTTTCTTACTGGTTTCTAGCTATTCAGTAATTCAGACAGCAGGGTTTGATGCATTCTGTGTTATGACACTTTTTTTCTGATTACCATCCTTAATATGTTTGACAACTTATGCCACAATAGCCCTTCTGTCGAATTGGACCAGACAGGACAGCCTTTTTTGACCCCAGGCATTTATGAGCCCTGGGAACCCAGTGCCCTGTCACTGGTTGTAGTCTGTCTCGTCAGACCGCTGTTGAGAGGTACTCACCAGCACTGACTGGGAGCTCTTCACAGGCCTTGCTGGTTCAGAGATGTTTGACTCAGTGGTCCGGCCATAATGCTGCAGCCCATCTCAAAGTCCCCCAGGCAGTATGCTTCCAAGTCATCGTCCATTTGCACTGTGCAGCATTGTTCAGTGAGTTCTACAGCATTTAGCTGAATCCAAGCATCTATTATGACCCTACACTGCGATGGATGGTTGGTTTTTTGAGACGTCAAATGCTGTGGCCGGAACGAAAGGAAGTACAGCAAAATAAGAGACAAACACGGACAAAATAAGAGAGGGATTCTCACGCTTCCAAAGGACCTAGATCCAGTCCGAGTAACAATAAGGAAGCGACGCGTGCTCGATTGAACAAAATGAAAGGGAAAAATCTCGAAAACCGAGACAAAAAGATTTAGCCCCAGACGGTGCTCAGAAAGAGGAAAACAGAGAGAAAAATTCCCTTGCTAACTAGCACTTTTCTCTTCGCAGCTAATTCCTCAACAACTCTCTGACTAGAGACCTTACCGGCTGTAGAGCAAACAAAACACTGACACTCTTGCAAGAGCAGCGAGGTGGAACTTGGGCTTAAATAGAGTCCGGGTGCCCCCCCCCAATTAATGCCAGCTGGCCCAAGAATCCGATTGTGGTCAAAACGATATCGTCCCGGACAAGAGCAACAAAGAAAGCCCCCAAAGCCACCGCCAGCCTCCAAAACCATGACATACAAATCCAGCCTTGTATTTAACCTCTAGGTTTGATCAACAGTCACATGAACAGTAAATACGAAGGATAAAGCTCCCCACAGATACGGTGGTATGCCTCTGATCGTGAGCTTAGATCACTCAAATTGATTTTTGTCTCATCCGTCCATGGGATGCTGCTCCAAAACAATAAAGGTTTTTTAGATTGTTGTTGTTTTTTTGTTTTTTGTTTTTTTGGCTAAAATGTTGCTAATTGTTTACATCTTGAGATAAACCCTTGTTATTTACTGGTGAAATCATCTCTTGATCGCTGACTTTAGCACTGCTTTTGTGAGGGTTTGACTCTGAGCCGCGGTGATATGCACAGAGATCAGTAATTGTGGAAATGGACTCAGATGCAAAGAAGGATCTGGTTTATTATGCCTTCGTGGCACCGCAGGAAGGCACAGTAGTACACAATACAAAAAGACCAAGGATGCGAGGTTTCTGGAGGATAATATTAGTAATACGTATAACTGAGACAGCAACAACAGTACTATGTATTATAAATAGAAAAAGAACTCGGAAACCAGGTTCTTGAATTAAAATAGAAGTGCTTACCGTAAAAACTGAAAGGAACACTGCTTAAAGAGATTTAAATATACACATGAAATTCAGGAGTTAAGTCTAAACAAGACTATAGAGAAACAAAAGGCTTGTGAGGCTTACGAGTCTTTGCACCAAATGTGTGCGAAGGTCTCTCATATAGAGGGAACACTATCATAAGAAGACAATTGGGGACAGATGCAGACTCAGGTGGAATGTGGAATGCGGTCCGGGTCTTAATAGGCTGGTGAGTTAGAGGGCTGGAGGGGTGGCGTTACAGATACAGTATGTGTGTAATACTCCTTGAGAGTATTCTTGATCTGGCGAACTGTTGAGAGGTTTTACATCATCCACCATTGTTATCCACAGTCTTCCTGGCCTTTTTGTTCAGTTAGCTGCACCAAATGGTTTAGCTAGTCCTCTAGTGGGTTAGTTTTTTTTTTCTTTTTTTTAAAATTCAGCCAAACAATGGTTTGCTTCAGGGCATCAAAAGTTCTTTGGATTTCATATCGAGTGGTAACATTAGGGAAAAAAGAACTCCTGGCCGTGGAAAGGGTGAGTAGCGAATTGCTCAGTTACTTTTGAGCCATGAAAAAGGGCGAGAGCTTCTGCAAAATGCACTGGAATTTTTACATCCGCCACCCATTTTCCATACTCTTAAAGTGAAGCTGAAAGCTTGCAATTTGAGCTCGTTCTACGGTCAACAGCTGAAGTGATAATAATGTTGTCGATGTTCAAACATATAAGTGGACCTGACTATGTCTTTAAAATAAACATTTGTGAGTGCTTGGATTCAGAAAATAGTTCAGAAAATAGAAGAAGAAAATATTGCTTTTTCATATGTCGTGAGTAAAAGCAAAAACCTTGATGTGACAAGAGGCTCAGCTGTGTGCGTCTAATGAGGTGCAGACTTCCCTTTGTATTATGTTTGATGGGCAAATTCATCACAATGCTTCTCGATGACCCTCCAGTAAAACTCCATCCGCAGTTGTCACAGGAAATGCACCACAGATCTACAGTCAGGTACAGGATGAGCGGCATCAAACCAGGCCAAACCATACCGCTAAGTGGAGACGTGCCATTAGTTTTGCTCAGAGGGCCTTGGTTACCTGTCAAAGGAAGTGGATAAGGTAGCTAGGAATTTTGGGTCACTCAGAAAGGAAATTTCTCTGGGCCCCCATTTTATTGCAAGTTTTGACTACTCTCTCCAGCTGTGATAATTGAAAGGTACTAAGGCTCAAACTAGCTCTGGGGCCAGAAGCAGTGAACGTGATGAGCAGAGGCTTGCTCCTCATTAATGGGTGATATCTTTAGAAGCGCAGCAACAGCTGAAGACAGATTACAGCATTCACACATCGCATCACGCCATCTGGTGATGCTCACTGTTAAGCGGCTTTATAGAGCGAATGCCCTTGTTATTAAAGTGACGTGTACGAGCGCTCTCGTCTCATCCAGCTCATGGCTTTAGAGCTGGTGCTGAAGACTGCATTCAGCACAATTCCTCTGTCAAAGCCGTGGGCACCTTCTGCATGACAGCATGCCGCGTTTCAGAGCTGGAGAAAGGGCCCTTTCTCAAACAGCTTTGTCAGTGTGTGTCATTGGATCCAGGATGTTGCATCACTTTAACCGGCTCTTGCTGCACTTCATTCAGGATAAAAAAGGAGTATGCTTCTGTTGAAACTCTTCAGCGTGGCAGTATGAGGTGGTGATTTGAGGAAAAGATTTGAAATCTTTTTTGTTTTAGATTTCATATTGTATTGGTGGGCCAGTCTCATCGCTGTTAGCCCCTATCCAACACGCTCTCATTCCAACTTGTCGTATAGTCACACTTTAGTTATGATCTTCCCTTACATTGATAAATAATGAAAAGGGAGCCTTTTGGCATAGTTTTATGATGCCGTTGCTGTGTGGGATTGGTGAAAGGGAATTGTAATTCATCGCTCCCTCACAGCACGAGGGTTGTGGGTTCAAATCCGGCCTGGGGCCTTTCTGTGAGGAGTTTGCATGTTCTCCCCTGACCAAGGAACTGGCTGTAGAACTGGAGTTGGCCCCCCGGGCGCTGCTCTGTGGCTGCCCATTGCTCCTAACTATAGGATGGGTCAAATGCAGAGGACAAATTACCCCACGGGGTTCAATAAAGTATCTATTCTGTAAGATTGGGAAGGAGTATGGTGTTGGGACAGGGAAAAGGAAATCTTAATTTCTTGAATTAGTACATTGATTGAGACGTGCGTAAAGTATATTTTTCAGTTGCTGCCTCTGGGGAGGTTGGTGGAGCCCTGGTTAGTCCTCTTGCCTTCTAACAAGGACTTCAAGCCCCGGCTGGCAGGACCATGTGCCTCGTGCACATGTTGTATACAGTGGGGAAAATAAGTATTTAACCCCTTGCTGATTTTGCAGGTTTGCCCACTAACAAAGAGTGCAACGGTCTATAACTTTAATGTTTATTTTAACAGTGAGAGACAGAATATCAGGAAAAAAGTGGAATAAGACATTGTATGCATTTTAGGAATTTATTTGCATATTTTTGGTCAAAAGTAAGTATTTGACCCCCTGGACTAACAGCATGTTCATATTTTGTAGAAAAGCCATTATTGGCCAGCACAGATGTCAAACAATTTTTATAGTTGTTGACAAGGTTTGTGCACATTTTGGCAGGGATGTTGGCCCATTCCTCCCTGCAGACAGCCTCCAAATCATTCAGGTCCGAAGGCTGTGGCCTTGCAACCCGAATTTTAAGCTCCCTCCAAAGATTTTCAATTGGATTCAGGACTGGAGACTGGCTAAGCCACTCCAGACCCTTGATGTACTCATTCTTCAGCCACTCTTTTGTTGCTTTGGCGGTGTGCTTAGGGTAGTTGTCGTGCTGAAACACCCATCCTCGACCCATGTTCAGCTCTCTCACTGAGGGAAGGAGCTGTTGGTCCAGAATTCCACGGTATATGGTCCTGTCCATCCTCCCCTCAATGCAATGGAGTTGTGCCGTCCCCTTGGCTGAAAAGTACCACTGTGCTTGACGGTGGGGATGGTGTTCTTTGGGTTGTACTCTGTGTTCTTTGCCCTCCAAACACGATGAGTTGAGTTGATCCCAAAAAGTTCTATTTTGGTCTCATCTGACCACATCACCTTCTTCCAGGCCTCTTCTGAGTCATCCAGGTGGTCAATGGTGAACTTCAGGCGGGCCTGTACATGTGCCTTCTTGAGCAGGGGGACCTTGCGTGCGCTGCAGGATTTCAATCCATGACCGCGTTGTGTGTTACCAACTGTTTCTTTTGTAACTGTGGTCCCAGCTGCCTTCAATTCATTAACCAGTTCCCCCCTTGTGATTCCTCACCGTTCGCATGATCAGGGACATCTCACGAGGCGAGACCTTGCATGGAGGCCCAGACCAAGGGAGGTTGGTGGCAGTGTGGTACTTCTTCCATTTCCTGATCACTGCACCGACAGTTGATCTTTTCTCTCAAAGTTGCTTTCCGATTCCCTTGTAGCCCATCCCAGCCTTGTGTAGGTCAACAATCTTGTCCCTGATGTCCTTAGACAGCTCTTTGGTCTTGCCCATGGTGGAGATATTGGAATCAGGTTGTTTGGGAGTGGACAGGTGTCTTTTATACAGGTAATGAGGTGAGGCAGGTGTATTTGATGTAAATAATTAGTTGGGATTGGGGGTGTATCTTAAAGAAAGACTAACTGGCTTGTGGGTCCCAGAATACTTGGTGTTTGGTAGGGGGTCAAATACTTATTTTCCCTCATCAGATGGTTATCAATTTTTATAAATTCATATGATGTGATTTTCTGGAATTTTCTTTGTGATTCTGTCTCTCACTGTTAAGATGTATATATGATTAAAATTACAGATCGTTGCAGTGTTTGTAAGTGGGCAAACCTGCAAAATCAGCGAGGGGTCAAATACTTATTTTCCCCACTGTATAAAAAATGGGATTAGGGACAAGCATAATCATAACTTATTATATTGGTGGAATATAAGTGGAAAGGCAGTATTTTTTCACTTTATCGTGAGGCCCAAAGGCTTTGTATTTATGTCTATGGGAATATCCTCGGCTTTCAACAGTGACCCGAAGGGACCCCTCTTTCTTTGTGTGGTGACGCCCAGCACATCTGTCCAAACGCTGATATATGATGCCTCGGGAGGGAGAATGGGCTCCCCTAAGCAATAAGGACGATGCAGACAAGTGGGACCTTTCCTCCAAAGCACTTACTGTCTCTTTCCTCTTTATACACAGACCGCCGAGGTTACTCTTGTGAAATTAAATGAGCTATATAGCAGACTACAGCATTTGGCGCAGCACTGAAAATGAGTCCATCAGCAGAACTCCCTGCTTGACAATCCCTAAAATAAGGATTCACAGTTTCCGGGAATTTCCATTCAAGCCTGTCTGAAACTCTTTTTAAATGACAGCCAACATCTCTCTGCAGTCATGTGATGCGATTGTACCCACTCACAGAACGTATCCGGATCTGAAAGGTGATAAGATTTGTTTGGTTGGCAGTGATGAAGACTATCACCGATTCACCAAATGTTTTCCAGTGTAAATGCACTTAATCCAAGACCGCATGTAGGTTTTCCAGCCTCTTATCTACTGCGTCGATACACTTACGTTCACAATGCATTCCCCATACGAAGAGTTTGTTTCCAAGCTGTAGTGATTCCATTTTACTCAGTTTGAGTAAATCAGCTTATTCTATGTTGGCATCTATTGCATTCTATTGAAAAACACAAACTTTGGCCAAAATACACCTGATAGTATGAATTTCTAAAAACAGATTTTTGCACCAGGTGTAAGAAGCACAGGGCTATCGCTCTGTGGTGTTACCTCAGTTTTTGTAATTCTGGCACTTATTGTATTTTGGAAACAAACTCTTCATATACTTCAAATAACTCTTCTAATTCAGACCCACCATCTACCCTGGCACAGGATATCAGGTATCCACAGGCACCCCCCCCTACCCACAGCGGCTTAAATCTGCCGCAGGAGAAATTACCCATAGCGCACAGCCTCTTACTCAGACCTGAGCCTCGTGACCAGAGCCTCCTCATTTCAGGCCTGGCACTGGATGAGTGGGCTCTCTGATCCCCTCTTAGAGGTGTAATTACCCCACTATGCTGCACGGTACAAGGTGAGCTTGTCAGAGTCTCATTTGCTCGGGGATTACGGACCGTTATGAGTGACAATCATCCGGATGGCAGCGGTCATTGTTCTTAATGAGGTCGGAGCCTGATTTTTTTTCATGCAGCGGTTTAACACCTGCCCTGTTGAGCCGCTCACTCAAGGAGCCGAACATCTGCATGCATGCCATACATTGTACAACGAAGAACGCTGGTACAACTCTCAGAAATTGCACTATGTATAGAGTTCAAAGCCCTGAAAAAGCAGCAGTGACACTGTTTTGTATTATGTCTAAGGTATTACCAAATTTATCTTTAAATTTAGACTGTATGCCTGTAAACTAAGTTTGTTAACCAAATTTGCAAGATGGACACAATATATTGCAGTTCAGGGAAAGCAGCTGTAAGGCCACGCCTCCAGCTGTCCTGCTCTCCGGTCAACTAAATCCCGGACTGCACTTCATTCCTTATTCTATTATCGCTCGTACCTGTTTCGCGTTGCCACCGGATGGCAACAGTGTGTATTTAAGGGCGAGCTTCATTCGGTCTCATTGAAGTGAAGTCTCATATACCCACGCCTGTTCAGCACTGTAGTTTTGTATTGGCTCTAACTGCGTATTTACGAATATATATACTTAACCTAGAAACTTTGTGCTGCTTGTAATTACCAGCGCATTATATTTAAGGAACCTTGTTTCCTTTTTGTTTTCCCTGCTACACATTGTTACGGGAGCCATGCCCCAGACTCTGTATTACTCATAGCGCTTATTTTAGGAACCTCTGTTCCTTGTTGTTTTGCTTTGCTATGTCTGTGCCTTCTGCAGTGCAGTTGGCATTGTAAACCATGTCCATCTTTGCACCTGAGTCCAGTCTTCAACTTCCTGTCCTCCATGCATCCCCACTGTGCACACGGCACCGACGTCACAGCACCATTGCCAAGATAACAGAGGGAGGCATTTGAAAGCAGTCTTCTAGTTGCAAGTTCGATTTCAGAACTATTGTATCAGACTGCCATCCCCCTGGAAATTGCCTGCTAGTATTTTGAATAATTGTATCTCATCTGTTATTTGGGCTTGTTCAATATTTTTTTTTAATTAACTGTGAAGTGAATAATTATATTCTCACCTACGCAATAAAAACAGGTTTTTAATCAGTGGGCATTTCCAAAGTTGTAATGATCATACTGCAATTCAGTAGTCAGTGAAAGTCAGGTGGCTTTTATCTCCTTGGTCTGTTAAGCCCATATCACCTTGAAAAATTAAATTATACAGGGTGTATAATTAAAGTAGACTCTCCGAAAAGTACCCACCAAATTTGCAATTGAAGCACTGATTACTAAAACCCCACAAGTCAAGTCAAGTCAAGTGTGACTTATGGGGTTTTAGTAATAGGTGCTTCTATTGAACATTTTCATGAAATTTCTTCATTTGCAGATGTTGATATGGACATTCTGCTTCGGTCCATACCAAAATTAATTTCATCATTTTATGCATGACTGAACACAGGCTCGTTTTCCAGTGGGCGATAAAATGTCCTTCCTCCAAAAAATTAAAGGGTTAAAATTGGATGAAAAGTCTTAAACTGTAATTCAAAATGTGAATTTTTGTTTTTCTACACCGCGATACTCAAATTAACCCTTTGTTTGCTGCTTTTTGCACTAGGGCAAAGGATAGCCTTTCATGTGCTAAGCAGGATGTCCATACCAACATATGCAAACGAAGACATTTCATGAAAATGTTCACTTGTAAACTTGGTGGGTACTTTTCGGAGAGTCTACTTTTTTTTTTGATACACCCGGTATAACCTGTGCAAATGTAATTCACATTTCTGTGTCATTACATCAACAAAAGTGCCTTCAAACATCTAACATTTGCATTGGGAAGATAAAAAGGCATACATTGCGGTTCACAAAAATTGGAGAGAAAAAATTGCTCGACTGTCAATATTTGTTCATTCTGCAGTATATCTGTAAGGAATATTCTTCAAGGCAATACACACGTTCTAGGGACAGAGCTTAGTGTGTTCCGCCTCTGGCCTTTTTGAGTTATGATAATGATTGATAGAGTGATGTGCCCAAGTGAAAAATATAAGAGCAATTTCAGTGCAGTGAGCTATAGCTCAGCATCATCTGTTCTGCCAATACAGAGAGCTCTGCGCCACATGCAGAAAACTGCTGCGATTGCCTTGGTCTTTTAATTGAGTTTATGTCAGCTCAGAGAGCATTTTACCGTAAATAGGCTGTCAAGTGGAAAGCAGTAAAAAAAAAAAAAAGAATCCTTTAAAAGTCAATCTAAGCATTGTGAGTAAAATAAGGTGATGTTTTTTTTTTCCAGTAGTAACTACGCACTAGCCTGTCAGCTTTATTGCGCTGCAGTAAAAAATGGGCCATATCTTTTAAAATATTAATGTTTCACTTGAAGCATTTTTAGGCCAGTGAAATCAATCAAAATCTCAAGAGTCGAGCCTGCATGAGCACCCTGAGCAATACTCCGTAATACACTGCCAATCAAATTCTATTGGTGGGCAAATTTAGAGAGGATTACAGAAAGCAGGGGGGCCGCCAGGAGTGTTGGGCACCTTGAGATGGCCAAACATTGGGCCCGACCGGCCATGTAAAAAATTTGAAGGCTACAGGTCCTGTAATTCAGGACCCATAAATCAACCTTCCCCCAAATAATGTTAATGGCCCTGACAAAAACCATAACTGTAAAGCCTATAAAAAACTTGGCAATTAGCCTCATGGTTTGTTGAACAGAAAGACTGCACTGCTGATTCAGCCGAACTTACACGATAAGACTAGTCTTGACAGTTGAATGACTATCTCCGTGTATGTACTCAGGGGCGCCAGAAGTACGGGTGCCGAGGGGCTACAGCGCCACTTACTGATGGGAGGTTTGTAAATGCATGGCAAAAAAGTTTACATAATAAATCAATAAAAAACATACTTTTTTTTTTGAGCTCTCAAAATGTTACTCTTGTCGCATTTTAGCACCAGTAGTCGGTAAAATATGTTAAATATGTAAATATGATGCACAAACGTGAAGTGGGTTACGTGAAACATTTGTATCAAATAAGCCAATACAGTACATTGCACAGTTTCTCACTAAGTACTGAATAAACAGCTCCGGGTAACTTATAAAATTTATATCAGTGCCATTTATTCCCTACGATTGGCAACATACTGGTGGCTGAGTGAGTGAATTAACCGTGCGATTCGTTATCAGGAACAGGTTGAGAGTAATCCTACACTAAAAGATGAAGTCCCTATCTACCTGGACTGCATATGTCAGCAAGGAGGTGTGGAAAATAGCACCAAATCGATTATCTTATTTTTGAAACATCTTGGACATTCAAGTGAAGTTACATCAATAAAGATTAAGCCTGACAACAACACTGGTTATGATAACATTACCTGGCAAATCTCTGTTTGAACTGCCTTAACCAACTCCAGCACCACTAGTTGTGAGAAT
This sequence comes from Gymnothorax reevesii, assembly GCA_029721435.1. Lineage (NCBI taxonomy): Eukaryota > Metazoa > Chordata > Actinopteri > Anguilliformes > Muraenidae > Gymnothorax > Gymnothorax reevesii. The sequence continues at coordinate 168,189,976 of CM056574.1, forward strand.
AAGGTAAATTTCATGCTAATCGGAGCGTGTTATCACTGACACCACCATAACCATCATCACTGTGAGATTTGAAGAGCCATGTCTTCGGAGACACATAATTCCTGGCAAGGAGATTTGGAGCGATGACATTTGTGGTCATTCTGAAAGGCTTGGTTCAGAAAGTGGCCTTGGTTGCGGTGCAGAAACGAAAATACAGTTCTTTTGAGTGTAACGTTTTTCTGTGTTTGAGTGTAACAGTCTTTTTCTTGAAAAAATGCTGATGACTATCTGTGGTTTGCCGGCTAGCTTAGCTGGTTGGAACGCTATGATTCGAGGCTTGCAACAAGTCATTTTTTCTCATACTTTGCCATCTTACATAAGATTTAAAGCAGTGGAATCTAGCTAGCTAAGTCGCTTGATTTCTACTGAATTTTGCGAGTGTTTTATTTGTTCACTTTGTGGAGAAATACAAAGCGGGGGGAGGACAAAATTGCAACAGCATTTGTTTCAATGAGCCAGCTAGTTAGGCATCATCAGTCTAACTGTTGTTGGCTACCACAACCGAAAACAATCTTCTCCTGTCACTGTTGATGTTACATTGCATTGGGACTGAGTAACGTCACTGTAAACAGCTTTTTGGACACTGAAACAAACTGCATGCATGAATCAATAGACTGATTTGTACTGCTGAGGGAAATAACAATTATGTGCATCTTGTTTGCTGGTTTTAAAAACTGATGACCAGATTAGTGAAGCCAGATCTTTAATAGTTTCCTGGACGACAAAGACTCACACCAGGAGTCTTGAGAAAATTCTTGATAGAAGACATTTATTCAGCAACATGCAAAAGCCATGGTCTTTTCGGGGAAATCCCAACGGACAACACTTGGCAATCTCTTTTTATACACTCATAGGATGGACAATTTATGTTTCATGAAAATCACATAACATTCTGAAACTTGGTGCAGCACTATTGGTTATTCATTTTAGCATCGTGTTACCTTAAGCTGTGATTGGCTGCTCATTTCCAGTTCTAAGAGACTAGTGTTGCGTGACTTTGCCCTGACAGTTCATCAGCGGAACTCACTTGATAAAGGTTAAAACTGTTTTTCTCTGATTGTCTTTTTTCTGCAGGCGTTCTGCTTGACATTCAAAAGCATTTCACTGTGACAGACAGCGAGGCAGGACTATTGCAAACAGGTACTGTGTCTCTATCTTCATTTCCACTGCATTGTGTCTGTGCCGCAAAATGGGGTTTCTTTCTGTCCACTACGAAGATGTATGTTGTGATTCTGCATTTCAGCCATGTCTTTTGTCTAGCCCCATGTTTAAGTTCTGTGCCTGGCTTGCCATGTATGCCTTTTGTGTTTTAGTGACCACTGCCTGCCTCTGACCATCCCTAGGATTATGTATTGTGTTTTGGTTGTTTGATTTCATGTTTTATTATTTTTCTTGTTTTGTTATTATTTACGTCTTTGCCATGTTTCATAGCCTTGCCATGTTTCATAGTCTTGTTTTTGGTTCTAGTCCTGCACTTCGTTTACCCTGTCTTGTCTGGTGTAGGTCTTTGCCCACGGTCCCTTGTCTGACGTGCCACTCATTCGGGTGATTTCCTGGTTTCTGGGATTTCAATCTTTCTTCATATCTCGTTTTCTTCCTTCCTCTCTCTTTATGCTATCTACTAACCCTACTAACAGTTTATTGTTTTCGATAATTACTAACCCCGATTAACATTGTATATTCATACTAACTGACTAACTTGCACTCGGGATTGTATAGCTGCACATACTAATAGACTAACGATCTCTCAGCATTCGCCCAATCTGTATCTCCGCCCTCCTTGCCTATCACTAATTATCTCTACTGCAGTTTCCATTTATATCTCAGGCTTTCTCTTTTCTTTAGACTATACACTTTAGTACTCCTTAACCGGAGCTGTTATTCGTTCATAGGAATGTCTCGTTATCCCTGTCTGCGTTTCGGCATTCGCCAAATTCATGTAATTAGTTTTCCTCATGTGTCACTCCCATGTCATTGATTACACCTGTTTACCCTAGTCATGTGTTCACCCCGGATGTGTATATAAGGTGTCTGCACTTTTAGTTCCTTGTCAGATCGTCTTTACTCCTTTGTCTTGTGCTACGTTCCTCGCCTTGCTCATCGTGATATTTTCTTTCTGACTGGATTGCCCGACACTTGTTTTTTTGGTTTGCCCTTTTGGATCTGATTGCCTTCGTGTGTTTTGACCTATTTTTGCCCGACCACGTCTATTGTCTTTGCTGCCCTGGTATTTGGATTCGGACTGTTTACGGCTTATGAGTTTGTCTCTCCACCAAACCCTCGCCTGTGTACCGAACCATTTTTGCCTGACCTTGAGTTTTGTTATTGGTGCCCTGGTTACAGTTTTGGACTTTGCCCTTTGGATTCTGTTTGTGGATTGTGGACATTGTACTGTTGCCAGCTCTGTTGGGGGGTTTCCCCCTTCAGAAATAAAGCCTCCATTTTGCATTTATCTGGTTTTCGCTCTTGGCTCATTTCGTAAAACCTCTCAATGTACTTCAAATAGTACCACCCCAGTCACTGGGGTATTGTGCTATAGATTCTGTACATTAAATTTTGCCTTTTTATGTGGATTAAACCATTTATTTGCACCTGTCTCGCTCATTAAAGATCATTAGTATTCAGTATTCTTATGATGAAAAACATTTTTGTACATTTTTTGGTACATGGAAGTGTTTTTTTTCTTTTTTTTTTAGAAAAAATGTGTTTATATCTGTGTGTGCCGCTGCTGTGAAGATCAGAGAGAACTAAGGAGCCCAGGATTGTAAAACTTTAGCACATCGGTTTAAATGTGCTTGGATCAGGGGGCGCGTTTATTAACGGAGCATACTACCAAGGCGCTAAAATGATGCGCACGCTAGTTTCTTTCTGGATTTTGGATCTATGAAAACAAACTTCAGATACAACGTAAAAAACATGCCAAATAAATGAGATATTGCCCATTTGAAGAATGTCGCATTAACCATAATCAATTGAATAAGAATCTAATGCAGCTTTGCTTACCCACTATTTTAAAAAATTAGGATATTTTTACTTTTTTGAGCGTACAGTTTGTTTATGCTTAAAATTGTTCTTGGAGGAGGTTGACAGTATAGCAAGCATGCGTCCTCAGAATAACTGGTGCACAAATCAGCATAATAGTCTGTTTGAATGTAATGTCTCTAACCAGGGATGTGAAGGATATGTGAGGTCTATATGAGGTTGTGTTTGATAAAATGGAATGGATTTCTTGATTGCCGAGGGGAATCTGGTATCACATCTAATCTGCAATATCTGATATCTACCAATATCTTTCCTTCTACTGTTTCTATTCTGCCTTTTTGTGGAGTCTAAAGTTTATTGGAAGTTTGTATCGCACTAAGAGGTTTTTTATTTATTGCAGTGATAATAATAGTGGAAAATCTGACCTAGATTGCACTTTAGCAGTGAACCAGTCATTCTAATTGGGAATTGAACTTCAGTCTTTAAACATTTGGGCACATAACTTCCTAATTCCATGTGATGATGGAGATACTTTACTTTGGATGTGAAAGTAATTGTATCTGGTTGCATTCCTGTCAATTAATTCATTCTAAGTAGGTAAAGTTTATTTATATAGCACCTTTAATGAGCAAACAACATAAAGTGCTTCACAAGAAAGATTAAAAGCCAAATCAACAAGATTGCTGCAGACAATAAAAACAAACAATTTAAAATGAAAACACTCAAAGAGAAATTAAACAATGGCAAGTCTAAACAAATGGGCTTCATCTGCTTTTTGAAAATGTCCACAGAGTTCACAGGTCTCAGTTCTAGTGAGAGACAGTTCCAGAGTTTGGGAGTGATGACCTCAAATGCGCACTGTCCTTTGGTTTTCAGTCCGGCTCGAGGACCAACAAGCAAACCATGATTAAAGGACCTCAGAGGACTGCTACAGTTATACAGCTTCTCTCCTCTCTAACATGGGCTAGCGCTTGGCCGTGCCATGCTCAAAACACAAGCACAAGAGTTCCAAACTGGATTCTGAGTTTAATCAGAAGCCAGGGCAAAGACGTTAGGATGGGTGGGACATGAGACCTTCTGGATGATTCTGTGAGAAGCTTAGCAGCTACAGTTTGGACCGCTTGTAGGTGGTTCAAAGAAGTGTTGCTGAGACAGGTGAAAAGAAAATTGCAATATTCAAGCCAAGATGCAACAAAAGCATGAACAATCATCTACAATCATTCAACAGAATACTTATTTTAGATTTATCATATTAAGCCTCCAGTCTTCCTTTGCCACTTTGAATTTCGGATTATCGGACATAATAAAATGGTAAGGGACAAATCCGCAATTATTTATATGAAAATTATTGGGGGAAAAAACCTTGCAGAAAGTGTGCCGCGAGATATTTCATGATTTATAAAATGCGAACTCATTGCCAAACATATTGCAACCTTCAATGTGATACAAGGTCTGTTTATTGCTGAGCAGTATTTCTTTCATTGAAATATACACATCACAATATTTTGAAGACAGTCATGCATGGGAATTAGCCGTCACACTGGATTTTGAACGATGACATAGCTGTTCAGATGTATTATTCTGCATCTTTGAGAGTTTTCACCACTGATGAATTCCTGATGGTTGGGCAGCAACAATCTCAGATGCCCATAGTCTCCAACAGCTCCTCATGGAAATCCACTGCATGTAGCAGAATATTGGCTAAAACTTTCAGCTTTTTACTCAGGACCACCTACATATGCCCAATGTTGGCAGTACTTTCAGAAGCTTGCGAATATTTAATTGAAGCTACTGTATGACGTACTCTGATACTACTCCAACTCCTGCTCTTACTCCCATGCCTACTGTTACTCAAACTATGACCACCACTACTACTCACTACTGCAGCTAGGGGCAGCGCAGGGTGCCATGGGTAGCAGTGTCATCGCACTAGAAAAAGGTTGTGTGTGTGAATCAGAACACGGGCCTGTCTTTGTGGAGTTTGTATGTCTGTGTGGGGATACCCCAGTTTCTTCCCGCAGTCTGAATGCATGCATGTTGGGCTAATTGAAAATTCTTAATTGCTCATATGAAAATGCCTTGTTTTAATTGAATAGCTTACATCTTAAGACATCAATGGGCTTGTGAGAGAGGATGAGGAGGAGGTAAACGCACATTTTCACTGTCTCCCTGGAGAGCAGTCTCTTGCTCCATTGCACCTCTCGCCTCCAGCCTTCTCCACTGACTGCAGCTATGCAGGAGCGCCCTGCACAAACAGCCAGGCGTGGTTCATCGACTGATTCACTGAGTCAGCCCACACCTACTCTACCATGTTCCAGCTCAGTGCTACCATTGTTGGCTGGGGTTCAGCTCTTACTGCTGTCGCACTGGAATGGAGAATACTATTCACTGATTATTGAGAGCTTGTACAGCAGGCCTCTGCATGTCCTTGCTTCCTCCGCAGAGCAGAACTGACCTCGATGCGACTCAATATCTTCCCTGTCGATAGTTGCTAAGAGATACAAAGGTTAACTGCTGCACTTTCTCTTCTCTCTGAGTGCTTTGGTGCTCACAAGACATTCTCTGGGCCTGCTTAATATTTATCCCCTTCAGTATGGATAGAGAGTGCTGTCTTTGGGTGAGCACGGGGAGATAGCAGGATAATATGCCCCTCTGTTGACGTGAGTTAGAAGTGAGGTGTGGCCTCCATGTTATGATTGTGGTTAGCACAGTCACGTCGCAATAATGAGATCCTGTGTTTGAGTCCTGGCCAGTCCGGGGTCAACTATTTAATATTATGAAATGTGGTTAAATTCTGTTCATTTCATGAAGACCTCTGTGTCTCTTCACTTGGACTCCACTGCATGCACCAGTTGCGGTGTTGTCAAAATTCCAGTGCTCATAATACACACTCCAGCCAGTCTAACCCAAATAACACAGCATTAACAAGGAGAAGACAATGTGGAAAGAGACATTGTTTTTTAGTACTTCACCATTACTTGATATCTGAGATCTAAACTGTAATGTGACCCTGTTGACTCTTCAGGACAAGAGGCTCACAGGGAACAGATTAACAACACTGGACATTCAGTTTTGGAAGCACAGACAGATGGTGGCATGCAGGCTCCGCACTGCATGGACTAAAATAATGGATCAAATCTGCTCATGTGAACAACTCTGAATAATATAAGAAACCTGGTGCACTATCAGTATTGCTCATATGCAAACATGCTCTGTAGTTATATCAGTAGTCATTAACTCTGTTTCTGGAATTAGGTTGTCCAGCTGATTTTCACCCCAACTCTGACAAGGCACACCTCCCACAAAAACTAGAAATCCTGTTTAGTTACTAATCATTTAAGTCAGGTGTGCCAGGTTAAGGTTGTAATAACCCTTCATGAAGGTTGAGCGAAGTTGAGCGAAATTCAGGTGGCAACCAGTCACACACTCAGAGTAGAATAAATCCTCTCTTTTTTTTTTTAAATAAAACTTTCCAAAGTTGCTATCAGCAATGCAGATTGGCGTAGGTAACGTTAAAAAAATAAAAGACCAGGTTTTGGACTCAGTATTCTAAAAACAACAGAAGCACAGAGAGAGGAGTCCAGGAAAGAACTGTAAAACAGACAAAAGTCAGACATGGGAAAAAAAAGTGTGAAATACATGAGAAAGACTTGGACTAAGCACAGAAGGTACAGGTAACAAGTAAAACTATGGGTAAATTGAAAGTTAAAACAGTGTGACTTAAATTTCCTTGGATAATCTGAAACATAAACAGTTGAAACCAATCAGCAATGAAGATAGTGATGACAAAAGCAAACAAACAGTAAGACATGAAATACACTCTTGATGGCAATGGCTCAAGAGTTGATTGGAAAATCTTAAACAGTGGAGATCTTGTGTGGGTCCATCTCCGACCTCTGTGCGGAAACCACAAAAGCTAGGAACAAAATGAAATTCATATTTCTTAACCTATACAAATAGCTGGTTCTCCAAAATCCTTTGCAGCAAATAGTGAATGTGGTCAAATCTTTCCTGTGGGGATGTAGAAAAGATCAATGTATTGCCAAGGTAGAGACAGACAAATCGAGAAGTCGTGTCTCAGAGAACATCATTCTTTAAGACCTTGAACACAAAGGGGGCATTCGTAAAGCCAAATGATATTACCTAATACTCATAGTAACCAATGGGCATGTTGAAAGCCATCCTACACTCATCCCCAGATTGGATCCGTACCAGGTGATTGGCATTCTGGATATCTGGAACTGAATACAGAGCTAATTTGCAGGAAGGAGAAGGCAGAGGACATCAGTGACATTGGGCAAAGTTTTTTGCAGTGATGCTGTTTACTGCTGTATTCAATGGAACTGTCTTGTCAAAAAAGAATATAGTGCCAGCAGGAGATGATGAGGGATAACTTAACCTCTTACATGTCGAGGGAAAAGTGGATAAAATTCCACTTCTTTTGAATACTGTCACAAAAAGCTCTGGATCTTGAAAACCATAAATGGTAGACATATCTTCAAAGCTTACTCTAAACCTAAGACCTGGACCTTTTTGATCAAACAGTCATTTTCCACCCAAGCCCAGTTTTTTATTATAATTTTTATCCACTTATGTAAAGAGAATGTCTAAAAGTCAAGAATCAAAAATTGAATTCAAACTTTGTGGATTTTTTGTTGATGAGCCAAAGCTACATGCATATCCTCAAAATATTTTAGACATAAGCATGTTGAAATCTTTAACAACTGAAAGTTTGACGCAAAAACACAGAGAAGAGCATATTTTCATCAATTTTTTAAATCAAGTTTCATAGAAAGCCCTGTTTATCCGACATTATAAAGGCCAGGAACATGTTTTAATACGAATCTGGGGAACTGCTGTACCAAAGCAGCGATGGAAGACTTTTGTTTGGTCCAAGAATGGCCGTGCTGGCACTCTTTTATCTCTCCTTTGAGTTGGCAGATGGACTAGACAACATGCTACCAGAACAACTTAGGTCAAGTGATTCAATAATTGCCCTAGTTGTTCTATCAGGTGTTGTGTGAAATTCAAGTGGCAACTAATCACACGCATAGAATAAATGCTATTTTATCTCTGAAGTAAATGAAGTAACAGTCTAGGGTTGGTAACAGCAACCAGGCTAATGTCGACAGGCAAAGTAAACGTCAAAAAACAGTCCAGGGTTTGGTAACAGTCGTCTAAAACATCAGAAGTACAGAGGGGCGAGTTCAGAAAAGAATGGTAAAAAAAGCAGGCAGATGTGAAACATGGTGAATATGAGGAAAAAATTACCATGAGAAAAATTCTTGAAAGGCCAGGACCAGGGATAGGAGGCAAAAGCAGCAAGTACAATCAGACAAAAGGCAAGTGAAACACTGGGACTTAAATGCCTGAGGACAGTGCTTCCCAAACCTCTCCTTCAGGCCCACCTGCCCTGCACGTTTTAGATCTCTCCCTGCTCCAGCACAGGTGGTTCAAATTATCAGGTTGTCATCAATCAGCTATAGGGGGTGATTAACGAGAGATCTAAAACATGCAGGACAGGTGAGCCTCCAGGACAGGTTTGGGAAGCACTGCCCTGGGTTAACCAGCGCCATTAACAAGAAACATTCAAATCAATCACAATGAACATTGTGAGGACAGAAAATAAACAAATGGTAATACACCTTCGGTGGGGAGGGCTGGAGACTTGACAATATCAGTTTACTGTCTATACCTTTTACTGCTTCACCTGCAATAACTCTGTACATGTGTATTGATCAGGCTAATCTCTACTACAAATAGATGGAGCTGGTGCTGTAGAGCGTCAATGGCAGGTTTTCCCAATTTTGAGAAATTTGCAGATACTGCTGTCTAGCTTGACAGGGCAGTATAGTTCTCCTTTTGAGATGGGTACAGGGACTGTTGGACCTTGGACTTGGTGTCTCTGGTCTCGGGCTCATTCAGACCTAATTTATCCAGAGAAAGGGATTTGAGGAGGATGGATTGCCTGCTCTTAGAATCGTATTTAAGGGAAGCATTCTGGGACTCTGCTGAACAGGGCTTCATCATGGTGGAGACAGAGCCAAACAGTTCTCCGCAGTGAAGGGAGTCTCCGCATATCAGGGCACCTGTCTTTGTAATAGTAGAGACTGCGCTTATCAGTTCTCCAGTGCATGGAGGTGCTCTGCTCAACAGCGCTCCTGGCCTCATCATTGTGGAGACTGTGCTCGCAGATCTCCTGATGCCATTGTAATACACGCATTCACATAGCTGTTTGGTTTATTGGTAACTTAGTCGTCCATTGTTTGCATGTTTTTCAGGTTTTATCTATAGATTTCCATTTCCACTTACACTACAGGCCAAAACTTTGGGGCCACCCTCAGATTTTTAATGGTGCACCAAGTGCAATGTGACCCCTCGGTTTTGGGGAAGGCATTTATACAGCATGCCTTCTTATTACATAAAATTGTTCACGTCCTAGTGACATCAAATCATGTCACACAAAGGCATTGGAACTCAATAATAAAACATTGTGGTCTGTGATCAATCAGTCAAGACAGCTTTAAAATGTGTGCTGAGGTCTGGAATTCACCCAAAACCTATTGGCGTCCTATATATGACCTATATTTTATGCACTGAAGTCATTTTATGTGCAAAAAATAAGGAAAGAACAGTTGATGTGTGGTTTTTTTTTTAATCTGAGGGTGGCCCCAAACTTTTGGTCTGTAGTGTATATATATATTTGCGTTTCCGTGTGCAATCATTGTTTTAACTGATGTTTTTGTTTCAGTCAATGCCCATCTTATTTTCTAGCTCATCCAGCGCCTCTATATTTCCCGCACATGAAAACCAGTTTGAGCCGGTGGATGCAGCCTGAGGTGCCAGTATACCAGACACTGCGCTATTTATGCTTTGGTCTCAAAATTTGAACCTCTCGTTACTCATAGGTCAAGTGCAAGTGAAACAACCTTTAAGTAGAATCTCTGGAACAGAGTTCCAAGACCTCTGAGTACTGGCTAAATTTGGTGACGAAGAAAATGTCACCTCTGATGACCGCTTCAGTGACACGTAGACTAATCTCCGAGATCCAGGCAAAAATAAAAAAGTCACTCGGACCATTGAGTTTCTTTTCAGCTGAGCACAAGTAATCAAACCTCTGACACTGTGCAGAGGAGCAGAGAGGTACAGCTTTCAAGACACAAGAATGCTGCTCAGCACGAGGGCCACACGAAACACGTTTTCTCAGGACTTCTTATTCATGTGTCAATAGCACCTTTCCTTTCTTTCCATGCTAACAAAAAATCCTCTGCATTCAGTTTACCCTTTCTAAATCACGGATTTCGGTAATCTTGTTTTTTTTACCTTCCTAAAATAAAATGTCATTCCTTATACTAAATTGATTTAGTCATTATTTTCATGTGCCTGAGGTACCCTAGAATTCCAATGACCCTGTCTGGCTCTTATTGTTTGTTTGTTTGTTTTTTTTTTTACCTCCGCCAAGGACGTTATGTTTTTGCCTGCGTTGGTTTGTTTGTCTGTCTGTCTGTCTGCTTTTGTGCAATATGACTGAAAAAGAAATGAATCAGACATCTCTGAAATTTTGTGGCCCGCTTGCTATTACATCAGGGATGGACCCTATTGATTTTGACCGCAATCGGTCAAAAAATATGACCGCCACCGCACCCATCTTGAAATCCTATGACACGGGATAGCTGAATTTCAACTTCGCTTCCAGTGAGATCACCCAAATTTTGTGGGTTGGTCGGTCTTGCATCAGGGACGGAACCTATCAGTTTGGAACACGCCGCATCAAACAATAGACCCTCCATGGGAGCTGTGTTGAGTTCTTGCGTACGGTTTGCTCCCTCGAAGTGTCTCTAGTTTGTTTGTTTTTTTTTTTTGTCACACACTGGGTTTAAAGTGCTTGAAAGTCTGAAAAAAATATACTGAAATAAGACCTGTGTCATTTTGTAGGTCTTAGTGAGCAGATAAAGAAAATGCAAATATTTTAAAAAATCTGCCGGGGGTTTTTGGAGAAAATCCATTTCTTATGTGGCAGTCAACTTGAATTGCAAAATCCTAAAAAAGGGGTTCATAATGGCAAGCCATAGTTTGGCTTATGAGATAATCATACCACAGGGTCAGATTGGTGAAAATACAAAATAGTTACCATGGTAATTTATTGTCAAAAATATGAAAATATTAAATCCCTGAATATAACCCATCATGTTGCTCAAAATGTTGGTCGGCTTTAGTCCAATAGTCCAAAACTCTCCTTTTGTGTGGTAGGAACAATTTGCAGCTGATGACATCATGTATAATAGGCCTTTTCATTTATTACCTCAGCTGGAGTGGAAGTAGAAACAAGATGCCCAGAAGCAATCCAGTGGCCAAGGAAGCTACATCTGGTGAAGGAAGAATACCATGAATAGTTTGAGGGAAACAAATGCTTCACCTTACTATGCAGAACTGTCTTAGTCCAGCTCATGAGTTCAACGACGAAAACACCAGCATGCCATCCAGGCACAGCCTTCGCAAATGCATTTGCAGCAATGGGAAAGATGGTCACTTCCTGCTTCGGACAAAGCCTAAACAGTGGATGGGAAGACCATGATGCCGACATCTGCGAGGCCTATGCCAAACTTGGCATCTCAATCACACCCAAATTCCACATCATCAGAGACCATTTGCGTGAGTTCTGTAAGTGCCATGGTTGTGGATTGGTTAGATATTCTGACCAAGCTTTCGAAGCAGATCACGCTGACTTCTCAACATTCTGGGAGAGGCATCAGATAAAGGATACCAGCAACAAACTATTTGGTTTGCGCTTAAAGCAAGCTGTCATAGAGTACAATTCAGTCGGATAACCTAGAGAATTTATTTAGATTTGACATGAACACATTTTGGGCGGTATGGTTCTGTCCTGAAGCTCCCTGCCCTTCCATAAGCACATTTGCATGACCCAAGGCAGGGAGAGCAGCAAATCCCCCCCCCAGAACAGAGCAGGCAAAAAAAAAAACCCCAACCCAAGGTGGAGATGGGGAGGTGGTGGGTTGCAAAAGGTGCCATCGGAGAAAGGCATATGAGTAGAAGGTAGCTGGCAGCCTTAAATAAAGAGCGAAACTTGATCTCATCCAAATGAAAAACTTGGGTAGTTATTGACCAACACGATCAGCTGCGGCTAATCAGCTGAGCTAGAGGCGCTTGCCTCAACTAATGAGCGAGCTAGGCAGAACAGCTTGGGCTGTGCAATCAGCTGAGCAGTCAGCTGGGCCCCGAGCTGGGACTCAACCAATGGCTAGTTATGCTGAACAGCTTCGGCCGAGCGATCGGCTGCGCTAGATGGGCAATTAAGTTTAAGGCGTGACTCTGTGGCCTGCCTGAACTAACGCTATGCACAATTAGCGCACATGTCAAAGCATTACATTGAGCTAGATAGAACATTTTTTCCACGTGAGGGTTAAAGAAAGGAGATGGACTACTATCACTATTTTTCACATTCTTTTGATTGATAACCCCGCGGAGGAATCTTTCAGAAATAAATCACCAAAGCGCAGAAGTTTTTTAACCCTTTAACGTCAATTTGAAAATTTCAAGTTGGGTGCCGATGAAAAAGTGGATTTTCTCCAAAAATTCCCAACAGATTTTTTTTTATTTTTGCATTTTCTTTATCTGCTAACTAAGACCTACAAAATGGCATAGGTCTTGTTTCAGTATCCTTTTTTCAGACTTTCAAGCACTTTAAAACCCAGTGTGGTCATTCACCATATTAGGGAAGAAATTTTACTCCTTTACAAAAGCCAGGACCTCACTGCAGAGTCTGCATGTTCTTGCAGTTTGCGTGGGTTCCCTCTGCGTACTCTGGTTTCCACCCTCCATGCAAGACATGCATTGTAGGTTGCCCTGTCATTGCCTCTGACCGAGGCTCTGGCTTTGAAACCAATGTGCTGCCCCACTGCTACACACTGCTTCTTAGTGCTAAGCATGTGAGGAATACTGCGGACAAATTTGTCAGTGCCAATTGAAAAATGTGAAGAATAAAACACCAAACTTGGTGGTTTGGTCACTCAATCACATATAATTTGTCAGTTTGACACATAATTCCAATATTTGCAGGAGTTTGGGGGTGGGGAGGCCCTCAAATGATTGGGGGCCTCCCCTATCTTGACAAAGATTGTGTGCCCCCATATCTCAGGAAACAGAGGAATAATGGTGTTATGGGGGCCTTTGTTAAGACTAATGAACTGCACAGGCTATGAAACTGTGAATCAGTGTATATGACCAATGGTTTATGGAACCAGGAACCTGGCATGTGTGATTCACAGTCTTCTTTCCCCTTTCTAAAAATGCACTAAGAGCACTCCTATAATAACAGCATTCTAATTCTAGCCTGTCGCCCTCTGACACATCACAGAAGTGCAAAAGACAGGTGAAAGAAAGTGGTTGCAGGAGACAGACGTGTGAATAAGCTTCTGCATTGAACTGCAGATCTTTAGCATGAAAATTCTCCACTCTATTCCGAAGTGACTGGATGCAAAAAGTCACTGAAATCCTCCCTTCAAAACAAATTTTTGAAGAAAATTGATGCCTGTTACTTGTATTCACTTTATGGAGCCAAACAGACAGCACTCACTGTGATAGCCAAAATTAGCCATGTGCCCTCTATCATTCAGAATATAATCCATCGTACACTAAAAAATGTTGATTCTGAAAGGGCACTTTGGCATGTCTTCCTTGGTGTTGCCTTTTGTTGGACCTTATATGAAAGGTATGAAAGCTCATAGGTTAAACCATGTTTTTCTGAAAAACATGGGGAAGTCTTACCCACGATAATAGGCTTCCCTCTCCAGAAAATCAATGCTGTCAGGGTCAGAAAACCCTTGAGTACTGACCCCTGCAGACTCATTCCCAGTATCCACGTCTATAAGGTGGATATATAGCGTTTCCATCTCATAAAAGTAATGTCAATACTCTCAGGCTGTATATCTTTCAATGCGCTTGCATAATTCAAATGCACAGAGTAGAGGAGATGCAACCTGACTTGCTGTTAAGCAAGGGTCTATATAATTTTTCTGGAGACCCAATCGATTTCCTAAAGTTTTTGCAGGAAAGTTCATGCTGTCCTCCCTTCAATAAAATGCTTGAAAATCAACCAGAAAATTGTGATTAGGGCGGGAATTACAACTGTGCTTTTTTGCAGCATGACGTCAGCGGGTACTAATCAAACTGTATTTCTGGGAGAGATTGTTTGAGCCAATAACTGTCCACTGAATCCGGCTAGGGATGTGTCCTCACATCAATCAAGGGTAGGGTAATAAATATTTTTTAATTTCTGCTGGCCATTGTGGACAGTGGAATGGCAGCTTCAATACAATGAAGATTTTTTGCCTCGGCAAGCAGATTTTTTTTTTTAACTCCTAAACTGGTGTAGTTTTGGGTTACTGTAGCTTTAGCTTGTTGATATGACAGAGACCAATTTTTTTGTAATAATAATAATAATAGTAGTAGTAGTATTTATAGTCCATGAATATGGACATTGCCTTTGGCTTCACATGAAAGATGCTAGCGGCAAATATATTAGGCTGTCTGCAGATCAGGCTTGGATGAGGAGCTGCGTCAAATTCCTAGGTGGCGCTGGTGGGACTTAAAACGTCAATATTCAAAATAGTTTACAGGCACCTCTTCCTTGTGAAAATTCGGTATAAATTTCGCATTTACCCCATATTGTTTGGTTACTGCAGCTGAATACATCAGTTGAGCATTTACATAGTCATGATCTGCTCCTCTGAATAAAGGGCTAAATAGCTTAACGATCAAATCATCAATACCTAAAGGAACCAACTCAGGGTAAGAGCAAGTAGGTGGGGCAAGTGCATTTATTTATATGATCCATTAAATCCAGAATAAAAAATAATAAGATCCAGGAAGTTTTTCAGATGATTTGGTATGCATAGTTCAGGGATAATAATGGTATTGCCAAAAGGACAATTGTCCTAAAGGAACGCATATCTTACATTATTATAGAGCTATCAATTGTGATTGTATTGTTTATACTGAGGTTTTGCAAGGAAATTTAGTGAGGGTTATGATTTCCTTCACTTTGAGGATATGGAGGTGGGCATAGAGATGGATGCGGGGGTACGACTGCAACAGAATGATACTCCCGTCTTATAGGGAATCCACATGAATATTCTTTTTTTGTAGCCTAAAAGAACAGGCTGCGGCTGCCTGCTCCAATAGCTCAGTGTCACATCTTCAGCTGCTCTACGCAGGAGGGCTTTCTGTTGTTCGTCTCTCCCAATACACTGCAGAGCCTGTCAAATCAAGGCTTTCCTACACTGCCATACAGTCATAGATAAAGCACAGTCCATATGTATTTGGTGAGTGACTCAATGGTGGTGTTTTCACTTTATCCTCCAGCTAAATGGATTTTAGAACAATGAATATCAGGGTTAAAGAAGACCGTCAGGTTTTAAGCTTTCACATTGTGGATGTGCAAAACCCAACTGCTCAAAACACAGAACTGCATTCTCTCATATACTATGATCGCTGTCCAAGTAGTTACAGATTGTAGTGTATCCTCCTGGTTTATCTTGATCTCCCCTTGGGCTTCGAGTCAAAGTAAAGAGGTCTCTCCTCAGCCTTGTTCCCCGAGGTATCTGTTAAATGTCACGGGGGAACTCCTCAAAGAATTTTTAGCTAGACAGGTGGTTGACGGTCCAATATCTTTTGCCCCAAACTGTGAGGCGCTTTCAGGAAGAGATACCCAGTGGATTTGTCCATTCATCCAGAGCAAAAGGAGAATTGGCCAACATTTTTGTAGTGCCGTTTTGCGGCTGAGGCAATATGGGACCAGTGAGGATTCGAGTGCTCAGCGGGTGGGTTGGCGCCATTGGCGCCTGCAGTCAGGAATTATCCCTCTCCCTGGTGCTCGGAGTATTCTGTTTATCCGTCACTGCGGATCGGATTTCACTCCAACACTTCTCAGACAGCGAAGTTGTTTAGTTCTCTTACTCTCTCGACTTTGTCAAACCTCATTTCAAATTAGCCACCTGCTTGCGTTCAGCTCTTCTGTTATTTCCTGCCTCCTGAGAACTCACTTGCGAGTTGTCTTTAATAGGATGGCAAGCAGTGTAGCCGCGGGAACCTGATTGTCTTTGTTCCATTTTTATACCCCCACTCCTCTGGATGGGTGCATATTGCCACCGCCCCTGTCTGTCTGTCTGTCAGTCAGTCAGTCATCCACAATATATTGTTCTCACACCACAGGCTACAGGCTACAATTTTTGTTGAATTCCTCTCATTTTCATTTTGTTGGTCAACGGTAATACAGGTCCGTGTTGATTTTGGTGATGATGCACTTTTTGCACTTTAGGGGGTGAAATATCCAAATCCTTTCCTATCTTTCTTTGTGGCACATTGTTTTTAAGCCTTTCAATCATTTTTTTCTGAGATTTTTGAGCGAATTGGCTTTCCTCAATCCATCTTCTGAACGATGAGGCCTTTCCGGAAAGCTGCTTTTCTACCGCATCATGATTGCAATCAACTAATTGCGATCATCAGTCGTAACAAATCACATCATTATTCAAATTTTTACCTCCTTCGGAGTACTAAATTGCACCAGTCCCAACTTTTATTTGGAATGCACTGCAGGCCTGAATGGCAAGAATGGATGTATGTTTACAAATAAAATGACGCAGCAAAACATTTAATTTCTTGTCTTCAAACTGTCTGCAATGAAATACAAGTCAAAACAAATTTAGAAATCACCGCTGTCTGTTTTGATGGGCATTTTCCATACTGTCCCAACTTTTCCCAAGTTGGGGTTGTAAATGTTGTTTTATACGTACCTTAAAATACCATAATAAAATTAATTTGGGATGAAATCTGGTTTGGTAGCAGTTACGTCTGTTCTTGAAGTCTTTGTGTTTGTGTTTGAGTGTGCAAGTGTGTGCTTGTGTGCAGTTTTTTATTTGCGGTCTCTTATTCTCTTGTGATGCTTCAACACTAAATCCCAAATCAGCTTTAGCTCTGTTGTTCATAAGTCTCACAGTTAGTGTAAACTCATTAAAATCACATTGAGAATATGCCAGGTATTTAATTTAATACATTATACTTACATCAATTTGGAAGTGAGAATTGAATTGCCGTTGAGGCGCTCTCTGGATTTTTTTTCTTTAATGGAACACCTATCATTAGTTTACCACAATGAAAGCTCTGGGTCTCATCCTCTGGGTGTATTTTTAGGAAATTAGCCCCAAATGATGAACATGTGACCTTTGTCGTTAACTTTGCTAATCTGCTGATGGCAGTGTATTCTGCCTGGAAAACAGAGAATAGGAATGAGAGAGAGTTACAGCAATGCGAACACACAGGGCATTGGAGTCAAGGCCAATATCCATGGAGCACAAACACACCTGGATGAGCGTCGCTTTAAAAAATGAAGCAGCTATTACTAAAACCCCATAAGTCACACTTCACTTGACTTGACTTGTGGGGTTTTAGTAATCAGTGCTTCAAATGCACTTGGCAACTTTCAATTTGTTTCCAATTTTCAGATATAAATGTTTTTCTAAATGACTGGAATGAAGAAGGGCGTTTTTTCTTTATCTCGAGCCGTTGCGTCCAAAATATCTGTGCATGGCCCTGATGAAACATGAATGAAAGGGAGCAAAATTGCATATTGTGGAGCATTGACTGAAAATTGTTTGTGCTTCCATCCAAAAATGTCTTCAGTGCACGAGAGTGTTCATTTGTCTCATGTTGCGTGGACTCAGTTAATTACGCTTGTGAAAATTCCTCATGTCAGTCTGTCAATTCCCCTAGTATTCAATTTTTTTATTTTTTATTTTTTGCAAACAGGGTTCTTATTGACAAGATATCCGGTCTGTGATATCAAAAGGATTATTTCTGAACTGGAAACTCTGTCAATAAGATCTCTTCATGCTGCGGTTGATACCTCTATAGTCATTTCACAGATGAGGTGTGGAGAGATATCATGCTGACATGTTTTTATCGCCTCGCATTTATTTATTATTGAGAGCACCGCCCTCAGCATGAAGAGGGCAATGTAAGGAAACATAAGACAGTGATGAAAACACAACCCCATTTCCATGAATTAATAGCTTCTCTTTCCAGGCCACGAATGGCCAGCACACCTCCTGACCGCACTTCATTTTAAAACTGTCATTTTTTATGGAATAATCTATTTCCTTCCTTTTCCTTTGGTTCCTCATTTCCTTCAGCCAAATATCTTTGCCGACACAAACACAGATGCAGTAAAGAACCAACAGACTGAAATAAATAAGAGCATTTGGTAGCCATGAGGTTTGTATCAGAATGTTCTCGTTAACCAGTTGACCCGGCTATTCCAAAATGTGCTGATTTTGTCCATAATAATAATACTAATAATAATAATAAGAAGAAGAAGATGAAGAAGAAGAAGATGGAGAATTGTAGCCCCTGGACGAAGTCGGGCGGCTCTATCGATTCACACGAGTCGTCTCCACTGCCGCGTCTGTAGACACTTCCTTGTGAACACTCTGCAGGCTGTAATTTATGACCCAGTACTTTAATATTTGGTATGGACACGTGATACACTTCACTTATGACACCTATCAAGTTGGTTGCCATGGCGACAGAGGCGGCTGAATAATTTGAACATTAGGGGCGAAACGTAGAAATTTCCTTGTGGACGCGGTACAGGCTGCAATTTTTGACCAATTACTTTCGTATTTGGTATGGACACGTGTTATGCTTCACTTATGACACCTATTGATTTTGGTTGCCATGGCAACAGTATTGGCCAAATGATGTACAAAAAAGGGGAGAAGCGGGCTTTTGGGGGCTGCACCTATGCGGTCGCGGTCGACCAGACTGTCAAGTTCTTCTTCTTATTCTAATTATTATTATTATTATCATTGAAAAAATAATTCAATTGCAAATGTTGTTGATTATGACCTGGCTCAGTGGCATGAGGACCAAAATGGCTGGATGATGAAGATCCTCTGCATGAAGTTGCTCAGATTTTACATAAAATAATAGATTTTAGTATAAATGGACACAGAAGGTTTTCTTTAGTTTATTTGATCTCTTCTCAGGTTCACAGAAAGTTCATGTGGATGAGAGTAGTTTGTCGTTAACACAAAGAGATGTCACAAGCATGTTGTTTTTTGGACCTGATTAGACAGGGATTTCATGCGACAGGGCTCTCACGCAGGAAATCTAGCTTGATTTTTATGAGACTAGATCTCATCAGATGGCCACTAGCAAACAGCTACTGCCCCTCCCCTTCTGCTGTAAGCCTCAAACAAACTCCGAATCCTAACTCATAACACGAGGAGCCTGCCAATCTGATCCATCTATCACAGCCAATTAAGCTGGCATTTCCCTCCGGCATCTATTTGGATACTGAAGAAGAGTTGATGTATGCCAATTTCCAAATGGAACAGCGAATTTCTGCAGTATGACCCATGTATCTTGCAGGAAGAAATAAAAAAAAAGCTTTCGCTGGTGCCAAAACAGAAAATTTGCAAAGGAAATTGGTTTACAACGTCCTCACTGTCATAATTTTGTATGATTAGGAGCCACAGTCCTTTGGTTTTACCCCATGTAACGGTGCCAGGATGAGAGATCAATAGCAGCCTTTCAGAGTAGCACATCTCAGATCACTGGCAAATGATACAGACTCCAAATGTCTTATAGTGCTGCATCCAACTTCCAAGGTCAGCCAGGGATAATGGTGCTCATTTGCATTCAAGCTACGCAAATGCAGGGTTTGTTGCTGAGGTCTACAGGGACGTTGTAGCCGCACAATCTGAATCATTCCCTTTTAACAGGGCCTGTGTGGTCCCTTACCTTTCCGAACATACGACTGACCGCGGCAGGTGCTTCGTCTCAGTGCAGGTATGTGTGACTGTGGACTCTTTGTTTGCTCAGAAAGGGCTGGAATTCTTTATCACCCCTCGGCTGCCCGCTCGCCGCCTCACCCTGCATGCTAATGGAGATGCTGGCCCTCAAGAGCTCGAAGTCTTTTAGAAGGCCAGGGTCTCTGAAAAGACTGATATAATAAAGAAAAAAACTGGATGAAAGGCCCAGACAGGGCTAGTCAGACACGACGTTTTTAGCATTAACAAGGAGAGATTCTTTCTGTTGCCTCTCTTTAGCACACCAGTTGAGCATGATTGTGGTTGCTATAAGACAATATGGGTCGTACCTGAGGTTTTTATTTCATAGATAGAGTCAGCATTAAATGCTGTTTTCTCACTGGCATTTCAGGAATTCCTTATAATCAGGTAGGCCGAATATTTTTTTAATTATTCGTCAGTTCTTTGTCTTGTTGCACGTCCCAAGTCGTCTACATGAATACATTGAGTTGATTGTGGCGATATATCGACTGAGTAATATTCATACACTGCCATACACTATATTCATTATGGCTATCAGAAGTATTTACATATTACATTTGTGTATTTTATATTGAGGCCCTATTATTTTTTCATCACAATTACTTACAATTAAAATTGAATTTATGACTAGTTACAGTTGAGTAATTGCCTAAAATAATAATATGCTGTATTAATATTCCACATAATAATACATTTTATAGATCTTGCATTTCATGCTGGGGCTGGTGGGACCAGACGTATCCCGATATCCATAATGCAAAAGTAAATTGTTTTTTAAACGCAAAGGTCCTCAGTGACAAAGTGATTAGATTTGAATTCCTGGTATCCCTGATGTCAAACATATTCCCACAAAGATCATACAAGAGATTGTGTATGCAGAAAGTGATGGGGCGAAGCACGCCCAAATATATTAAAGTAGACATGCTTTGTTTTTAATAAGCAAACAGCATTGTTTGGAATAATGAAAAGCATCCTCCTCTCCTGTTGGCCTGTCTGTTGTCTCGGAAAATGCAAAAAGAAGCGATTTACCGAACGCATGTGTCTCAGATTGGCCGCAAAAAAAGACAAATGTGTTTATTACTCATTTCCAGTTTGGAAACAGCGTTGGCCCTCGCCCTATAGGGAGCTGATCCTCACTGTTCCCAAACTCCCCATCTCTGCCAACTCACACCTTCCCTCCCCCACAGAGGAAACACAGGGCGCCTGTCTCCCCTGCTAATGAGCCAGTGCAGGCACATGTTGCATGTCAAAGGTGTAGCCATAATATTATACCAATTATTGAAGGAGAGCAGACTGAGGTGAGCAGATGTGACGAGACAGCAGTTCAGCAATCAAATAATTGCGCTGTGCTCTGCTACAATGAATATATTATACGGATAATTACTGTAATTGTAGTTTGCACTGTAGCTGAGTCTCTTTTGATCAATGGTTTTACCGGTGTGATACCTTTTCCCCCCAGATTGCCAACAACAAATTATGGCCCAGCCCATGGGATATAGCTAGAAGAGCTATAGCTCTTCCGCTTGTTTGGGTGGTCGCACACTAGGAAATAGCAGTCAGTTATTTTCTGTTTCTTTCGATGGCACGGATGCACGGCCATTCCTCTCAAGGACTGATAGGACCCTAGTGCGAACAGCTGTCAAACGAATTGCTGATCACCCCACACATAATTTTGAATTTTTCGCGTCACTGCAGTCACGACTGATACGCTCTGCATATTATAACGATGCATGCGTCATCAATTCATCCCATTTTTACATGTGTAGACCAACCAAGAGTCCTGATATTTCCCTCCCTGACTGTTTTGCTTCACAGTGAGGTTCTGGCAGAGGCTCAGCAGTTCATGCTGATTCTTTCTCAGTTGGCTGGACACAGATTGCAAATGGCGGTAAAAAGGAATCCATTGCTGAACTTCGTATTGCTTTTTTCTGGGTGATGTTTTTGTATGCGAGCTCTCACCAGTTTGTTTGTTTTCGCAAGCGACCTTAGCATCGTCCCTAGGTAGAGCCAGCAAGCAGTAGGTGGACATTTTCTCCGCGACCCTTTTATGTGTCTCTCGCAAACATCGCTTCCCATCTTTGAACTGCATATTGCTTCCTCACAGAAAACGTCTCCCTATGGCAGCATAATACCCCGGAATTGTCTTTCCTCTCCGCGTAAAGCCGAGCAAACAACAAGCATAACAGGAGGGAACGTCTCCAATGCAATGTGTAGCCACCGGGTGGACGAGTGTCAGAAGTACTGTCACGTCCATTTTCACTCAAGATCACTTAGATTTGTCCTCATGAGTGTTGATAAATCAGATTTCTGCAGGAGCGTGCATTCTGTGCCTTCAGCACACGGCCTGTTTATAAGCTCTATAATCAAGGTGAACAGCAGTGAAGATGCTCACCTTCATACGCCACCTCTCAGCAGTGACACTATGCCAATGAGAGCCTTTCCCTGGTAGTATGACGTAATTTAGTACAGCCAATAACTTCACAACACACACACGCATAAATGCACTCATACATGCACACATATATTCGCAGCAATGAGTGTTAAAACCACTTTTTCACGCCTACATAACCAGCAATGTCTGTTACCGTTGATGCAAATGCACACATAGACATACAATGCACATGCACGCGCTGACACATCTGTGCTCACTCATTCGCTCTCAGTTGTAAATTGAAGTGATATTCAAGGGCTCTGTGAGAGAATGGAGCATGGCAGTATCTATGGAGACAAGTTTTTCTGCCTTTTTTTTAGGTCATAAAAGGATCCAGGTATAGCTCCACGCTACATCTAGTCAGCTCTCACTGCTGTCAGACCACAGAGAGGACCAGTCATTTTGAATCAGGGATTAGCAAAAGAAGGAATTATGTCAACTAATAGAACTGGTTTGAAATATGGCTTGTAAGTGAATGTACATTCAAAAAGTCATGCATGATATAAATGCAAAACTCTCTACAAAATAATAGCTCATATCATAGCTGAGACAAGATTAAAATTAGTCTTAAATACAGTACAAAAGTTTGGACACACCTTCTCATTCAATGCGTTTCCTTTATTTTCATGACTATTTACATTGTAGATTCTCACTGAAGGCATCAAAACTATGAATGAACACGAGGAATTATGTATGTATCTAACCGTTGTCCAATAGGGCTGTCAGCTGTGTGTCAACCTGACTTCTGCACAACACAACTGATGGTCCCAACCCCATTGTTAAGGCTGGAAATTCCACTAATTAACCCTGACAAGGCACACCTGAGAAGTGAAAACCATTTCAGGTAACGACGTCTTGAAGCTCATCAAGAGAATGCCAAAAGTGTGCAAAGCGGTAATCAGAGCAAAAGGTGGCTACTTTGAAGAAACTAGAATATAAGGCATGTTTTCAGTTACAGGTATTTCACACTTTGTTGTTAAGTACTTAATTTCACATGTGTTCATTCACAGTTTTGATGCCTTCAGTGAGAATCTACTATGTAAATAGTCATGAAAATAAAGGAAACGCATTGAATGAGAAGGTGTGTCCAAACTTTTGGCCTGTACTGTATATTATGTCAGCTGACTGTATGGTACATGATGAAGAATTCTGCCAATTAAGGCTATGGAAACACTTGGAACAGCAGATACCCAATAAAAGTACACTGCTCCTTCTATTCAAATATATTTTTGGGTCATTTTTGAAAATGTTTTTAACGACTAAATCAGCTTGAAAAGATCATACACCTACGTAGTTGGCGGTACGCCATGTTTGTTAGAATTGGGGTACCTTGCCACGTCACCCAGACGCAAGATCTCTTATGCGCGTGGAGGTTAAAAATGCGATGACAGTTGAGAACTGCTGAACTCGCCGATGCTCAGACAAACACAAGCCCGTGCAAACGCATGCAGGCACATATTTCATCGCAGTTCACCTGCGTATTCTTTGTGCTGTGGGGGAGCGAAGATGTAGAAGTAAGAGGGGGGGGAGTTCAGTCACCACAGCCAGATCTTCAAGAGAGTTGATCAGGGCCTTGAAACACACACACACACACACCACAGAAGAAGCCCGCCGCCTGCACTGAACCTGCAAACACTGGCCGTCCTTCCGTTTTATTGCCTGTTCCTGATTTAGCGTCAGTTACCCGCTGCAGAGCTGGAGGGAGGGCGACTCTGCTTGGTTCATTCAGAGCCACAGCTATTTAATGTCCTCTTGATCGGAAACCCGTAAAGCTGAGATGAGAAAAACTGTCGATGTGAAAGGCCCCAGGCCTGCGGAGGACTGGAGTGCATGCGCTTCAGCTGTGCGGCTCTTAGCAAGAGGCACAGCAGTGGATTGAGACGTATAATTTGTGATTCCAAATTGGGGGAGAAGAAGAAGAAAGCCTCTCTCTGCCATCTGTTGAAGCCACATCTAATGACTCAGAAATGAGGTCGAAATACATTTCAGCTGGATTTGTATTTCATAAATAGCTCACTGTTCATCCACTAAGGCACATACTAGAGCTAATGAAACCGTCATCTAACAACAAATGGAGATGTCCCTGTCTTTCTGTCTGTCTTCATATATATATGCATGCATGTACGCGTGAATGATTTTTGATTTTCTCGACAACCGTTCACCCGATCAACTTGGAGTGGGTACTACACTCAAAAAATTTTTTTTTGATTTTTTAAAGTTAGATTTCCTTTTGTACTTAAAAATGTTTTGTCAAGTGGTTCCACACAAATGCTTCCCGTTGCTTCTAAATGAATTCTACCATTTTTGGCAGGTATAATTAATTATATTGAGTGGAATGAAATTATCTCAGTTTAGTGGAATCAGTCAAAATAACAATATTAAGTAAATCTAACATTTCATTTTTTTGAGTACACTGAGGACCCAAGAAAGTGTATTGTTGAGTGTGAAGTTGTTTAGGTGAAGTTTTCTTGAGAAACTTTCAGAAATCTGGGAGCAGCAATACCAGAGGCCAAGCGTTTTGCTCGGGGACTGCACTAATTGGCACTGCGCTAGTTTTTCTAAATGCAGTAAATAAAGTTCAGCTACATTCTGTAGTCCATGTAGGTATCCACTGGTGATGGATACTGCACCTAATAGCCTACATTTTTCGAGACAGTGATTCTGATGCAAGACAAACAAAGTCTTCCTGGTCTGACGCCCAGCAACAGAACAATCTCTCTCTCTACAGCGCTGAGCCACATGTTCCAGAATCGACTGACTCAGTCAAGGACAACTGTGGGTGTATTTCGCAGGTTTTTTTTCATTGGGCATAATTCACAGGTTCATAGACGTAGCTGAGTATGTAATAGGGACATCGTGTCATTCAATGTGTGACTAAGAGGTTCATCAAGGTAAGCAGTGAGAAAACAGTGGATAAAACACAAGGAGATTTGAAAAGTCAACTTCACTTCTCCTGAGAAAAGCTATTTCATAAACATGCTACCTAACCGTAGGCACAGTTGTGCTGTATATTACTGTGTATGGGATGGACGTGTGTTTATGCTGCACCTGCATTACCCTGGATCTGCTGAGCTGTGCAGAAGGCACTTACAGGACATAGGATTTAACAAATGAAGCTGGTAAAAGGCAGTTGATGCTGCATTTATTGTGCAGGAGAGTGTATAGCTATTGCAAAATTAAAATGAATGTGATCATTTAGCGGAGAGACATAAAGAATGCTGAAGCTTCCATATAGATGCACTGTATGATAAACAAACAAACAAAAAACACCTCCTGTGATACTCTGTGGTGTGAAGAAAATGCTGAACGGGCACATATGACTTCAATTTTGGATCACGGTCCCAAGAGGGAAAGATGTACAATAAGTGACTTTGAAAAAGGGTAAGTTATTGCGGCTCAGATGGCCGGAGCTTCAGGCACATATGAACAGTGACTAAAGTGGCATCTGCACATAGATATTTTGGAAATACATCAATAAACGAGGTCAAAAATTGTGTTTGAAAGGAATGCGTGTGTATTTATGCGATGCATAAGGAAAAACTGTCTGGGTTGGTGGCGGAGAGCTTTCTTTGCTGCTCTCATTCGGGACGACATTGTTTTGCTCTCAATCCAATTCTTGGGCCAGCTGGCATTAATTGGGGGCATCGCCCGGATTCTACTTAAGCCCTAGTTCCGCCTCAATTCCCTTGCTAGAGTGTCAGTGCTATGTTTCACACTTTAGCCGGTAAGGTCTCTAGTAAGAGAGCTCTTAGGGTTTAGCTGCATATTTTAGGAAGAGTTCTAGTTAGAAAGGAAATCTTTCTGTGTGTTCCTCTTTCTGTTCATCCTGTTGAGCTCGCTTTGCTTCCTTGCCTCGGACTACATCTTAGTCCGTTGGAAGCGCGATTCTCGCACTCCTATTTTGTTTGTTTGTCTCTCTCCCTTCTGCATGTCCTCCTTTATTTCTGGCCGCTACGTTTGGCATCTCAAACTCACCACCCATCACAGTACACTCTTGCAAGGGAATTGAGGCGGAACTAGGGCTTAAATAGAATCCAGGCGACGCCCCCAATTAATGCCAGCTGGCCCAAGAATCGGATTGAGAAAAAAACCATATTGTCCCGGACTAGAGCAGCAAAGAAAGCTCTCAAAGCCACCAAACCATGATAGGGACGCCATTTAACACCCATGACGGGTTACTACGAATATTTGGTCTTACCGTTCGAATTAGTTAACGCCCCCTTGGTGTTTCAGGCACTCGTTAATGACGCCCTCTGAGAGATGTTGGAGAAATTGGTCTTTGTTTATCTTGATGACATTTCGATTTTTTCTTCAACACTCTCGGAGCATAAACAACACGTCAGACGTGTGCTTGAGGCCCTCCTCAATGTCAAGTTTTTTGTTAAAGCTGAGAAATGTGTTTTTCACGCCCAAGCTGTCTCGTTCTTGGGCTTTATTGTTTCTAAGGGGATGGTTGATATGGACCCGGATAAGGTGGCTGAGGTCAGAAATTGGCCTGCGACTCAGAGCGTTAAGGAGGTTCAATGCTTCCTGGGTTTTGCAAATTTTTATAGGAGGTTAATCAGTAATTTTAGCGTGCCCCCATTATTGCACTCATTATCCCTTGTCGGGATAATAAGCTTCACCCATGCCCATATATCTCCCGGCCTTTGTTCGCCGTGGAACGCAATTACAGCATTGGTGACCAGGAGTTATTGGCGGTCAAGCTGGCGCTCAAGGAGTGGCACCACTGGTTGGAGGGAGCTGAACACCCTTTTGTGGTGTGGACCAACCATAAAAACCTCCTGTATATTCGGCAAACCAAGCGATGTAATTCCCGGCAGGCGCAGTGGTCATTATTCTTTAACCATTTTGATTTTACTCTGACCTATCGCCCAGGCTCTAAAAACATTAAGCCTGACACCCTGTCATGGATTTACTACCTCTCTGACTACGATCCCACCCCGGAACCAGTTATCCCGGCTACTAAGGTTGTTACACCCATTCAGTGGGAGATTGAGGCAGTGATTCAGGAGAGTTTAAAGACTAACCCTGGTCCTGGGGGGAGCCTCCTGGCTGTTTGTTTGTTTCGCATACAGTTAGGCCACAGGTCCTCCGCTGGGGACATTCTTCCCACTTGGCTGGGCACCCGGGGGCCCATCGGACCAAGCAGTTCCTGGCCCAGCATTTTTGGTGGCCTGGTATGATGAGAGACATTCAGGAATTTGTTGCGGCTTGTGGCACATACTCCAGGAATAAGACTTCCCACCTCCCTCCCTCTGGTATTCTGCGACCTTTACCCATTCCCAGGCGCCCTTGGACGCATATTGCGTTAGACTTCGTTACAGGGCTGCCTGTATCTGATGGAAACACGGTCATCTTAGTCGTAGTTGACCGTTTTTCTATGGCGGCTCATTTTGTCGCACTACCCAAGCTACCTTCAGCGCGGGAGACGGCCCTTCTTGTGGTTAACCATGTGTTCCGGTTGCATGGGCTTCCACAGGATGTAGTCTCTGACCGAGGCCCTCAGTTTAGGGACAGATTGTGGCAGGCATTTTGTAAGCAGTTGGCGGCCACTGTGAGTCTCTTCTCTGGGTTTCACCCATAGACTAATGGACAGATGGAACGTACTAATCAGTCTTTAGAAAACACTCTTCGATGTTTGGTGGCTGATAATCTCTCCTCATGGAGTCGATTTTTTGCTTGGGCCGATTCCCATAACTCACTGAGTAATTCCTCCAAAGGTCTTTCCCCGTTTGAGGCCCAGGTGGTTTACCAACTCCCACTGTTTCCTGAGACTGAGAACGATTCCGAGGTTCCCTTGGTCAACCATTTTACTTGTCGCTGTCGGTCGGTTTGGACTAGGGTCTGTTCTTCTCTGTTGCACTCAGGGCTCACACAAAAATCCATCGCTGATAGAAGGCATCGTTTGGCCCCATCTTATCGGGTCGGGCAGAGAGTTTGACTGTCTACCCGGGACCTCCCCTTGAAGGTAGAATCCTGAAAACTGGCGCCCCACTATATTAGCCCGTTCAAGATAGTGCTGAAGATCAATCCGGTCACGGTCCAGTTAAAGATCCTGAGATCTTTATGCATCCATCCGTCATTCTACGTCTCTTGGAATAAGCCGGTTAGCACTAGCGTCCTGGCACCAGCCGACACACCTCCACCGCCACCACAAATGGTTGGGGGGGAGGCTGGTTTACACCGTGCGTCGCATTCTGGCTGAGAGGCGTGTTGGTTGTGGGGCCCAGTTTCTTGTTGACTGGGAGGGATATGGCCCCGAGGAGCGCTGCTGGGTCCCTTCTTTGGATATTCTGGATCCCACACTCATTTCAGAGTTTTGCGCACGGGGTTCCCTAGGGACTTCTGGAGCTGTCCCTTAGAGGGGGGGGTCCTGTCATGGTTTGGAGGCTTTGAGAGCTTTCTTTGCTGCTCTCGTCTGGGACTGCTGAGCAGCACTTCCTAAGGTGAATGAGAATCTCAATGCCAACAAATTCTCATTCCGCCTCGTCATATAGTGACGGTACTTGACCAAGCCTAGATATACAATACAAAAGGAGGCTTTTGGACCTATTTGATGATGATGGGTAAAGGGCCAGGGGCTAGGGGCTAGAGGTTAGGATTCGTTTTAAACGGGTCAAATAACAACGCAAAAAGCCTCCGTTTGTGTTGTATATTGATGCTTGGTCAGTAGGGTCACTATATGATGCGTCGGAATGAGACGGGTCGCGCAGTGCTGACTGTGATTAGACATGATTATACTGGGCTCACAGGAACAGTCCGTTGACAAGATAGAGATCTATATTATTGTAGGGTTTCAGCAGGGATACCCCTAATGACAAAGATTAATGTACATTTTAAAGTTCATTACTGCAATAACCATAGGCACAGGTCTAAAGAGATGTGGATAACGTGACACATTCAGATGAGTCATCCTTTAATATGTTCATGACAAGTGAGTTAGTGTCTGTGTGGAGTACGCAGGCTTTAATACTTGACCGTCACATTAAAGGGGCAGCTTTTATGCTGTGGGTCGCATTTTCATGGGAGAGTGTTGGTCCATTTTTTCTCCTCAGAAGGAAGTGTCCCCACAAGTCAATATAAACCTCCTCTGAGTGGTTAACTATACATTATGGTTCAACAGTTCTATCCTGATAGGATGTGTTTCTTCCAGAAAGACATTTCCCCATCCATAAGACACAAGGGGTCACTGAATGGTTTGATGAATATATGAAGTATATGTCCCCAGCCATGACCTTTGCAGTCACCAGATCTCAACCCAATATCACACCGATGGCGGATTTCTGGACCAACAAGTCGGACTTATTCTCTCCCACCCTCAGTAAAGCATTGAATGAGGGAATATCCTTTGGAATGTTGGCCCACCCTTTAAGGAAACATCCGGAGACTTTTAGAATTTAGGCATCTAAGCCAAGATCCATTGAGGCTATTTTGGCGGTTCTGGGTGGCCTGACACCTCACTAAGACAGTTTATATTTTTTATTTTAATGATTTTTCCTTTCATTTTCCAGTCATCCATGTGCCCTGCGTATGTGTCCATCTGAGTGTGACATGATACTGCTAGCGTTAAATCTGTTTTTTTCACTTTTTTTGCAGTCTTTATCTGCAGCTTCATGGTGGCAGCTCCCATTTTCGGTTACCTTGGTGACCGTTTCAACAGAAAGGTTATTCTGAGCTGTGGGATCTTCTTCTGGTCAGCAGTCACCCTCTCCAGCTCCTTCATCACAAAAGAGGTACGGCTGCTAGATATCGGCATTCAGCAGACAATTACAGGCTTTGTTAACCCTGTCAAATGGATGATCTTGGCCCTGTTTCTGTGATGGTTCTGCCCTGCAGTCCCTCCTCCCTCCTGCTGTCGGCAACTCCTCTTCAGCGAGCCACACCAGTTGCTCGTTGAAGTGGAGGTGCAGTGAAGAGTATTTTAGAGCTGCACTGCCAGTTTTGCAGTGCAGCTGTATTCTGATGCCTGAGCCTAGTTTTTGCTGCTGCTCCTCTCAGTTTTATATTGTGTTTTCTTGTTTTGATTAAACATTTCTATTTTTGTACTCTGCCAGTGCGGGCGGGTCCCTTCGCCTGCTTTTGGGTACATGGTCCCAGTGCCCGCCGGTTTGCTGTTTTCTGCCGGCGGGGGCAAAACCATGTCAGGTTCTTGTAGCGATGGAAGGAGTGGGGACACAGATGGGGTGAAAAGATGGAGGTCCCAAGAGCGAAGGACATGATTTTATTTAATAAACAAAATGCTGAAAAGAAAATTGTAGAAAATGTAATGAACTATTTTACATTTTAACTGAAGCATAACTGAAGTGAAAAGAACCCAAACCAAAGTTCTGCTAAACTAAAAAGTGTTACAATTCAAGGCTACCTGCCTGTGATGTGTGAGACAGAGGTTTAAATTGAGAAGGTGAATGCTAATTAACTAAACAGTTATCAGGTGAGAACAATTAACAATGATATAGCAGATAATGGGAAATTTGAATTTGGCTGGTAGCTGGAGGGAACAGGGGAGAACAGGAGGGAGGCGTCACAGTTCTACATAAATACTGTTTGTATCTCACTGATTTCAGCAGTCAGAGTTAGTGTTGCTGTACGTTTGCCAACCAATCTTAGGTTACTAATTGACCATCTTCCTTTCAATGACTTTTTAACATGTACAATACAATGGCCACCAATTTGAGCCGATGAGAAACGTTTCAATTATGATTACCCTTTTTGTAGCTTGTAGATTCACCATTAGATAGTCCAACAAAAAAAAAAAAATCTGATTCCCAGCAGCTGGGTAAAAGGTTTAGCAAACAGAGAAATAGGAGCTTTATTCAACTCTCAGCCATAGGCAGTAATCTTGTTGTTTGTGGAGCTTTGTGTAAGTGAGAAACCTTGCTTATTGTTTTTGTGCTCAGCTACCCTTTCTGTCTCTTGAGATTTACAGAGTTTTTGACTGGTCCAAGTGCATCGTCTCGTCAGTGTTATTGTACTGTATGATTAGACCGGCCAGAAATAATAGCGAATCTGAAATTCAATATTTCTAGACTCATGACCAGTGACTCACCGAAGTCACCAAAAGAGTAGGGAAAATGTCCTTTCTGCGAAATTCTCAGAGCAATTATGTACCTACAGGGCCACTAATGCTTTAATCGCATTAAGTACCAAATGTTTCCGGAAGATCACCAGTCACTGAACCAGTTCAACTGTGGTTTTCTATTTTCATTCAAATAACAACCCCAATTTTCAATGGCAATTACTCCAACAAGTGGTGGTTGTGATATCACACAAAAAACCTGTGCAGTACGCATATGCACCTGCACCACTTCATTCATTCAATCACTTGCGTCATTGATGTTAGTAAATTGCCCACATATAGGTAAGGGAAACCTTGAATATTGACATAATTCTCTGGTTTCCAGTCACAAATTTTTGAAGGGAATTCTATGATATTCCTGTAAATGGGCAGAAAATCTCTAATAGAGGGGTCTCCAAGTCCAACCCTGTTCCTGGTGAGCTACCATCCTGAAGGTTATCACTCCAACCAAAGCAAAACACTCCTGCTTTCCCTGTTACAGATCTTGACGAGCTGCTATGAGCTGATACAGGTGTGTTGAATTAGGGTTGGAGCAGAAATCTACAGAATGGAAGCTCTCCAGGATCAGGGTTGGAGACCCCTGCTCTAAGAACTGCAATATGAACAATGCCCTGTTTGATTTTATTGTCAATGTTTCTGAAGCTGCATTATAAGGAGCAGGAGAAGGGTAAGGTTAGTCAGAAAATGTGCTACTGCAATGAAACATGAGAAACAGTGCTCCAAGATGGTAACCATCAGCTCTTACTTCATAACAGGCTTCACCACTTTTAAGACATTTCCTTGATAACTTAAATACAGCGCCCTCCATAATTATTGGCACCCCTGGTTAAGATGTGTTCTTTAGCTTCTAATAAATTCAGTTTTTTTCTAAATAATATAGGACCACAATGAAAAAAAGAGGAAAATCCCTCCTATAAGTCAAGTGCATTTATTCAGTGGGAAAAAAATCTCACATTAAGAAATAATTCTTTTACATCAAATCATCTATGCCACAATTATTAGCATCCCTGATGTTAATACTTTGTCTAACCCCTTTTAGCCAACAAAACAGCACCTAATCTTCTCCTATAATGTTTCACAAGATGGATGAATACAGAGAAAGGGATCTGCGACCATTCCTCTTTGCACAATCTCTCTAAATCATCCAGTGACCTGGGTCCTCTCCTCTGCACTCTCCTCTTCAGCTCACTCCACAGGTTTTCAATGGGGTTGAGGTTTGGGGACTGAGATGGCCATGAGAGGAGATTGATTTTGTGTCTGATGAACCGTTTCTGTGTAGATTTGGCCACATATTTAGGGTCATTATCTTGCTGAAAGACCCAGTGATGACCCATCTTCAGCTTTTGGGCAGAGGCCACCAGATTTTGATTTAAAATGTCCTGGCATTTCAAAGCGTTCATGATGTCATGCACCCTAACAAGGTTCCCAGGGCCTCTGAAAGAGAAACAGGCCCACAGCATCACCGATCCTCCCCCATACTTCACAGTAGGCATGAGATGCTTTTCTGCACACTCATCTTTTGTGTTCCGCCAGACCCACTAGCGAACTCCAAACGTTTGAGTTTATGATCGTGAGTGAGAAAAGGTTTTTTCCTTTTCCTACTCTGATCAACTTTGTAAACTACTGTAGAAATGACAGAAAAACTTAAGTTACATTTTTTTCCTAGGAATTGTTAGGGGGGGCCAATGATTGTGTGACCTGTTCCTTTTATGAAAAATAATTATTTCTTAGTCAGGGATTTTTTTTCCCTCAAAATTCACTTGAGTTGAAGGTTACATTTTTCTGCAATTTTCAGTGTGAGAGCATGCTTCGGCAATAAAAATTGAATTTACTTTAAGGCTTTTAACACATCTTAACCAGGGGGGCCAATAATTATGGAGGGTGCTGTATGTTCATAAGTGCGTAATGCTTTCACATAAATGATTTACTGTCGCATTTCTAACCAGGCTGTATGATAAAGCGCTGCCGTGAATTCGATCATGCTGGAGAGAAGAATCACGTGCGATAAAAATGCCTCCCCTTGCTTTTTTTTTTTTTTTCAAAAATAGGAGTTCAAAAATACCTTGGTGCTATAAATAACCAGACCTCATGAAAAATGTATTTCTGAATAAAAGGAAGCCAAAGAGTTCAGCCTGTTTTAGCTGACCTGATCCGCAGCTCACTGCTGTCGGCTGCAGGTGTTACATAACCTTCTAAAAAGTAAGAGTAACAGCTTCTGAAGCGCAGTCTCTGAAGCTGTCATGTTGGACAAGACGACTATAAATGGAAGGCGGTCGTGCCTGTGGGGGCTGGGGGTTGCAGTCGATTCTGTCAGGGTGTGGTTTGAAACAAACAGTCTGTGAAATATTTCTTTTTCTCTATTTGGAAAATTTCTCTCTTTTCTTTTTCTTTCTTATCAGAGTAGAGTTTACTTGATTTTCACCCAGGGAATAGAATGAGCAAACAGTCTACCACAAAGAGTAGCTCATGAATTCATGGGAGAAAAACAGAAACCATAAGGGTTAAGACATGTTAATTTGAGTTGAATTTCAAAATTTTCAACCTAGTTTCTGACCCTGATATGTAAATGTGATGTGATTTCTTCTCCTTTCTGTGGTTATTTAGTTATAAACAAACAAGAAAATGAGTCATGTGCGGGAAAGTCATGATCACGTGCAAAAAAAAAACCCTGCATAGAACTATTTTAAATGAGGGCTCATTAATATATATATATATTTTTTTTTTTTTTTTCAAACCCCAACTGCAAGCTTCTCGAATTGAGATATTGGTTGTTGTAAGTTGGCAAACATGCAATAAAAGACTTTTGGTTCTTTGGGAATTCTGAGGCTATGGGTGGGGTATTAGATGGAAATCCTTTAAATAAACTAATATCTTGCAGCAATTGAGTGGTCTATATCTACAGCAGGGATGGGCAACGAACGAGGGCTGTATCTGTCCCTGGTTTTCATACCAACTTCTGGGCTTTAATTAGTTGATTATCTAAATTAGCCAAACTATTCATGAAATCTGACATTTATCGTGCATTTCTTTAAATTATCACGAATGACCACCAAAGACTGTTCTTGTCTCCCTACATAAAACATTTTTTTTAATCAAACCTTTGCACAAATCTATATTTGTGTATGCAACCAATTTACTCAATTAGTTAGGGTAATTGATAGAAATAAAAACCAGAATAAACACTGGCCCTCCAGGACCGGAGTTGCCCATCCCTGATCTACAGTATGTCGTTGCAACATTTTGTTAAATCAGTGATGTGCCATGACATAAAATGCCAGTCAGCTCACAGATTAGGCATATTATTTGCTTTCAATGGGTGAAAGAATACACCAGTTTTTGGTGCTGAGGAACTTAATGGTTTCGCAGGAAGTCTGGGCTTATTGTCTAACAGTTTTGAGGAATTTGGTGAGATGTGAACAGTTTTTGATCTTGCTGGTCCACAAAGCCTTTAGAAGTTGCTCAATATACCGGAACATTCTTGCTTGTGAATGATATGAAACAGTGGCATTTGACATGCCTAATATATTGGCCATGATTTTGATCGATTATTCTCATTTTCAGACTCTCAATGGCATGCTTTCGCTGGCTTGCTTTATTTGAGAAACAACCGCAAGAGACACTACTTGCAAATTCCAACCTTCTTTTGCTTGAATTAGTGATGCCTGGACAAACTGCCGGTGTGGAACGAACAAAGTGATTTTCCAGCTACTTCCTCTGCCCAAAAACGGACAAAGTATAAAAAGGGCACTTTTTTAATCATCTGAATGGGACAAAAATAAAACT
Source organism: Gymnothorax reevesii (assembly GCA_029721435.1). Taxonomy (NCBI): domain Eukaryota; kingdom Metazoa; phylum Chordata; class Actinopteri; order Anguilliformes; family Muraenidae; genus Gymnothorax; species Gymnothorax reevesii. The sequence continues at coordinate 168,225,158 of CM056574.1, forward strand.
GGCTCTCTCCAAATTAGCCTCATGTCTAACAGTTTATTTTAAATCGAATGTGCTTGGAATGCTGACTCACGGCAACAATAATCGTGTCACTGCCTGGTCCTTTTAAATTTAGCTTCATTCTCATCAATGAATCATTTATGACAGCCATCATTCGCCAAGAACAAATTCTCTCCATATTCTGACCGGATAATGAACTAGTTTGCAAAGAATAATTTATGCACTCTGGGTTTGTGGTGTGATTGGAGTGCACTCAATCTTCAGTTATAACTGATGGAAATGGTAACAAACCAGTGGTGCGTTTCCCAAAAGCGTAGTCGCTAACTAGGTTAGCAACTTACATGGTTCATTTATTTACGGTCAATAGGCCCAACCATGTAAGTTAGCATCCGTGATTTCGGGAAACGCACCCCTGGACGATCGGGTCACCATACTGAGAACAGTTGGTTGTGTGTAACTCATCCAGCCTGTGTCCGTTGCAGTATTACTGGCTCTTTGTCCTGTCGAGAGGTCTGGTCGGCATTGGCGAGTCCAGTTACTCTTCCATCTCTCCTACCATTATCGGGGACCTCTTCACCAACAACACTCGCACCATGGTCCTCTCCATCTTCTACTTTGCCATCCCCTTGGGCAGGTAAGGAGCCAATAAAACTCGAAATTTCCCAAAAACCAAAAAAAAGCCTTTGGTGTTGATCTATGTGCTTTCTGCACACAGCCAGCTACTAAATTGCATGGATGAAATCTTCCGCAGTAAAACGTGTATTTTCCATTCAACTTCAGTTTATTTGGGTCCTGGCCTAGTGGACTCGTAAATGCTGCAACATTTGATTTAACCCGGATCATTTTATTGCATAGGCAATTGGGGACACTTAAGCCATATGGAAGGTTTAGATTACATCGATTGGAACATAGCGTCCCTCTAAAGCTGTTTGTATAAGCACAATCATTTCAGGGTTTCCAAGCAAAGAGAAAATAAATGTGGATTAAAAAACTAATCATGGCAAAAAATGCATTGCCCATCGTCAGCTGAATGCAAATTTGACATTTGAGTTTGGCCTCCACGTTTTTTACTCAAGTGCATTCAGACCACACAAAATCTGAGAAGAGATGAAAATGTTACAGCTTGAATGCTTTCAAGTCAAAGGTGCAGTATAATCATGTAATGCATCACAGCTATGTCATTAGGCCTGTCATTCTGGATGTCCTTTTTTGCAGAAATAAGTGGATTCAGATGCAAACATCTGAGCAACAACATGTAATTTTTCCTATCAAGTAATTATAATCAGTCAAGATGGCTCTGTTGTTTTGCTAACTCTGCAGTAAAGACATCCTCCTTACATTTTATGGACTGAGAGGATTCTTATATTGTAAATGTTATGAACAATTTTGTTTATAATCCATGAGGGGAGCAGAAGTACTGAAATGTAAGTGGGACGAGAAAAAAATGCAAATTCTGATAAACCAAATTAGACATTAGAAATATACACTCAAGCAACAAGTTTGATCTGAACTAATTTGTTTGCTCCAAAATGTTTAATAGTGAGGCCTTGTGTTTATATTTACCCAGTTTTGAAAAACTGCAAAACTTTTCACCTTGGAAAAATCATTGAAAAGCCATAAAAATAGGTCATTTGTCCATCTGCCCTTTAAGTATTCATGAAAAATGCAGATTTCCCTTTTTTTTTTTAGAAAGATTTTCTTTCTATCCCAGCAAGTATTGAGAGGGGGAATGACCATTGAACGTCCTGTTATGGTTCAAAAATAGTTCCAATATGAAAGTAGTGCCATCAACGGGGACGTTACCTAGCTATGAGCTGGACGTTCTTCCTGACAGCAATGTCAAAATATGATATTCCCATAAAAGAGCCTATTCAGCTGAAGTTCATGTACACAGTGTGCATTCAGCAGCTTTATACATTCTAGAAGCTGAAAATAATAGGTCAACTAAGGCTAGAAACAAAGAGCATTCACTGACCTTCAATCTCCCCTGGGATTCTAGCATTAGTCTCCTTGGTCCAAGTGACATGAATGCAAACACAGGAAGAGTCAAATGCAGATATAGAGGAAAACCCTTCAGGGTGCATTTATTAAATACCAATCGGCCAAATCAGAAGGGGAGCAGGCAGATGGTGGTCACAGGAGGGGCTGAGGTTGGGCTGCGGCGAAGTGTGTTCTGGAGAGGAGGCAGACATGCGTTGAAGGGAGATCTAAGGTCTAAGGTAGTTGTGATGCCTTCCCCAATACACAGAAGCTAACGTTGCCTACAAACGGAGAGCAACAGGCAGAGATTAATCTTACAGAATATTGAAGCTGTGCATGGTTTTGGCCAGAATGTTCCAATCTTTGCTTTGCTGCATGAATAATCTTTAACTTATTATTCCACACACTGCGGGAATGATCAAATAAATATTTGCCAGGACTTCTCTTGACCTCTTGAGTGCCCCCCTTTTAATGATTTTTTTTTTCTCCCTAACTGTGAATTTGTGAGTGTGAATGCTGTCACCTGATCTCCTCCCTTGCAGTGGGCTGGGCTACATCCTGGGTTCCAGTGCCAAGCATGCAGCTGGAGACTGGCATTGGGCCTTGAGGGTAACCACACTCATTCACTTTTCCATCTCTGCTCTTTCATTACTTACTGGTTTCTCATTCATTAATGGTCGATTACTTATTTGTCATCAAGTATTTCCAGCTCTTCCGGTAGTAATTAATAACTCATTGCTGGTCGCTCTTCGCTCATTTGATCTATATTAATGACTCATTTAGCACTTCATTACATACTCTTTCGGTTCTAATTCTTACCATATGTTGTGGTCCAGACAAGCAGTCAAATGCAGCGGCTGAGAATAGTCCATAAAAAGGGTAAATTGATAGGAATATGGTAGTGACCTGTATGAAAGGAGCCCTGAGTAGAATGGCACAGTCCAGTGCAGATTGTCATGGGCTCGTATACATACATACCCATCTACTGTCATTCATACGTGCAACTATATTGTATGTATCCATATTGAAACGTTGTATAAAAGGGTGAACTGTCTCCTGCCTGACTCAGAGGACTCAGAGCTGTTACCTTGGCAAAGGGAGGGCTGCATGAAATATTAAATGAGGGGCATCCAATAATTACGGCTCACTTGTTTTTAGAAAACATCTTTTTATAACAATTATTTTCTTTCAATCAATGTTTTTTTTTTTTACAACCATTTCCATTCATATTCACCAATGGCTCCAACACTGGTGCAGGGCAGTGTATTTATTCATCGTATATCAGTCTGGTTCTTTCTGATAGAGAAAAGAAACTGAAGCAAATATTTAAATAATGGTTTCACGTGCACCAAAAATAATCTGAATTTAAAAGCCCATGTACAGTTGCAGTAGTTTTCAGTGGTTACTTGGCAACAGATGCACTGTTGCTCTCCATGAGCTCCGTCCTTCAGCAGAGCTCCCTGATCTGAGAGCTCATCCTGCTACGACTGAAACACAGGGCTTGAAATTATGCTTCAAAGTATATGACAGCCAAGCTATTTCACCCGAGTAACACTTTGGTAACATCATATAAAAACAACCACAAGAGAGGAGAGTCACGGGTCTCGGCTAAAAATAAAGTCATTATCATCGTTTTGATTTGACAGCGAAATGTTCTTTATAAAAAGAAGGACAATATGCTTTTGTTGTCATCCATTTTTTCCCTTTCTTTTGAAAATTTGCGGGGGCGAGAATAATATTGGGAACAGCACGTGAGGTCCCCGTGCTTGGAATAAGATTGCCATTGACTTATGTGTCGTGGCCATTAAATATTTAATATTTTATTTATCTCATTGCATTTCCCGAGCTCCGTAGACAAGAGACACAGGGTACAAAAAAATCTCAATTCCTCAGTCTTCGAGCGAGTGGCTCAGTAGTAGACATTCTTGACGTGACCCACCCGGCGTGTTCCAATCAAGTAGGTCATCGCATCGACCATCCTACCACTGCGTGGAGCATGTCCCCGCACAAGCGGAGAGGAGAAAAAGAAGGCTGGTGCCGTTTTAAGTCGGAGTGAGGTCCATCCCGTGTTCAGCGATGGCAAAATCGATAAGACAGCAGAAAAACAAAACTTGCACCGTAAATAGCCTGCCGAGCTGTTTGGAATGGGCCTGAAGGTTCGCGCTGAGATGCAGTTAAGATAAATATGGGGACAGATTACATTTTTCAGATGCAGTAGTCAGTGCTTTTTCTTTCTTTTCTTTTTTTGTTTTACAATCATGCGCTGTTCTTTTTGTAGACCTAAGAAAAGGGTAGACATCTCCTGTGTTTTTTTTAGTGAGCATTATATCGTGGTAGGAAATGTCAGAAATGTCTACCACAGTTCTTTAACAAAAGGGGTTTTTATTTACTTAATGATTAGCTGTTATTATTGTCATTCTGTTATCATCAACAATTTGCCTAAATGCATGCATGCAACACAACTAGTTCCGACCGCTGACCAGTAATCTGGAAAGTTCATAAAGAAGCATATTCAAAGTGCTGACAACACGCTTGCATTAATGAGCTGCACCCGTGATCATTTTTTTCTAAGTAATTAGCCAACTGAATTGAATTTAATTTTAGGATGCCATGGCTAACCAGGGCAGTATGTCTAAAAACACAGAGGGTTCTGCTGGCTGAGCTGATTAGATGATTTTTTTCTTCATCTTTTCGCAGGTGTCACCAGTTTTAGGAATGACAGCGGGGACTCTGATCCTTTTCTGCGTGCCAGAGCCCAAACGGGGGAGCGCTGATCAGCTGGGGGGGCAGCTGAAGGCCCGCACCACCTGGGCATGCGATATGAAAGCCCTGGCCAAAAAGTAAGGGAAAATTTCCTTGGGTTCAGATCAGTCCCATGTACATTCAGACAATGACAAAATTTCGTCTGAGTTTTGCTCAATCCCTGCACTGAAGGACTGAGTGTGAGGTTTCTGCGGACGTCATTTTGAAGTTATTTACAAATCACGTTCTCTGTGTAGGAATGTTTATGTAATTGACCCAGAGCTGCCGTCAGAACACATACAGACAGTGCTGAAAAAGCATGGAGAAGAGGAAGGAGCCAGGACAACAAACGAAAACCCTGAGCTGGACACTTTTCTCAATCACTCAGTGAAAAATTGTTTGAAATATGTCAGCTGGCATTGCATTTGTGTTGAAAAATAAGCCCTGAATTTTTGCTTTGCCCTCTTAATACTCTATATATCTATGTGTATGAGTGGGGGTGTGGTTATCACTGTATTCCTCTCCCTCATAATAATAGTAATAATAATAATCAGTGCCCAATGACTTGAAAAAAGAATAAATAATAGAAAAAAAATAAATAAATAGAAAAAAATAGAAAGATACCAGGATTTGAGATTAGAAATTCAGAGACTGCGGAACATCAAGGCCAAAGTCATTCCCATCATAATTAGCACATTATGAGCTATCGCAGATACGCTAGACAGACACCTGCAAAACATCCCCTGGTGAACACAAAATACATAAACTAATAAAACAACACTACTTGGCAGTGCCCACATACTTGGAAAAACACTCAATCTCCCAGAGTGCGGGTTGGGCTCCGAGACCAGAGTCAGAGTAAGAACCATCATCTCAGCATATTGAGATCGAGAATAAATAATAATAATAATAATAATAATGAGGGTAGCACTTTGCAATAAGGGTACAATAATTAACATTAATTTGCATTAGTTAATGAACTATCACTTAATTAGCAGGTAACTAATGGGTTAGATAGCCAAATAAGCATTATGCAACCAGAAGCAACTATTGACGGTGCATTAATTTTCTGTGTTTGCCTTATTGTGACGTTGAAAACATCACTTTAGTGTCTCTTACGCAGCACTTCAAACTGTAAACCATCATGTATAAATTAATACTTTAGTTGATGTGAACATTTGTAAATAATTACCTGATGCATTCGTTAAATGTTAATTACCTGTTAGTAAATGATTATTACTGCATTAACTCATGTGAATTATTGTACCTTTATTGTATTGTTTCCATAATAATAATAATTTTGGTGAGTCATTATTTATCCCCCCCCCAGCCGCAGTTATGTGTTCTCATCTCTGGCCGCGGCCGCAGTATCCTTTGCCACCGGTGCCTTCGGCATGTGGATCCCGCAGTACCTGTACAGGGCGCAGGTGGTGCAGAAGACCGTGGTGCCCTGCACTGAGGAGCCCTGCAGCATCAGAGACAGGTATCTGCTCGCTTAATGCTTCATTCTCAGCTCCGTCAGCTTATCAGCTGTGCGATGATACGGCACACTGTCTGAAGTCAAGGTTCGGTCGAGGTGCATTGTTGTTCTTAAGGGAATACATTTAACAAATGCACCGCAGAAGGTAAAATTATTACATATTTGGGTGCTAATACAGTTTGCGTCACAATAGTGCACATCCAAAATGTATTGCTGGATTAACAAATTATTTTATTTCCTCTTTTGTTGGATACCACTCCATTTATGTTTTCAGTCATTTTTTAGCTAGTTTTTACCCCTCAGCCCGACAAGGGCACGAGGGGTATTGTCGTCCTTTCGGCGGGCGGGTGGGCGTCTGGGCGGATGCCAATTTTGTCCGGGCTATTTCTCTGTAACCACTTGGGTTAGAAAGTTCATATTGCATATGTGGACTCCCTATGGGGGGTTTGTGTGCCTTTTCAAGGTTTCGTCCCAGTTTGACCTTTGACCTTGCAGCAGTGACCTTCGGGGCTGAGGGGTATTGCCCGCTTCAGCGAGGCCCATTTTTATACTTTTTTCTCTGTAATTCGAGCCCAGTCTCATCCAGACAGGTCATATAGTGACACTACCTGAACAAGCGTTGTTATATGACACAAAAGGTGGCATTTAGCGTCGTTATTTGACACCAGTTCAAAAGTAACCCCACCCCCTAACCCCTTACCCCTAACTCTTCCCTCAAACCTAACCCTAAGCATAAAATAAGGATGCTAAAAGCCTCCTTTTGTGTTGTATATCGACACTTGGTCAGGGACTTTGTGATGAGTCAGGATGAGAGTGTGTTGGTAGTTCATTTTTAAATGTTTGATGTCAAGTCAGCCCTTTCATTATACAAATAGTTCCAATTGAAGTCATTTGTTCTCTGTTAGAATTGAACTGACATTTTGCATTTGAACAGAGTAAATGGTGTTCGGACTGGGTTGTTGATCTTGGAGGGTGGGAAGTCTACGATAATAAACATAAAAAATGTCAACACATTGAATGATATGATCTTATCTATAAAGCGCTGCCAAAGTCATGACATCACTCCGGGGTCAACCTGCCGCAGCCATGGCAACTAGTTCACGCCGAACAAACCAATCGCACGGCATGTTGCACAATGTTTATCACCATTGCCTTCGTGTCTATGTATGGAATTATGCTTTATTTTCGGCGACCTTAAACCGAAAATATGTTCATTATGAAAGAACAGTAAGCATTTCTCAGTATATTTTGATAGTCACATATTAGGCATTTTGTGCCGTGTGTTGAGTGTATTGAGTGAATGTGTTGCTATGCTGTAAGCGTGAACCACTGTCAAGGGAGTGAGTGTTGACCCCAGCGAATGTGACGTTGCACTTTTTCTGGGCATTGACCACAAATTTTGGCTTGGCTACATAATTGTCAGTGAAGTATAAACGACTGTCACCCCGGCTCTGAACTTGCCCCACTTACCCCCTCAGTCTGATTTTCGGGGCCATCACCTGCGTGACTGGCTTCCTGGGAGTGCTGATTGGAGCGGCTTCCACCCGACTGTGCCGACAGAAGACGGAGCGAGCCGACCCGCTGGTTTGTGCCGTCAGCATGCTGGGGTCGGCCATCTTTATCTGCTTTATCTTTGTGGCGGCTAAGAAGAGCATTGTGGGAGCCTATGTGAGTGATATTGTTGCTCGACTCCAACGATCTCTTGTGGGAGTCTCTCCTATCCGTGTGTTTATTTTTAGAAAGCCTATTAAACATTAAGCAAGAGGCCCAGTGTTACATAAAGCCAATGCAGTGTAAATCCCATTGTGGGTTCAAATCGAATGAGGGCAGTCGTGTAAGGCACATTAGGACAAGGTTTAATACAGAGAGGAAGAAAAACATGCTTTTTGGTCTGATATCCAGAGGGAAGACATAACCTGTCAGGGTTTCAGAATAGGTTGTGAAAAGTACTTCTGTAGCTCGTTAAATTGGGGAAGTGCTGTATTGAGCCTCATACGTAGGTCTCAGGAAAGGTGTCCTGGCTTGCGTGCATACAATCTCTGCGCGGAATTGCTTTTGAATTCGTCAGCAACTGCCTCGACTGGCCACTGTCAATTCCAGAAAATGAGTGGTGCACTGGAATTCATAGAACCACGTTTCTAACCCAGACGAGCGGAGGCGTTCTTCAAACATGGTGGGAGGGTTTTTCTTGGATGCGACCATGTTTAAATCGGACTGGCTGCCGGAGGGACTTTTTCGCCATTATGAAAAATAACTATAGTTCCAAGCTATAGTTATCCTATAGTAAATGGATGGCATTTTCACCACTATGCAGGTGTGGTATTACTATAGCGACACTATAGTTGTGTGGACTGTAGTGATGTCATGGTACTGTTGACTCTGGTAATACTATAGTTATAATGTGATGGCTGTAGTACTACTCTAGTTATACTATCCAAACTATAGTAATATTGTAGTTATGCCAAAAATTCTATAGTATTATAAAGAAATAACCATAAGATATTTTCATGAGGGCAGTTCCCCTTCAGGGAACTTCTATGGCCCTTTGCACCCTCACGGGGGAGCACTTTAAAACAAGTCACCACATGATGGGTTCTCTAAAGCAGAAGATAATTAAATGAATATTGGTAACACTTTACAAAAAAAGTCCAACAATTAACATTAGTTAATGCAGTGATAAGAACTTACTAACAGGTAATTAACATTTAACTAATGCACCTGGTAATCATTTACAAATGATGTTCACATGAACTAAGGTATTAATTTATAAATTATGGTTTAATAGTTTGAAGTGCTACATAGGGGATACTGAAGGGATGTTTTCAACCTCACAATAAGGGATACGCAGAACATTAATAAATGTTCAATTATGGTTATGTAAAGCTTATTCAGCTATCAAATACATCAGTTACCTGCTAATTAACTGATAGTTAATGAACTAATGTTAATTAATGTTAATTGTTGTACTCTTTTTGTGAAGTGTTACCTTAATATTTTTTAAAAATTTATTTCAGTGCCCTAAGAGCACACTCAGCGGGAATCATACAGGTCCTGACTATTAATAGCCTGATGTGGCAAACATCTCCTTAAATTTGGTGATATTAACATCCTGATGTGGCAAACATCTGCTTTTCTCCCATCACTTTCTTGATATTTTCCCTTCGTTAGCCTCCGTCATCCAGGTAATACAAACCCTGGCCCCTGTGCCATTTTGTCTATTTTGTCTTTTATCTATTCTACCCACATATTAAAGTTTATTAGGTACTGTTCTTTTATTAATTTATGTGTGATTTCAGCACATTAGCACTTTCAGTCCTGATTCAATGTATTGAAATAAAAAAACACTCAAAATCATTTAGAGCAATGACTCATTTCGCGTGGAATGAGATGCGATTTCATCCCAGCACTTTTTGTTATTTAACTAAGACAGTTCATGCAAATTCTCGCCCACAAGAATTATTCCAAGATAAATTATTCTATTGAAGTACCACCCAACCACCTGCATGTAAACAAATTTTAATTACACACTCTAATAATACTTTAATTTTACTCTGTACAGAAGGTACCTCAAAAATTGGTTTTATCCCTAAAAGTGTGCGATATTGTATCCACTATCTGTGGGAGTCAGGCAGAAATAAAACGCTAAAAGCCTTGAGATGGCATCCCTTATTTGAAACATTCACAGGGAAAATGATAGTTTGTGATTTTAAAAGGAAATGAAAACAAAAAAAGTAATTCAGCCATTGAGAGAAGGGGTTATTGAATATATGCCAGGCAAGGTCCCACGTGATGAAGATCATGTGACGGTAGGTTTGGCCTGTGATGGAGGAATTGTGTGGCAGGATTCTCCCTCTTCCTTCATGGCTATATGTGTAGCATCTCCTCTGTTCTCCAGTCATTACTTGACATTATTGTCATTCAGCTGATGCTTTTATCAGAAGTGACTCAGCCACTTGGCTATTGGCTGATGATCGGTTATCATTATCGCCCCTGGGCAGGTGATGCAGCAGCAATATGACAGAACTGCTGTTCAAAATCTGAAAAATAAACTTAGGTAAATGTTTGAAAATATAGTCAGGCTGGACATTTACATCTCTCTCTCTCTCTCTCTCTCTTACTTGCTCTTCATCTCTTTCTCTCTCTTTCACTTCCTCCCTGCTCACAGGTCTGCATTTTCATTGGAGAAACCTTGTTGTTTTTAAATTGGGCCATCACAGCAGACATTTTAATGGTACGTGCTGTTACCTGGCGTCGTCTCCTGGAAGGTTATGCATGAACCTAAGTAAAGAACCCTCTTTGCCGTTTCTTAATGCATGTAACTGTCAGAAAAGGTAATCATTGTGCGTAAGGTATATCAGTGTGTGTGATTACCCCCTGGGCCCGGCTTGGATCAGACTGTATGTAGTTCTTTACGCAGCATTACGAGGCACCAGCTCATGACAGCTTTGAAAGCTCATAAAGATGTTTTTGAGTGCACTTCAACCTGGCTCCACTGAATACCCTCAGGATGCTTTGCAATGCTTGAGCTGGAAACTGCTGCCTCTCAACTCTTTAGATGGCATTTACATGCTAATTATTATCTTTACCGTTTCTACAGTATGTAGTGATCCCGACACGGAGAGCTACTGCCGTTGCTCTACAGAGCTTCACCTCACATATACTGGGGGATGCTGGGAGCCCTTACCTGATTGGTCTGGTAAGACAATTATATCACACCTACTTTCTGTCACCTAAAAATCAGAAGAAGCTCACTGGCTGCAAGATTTCTTTGTTGAGTGTTTTCCTCTGTCGATGCTTTGCTCAGTCTGTTTTCCCTGGTCATGGTCAGATTCTCAGTCGCTATGCACATGTCGGATTGCTTCTACAGCTCAATCCACTGGAGAGTACAGGGCTGCATTACTCCTTCATAAAACCTACTGTTGTGCATAGACTTACAAGCCCATTAATATAGTGTGCCATGGTGTAAGCAATGCAGTATAATCTTTTCTTTGGAAGAACTGCTCCTGAATTTCAAAATGTTGAAGTAATTCTGGAGGAGTTAGTGCATGTTTGTAAATGACTGCATCTGAAAGATTTCAGCATTCAGTCTGTGGGAGTCTTCATAGAAATAATTTAGCTATATAACATGAATATACTTAAATAGAACATTCCAAAAGCATTAAGTAAATAGTTCAAATAAAAATTGAAATAAACTTTACATCTGAAGACACTAAAATGCGCCCTCTGATTACACTTGAGTTCATGCCACAGAAAGCAAAAACAAATCCGCTGCTGTCCTTGAAATTTTTAGCCGAAAGTGAAGCTGGCCATCATATTACTCCGCTGAGTTGGGACTGATTTGTTTATGATGGGAAACCTTTGGGGAAAGACTTTGGGCTCTATAAACTGACCTGAGCGCTGGCAGCAGGGCACTCTGAGACCGAGTCGTGCTGTGAAAGTAGGGCACACACTGACCCTGCAGCTGTTCTGCTTGGCATCTCACCCCAGCAAGCTGCTGAGAGTAATTATACTGAAAATAAGCTGCAAAGATGATTCCCGATTTCACGGAAATGCTCGGCAAATACATGCAAGGTGGCGTAGAAAATTAGACGTGTGTTCATTTTAGACAGGACAGGAGACAGACGGCTAGTTGGAGCGGAGCAGTATTTATAACGCAGATGTAGGCCAAGGTATTCCGGTGAGGGGAAGTGGCGATACTGTCATGTTCGAATTTGCGGAACATCACGGCTTTACTATGTCTCTTCTGGAAGACAGTCGCTGGAAGTTAAAATTATGGAAAAAAAAACCGGGAGTCTTGGCTTTCAGCTCTATTCATAGCTGAGGTGAGGATAATACCGTAGGCAACAATCTATGCTGTGACTGAGAGAAAAAAAAGAAAAGAGTGATTCCCATTGACATAATGGGCATTAAACTCTGTTGTAGCTCTTAGGCCAGACAAGACAATTAAAAGTGGTCATGACGATGCATCTTAGCGCAGCACCTGAGAGCATTAGCAAGGCTATGAGAGGTCAGCCAAGATTCATAACCTCTCAAACTACACACCGAATGGCTTTCCAAGCACAAGAGAGAAAGTAGGTCTCGTTACTCACAACAAATCGCCGTATGAGACAAAGCTTTAAGTCACCCAGCAGATTATTAATATTCGGCTGTTGTAATACTCTGCTAATTTGAGACCTTGTGCTAAAAATGATTGAGTATTAAGGCTTGGCGAGGGTTTTTGTGATGAATATTCAAACGTATATGCCTGGGCAGATAATTTAATTGGGTCAGTTGCTGCATTAGAGTGTGGAATTCCCTGGAGAGTGCAGCACCGTTTCACCACGGTGGGCATATTTCCGTTCTATTATTGTCCCCTACCGCCCTGAAGCGCAGAGCTGGGGATATAGTATGCAGCTCCGTCCACGCATCTGTCCATGCGTCCGTATGTCCATCAGTCCTGTTGGTGTTAACGCGATATCTGAAGGACCAGAGGACAGATTTAGCTAATTACCAGGGACATATACTTGGGGAGGGGGGGGGGGCGGGTTGGTCCCACAACACCAGTCCATTTTGGTGACCTTGAGGTCATTTCCAAGGTCACAAGGCAAATACCTCGATTTTGCCTTTGTCGGCCTTGTTCTTGTTGTATCTCATGAGCCAGAGGACCAATTTTGCTCTTATTTAGCACCAATGTCTATATGCAATGAGGGATACAGTCATGTTAGTGACAATTACCTGTTTCTTCCATGACTTAATGGCTATGGACTCTCACTGAGCATGTTCGCCTTTTTTGAAGGCTTCATTCCCCGCCCGCATTACCACTTGATGTCAGAACAAGCCATTGTTCCAAATATTGTGCAGGTCTCCCTCCTGCAGCCAAAACACCTTCTCCAAGCTGAAATCGACTTGAATTCCCAGACCCGGAGTTTCCCAGAAAAACATTCCCCTGAGCATCGCGCTCCCTTCCCCGCCTTCTCATCCTGCCGCTGTGCATCCTGGTGCCACCTTTTCCCCAGGTCAATGGTGCACAAGTATGCAGGCGATGCACATGATGTGAAAGAAAACAGGACTCACTGGGCCAAGGGACCTTCTTAAATTGCTCCAAGGTCATGTTGAGGTGCTCATATGCCCTTTGTAGGCACTTTTAGTGATAGAGCAGGGTTAGAATGGGCACTCCAACTGGTCTGCAGCAGCAAAGTGACGCATTAGGGTGTGTTGCATTGCGTGTTGTGACAGATTTCTCATGTAGCGTTGAAATTTTCTGTGACTTGTGCCACAGTAACCCTTTTGTCAATTTGGACCGGACAGGCTCGCCTTTGTAGCCCTTCTGCATTGTTGAGCCTTGGGTGCCCAACACTTTGTCACCAGTTTGGTAGACGGTCACCAGTGCTGATCGGGAGCTCCACAGAGGCCTCGCTGTTTCCGAGATGCTCTGACCCTCTCAGCTGACCATCTGGATCTTGCTCTGGTTGCTGAGGTCCGATTTCTCCCACATCCAATGCGTTGACTACGAGAACCAACTGTTTGCTTAACATCAAAGGCCTGTCTGCAGACCCTGACATGCGTGGTTGGTAGGAAATAATCAGTGTTATTACCATCACCTGCGCATGGTTTTAACACATCGGTCTATTGGTGTCCGTTTGCAATCAAAAAAGGTTTTGTGATGTCTAGGGAAAAAATTTAAACGAAGTAGGATTTGCAGTGCTACAGGAGATATATATTTGTTGGATGACGGGGGTGAACAAGTAGCAATAGCAGAGTGAAATCTCATGCCGCAAGACTTAATTACTAGTATTGTCCACTTAATTACAAGTGTGGTCCGAGTCTTTTGGGGTGGGTGTGAGGATTTCTGACTAAACCCCTGTTTCTAATCCCTCTGTTCAGAGTTGCCCTTAAATTGCAGAAGCAAAGGCCTTACCAGCAGCAGTAATGATGCATAAAATGAGCCCAATTATATTTGAGACAAGACATGTATGCACATTTTTATGAGCTGCTGAAAGGAGCTGTGTCACGATGACTGCACATGCTCTCAGTTTTGAGCTAGTTAATCCACTCAACTGCAAGTCGAAATCTCGGTTTTTTCTTCTACTATGATTATTGGCAATGGAAGCTTACCAGCTTACATTCTTTGCATCCCTTGACTAAAGCTTAAAATAGTGTGTTGAATCCTCAAATTTCTATAGAAAGCTCCTTAATTTTAAAATCATAACGCCAGAGTAACTAAAGCATATAAATACAATACAACACAAAGATGGATTTTGGCAAGAATCAGTTTATGACTTGCAGTCAAGCAGATTCAGCATCTTTGGATGTATGTTCTGAGCATGCGCAGTAATCGTGAGACAACTTCTTTAATCCAACCATTTTTAACAATTTGCACATATTTAAGGTGAAGCATGTGCCATGACATCTAGGGACCAATGACCTCACTGGTGTCTCTGATTAGTCAGATGTGTTCAATTGCTTGCTTATAGCAGGTATGAGATATACAACCTCATTTCCAGAAAAATTGGGATGCTGAGTAAAATGTAAATAAAAATGGAATGCAATGATGATAGAAATCATTTAAAGCAATTCATACCTTTTTGGCATTTTTACAGTTTTCTTTTGTAATCTTAAAATGCTCCTAATAAGCGTATGGCACACTAAAATGTAGTAGAAATCCACCAGGTGTCGAAACTCATCAATATTCAATTCTCATATATTTCTGATAAAAGTCTGACCAATAATTTTATTCCATCCGAATAAAATGATTTTCGGAGTTTTCTGGCTGGCATCCGTCGCCCCGTTCCTTCCAGGTGCCTACTGCTGTCACCGCTTGCGAGTCACGCGCCTCTCTGGCAGACAGTCGTGATGACAGCAGTTTTGCAAGAAAATATGTATGAATTCTGCTGAAAAGCGACGCATTTGACTGTAAACAAACAGGCACTGAAATGCTATAATTTCGATAATAACTTTAATGGTAGTTCGTCAGACTACAAAGGTAACTAAACGTTACGAGGGAATTATATTCCATACCACATATAGAATTGAATATTATGTAATTCCTGTTGGTGAGGGGAGGATCAGAGGTCAAGCAGGGGGAAGAGGGCGGGACTTTGGAGGGAGGCAGAGTTGTTCATGTTCAAATTTTTACTAAGCGCTGCGCGACATGCCAGAAAGGTAAAAAATGCTTTAAAAACTATATTTAATTGAAAATAGCAGAAAGACATCATATCAAATGTTGAAAGTGAAAAATTTTATTGTTTTGAAAAATAGTTGCTCATTTTGAATTTTATGACAGCAACATGTTTCAAAAAAGTAAGGACAGGGGCAATGTTTACCACTGTGTTGCACCATTTTTTCTTTCAGCAATACTCTGAAAGTATTTAGGAACTGAGGTGACACACTGCTATAGTTTTGCAGGCAAAATGTTTTCCTTCTCTTGCATGATATAGGCTTTCAGCTGATCAGCACTTTGCAGACTCTCTGTCATTTTTTTTTCATAATGCGCCAAATATTTTCAGCGAGTGACATGTCTGCACCCAACCTCTTTTATTACAGAGTCATGTTGTTATGATACGTGCAGAATGTTGACATTGTTTTGCCGAAATCAGCAAGGCCTTCCCTGCCAAAGATGTCTGGATGGCAGTATATGAAACTCCAAAACTTGTATTTATTGTTTAGCATTCATGATGTCCTCACAGATGTGCTATGCCATGTGCAATTATGCACCCCCATACAATAATGGATAACATAACACAACATGAATGGCGAGAACAGGCCGTTCAGCCCAACTAGGCTCACCAGTTTCTTTATACTATTGTGAATATATCCCTTCAGATACTCAATGACTCAATTGTATCTAGATTTAAGTCAAGCCTGCTCTTGAAAACTCCCAAGGTCTCCGCCTCAACAATATGGTCAATGCTGACTTTTGAACTGTGTACTAATAAGATGGATGGTCCCTCCTCTCTTTAGCCTGGAGGAAGCGGTGTCCAGAATTTCCCAAAATAATTTCACCACAGGACAGTTTCCCACTTCGCCTCAGTCCATCTTAAATGAGCTTGGGCCCAGCAAAGGCTGTAACATGAAAATGAAATCCCTAAATTATTTGTAATTTTATTTTGAAAAATGTTATTTTAAATTGTTTAACTTTTTGCCCATGCAGTCTGTCCCTGAGTAGTGAAACCATTGCCATCTGCAAGACTTTTTTTATCTAATCATGTTACTGACCTATTGCCAATTAATGCAATTAGCTTTGAGATTTTCCACCAGGTGTTTATTTTATTTTTTTTTGCATCATTCAACTTTTCTAGTCTTTCGTAGCCCCTGTCCCAGCTTTTTTGAAATATGTTGCTGGCATCAAATTCAAAATGAGATGTTTTTCAAAAAGCAATAACATTTGATATGTTGTACTTGCACTGTTTTCAATTAAATAAAGGGTTTAAATGATTTACAAATGATTGCATTCTGTTTTTATTTACATTTTACACACCACCCCTACATTTTTGGAAATGGGGTTATATAAGGATATATGAGCATAGGACTTTTTCTACTTTTGGAGTCTGCCATTGAAGTTTGCTCAAATGAGGGCGATATTTCTGTCAACAAAAGCTTAGGAAGCCACTGTAAGGCAATGCGATGCCGTCTCACAATCTTCGCTGCAGATTTTCAAACACAATCTCTATGTTTAAACAACTGAGGAACCTGAAAACCTCAAACCACAGTGAAGGTTATCAGCACATAATTAATTATTAAGTGTGCATTTCACAGCAATAAATATTTCAGCCTTTTCCATTGGAGGACCAAACCTGAGCAGCTTTGTGTGTGTGTAAGCACACTTTTCATTATCTCCTGGGTTTGCCGCAGTGTTGCAAAGCGATTTCTGGCCGTGCGGGGAAAACAGAGAGGCCTGCATTTAAATTAATATTCCTAATGCCGAGTCTGGAGGTTTCATTAAAAAACAAAAACTGTTTATACCCAAAAATAACCCAAACGCAGTTTACTTTCATTATTATTGTACAAATATGAATGTGAGCATACTCTTGTTTGACGCTCTGATGTGTGTGTGTTTGTGGGTGTGTATGCATGTGCGTGCATGCGCTTGTGTGTCTCTATATTGGTGCATTTGTGTGTCTGCCTCTGTGTGATTAAATGTCTTTATATTTGCTGCCGTCGTGCTCGTATGCGTGTGTGTCTTGTGCGCATGTGTGTCTGTGTGTGTGTGCGTGTGTGCGTGTGTGCATTTGCTTGGGTGTGCCTGTATGTGTGTGTGTGGGTCTGTGTGCATTTGTCTCTTTGTGCTTGGATGTGTGTGTGTGTGTGTGTCTGTGACTGTATTTGCTGCTCTCTGCTTGTATGTGTGTGTGTCTTGTGCATTGGTCTGGGTGCATTTTCCTGTGCGTGTCTGCGTGTTTGTTTGTGTGGGTCTGTGTGCATTTGCCTGTGTGCGCCTGGATGTATGTGTGTGTGTATGTCTGTGTGCGTATGTGTGTGTTTCTTTGTGCATTATGCTTATGTGTGTGTGTGTGTGTGTGTGTGCGTCCGTGTTTGCGTGTGTGTGTGTGTGTGTGCGTGCGTGTTTGCGTGTATGTGTGTGCATGTGTGCGTGTGTGTGTGTGTGTGTGTGTGTGTGTGTGCGTGATGCTGGGTTAGATCTCTGACGCCCTGCAGAAGAGCTATACCCACTCGGCCCTGTGGCAGTTCCTCAGCCTGGGTTACGCACTGATGCTCTGTCCCTTCGTCATCATCCTCGGGGGCATGTTCTTCCTGGCCACCGCCCTCTTCTTCCTGGACGACAGAGACGCAGCCGAGAGACAGTGAGTCCCTTTCCCTCTCCGCTCAGCAGCTAAACCTCCCGATGGACCGAGCCGGTCCTGTAGGGCAGAATATTCCAGCACTGTGCACTCTGTTACATTATTCAGTAATACCACATTATAGAGGAGATGAGACTATCCTGTAGGACTGTGGTTCTCAATGTAGTACCTGGACATCCCCTTTATATGCTGGTATAGGTCCAACCTCAACAGCAGTTTTTGGATTTTAACAGACTGTTTATTCGTCTCAATTAGGTCTAGAGCCAGTGTTTACCCTCATGAGTTTTATTTTTGACTGAAATATCCAAACATGCCACGAAGAATCAAACACCCTTGAAAATATTATGTTTATCTTTCCATACTGCAAGTTCTTTTTGGTAAAAAAATATTTTTTAAAGAATCAAACTAGAATCTGAGAGAATCACTAAGCTCCTAATTAGGCTGCTGGAAACAAGTGTTTGAAGTTCTTTGAAAACATTAGTATAACCCAAATCAGCTTTGACTATCATTTGCTTGTCTAGTAAATGGTTAATTTTTGTGACCGTAGGTCCACGGTTTCACCTTTTAGGGACCTACTGATTGGTTGGTTTGATTGGTTCAGTTATAAAGAAAAAAAATCCCTGCAAACATGTTTTGTCAATAGCGTAGAAAATTACTCGTGTTACTAGGAAAAATTTCCAGCTAATTAAAATTCTGGGATAACAATTGAGGTTGGAACAAAAACAAGCTCACAGAAGGAGGCCCGAGGACAGACCTTGAGAGTTACTGCTTTAGCAGATTCTCCATAAAAGTACAAACCATCATAAATTCTGCTAAAAGCAGCGGTCGGAGAGTTCATTTTTAGTGTCATTTTCAGCTATTTCTCTGCGAGGAGATCTGAATAATTCTGGCGATAAATTTAATCATTTTAAATTTATGGCTTAGTGCTTTTTTTCTAAAAAGGGGTCAGAAAGAGGGTGAAAATGTTTGGGCTTATTAGCAAACTGCCCAATTTTAGTTTGCTTGTCCTGGGTTTTTCTTTGACTGCCCCCATCGGAGAAGGCTGGTGGATCCTGCATGGAATTCCTCAGTCGCAGGAGGCCGATTAGACTGTGCTGGCCTTCTTAAGTAGGAACGCAGCCTTCGTTCCTTCGCTCCGTCTTCATTATGATGGCAGAGTAGCACTGTGCATTCTCTCCCAGCCAGACTGTATATCAGTCATTTTATGCACTGAAGGAGTGGGTGGCTCCAAAAATCTGAAATGGCCTTCCATGGAATGGAATTATTGCATATTTTTAAAGTTTATGACATATGCTCAATGACCAGAGCAGGAGTGGAGGTTTATTCACTCTATGCATCAAGTTACATTTGGTACTCATCACATAACTACAGTTGTCTCCCGGTACTTGATGGCTTGTGAACCTCATATTTAATTTTTGTCCTGCCTTATGCTAATTTGTTGAAACTCATCAACAACTTCCTTATTATCCATGGCTTCAGAAATTTTGCCATTGCTTAAGTCATTTTGAAAAGGTCCAGAGTGGCTTTGCAATCAATAAAACCAAAAAATTTTTTCAGATTGTCAATCGAATGTGTGGTTCTTTAACTCACCGTGAGACTCAGAGACCAGTCAATAATGACTACGATTCCCATAGAGCCCATGTATCGTGGCTGTGCTTCCTGGAGGTAAGTTGCGCACAATCCAATGAATATCTGATTCTGACTCGCCAAAAGTACACACTCTGTTGTTCACCTGCTGATTTTGGGGATTTGATTCTGATGACAGCTCAGTTTGTCTCAGCGGAGAAAGAAGAGCCAGCCGGCAATTCATCGCAGGTCCATCTGGAGAAAAGAAGTGCTGATGGAGTCATGGTGTTCCCGCTGCCTATTTGCTTCTCTCGGAGTGAAACTCTGCCGTCTTGTGTCAATCCCGGTCCTCTCCGATCTACAAACAGTTCTGCTGTTTAAAGCGTTACCCCGTTATCACCTCTTAAATTCTGCAGGTTTTACTTGCAAATTCATCACAGTTATTTCCATCATTGGAACGTGAAAGGATGCTTCTCAGAGATTCCCTTTCTTAATCTCACCTCAGCAGGTGTGGATTCGTTAAACGTGAGCTAATTTTGAGGATTGTCACCATGCAGATACAGGAGCAGTCGGGAACAGTATGCTGGGCAGGGTTTGTGCACTGAGGGAATGACAGGCTTAAATAAATCTTACCCTGGAAATGACCCAAACAGAAACAGCTGTGATGTTGCATAACATAATAAGCGTAGTGCTGTGAGAGTCACAACAGTAGAAACAGCCTGTGATGAAAAGGGGTTTTTGATGGGACCATGGGCTGTCATTGGCCTACAATTCAGCACTATCTGCTGTACAGCTCCCGAGAGGCAGTCGGTCCATCAGCCCGGCAGGAGATTGAATGGCTCCGGGGTCTTTTCCTGCCTTCAGTCCCAGGTGACCTTCATGTCTGAATTAATCAGCACCTGTGAGGGGGGGTCTCAAAGAAGATTTCCTCCATTTCCCAAGCCTCGTGTGTTCCATGCTTTCCATCTGTCTAGTATGTTGATGCCCCTTTAGTGTGTGTGTGTGCGTGTGTGTGTGTGTGTTGGTGACATGTACACTACTGTTTTTGCCCTTGCTAGAAGCTAGTTAACCTGCATATTGATGAATTGTTACTTCTTCATTAAGTTGAAAATTTAGGCAACTATCCCGCGATATTAAAGATCCTTTCTGACGTCTCACCATTCAGGTCTTACATTGTGCCATTTAAGGTTATTTAAATAAATTACAGCACTTATATTTCGCCAGAAACACAAACAGAACTCATGTGTGAAGTGTATAAAAACTTCTCCGCAGTAGTGTGTGTGTGTGTGCCTGAATGCATGTTTTTTGTTTTATGGTATGAGGGGACATGAATAAATCCTTTCTGCAGGCTTGAATATGCCCATTTCCTACTGTTCAGATGCACAGGCAACTGCCCACTCTGTAAGCTGTGCTGCTGAGGCAGGGGGTGTAACAGAGGGCAAGTGGTCATGACCTCTGCCTCATCATAGACTGCGGCCGCATCGCACGCCAAAAGCAGCTGCCTCACTGCCTCGTTAGCTTCTCATTGTGTCTACGGAGGTTCATCGGCAATTCATAATGCGGAATGCACTTGGAAAAGTCACCAGGGCTTGAGAACAT
Organism: Gymnothorax reevesii; assembly: GCA_029721435.1. Taxonomy (NCBI): domain Eukaryota; kingdom Metazoa; phylum Chordata; class Actinopteri; order Anguilliformes; family Muraenidae; genus Gymnothorax; species Gymnothorax reevesii. The sequence continues at coordinate 168,246,299 of CM056574.1, forward strand.
TAAATGCATTATTTCGGAGTGTTAAGTAGTTTTAAAATGGAGTCAATGTATAGATGCAATGAATTATTGAGCTCAATGTACTGTCACACTTGTTTAAAAAAAAGCTCTTTTAGAGTTCTGTGTGAGCTTTGCTGCAGTTTTCAGCTTCCATTATTTTAATGGAAGGTACAAGCCTTAGGCAATTGCAAAGATTTATGGGATATCATTCCCAGCGAAGCATGCATGCTATGCTGCCTTCAAAATTATGCAAATAAAGGCACCTTTTAAATTAACATTTTTGCCAACTTTTAAATGAATAGTCTTGTTTATCTCTCCCAGCCATAGAATAGCTCTGAAGAAGGCTTTTTTTTTACCATTTGGTTCGTAGTATCTCTGATGGAGCAGGAAGTGATCATTTATTTAACTGAGGCAAATTTACAGTGAGGCATGAGAGACACCCGCAGCACACACCTCTGCCTGGCTCTTTCTGCAAAATAACTCTACTCCTCCTAACAACTGTTCCCAGTTCCGCTAGCCCCACCTGTTTGGACCCCTCTCAGTGAAGGGTGCGGAACAGGATACTCCCCTTCCCCTGTCTGTCTCATTTCTGTTCCCCTTTCTTTCTCAGGTTGAATCCACACTCCATTCCATCGTCCTCTGTCAAGGTATGACCAGGTAAATGTAAGCCACTTAATGAGGCCCGGAGCACATTTTATTTTAAAATTATTTTTCACTTCCGTGTAGTTATCATTTATGACTCACATTAGCACGCTTTATAAATGAATGAATACTTTTGTTTTTGATCATTTTTAGACTGCAACCGTGAATATTCAGGAGATGGACAAATCATTGAAAACACTGCCATAAATACCTGCTTTGCATAGCTTAGGACATCAAGGGTTTGTTGAGCCTGGTTCAGATGGATTGGTTCAACTCTGCAGTGATTGAAAGAGCTGCAGCTCTGTAATTAGCAACATACAACTACTTTCCATGTGTCAGTGTTGCAGAGCTTTGACATGTGGTTAGAGTTCTTATTTCTTTGCTACTCTTTGGCGTTTCTTGACATAATTTTAACCTAGCGCCCCTTTTTACGTTAAATAATTTGCCAGTTTTTATGACTAACTCAGGTATACTTTGGCCACCAACTATTTGGCTCCTCCGGAAGTCAACTTGTTTTGGAGAATTAGTTAGCAAAGTGCTGCTGGTTAGTCATCTTTTGAGCAGCAGGCGCCTTTAATTAGAATTCAGATCATCATTAATAAATGGGAATGATTCATGCACGTGCTTTTGTAATTGTGGTTTAGGGACTTAAAGCCAATTTTCAGTGGTGCCTCCAGTACTTTGGCCATGCCCTGCATAGTCAGTCAAAGAAAGTCATCATGACCCATCATTCTGATAATTTGACAGCTCTTGCAGAGGGCTTTTCTTGACCTTTAAGATGTGAGATCACAAATGTTTGCGATTATAATGTTCTTGATTGAACATTCTCCTGCTGCTGAAAGCTGCACTGCTGCTTATTGTAAGTAATAGAATTCTACAACAATATTGCTGGTGAAACTACTATTACAAATGGCTTATTCTGCAGTCATGACTTGGCAGCAGCAGTGATTGGTTGGGCTTTGCTGATAAGGATCTGATGCTGCACAGAGGATCCTTGTCTCCCTGCCTCCTCAGGCCCTCACTGTGGGGAGCCAGAGAGTTAGACAGGCTTCTCGGCAGAGAAAACAAGCCAGACAGCTGCACCAGTACAGTGGCATTTGAAAGTAAAGATTACTACATTAAGTCCATACTGACTTATTAGAGGACTAATGCTTTTTTTTCATGAATCCTGTAGATATTCAGATGTCTCTAGCCATAGATTTACCAGGCCTTTGAGCCGTTGGCGCTCACTTTGCTAAAATGTCTCCTTTGTTTGCAACTAAGAATGTTGCAGTCAGGAGCACTGACCGCAAGATGCATTTTAAGAGTGGAAACTGCGCTGTGAGATGCAGGTTAACGTGTAGGTTGAAGCTTTTTTGGGCTCAGTGCTCCACTCAGCCGTGAAAGTTGAGCAGCAGGTTGCCTGGTCAGCCAAAGCGGACTCACTTTTACTCTAATATGTTTATGTCTACGTCGAGGCCAGAATTTATGGTAATAATTTCGTACTGCGTGAGTTTGGGAAACAAAGAAGCCGTGCTCTGCAATTGTTCTTGTCTATCATATTATAAAATTTTCAGAAAAAATATGACGCCATTTGGGCATGAAGAAGGAAGCTTGAGGGTTGAAAAATTTGTGTTTTCATGATGCTCTTTCTACCATTCTTAATTGTGCATACTAGTTTTGCAGAGCGCTGTTACCTCAGTGAAATATGATACTGTTTGTACTGCTACATTGCAAACAAATTTGTTTTTTGTGGTTTCTCTGGCCTTTAATGTCTGATTTGCATTGGTACACATTTGTGTGAGCAAATGCTGTTGACCATATTGGTAGATGGACAGCATTTATATAGCGCCTTTCTAGTCAGATGACACAAAGCACTTTACAATTATGCCTCTCATTCCTCCTGATGGCGGAGGCTGCCATGCAAGGCGTCACCCTGCACATCAGGAGCAGTGTGGGGTTCAGTGTCTTGCTCAAGGACACTTCTACACGTTCTCTGGAGGAGCCAGTGATTTAACCAGGAACCTTCCGATTCCAATCCTAGCCGCTCTACCTCCATACCGCCCCGTATTTACACATTTGTTGAAATATAAATCATATCTGACCAAATAATTACACTATATGATCCAATGGACAGTGTTGTCACTATAATGACTGAATTCCAAATCTCCAGGTTTGTTTTTGTTTTGTTGTTGACTTTTTATTCTCTCCGCTGTGGATTTTCCTTTGGTTTCACAAGCACGGAATCCTCTTGGTTCTCGTTTTTGTAAACAAGGAAAAATCACATTTCTTTTTCAAAATTTGAAATACTGCTTGCTAAAAGGAGCTATTATACCAAGCTGAACAAGGCCCCTGAGATCCACATTATCCACTGCGGCTGTAAAACAAATGGCGGTATTTTAAAGAAGCCTCTTACAGGGGTAGCCAATCAGCTAAGTGTATCGTTCAAGTGTAGAAGCTCTGTTTTCCCTTCCATTTTCGGTTGCGGATGGAGAGAAAAGCAATCAATACAGTGCACTCGGTCAACCATATCCGCACGAGCACACAGGAAGGTGCAGTGCGTGTACAGTAACCAACTTCATGCATTATGGAATAAAGAGCACTTGCAACCCCCTTCATCCAGGATGACCTAAGAACATAAAGAAAGGAACGGTGCATTTTGGAAGAAAATAATTGAATGATGTTGAATATCAGCTTATGCTGTTGTGTTGCTATGGGAAAGAAATTCATTGAGGCTATAGTGCTGAGAGGAGGCAGATGGTGGTATGGAAACAGCGCAGTGATCTCCTGGAACGACATAAATGTAATCACTTAAGCTGCATACATAGCAGGTCATTAATCTAGCGATGTCAACCTTTCACAGAGGCAGAAACAGAAAAACAAATTGGAAGAAACGTGAACATAAAAATATATTTATTATGTGTTTGTTTTTTTTCCCCCCTTTTGTCTCTGCTGACTGAAGTAAACAGACCATGGTATCCTGTGCATGAAGTGACGATGGCCACAGCAGTGATAGTTATGAAAATTCATACCCATCATAATCTCTGCATGCATAATGGGCTTGACTGTGAAGTGTGAGAGCACTTGAGCGTTAATGCAGGAATGTGTACACCACGGTAATCTGCGATTCCTGTTACCACTAAACAGAAGAGAGGCTCAAAATTAATGCCAATTTGCAGCATTCCATCAATGTTGACTGCTTTTCAATGCGACTTTGGGGAATCGTGCAGTGGGCGCAGCCACTGGCTGCAAGATGTCGATTTGCATGCCATTATTCGAGAAGAGGGACCGGGAACACTTAACCCTTTAAGGTGTGAAATCAGAAATATGTGACTACATTGTTCTTATCTGAGTGTTCTGATGCCGATTTAATATAAACTGGTCACTTGAAGCAGTAGAGTTCTGGAACAGACTGTGAATTCAAGGAAAAAAAACGTTAAAATGAAAACTATTCTCCACAGGGTGGTGGCCCTGCTTTTTAATTTGAATGTGGGTTATTTTCAGGGATCATTACCCCGGACAAGGTGGGATTCCTGAGGGAAATACCCTCACAGTACCGTAGCTTAGAACTGTGAGTACATCTGTCCACTCTCTTCCTTTCACTGAGTGGTCACATGGCGCGTGGTTTCTGACCAACCAGGGCCAAGCTTTTCGATTAAGGGTGGAAGAGTGACTGGCTTAGCAAGAGAGCTCACATCCTCAGACATTAGGCGAACAGGACAATGAATATGGAATCAGCAGGCTGCCAGCCATATTTTTCAGCCCCACAGGCCACTGTGTGACAGCGACACGTTCAGTTACCGGCCGAATTACCTCACGGTAGTTTTTTGGGGTTCAAATGTCAGGGCGGTCATGCATTCCTGGCTCAGTCCTTATGAGATAAGAGCACTGCTACTGACTAACCAGATGGTCAGTTTTGTATTTCCCTGAATGTTCTTCTCTGAGCTATTGGGACTGAAATTTGATGCATCTCATCAGTATTCATTGACTGCACTGCACAGATATACATGTACTCTTTTGGAATGCCTGTCGGGAGTCGTCCCAGAGTGCATTATGGTACTGGGGATGCCTGCAGTTTTGGGAGGCGAGAGGATGGGGGGGTACTCAGGAGCTGACCATCTGCTCAGTCAGTGCAATCGGAGTCACAACCCTGCCCATTTCCCTTGGCACACGGAGGTGCATGAGCCACAGAACCAAACCTGCAACACATCGAATGCTCCACGGCATTCAGGGTCTCCCGCAGGATAAAACCACCTTTATCAGTAAAAACACAGTGGCCCCAGCCTGCAGGTCCATCAGGTGTGATGTTAAATCCTCTGTCAGTCTTTTGAAGGCAAAAGCAGTGAATTTTGTTATTGCAGAAACACAAAACCTTTCATCATGACATTTACAGGTACAGTGCAATCCGTTTGGGCTGTTATTACAAATAAAATGGTTGCACATCCGCCAAAGGTCATCCTGTGTGGATGGAGATGCCCTTAAATTAAAGCTTTTAAATTGCTGGAGTACAGAGCTAAAAGAAAGATGTGTTATAGACATTAATGCTAATACAGAATCTACCAAATGGTGCAATTTCTTTAATTTTATTTTATTTCAGATTTATTTAAGCCAGGGGCCCCCTCATAACAAAAAATTAAAAATACAGCATTTAAAAAAAATAAAAATGTTTTAAAGTATCCAACACGACCAATTTATTCAGTTTCAGCTCGCTTAGTCGCCTTTTCCAAGTACATCGAACATGGTAATAAAAAGCTGTCTTGTCCAATCATACCTAGAGGTGTTGCTGACGTCAGTGCAAAATACAAAATCAACCAAACAGTGCAGCAGTTTTGCCAACTTCAGTGCAAATACAGAATGAACCAAACAGACCATTAGGGAGACGAGATGCTTTTTGTCCGATGGTCCAATACATGTTCCAAAAAGCCTTGGATGTGTTCAGCAACTGACCGACAGAAAACACGATTTTGTCATTACAGAGGCAATGTCCCATCCGTCACATCACACCAATGAAAGTCAAACATGGGTCTGTGATTTTACTGATGAGTCCTGTTTTATCACCGTTGACTGCAGAGCACAGGACCCAAGCATGGCCACTCACCCTGCGCCCCCCCACACCCACCTCCGTCCCCCCTCCCAGTATACCCAATTCCGTTTGTCAGAACTGGACCACATTAGTGCTCATGTTGCTGTGAATTTCAGGAACACTAATCCTCTCTGCATGCTTTCTGCCAATGTTCTTAAGTCACATTTCTTTCCACAGGCTGGTGTGAAAAATCAGTTTGCCGTTCTGCCATGTCTTCCTCTGTTAAATGATGTTATGTTATCGTTTGTATGCGTGATGCTATTTTGTCAGATGTGGTAGCACTTACAAGAATCTATTTATGTTCAAAGACAAGCTCTGGTTGAAGACTGTTTGCTCAGATGCTAAAATATCTCTGGAATATCTGTGTGAGGGAACGCGAGGCAGGAAAGCACTGATCAGCACCAGTATATTGTTCTTTAAATCCAGCAATCCCCTGTAAAAGTTAATTATGCTTTTTAGTGCTGCATCCTTCCTCTGATCACTCCATGGATGACTGAGCAAACAGGATGCAAATAACTAGGGCCTGGCCATTTAATCCAATTGCTGTGCACAGCAGTTGATGGGAAAATCTGGTCATATAAACAACTGCAACGGTTGACGAAAACCTTGCTGAGTACCATTTTTTCTCCCGACGACAGAAATGTCTTTATTTCAGCATGATTGATATGCAAACCCGTCCTAAATTTCACGTCCATTCTGGGTTCTTTGAGTTCCAGGTTAATATCAACAGTATAATTGCGAGGGAAGGTATGTTTTTACCCTCAGAGGTGGGCAGAATACCGGCCACACATCGTGCGGCTCAGTATGTTGCCTCAGACGAACAGGCGAATCAGGAAGAGGGCAAGAAGCACTTAAAGCTTAGATCACAAAGCAGGATTAATGAGTTAGCTGGATAACTGAGCCGAGTTAGCTCAAAATCCCACCAAATATGGAATATGGAGAGCCACGTAACTCCTGGAAATGCTGTGTGGCAATTCAGCTTTACAGAGTTAGCTGGGTGACGGCTCTGAGTTAAGCCCAGAACCGCTGTTTTACATCAGTCCCAGCTCCAGGTACATGATGATTGTGGGTCTTACTGAGTGGAGTTATACAGCGAACTCAGCGATCCTGCTTTGTTAAAACTGGCTCCAGAGCAATGGTTGCAGGAGGGGTTCTCAGGTGAGTGACCAGAAGGCCCTAACGCATCCTGCCCACCCCCACCCCCACCCCCTAGGATGAAGAGGAGCAGCGGCGTGGAGCGAGTGGAGGAGATCAAGCTGGTGCCAGCCTCCACCCAAAACACCCGAAACTACCGACCCCCGCGGCCTGCCAGGACGCCCCTGCGCCACAGCACAAGCGTCAGCGCCGTGCCTCTGAGGGACGCCCAGGGGTTCCCCGCCGGGCCCCCCGTGCTCTGCAGCCGGTGCCAGTCACTGCGTTTCTACACGGACCCCGCCCTGAGCAGCAAGGCCAACAGGACATCCCTTAAAGACTCGCAGGTCACGTTCATCACTGCCAACAGCGAACCAGGCGAAATAGCCTTAAGGTCTTTGTGTTGACAGGACAGTTTTGGGGGGAAAAGGTGGGTCAGTTGTAAGTGTGGAGTCTGCGATTATTAGTGTATGTATGAGTTGGCACATTTCATGAGGAACGGTGCATCCGCGGTGTACAGCTTTGAAAGTCCGGGATCGAAGAGTACGCGGCTTCATTTTACTCCCAAGGAGAGGAGAGAAGGGAGTTTCTAATGTGAAGATTTACTTGGCTTCACATGAAGTGATACTGGCCTTGGCAAAGCACTGAAGCCAGGATTTACATATTTCATTTGTTTGCATAATAGACCTTTTTACCAGGGGTGATTTCCATGATTTACTGTATATTTTTTACACAGCGTCTGTTTATAAAAATGAATTTTTAGAGACTTCTTCAGTGGATTTATTTTGCACCCCTCCGTCGATCTGAACCAAACATCAGTCAAACACTTTCCAGGCCACTACACTGCCGGTTCATAGTTAACTCTAATTCTTTCTTTTTTAAGATATTGTGGGATGAGATTACTTCAGTTACCAGGAGAGGAGAAGCTTTTCTAATGCCCCGCAAGCACTGCAGCTTTATAATACTATAATCATGTTATTTCGCTTAACCCCTTTGCGCGGAATACAAAATTTTGCCAATTTTTCCGTTGTGCATGAGCCTATTTAAGCTTTAGAACTCAGGATTTGTGACACAGAGATTTTTGAAAATTATTCAAGTGAAGCTAGACATTTGGAAATTCCATTACAGAATTGTTTAGGAATTAAATTTTGGAATTTACGGACGCCGGCGTCTACATCTGCAGAAAGGGGTTAAGAAATGCATCCTTTTTTTGTCATTACAAGAATCAGACATTACTGCAAGCTAATGCAGCCTCGTGGCTTATTGTGACTGTTCATTTACAAGCTGCTTCTCGACAAAATTTTAGTCAGTTGTTTAATGAAGGTATGCTGAACTATAGAGTGAGGGCGTATTTAAATGAAGTGCACAGAGAGTAATGATGATGTTTCACATGCAATTCTGCTATTTCACACACTTATTTTGCCCTGCCTTTTCTGTGGTATGATTGTTGTTTGCAACCAACTGTTCATTGGCTATAGCAAACTCCTAGTTGCCAAAATGTAGAACTGGCCCGTCTTATCTATAAATCGAATATAACTGTGATTTATTGAACCTTAATTGAAGCACCTATTACTAAAACCCCATAAGTCACACTTGACTTGACTTGACTTGTGGGGTTTTAGTAATCAGAGCTTCAATTTGCTCTGCCATGTGCATGTTATCTACTAGCTGTATTCCACTGGCATATAATGTTCCCCTTTTCTCTTTGAATGAATTGATAATTAAATCAACTGAAAATGGCGGGCGAGCAAAGTTTTACATCTGTGGGTACAGGTCATAGGTGTGTCCTCTGGTCTTGATCACTACACTCAAAAAGTGAGCAGCTGGATTTATGTAATATAATTGTGGAGAGTGCTTGCACAGTAAAATTCAGTATATATGACTTCAACTTAATACTTGGAGAAGTGAGATCAGCATGGGAATACAACTTTTGTAGACTTTGAATAGGCTGATTATATACTGTTCACGTCAAAAGTTGGTAACCCTGTCATTGCACACTCAATTCAGGGTCAAATATTAGCATACAGAACTGAATTAAATATTAGGTAAACTGAGGAGAATATTTGGCGAGGAAGCTGAATTAATATCTTACTGCAGTAGGATTTAACTGCAGAATTCCTGAGGCGAAAATTGAAACTATCCGAATAAATGACATTTTATTTTTTAAAACTATGGCCTTGGACACTGGTGTTTTGGGATTCAGGGTCGACGTACCAGGTTCAGATCTTTTTTCTCATTTGAATGAATTGGTACTTAACTATTATTCATTGCATGACTAATGTAATGCAGTAAACCACCCATTTTCTTGTCATACAAGAGCAGTGTATAAAGTGAATCCTATTTCTGATATGAAGCAGAAAAACAATGTTTTATTTTTTAGAACAATTGTAATTAAAACTAATAACTATGAAGTAACTGTCTCTGTCCCGTTGGGAGAGGTATGAAATTAAAATGTACATAAATTGTGAAATAAACTTATTCAGCTGAAGTGAATTCTGGACTGATTATTTGTAGAACATACATACTGATGAATGAGTGACGCAGAACTACTGCCTCACAGCAACTTTGTTCAGGGAAAAATTAGCTTCTTTCATTCAAGCTGTGAGTACTTCTACGAAATTTCTTGCATAAACTGTTCAGTCTTGATGCATGTGCGAAAGATAAACAGGAAGCATAAATATTTCACGTTGGAAATTTGTGAGACACCACCACCCTGCTAATTAATAGAATCCTGTAACAGTGCCAAGGCATTTCTGTGAATTTTCAGGCATAATTTTAATTTTTTTCCCTGTGAATCTAAATTCGAGTTAACTGTTTTAATTTTTGTGTCCCCCTTATATAACTCCCTAAGCACTGGTTTTGGGTGAGAAATGTCGTGATCTGCATTGTGGCTAACTGACTTTTTTTTGACGAGACATGAAAGAAAATTTTGCTGTATCCAGTTGCTGAATCGTTCCTTCACGTTCGGTGAATTGAACAGCTTCACCGCATTTAGAGTTACGATCACAAGGCGCAGTAATCATGTCATAAGCCTGCCCACACTTTGCTGAGGGTAGCATCTCGCTCTTATATATACCTTACTCAATTTCAAGGACAGCTGATGTCTGGGTTACTATTCGCTTATCACAGGGCTTCTGAAGAGAGGTCAGGAGACAGGTCTAAAAATAGCCGCCTCCTTGCGGCAGGGGAGCTCTATAGGGGCCTCAGGAGACTGAGAGCTTTGTCGTTTGGCTGTCACACATCTGCAGGGAGTTTTTCGTTTCTCTCCCGCACACAGTCTCCGCCCCCTCTCTTCAGTCTCTCCCAGATTAAAGTGCCGGAAAAACAGCACATTCACTTTAACACTGTCTCCATTATCATCACTGAATGGCGTGTGAAAAAGGGTAAACATCGGATATCGCTCACGACTGTTGATTGCCTTCTCACAACATCCGTTCAGCTGAGGGCTTTGCCAAATTTGTGGTGGGGGATTTGGGTTAACCTGGGCCTTGTACACCTGACTAATTTGCAATCTGTAAAAGTGATTAAAAAGCTAAATGATCGAAAATTCTTAATTATACGAAGCTTTCGTAAATTAAAAATAATCCAGCCATAACGTCTTTCGACCCAGCTTGTCTGTACGTACAGTACTGTGCAAATGTTTTAGGCTCCCTAGATTTATTAGATTTAATTTTGGCAGTAGATGTTTATCTTTTGTCCTCTTTATTTATGTTTCTGTAGATTTATAGCACATCTGAGCCATCAAATGTTAATTTTAAAAGAATCTCACGATTTCACAAAAGACAGTTGATTTGTATAATATAGCCATAACAAAGCCCCGATCTCAACATCATCGAGACTGCCTGAGACAGACATGACTGAGACTGTGAGTTGGCAAAACAACTGAGGCTAATTCTCCGACAGGCTTGGAACAAATAGCCAATTATAAAATGATAAAACTGCTGGAAAATGTTCCTCATTTTTCAGCAATGGGATATCAAACCAAATACTGATTTGCTATTGCTCTTTACAAGTTCAGAGATCTTCTTCGTACATTTTTCAAAATCCAGAAACCATTCCTTTCATGATTTTTTTAAGCATTTTTGCTTCACGGAATAGTTTTAAACCTGCATAAAACTTGCGCGCAGTATTGAAAACCCTACAACTCAGTTAGTAAAAATTTGGGAGAGTAATGTAAAATCTAAATTAAAACTGAAAGCACTGATTTGCAAATTATCAATGACTTGTACAGTGCAGATAACATAATAACTGCACATTATTTTGTGGTTCATCACATGCATTTTATTGATATTTCAAAATGATCACTTTTTAATTTTTATACTTGCAACATATTTAAAAAAAAACAGTACTGTATTTACCACTTTATAATGTTGCCATTGCTTTTCACTACTCTTAATAATTGTTTCGGGACTGAAGACACCAAAGTGACTGTTTCCAGCCCAATTTTGTCCCATTCGTCCGGCAAACAAGCCTTTCGGTGTGCAACAGCACAATATCTTTTTTGTCCCATTTTGCATTTCAAAATGCGCCACACATTCTCCGGTAGGGACAAGTCTGGACTGCAATCAGGCCAGCACCCGTACCCTCTTTTTATGCAGCCGTGCCTTTGTGATGCGTGCAGAATGTGGCTTCGTGTTGTCTTGAATTATGCATGGGCATTCGTGTTGCTGAGGTTGTTTTGAAGGCATCATATATTGCTCTGAATCTCTTTCCAGCATTAATGGTACCTGAACAGAAGGGATAGTTACCCCGGCCAAGGGTACTGACACAGTGCAATACCGTAACAGAGGATGGCTTTTGGACTTCTGATGGTAATTATATGGATGGTCCCCTTCTTTGGTCCCCAGCACAAGGTGACATCATCTTCCAAAAAAGACCTGAAATTTCAATTCATTTGATCGCAGTGCAAGTTTCTACTGAGTGATGGTCCATTGCAGATGCCTCCACGTCCACTGAAATTGTCGCTGCTTCTGGACACTTAATATAAGGCTTCCTTTTGCACATTTTTCACTGGCATTTGTGGACATAACTGCATATTGTAGTACTGGACAAATGTTTGCCCAAGTAATCCCATGTCCATGTAGTTATCTCTTGAGGAGAAATGCTGGTTATGGAAGCAGTGCTGCCCGAGTGATTGGACACCACAGGTTCTCAGCTCCGGCTAGCACCCTTGCCCTTTTAACACAGTAATTCTGTGATTTTATCCTCCACCAAGGAGGGAATGTTTTACCTTCAGCTCATGGATATTAAAGGATTCTTCACCATTGAGAGATGGGGCCGTTTTCAACATTTTTCTTTCTAACTTGAGAAATACGCATAGTTTGAAGATACTAACATTCAGGGGAACACTCCTTGAAGAGGGCTACCAGATTATAACTTGATCCGGATCCAATATCATGAGCATATTAACGTATGTGTCCCAGACATTTAGGGGACTGTTGAGCCTTGGCAGAGGTATGCGCTCTCTGAGAGCTCTTATTTTAATTATGTTACGCGCTGTGGAGGATGAATATCCTAATTTCTTTCCATCTTTCTTTGCATACATTGTTCTTAAACTTTTCACTTTCTCACGCATCTGTGAGCAAACTGGTGATCTTTGTCCAATCCTTGATCCTAAAAAAGACTACACTTAGACAGCATACTGCTTTTGTACCAAATTGCGATTAATCATCTGCTGTCATCAGCTGTTTCAAATCGTTTTTACTGTATCACTTGACCTAAATTGCTCCCGTCCCAACTTTTTTTTGGAGCGCATCAAAGGCCTGAACGTATATTTACAAATAAAATGATGCTGAGCAGACAGAACATTAAATGTCATGCTTTCATATGGTCTGCAATGAAATGCAAGTTGATGTAAATTTAGGAATCCCTGCTTTCTGTTTTTATGTGCATTTTTCATACCGTTCCAACTTCGTCATGGTTGGAGCAAAAAAGCACAGAAGCAAAACCTCTTCTGCGACAGGATGAACTGCTATTTCATGTCTGTGCTGTTTCATTTCAAGCAAAGATGGGAATGCAGCTCAAACCTGTGAGGCAGTAGCAGGAGGTGACGAAAGAAAAGCCCTTTATTTTGCATGACTTTAGCGTTGTCATACCACAAGATGAGTGGAGTGGGCAACTAAACAATTAGTAATGGTTTAATTCATTCATCTGAATTTGCACATAAATGAGGAGAACTAACCTACTGAGGACTGTTCTACCGAAATCCCACTGGGATTTTTCTGACATGAGCACATTCAAGGAAGTGTGATGGGTGTGGAGTATTAGACGCCAAATGCAGTGGCCAGAATTAAAAGGCAGAACAGCAGAGTAAGGAGAGACACAAATAGAATAATAATGCGAGACTCGCGCTACTAACGGACCTAGAAGTCGTCCGAGGTAGAAAGCAAAGCAAGCTCAAAGGGAGAAAAAGAAAAGGGAAAATAAAACAAAGATTCCCTTGCTCACTACAACTTAACCTCAATTATACAGCTAAACTCTCGAACAATTCTCTTTAAATTCTAAATTGCGCTATTCTAAAGCGCAAGTGAAACACTGACACTCTAGCAAGGGAAGCGAGGCGGAACTAGAGCTTAAATAAAGACCGGGCAATGCCCCCAATTGATGCCAGCTGGCCCAGGAATTCGATTGGGAGCAAAATGATATCGACCCAGACGAGAGCAACAAGAAAATCTCTCAACACCTCTAAACCATGACAGGAAGCACTGAGAAAGCATATTTAATTTCACAAAAACAAATTAACTTTTTGACATTTTGATTAAAGTTAACAATATTCTCAGCAACATTTTCTGACGGGTGACAAAATGCTTGCGCATTCCACAGCTCAGACAATAAATGACGGGTACATTAGCACAGATTGTATAATTGCAAGCACGGCACAGTCTGGCAAAAGACTCATGACTACAGCAGGGAATACATGTGCATTACTCAAATACACAAATGATCATACATCACTTCCTGTTTGGTGCCAACATCTGCAATGGAAGAGAGCAAACTTGACTTACATTCTATTGTCCGTTGCCAGTCATGTCAGCAAGCTATCATCTGGTTATACAGGCAGTGAGAGGGCCAAAGTGACCAAAAATGATGTCTTATAACCTCTCCTAGAAATTAAAGTACAATGGAGGTGTATTTTAGTTCCGCGGTGAAGTGCTTCCCCAAATGTGTCCTGAATGACACAATAGTGTAGTATGCATACTAATAAGTAACATTTCAAGTGGAATTGTACAAATAACTAAGTTTTACCCTCCAATGTGGTACTATCCCTGAGTCAAGCACTTTACCTTTAAATTCATTTTTTTTTACCATGTTTCCCCCAAGTGCATACAGTTTGAATTGAGAATCACCTATTTTATTCTTGTAAGCACAATTGGCTTTTTTTTAAGCCCTGCTCTACAAAAGATCTGTGCGCCTTAATAGTTACAGAGGGGTTGTAATGGGATTAATTGGGTTGCCACATTAACAGGTCTGACAACTGAACAGGAAGCCAAGGATAATTGGACGACTCGCTCCTTAAGAGCCCCAGAATCCCATGGGAAGTTGAAATAACTATTCTGCTTGAGTGCAAGCACTTCAGCCTCTGAGATGGTTCGCCTTGCGGGAAAATCACAGGGATCCCTCACGAAGGGAATGCTTCACAAGTTTGCACTATGTCTTTGGAACGAACATGCTTCCTGATCAAAGAGAGCTTGAATGAGACCTATTTCTGCCTTCTGGGTACATTTCACGCCCACACTTTTCAATCCTCAGCATCGCTCATTCATTAGTGTCCAGACCTCACAAGTGAATAGGCCTATGGTTGTGGCAGTGTACACATATCATTTACAGATGCAAAAAGAAAAATTCCATCACAGTACAGATTCTAGGATCCACAGCAGCATTATGTCCGACATAAATTTAAATGGCCATTTTGTTTAGGAAGTCTCACCAATGTGATACATTTGATCAAATATTTGATAATCACGTAACTGTAGTTGTTTTCCCACACCCCAGCTCATGAAATATTTTGTATATCAGTTTTGCGAAAATTTCAATGGCTACGTTCGTGGTGGGGGCTAGAGGGGGGGTGGGGAGGGAATGGCTCCGCGTTACGTCATGCTGTTAATATTTAGCTAAATGGCTCATCGCAGTAGCGAGCTAGTCAAGTGCCACTCACACAACCAAGCTCACGTAACTTAGCTAGCTTTTGTGTACTTAGCACCCATTTTCATAACCATTATGTAGCATTAGTTTGTTGGCTAGCAAGCTACCGTTACATAGCCACTCTTAACCCAATGCTAACATATGAGGGGTGCAAACGGAAGTAGCATTTGTTTTCTATTAAATAACGTAATTCAGTTACATAAACAGAATCCTATACTCTTGGTCGTGTCATTACAGACTGACAGATTTTTATTCAGTAATAAGGGCATAGGCCTATAATACAATCACTTGCACATTCAAGCATAGGTTGTACAAATTAATTAGTTCACAGCTTGAATATCAGAGTCAGTTACAAAGGGGTAGGCTCTCAGTTTCTCTTCATTCCTGCACCTTATAAAGATAGAAGTAGGGCAGATGTAATCTGTTAGTATTGATAGTTGTTAATAAATTGACCATGGGTAACTACATACCTATTACTTATAAAACTAGCTACCCATGGTATGGTCAATTTATTTACAACTACCAATACTGACAGATTGTCTGTTCTGCTTGTATCTTTATAAGGTGCAGAAATAAAAAAAAACTGAGAGTCTACCTGTTTGTAACTGATTCTGTTATTCAAGCTTTGAACAAATTAATTTGTACAACCTATGAATGAATGTTCAAGTGATCGTACTATGGGCCTATGGCCTGCTTACTAAATAGAAATCTGTCTGGTCGTGTCATTAGAAAGTTATGAAACTTGTTGAGTAAATTTTGGGTTTAAATATCAAAGGAAAGAGTCCTGGAGCACACAGTTATGATTGGTGATTTATTGTGCAGGTGACTGACAATTCGACACAAAGTCTTTCTCAGAGTTTTCTCGGTTTAAATTTTGGGTTTGTTGCTCGCTAATGCTAGGTTCCCACTATCACGATTCGCGGCTCGATTGAAATCGTGGTCTTAATCGTGAAGTAAGTGTGGTGATCCTATCAGGTCTTATCAGATCTTGAGGTCAGTCGTGGCAATCAGGTTGATCATAGAAAAGTTTTGGACGGTTCAAAAATTTCCTACGATCAACACAATTAATTGTCAGTCATAATCATTGCATCACCTCGTATCCAAACCTGAAATTTTAAACCGCTTTCACACTGGACGCTAAACTAATTTTCCGCATGACAGATTACTTTCAAAGTCAATGCAAAGACGCAAATACACGCGTTTTGGAGCATACGGCAGTGGGAACTAAGCATAAAGCTAGCAGCAAACGCAAAGTTTACTTGCTTCATAACTTGCCCACTCGTGTAAGACCCTCTATTTCCCTGCAGCCTTTTTATCAGCCGCATCATATCAGCTAATTCCTAATTTAGACAAAATGTGACCTGATTTCTTTTCCCACTAGTAAAGAAATGGATTTGAACATGTTCTACTTTTATCTGCTCCACAGCAAATTCAGCAAGCCCGACATCTGTGCTGAGTTTTGTGGTAAATCCACATGACCTTGATTTTCAGCCATTTACATGGCAATGATGCAATTAAGATTTTGTCAAATTTTAGACAAGAAATATCTGCCCTCATATTGTTCACACAGCGGTCTAATTTATTCAGTGTCAGAATTTTTCCTGGTTTGTGAATGACTGCTGCAAAGGCATCAGAAATTGGATTTTTTATTTTTTTTAGAATGTGTAACTTGAAAATGCCCGTTTAATATGCCAGAATATTAAATATGTTCAGTAACAACACAATCTTAAAAGAGGATGTAGGAGAATTTGATTCAAGTGTTGTTCATGTTATGTACAACTGACCTTCTGTGTATATTAGGCAGGTCACTGGTGGAATGATCTGCCCAACCCACACAGCTATCTCTCGGTACACAGCGACCTTCCCCTCACAAAAGCTTGCAGGTTTTCCAAAGGTCTTCATTCACTCTCTCTACATTTCATACGTACCGAAGTGACTTTCATTCCAGAGTTCCCACTTTAATCATCACAGAAGTGCCTGGAGCTTCCTGTCTCGCATGTGCGAGGAGAAAGGGTCCAGGTCACCCTGGGCCAAGTGATAGAGAGGCCCATGAATCCTGGCAGCAGTGCTTACACAGGCGCCACACATCCTGCCCATGAAAGATGACAACAGCCGAATCAATATACGCCGCCCGAGTTCCCCAATACCTCAGAGAATCATTCCCCCACATCGGTCTAAAATTAGAAGTCCATTCTGGGCTGAATTAATTCTGTGGTTCGCTGCATTGCATCCCAGTCGCCGTGGTGATGAGGGGCATTCCGAGGCTCTGCCTTCTATGGAAGAGATTAACTTGCATCCATACATAATGAGCAGAGCACAAACCAGATTGCGTAAGATGTGGTCAGATGACTGCATCCTCGACCGCACACATGCTCCTGCACAAATTCATCGCCTCCTCTGCGTTAGTGACAGCGCAGGCTTCTTGATATTCTCATATCAGTGATGACTGCCACTGCCCATCTCCTCCCTCCACCCACGCAAAGCCTGTCTTTCCACAATCAATTCATGAGTCCCCAGCTTTATGGATAGTAAATGCACCAGAGGTGCCATCAATCAGGATTTCATCAATCGGAAGTCAGCGCTGCGGGTCTGGCTTAGATTCATTCTGGTGAAACCTCCTGCAGTACGAGACATAAACATCGCCCTGCTCTCCAAATCCCTGCGTACCTTGGAGAAGCCATCATCACACCAACCTATATAACAGCTGGAAAAACTCAGGTCTGGGATGGCTGAAATACCCCCCCAAAAAAATCTGTGAGCCCACCCACTGTAAAAGTACCTTCCAAGGGCAACCATCGAACATTAGCCCAATATCATTTTACTTGTATCACCACATTTTGAATCCATGCATTTGCAGATGCTGTGAATCATTCTCAAATGATTATCAAAATGAAAGCGTAATGATGAGGCATAATGACGAGGTAGGCAAATTTATGGACACTTGACTCAAATTAAGATTAATCTTCCATTCTAAATAAATATAGCCGAAGACCATAACAAAACAGTCACTCCGTCGTGTTTCTGAGACCTTACTGCATGCCTGTAAGCAGCAAGATAGTGTTTTGTAGTCCAGGTTTATTTTTAAACTGTCTGGGTCTTTGTTCCCTTTTTGTTATTCTTGAACAGTGGCTTTGTGTTACATGAAATATGGTCACTTGCTTCATTCATAGTCCAGACTGGCTCTTTACTGATGCTAGGAGGTTTCCGTAGGACAACTTCCTGAATTCAGACTAAATGGTGGCTGTCAAAATCTTATCAGTGAAACAGGAGTCAGGAGTCTCAATAGTTCTGTTTCTTTTCATATGCAGCACTACACAGAACAGACACAACCCAAGAATTGTTTTTCATCATATACATGTTTGCCTGTGGGAGGGTGTGGGTTTGTGAAAAAGATATTCCTTAACCCCTTTGTGCAGAAGCCAAATTTGGCTATTTATGGGTTACCCACTTTAATGCTGTATAATTCAAGATTTAAGCTTCACAAAGAGGAAAAATGTGGCTCAATTCAGGAAAGACACTTACAGCATTTAGAATTACATTGTATTTCAGTTTATTTTCATGATTTTGGTAGAGAAAATGAGCAGCAAACATACAAAATCTTCATGAGAATTCACCATTGAAATTGCAAAAAAAATAATTCTGACGATTGAAAAACTGCTGGGGCTTAAAACTATACATTTATGGTATCATAAACTCCTTGAGCACAAGTAGAATTCATCTTCAAAATTACATTCTAGATTACCTACATGCTATTAGCCAAATTATACAGCTACCCAAGTGTCTCCCCAAAGTCTCAAAATGATTTGCTGTCAAATCATTAAAAAAATCATGTATTTAACACAATTAAAGCTTTAAGGCATGAAATTTAATTTGAACGAATGATTTTCTGGTTGAGTTTAGTATGAATTTATCAATATCAGTGCAGTTGAATACCAATGGTCACCAGTAACCTCTCCAAATATGAACGTGCCTTTTCTCCATAATAAAGTTTAGAGTTTTGGCCATTTTTCTTCAAAGCCAGCACAAACACGCATTAAATAAACTGCTAATTAAACGGTCAGAACATTCACCCTGTAATGAAAGCTACCAGTCCCCTCTTCAAAGCTCACGAACCCATTTCAACACTTATAAGGAGCAAGTACACCTCACTAACACAGTAATATCTGAATTCTGAAATATACCTTATTTTAACTGAACAGACACTCCACTTTCAGGGAATATCAAATCCATTGCGTCTCCCGATTCAAAAGAAACGTGCAATGAACGTACCGGGGGTCCACACCAAAATGCACGGGCAGTTCGCGTTTTAAACAGGAAAAAAACCTCGACATTCGACTTTGTTGAGTACATATACATTCCGAAACAGAAAAAAAAAACACACAAAAATAGCAGCCTGACCTTTTTCGTGAATCCCACCTCCAGAGACATTGACTGTATAAAATAGAGAGCGATGTATCCAGTAACAAGAACCCTCCGGTCCTGTTTCATTCGAAATAATTCCAATAGAGCATATCGTTCTCATTTAAATCCTGTAATGTAACTGAACACTTCAAGGCCAGTTTTGCGAACCGATTTTCTATAAATCCCGTCTATTTCAGCCGCGTAATGTGCATAACGTAGACAGGAAACAACAGCGCATGCTGATACGCATTGGTTTGTATGCTCTGTGTTTGTCCAATCAATGTGTTTCACTTACTCTAAAATGTTTAAACACTCGGGAATTGGATAAGAAACGAGCCATTCAATACATTGTTATCAGGGAAACTTCAGGAGGCCATGAAGTGTAACTCTACAATTACGCAGAAGAGCTTGAGTGTATGGTTGAGTGATTGGCTATCAACGCCAGTACTCGGGTGGATATAAGGAAGCGCTGGATTTGGCAATGAAGGAATCTACGCGTAAATCCACGGTAGGGAACTACAATTTTTTTTGTATGGGACAACTGTAATAGGCAATAGAATGTGAGAGAATTAATACCATGTCGATTTTTTTGCCTCAGAAAACTGATTTTTATGAACTACTAAATGGAATACTGTTAGCTCACTGTGGCTAAACTGGTTGCTACAAAGGATAACGATTTTTTCTGTGTCAAGATATCGTTTTTTCAAACTGCTGAATCGACACTATGGGCAAGGATACTGACCAGTTTGCACATCAGGCTTAGCTGAGGAGTTTAATTCATGCAGCTCTCGAAAAACAGGGAGTGGAGTGAACTTCACCGTATTCAGAACCGTGTTCGAGGTCTGCTTGCTTGTGAACATTCAATAACTGATCCGGGGGTGCTATCTAGTGATCGAGTACAGTAACAGCGTACTTCCAATGTGCAGGTCTATAGACGCGGGCATCTACATCTGCAGAAAGGGGTTAAGTACAATTTACAGATTAATTTTTGCTAATTGCTGACAAAAAAAAAATCAAACAAACATCATGACACAGAAATCTCACAATTATTACATTTTTAATGAATTTCAAAAATAGAACATGAGCATGTGTCTTCCACTTGATACAAGGGGAACTGGTAGCTGATGTTTGCAGGAGCTTATTGAGAGAAGAACACAGGGCTGCCTGCTGCCTGCAACAGCCCTGTTTGAAAATCATGGGGGAACTCATGCGCCCTTAAGAATTCACCGCAAATACAGCTCGAGCAGAAAAGCCTCCAGCTCTTCTGAAAGCAAACACACGAGCAGCTATGTTCCAGCACTGCCACCTAGAGGTGAAACACAATTTGAAAGCAGAGAGCGAGAGCATGGCGCAACTGTCCTTTGCAGAGCATTTGTCCAGTAACAGATTTGCAAGCTGCGCATTTTTGGGAAATGTTCAACTTGTACAGTACCATCTCTATTAGAGAGATAGAACCGTCCACCCATCTCTCAAAAGCACTGTGCCTTCGAACTGAATATACCAAAATATGTCCAAACAATATTAATGAGAATTGCCAATATACAACCCACAACAAGCTAAAGAAAATGTATTCCTCTTTGTGAACTTGTATTGGACTAAGTAAAAAGGAGCACTAGGATGTCTAGATCAAACAGAAATGTCAAATGAACTATGAACCACAATTTGATATGTTTTCTGTAATTTTTAAATTAAAATATGTAAAACAACGAGAGAAGATGAAACCATAATTTGTCATATTCAGGCTGAGGCAAAAGCAAGCAGCTCCATGTTTTTTAGCAGCATAGTGCAGAACATGATGGAAAGACCTGATACGGTCAGCTCCATGGGTCACAGTGGAGCCACACATTTTGGCATCATCTTGTTCCCTGGTGCGAATGCACAGGCGGCAGTTGAGGTCAGACCGGGCCAGTAATTCTTCTGGACACTCGGGGTATCAGAGTGGCCTCTCTGCAGCGTAGGCGAACACGTGCACTAATGGCGATGTTGGTCGCCTGTTTTGCAAAGGGGGCAGGACAGGGCGTTGTGGCCAGCCGCGTGGATTTGCTGATGCCGTGCCAGCTGCAAGGGGTTTTTGAAAGTGAGGTGGCACTGAGCGCAGCGCGGCAGCCCCTGGCGTGCTCTCTGGTGCCTGCTCAGGCTGGACTTCTTCACAAAGGTCTTATCGCACTCATCGCAGCGGTAGGGTGTCTCCCCCTTGCGGAATGACTGCAGCGGCTCCAGCTGACTGTACTGCTGGACGTGCTTTCCGCAGCTGCAGGGCAGCTTTGCCGCGCACTCGCCCTGCCGCTCCCTCCGCCGGAAGCTCTTGCTGCTCTCGCCGCCCTGTTGGGCCTCCCTGCCCCGGTGGACCCGCTGATGAGCCATCATGTCCCACACGCTGGCAAACGCTCTCTGGCACTCGGGGCAGCTCCCCCAAGTGTAAAGCTGTTCCCCCAAGTGTGAGCCCACTGCTCCTGAAGAGCCCTGGTGTCACTGAAGATCGTCCCACACGCACCACAAATTTCAGTCTTCTTGCTCGCCTGCAGCCGGCTGTCCTCTTTAAGGGACGATGAGGTGGCGAAGGCCTCGCCAGACTGGTCACAGCTAAGCGTACGCTTCTTACTGCCCGTGAAAGCCCCCTGGAAAAGTGAGGGTTGGGACAGCTTGCTGAAGCTCTTTCCATCTTGAGTCCCTCCTGCATGGACACTCTGATGCAGCTGCAGGCTGGCCGACCCGCTAAAGGTCTCCCCGCAATCCGCGCAGCAGTGGGGAGCAGCTTCTGGGAGTGTGCATACTCTGTGTCTTTCTTCTTCTTCCTTTTTAACACAGGGCTCCAGTTTGGGCACCTGAACAACAGGCTGCCGCTCAGCAATTTCTTGCTCATTTTCCTCCGTTTTGATGATTACAGGTTTTACATCGACTTTGCCATCGATAAGGCTGCTGCCTTCGTGCCACTGAGAAGACTCTTCTTTGATTGGACCGACCACTTGTGCTGAAAGAGATAAAAAGCATTGATTTTGGAAGTGGAGTTGATCCCCAGCGACAGCACCCTAGCAGTCCACTGCTTCTGAGTCTGGGACATGTCAAAAAGGACACAGGGATCACAGGGATCCCTACAGGGATCAATAAAGTGTATTAAAAAAGATGGCATGAAACAGTAAATTAATAAGATTCTCTTCAAATTTATCAAAGAAATAACTCAAAAACTGTTTGACTGCCACAAAAGATTATAATGAAAAAGATATGTATCTGACATCTGACGTATAACCATATCCATTCTGAATTCAGGCAAAACAACATCTCTTGCACAAACACAAAAGCTCCAATTAATCCAGAAAACCAAAGAGACCCTGCAATATACAGAAAAGCAAACAGGTGAGGGGTGTAAAAAGTGAGTACATACCGGACGACTTTGGGGGGGGTGGGTGGCCTGCGTGCCCAATACCCGCCAGACCGTAGAGGGGGTGGGTGGATATGGCGGGGAGGCCGTGATTCAATGATGAAAGAAGAATCATTTCTGCTTGATTATATTAATTACTAAAAATAATAACCCATCACCGGTTAGACTGCAGCTCCCAAACCTCCTTCCTCTCCAACAGTTCTTTCTCAAGCAGAGCGAGTAACTGAAGCAGCACGTTCCAATTCACACAACATACAAGTTCCAGAGCCAATCAGAACTCTGACCCAAGCAGGCATCAGACCTCAAGTTCATTTGGCCATTCTATATACCTTACAGCATTCATGGTGCTTTTTAAAACATGTAAGTGTCCCACACCATATGCACTAATGCATCCCCATACCATCAGAGATGCTGGCTTTTGAACTGAATGCTGATAACAGGAGGGGTGATCTTTCTCCTCTTGAGCCCGGAGGACAGGACGCCCTGATTTACAACAGGAATGTCTAATTTGGACTCGTCTGACCACAGGACACTTGCTACAGTCCATTTTAAATAAGCCTTGGACCACAGAACACGGCGGCGCTTCTGGATTATGCTCAACAATGGCTTCCTTTTTGCATGATAGAGTTTTAGGTGGCATCTGTGGATGGCACGGAAGACTGTGTTTATGGACAGTTGTTTCTTGAAATATTCCTGGGCCCATTTAGTAATGTCAATGACAGAATCATGCCGGCGAGTGATGCAGTGGCGTCTGAGGACCTGAAGATCACGGGCATCCAGTAAAGGTCTTTGGCCTTGTCCCTTATGCACAGAGATTTTTCCAGTTTCTCTTAATCTCTTGATGATGTTATGCACTGTTGATGATGAGACCTTCAAAGCCTTTGCAATTTGATGTTGAGGAGCATTGTTTTTAAAGTATTCCACAATTTTTTTTATGCAAATCTTCACAGGCTGGAGAGTCTCTGGCCATCTTTACTTCTGAGAGACTCAGCCTCTCTAACACATCCCTTTTATAGCCAATCATGTTACACACCTGATGCAAGTTCTTAATTACTTGTAAAATCTTTTTTCAGCTGATTCAATTATATACTAATTGCCTTTTCAGCCCTTTTTCGCCCGTGTCCCAACTTTTAAGAAATGTTGCAGCCAGAAAATTTGAAATAAGCTCATTTTGCGGATAAGAATGTAAAATGTCTCGGTTTCAACATTTGAAATGTTATGTGTTCTATTGTAAATAACATATTGGCTCATGTGATCTGAAAGTCTTTGCATTTAGATTTTATTCACAAATTACACTTGGTCCCAACTATTTTGGAAATGGGGTTGTACACTTAAACTTACCAGGTGGATGTGGGGAAGCATAGTCATGGTCAGGGCAAGGACGGGCAGCTTCACCATCTTCTGCTGAGGTAACAACCTCCCGGCTCCCAGCTCTGGCATCAACACCCAATCGCTCACCGTCACCGGCCCTCTCATACGCCGCCTGTCCTTTGAGTTTTCTTCCCCTGTTGTAGCAGACAAACCGAGATGGAACAGTCCCCTTTATATGACGTCTTAAGCCTTTCAGAGTTGAATAAATATCCTCCTGATTGATGTGGAGGCTGCAGACATACGTGCTCCCCTGCAGAATTTTGAAGGAGGAGTCTTCATCTCTTCCAATCGCTGTGACCCAATGAGCTCGCAACAGAGGATCCAATGGAAAATCGTGGAAACTTAAATAAGGCTGCATCTGTATGTTACTTGAGCAACACGGGACACTAAAGTGACATTTCGAACTCGACTGCGCCATATTTTCCGTCTGTTTATCATCAGGCCGGTAGCCGGAATACGACTGGAAGTTGCTTCCCACAGCCTTTGACTACTTCTGCTCTTGGAATGCGCAGCGTGAGCGGCACAGCAAGCTAGCCTGTTAGCACGTGCAGCATTTGTCAATTTACAGGAAATGTGAGCTACTGAAAGACACTAATTGTGAAACTCATACTTTGTACCATGTCATTTATAGTAGCGAGAAGCAGCTACGATAAAATTTGTAAAATACGTGGAATGGTAATGCTAACCATGCAATATTTTTTGTATTTAGTTTGCTGCTTGTTATACACAGGGTTCCCACACCTTCTTACCAGTGATTTTTCAAAACTTTTCCATAATATTTTAACTAATTTCCATGACTTAGTTTAAAATAGATAAGGCCTATAATGGCGAACACAGAGCGCCATAATGAGCATTTACAGTGTGCTAAGCCTTAAGCAGTGTAATAAAAATGTAGCATGGAGAATGGAAGGGAAGTTGTGTCTATCTACAACCTACCCCAGGGCATCATGCAATGGTTTAAGGGCCTATGGCACCATTCTTGTATTTTCTCAATCGTATTTAACAAACAAACAAACAAACAATAAAAAAATAACCAAGTGCTACATGTAAATGTTCAAGAAGGCAAAATATTGAAGAGGTAACAAACAGATGGCATTTTATATATTCTGAGACAGATGTTGAACAATTACAAATTATTATTTAGAGTGTATTAAACTTGCTTGCGTACATTGCTCGCAGAATCTGGGGGACGTCTTCAAGTTAGTGAAGTTTAAATGACACTGACATGACATGTAACCATTAAAGACTGTAACCGAGGAAAGGTTTCATAAAAAAGCTAACCAAAAAGTTTTATAGAATAGCTGTCTTTTGTGAGATTTTTTTTCATATGAGCGATGTGCAAAATAGTCAGTGCATTCGTCTTTAGGAGGCCTAGTGCTTATCGCAGTACAGAAAAAAATATATATATTTCTTACAAAGCTGCAAACTAATTATTCTCATTTGTGTGCACTTACTTTTTTGAGAATATTTTCAATTCATAATATCTGCACATCATACTTGTTCTGATGGAAAAATACTTGAACTGCGATCAGAAAGTGTTTAATTGAAATCTTATTATATTCACGTTATTTCATTCCTTATTCTGATTGACATTGATGCTATTATTACACTAATTTGAAGCAAGGCAGCAGAAAAATTCAACTGGCGTTATTAGAAAAACGGTGCCCTTTAAATTCCGGCGAATAGCGTACCAAGTTACCACGCGCATGGAGGGTACAAGCCCATGTGCGTCAAAAGGTAAACAAAAGCATGTGCTCGATTCTTATTGGCTGTAAGCTAATGACATAAAGTTAGTATTAAGAAGTCAGGTGGGAAAAAATTTCGCTGTCCGCCAACAAGCTGCATATGTAACCTACGTGTATCACGAAACGTCATGTTAATTTCAACGGTGTGGCTTTTTTAAATAATGGCTTGTAGTTTTGCGGTAAACTCGACATATTATAAGCATACGGCAAAACACTGTATTTTTCCAAACCTTCCCAAAACCGTTAGTTAATTCCATGACTTTTCCAGACTGGAAAACGGGTTTTCAAATTTCATAGCTTTTCCAGGAATTTCATGACCGCGGGAACACTGTAGCTATGTATTTAAATGTATTCAGGACACGGATTTCACTTTCACAACTTCAGGTTGCGGTAGCCAGGTTAAAAACATCGCTGACCTTCTTACCTGATTCTCAAAGTCTTCAACAATCTAGATGTGTTATTTAATGAAGCATCGTACCCGAGCCATTTCTCGGGGTAAGGATGGTCGTCTGACGGCTTTCCATCCACAAAATGGTAGGAACATACATATGGGCGCTTCGGTGGGGGATTTAGGTTTAGCGCCTTCTGCCATAGCCTCAAGTGCTCCTCTTCCTTGGGAGGTGGGTGCAAGTTGTAAAATGCCCCGCAACACTCCGATCTCTTCACCTTATGGTCAAAACATTGTTGTTCCAATTGCCTTCTTCGCTTTATCCAATTATTATGACATCCCCGTGCAGCACATGTAATACTTGACATCCTTGCTGTTGGTCCTCTGTCTACACGCACAACTAGCCAAGTAGGATGACCGGAAGTTGGATGACAAAACGGAAGCGATGGCGTCACCAAAGGTGTTACCCTTGTTGTCATGGAAAGCAACTAAAGTAACCTGGTAATTATAGATAGTGTGGAATGTGTAGAAAAACACAAAAACTCGCGTCTTCGGAGACGGGAAACTTACCCAGCAGTCAGATAGTTTGCATGCCAAAAGTTATGTTTACAGTGGCCACTGGCCAGTTGGGAAGGCACTATATCCCAATGAGTGAAATCAGAAACGCTACCACGATAATTGATGAAAGCCTAACCCTAACATTAACCCTAACCACCTATGGGTGAGATCGCTGTGATGAATTATTAAAGTCAAGAATCTGGTTTCACCCATTGGATGGCATAATCCATCAGGAGATAATGTTTTTCTGACTGTTGCGCCTCATTTTCACATTGTTCCATGGACGTTCCCGACGTTACTGGAATCCCATTCATTCCGGTGGGACCATAGACTGTATAAAAAGATGGACGCAGCACCATAGAATGTGGAAATAGATGAACCATGGACTAAAGACAGTTTAGCAAGACTCCTCATCCCCCATAGACCCCATTGTTAGAAATTAGTCACACTTCCTTTCTCCTACATGGGCGCGGTCGCAGAAGTCTTGTGCGCGTTATAGGCTATTTGCAGGATGAATGCTAACCGGTTTATCCGTCGCGTCCATAGACAGAATAAAAGATGGACGCGGCACCCGGGTCTGAAATGTGAGGGCGATGCGGAAATCTCAAAAAATATGCATTATATATAATGGCCGGCAGATGATGACGTCGGTGTTTGCAGAAAGAAGTTCAATGCTATTGAAGTCTATGAGAAAATTACCCTACTTTGCCACCTGATTTATTATTTCATTAATGATTTTCCACGTAATTTTGTGGTATCTATCGCAAGTTTGAAGTCTCCTTCGATATATCGTGGTGTTAATTTTTGTAAATTATGGTCCCAAGTCGACTAAAATAAAGGATAAAGCCAGAATATTCTTCAAGGGCGTGGCTATCCTCTAGTCCTCGTCCGATACGGTCAGATCAGAACCACAGCCACGGTCCTCCCCGGAACTTCAATTCACGCTCTCGTCCAATAGGAATCACATCCGGTTGCAAAATGACAAAATGGCGCAATTCAACTTGACAAAATCGAGGCTTCCTAAATAATATGCTGAAACCAATGGACGACGTCACCGTTGCTTCCTCCATCTTTTTATACAGTCTGTGGTCGCATCTTGATGTCAGATGTGGTAGACAAGCAGTTAAACGTTGGGACAAGTATCTATTTTATATCTGCACATTGCGTGTATATTTGTCCCCCGTCGCCCCGGCGGGCCAGAGGACATAGAAATGCTGTTCGTCCGTCCGTCCGTGCGTCCGTCCAGGAACAGTGTACTCGCAAAGACTTTTGATAGCTTTGATGGAGGATCACCAAATTCACACCACATATGCCTCTCGTGAAGGCCTTGCTCAAGTTCAATGATGAGTGACCTTGACCTAGTTTTCAAGGTCACTGAGCAAAAAGATGTGAGGAACACTGTACTCGCAAGAACCTTTGACAGCTTTAATGGAGGATCACCAAATTCACACCACATATGCCTCTCATGAAGGCCTTGCTCAAGTTCAATGATGATTGACCTTCACCTAGTTCTCAAGGTCACTGAGCAAAAACATGTGAAGAACACTGTACTCACAATAACTTTTGACAGCTTTGATGGAGGCTCACCAAATTCATATAACATTCTTATTGGTTTGTTAGGTTGATCTCAGCCAATGGCACAAAACTATGCCTTGGTGATGCGTCCATCATCCACAAGTCATGAAAATTGTAATCTCTCTCATGACCCATGGTTATATTTAGCTCATATCAAAATGATCCATCCCTCATCCATCTCTCTGTTCAACCAATGACCAATGAGCTACAGTGTCATTATTGTACTTCACATTATTAGTGGTACCGTGCACCACATTATTTTCAGCCATCAAAACAGT
Organism: Gymnothorax reevesii; assembly: GCA_029721435.1. Lineage (NCBI taxonomy): Eukaryota > Metazoa > Chordata > Actinopteri > Anguilliformes > Muraenidae > Gymnothorax > Gymnothorax reevesii. The sequence goes on from CM056574.1 coordinate 168,274,968, forward strand.
TTCTGCCACATGTTTCTGGTCACTTGTGCGACGGGGGACACAAGGCCTTCAGGCCAGCAGGCCATTTTTCCGTTTACTTTGCTACATCAGGCATCTTACAACACAGCTAGTGGCTGTACTCAGAATTATGAATATAAGTCAGCTGGCCAGCTATGACATTCGTGAATGTTATTTGACATTAGCATAAAAATTAAATTTTGGCTTGCTAGCGTTTACTCGTGGGGTGGTTGTTAGATTTTGAACAGGATAATGTTTGGCCATATCTGCATTTTTTTTATTTCTGTGGGACTCTCCGGTATAATAATGGCTAAATTAAATAATACTCAAATTACGTAACCTATTTTACTGTAATTGGCATTAGCAGTAGCTTGAAGGGCATTGCATCAGCTAGTTTAAGCCAATGAAGCTGGTATGTAATACGGCAGTTGCTAATTTATTCCTTACCTCTCTACATTCTTTGGAAAAGAAAAAATGGATAGTTTGTTCCTATTATTGCAACCTATTGCTGCACAACATTTCGGCATTTTTAACGTGGCTGGCCAACGCAAGATACGCTTCACATTTAATTTTTGTGCCTTATTTTGCCTTTTTCACCTACCTGTTTAATATCTGACATCAATTCAGTACAAGATCACAGAGATCAAATACATTCCTTATCCTCTTTAAAATCGATTAAACATTGATGACAATAACAGTATTATTGAACATATAAACAAAAGCATTTTTTCAGTTTGAATTTTTAGTTTGTGGTTTCCTGCAGTCTATACTGTATTTCTGTACAGCCAGATGCTACGTGACCGCTGCTGAGAGAGACACAGTTCTCCAACAAACTTCATTTTCTCCTGATCGGTTGTTCTTAAAAATGCCATTGCAACACCAAAATGTTTGGAAGATATGTGGCCTGTGGAAAATAAGTCCAATATTTTATTCTGTGACAATGGGGCAAAATAATCAGTGATAATCTGTGCACATGTTCACTTCTCCTCACTGTAATCAATTCATTCAGGACCCGCCGGGATTTTGTCCAAAGGGGTGTCACGACAAATGACTCCCGGCGACAATTGACTCCCGGTGTCATTTGACTCCCGCGTCATTAAGGTTAGGGTTAGGTTTTGGGGTTGGGAAATAGGTTAAGTTTAGGTTAGGGGTGTGGTTAAGGTTAGGGTAAGGTTTTGGGTTGGACCTAAAGTCAAGGGAAGGTTAAGTTTAGGCATAGGGTGTGGTTAAGTTAAGGGTTAGGTTTTAGGTTTAGGGAATGGGTTAAGTTTAGGCCTGGGGTGTGGTTAAGGTTGGGGTTAAGTTTTGGAGTTGGGGGATGGGTTAGGTTATGTTTAGGGGTTTGGGTAAGGTTAGGGTTAGGTTAAGGGTGGGGAATAGGTTGGGTTTAGGTATAAGGGTGTGGTAAAGGTTAAGATTAGGCTTTGGGTATGTTATAAAATTAGGGGCTGGGTTTATGGTTAGGTTTTGAGTTAGGTGTGGTTTAGGGGGAAGGTTAGGTTTAGGCATAGGGTTATTTCTAAGGTTAGGTTTAGGCATGAGGTTGATTTTGTGGTTAGGTTTATAATTAGGTATGAGGTTAGGAATTAGGTTGGGTTTAGGCATGTGGTATGGTAAAGGTTAAGGTTAGGGGGTAGGTTTAAGTTTGGGGTAGTTTCTAGGAGATGGGTTGGGTTTAGGCAAGGTTTTTAGAGATAGGTTGGGTTGAGGCATGGAGTGTAGTTAAGGTCAGATATTTGAGTAAAAGTTTATGGAGATTTCTTGGGCGAGTCTTCATATGTAAAGAGGCTTATTTTAAGACTATTTTGAGGAATTTATTTTAAAAAAGGAATGATGAAAGGCTCAAGAGGTTTTTTGTCGCGGGAGTCATTTGTCGCGGGAGTCAAATGACACGGGAGTCATTTGTCGCGGGAGTCATTTGACGTAGAGAGTCAATTGTAGTCGGGAGTCAATTGTCGTGGAACCGTCTAAAGGGGTGGGGCACCCACGTGACTGATACCAAAAATTATTCCTCAGTGAGGAGTCTTCCTTGCTCTGTTGTCTTTGGATGGTCGCAGCACCCGAGTCTGAAGAGTGAAGCAAATGAGCAAATGATCCTACTTTCCCACCTGATTATTTCAATAATGATTTTCCGCATTATTTTATGGTATCTACCACAAGTTTTAAGTCTCCTTTGATATATTATGATGTTCATTTTTGCAAATTATGGTCCCAAATAGGCTAGAATAAAGGATTAAGCCAGATAGGCTTTGTGGGCGTGGCTAGCCTCTGGTCCTCCTCAGATACGCTCAGATCCACCCATAGACCCACCCCTCACTCCTTCCTGGATCTTCAATCCATGCTCTTGTCCAATAGGAATCACATCCGGTCTCAAAATAACAAAATGGCGTTGTTCAAATCGCCAAAATCGAGGCTTCCTAAATGGTATGCTGAAACCAATGGGTGACGTCATGGTTGCTGCGTCCATCTTTTTATACAGTCTATGGATGGGACCCAGAGGTGTGCTCAAGATCACAAGCACCAGTCTTCATGCCCGTGCGCGTCTTTTGATGCGATCTTGAATGACAGCGGGCGCACTCACAATCTTTCAAGATGACGTCCAGCAACAAATGTGAAGTGGTCAAAATAGCGCTCCTTTTCGCATTATCTGATAGCCATGACTGTTCATATCTGGATGGTGATGCAAGCGCATGTTTATTTTCGAAACAATCTCCAACTCTATGGGGCACATGAGTTCTGCATTTTGGTGAGAAAATTTCAAATTTTGATATATTGGTTCAAGTCCATTGGTGTCCAATCCTTGAATTTCTTGGCAAACTTTAATCTTTTTTTGATGTTGCCAGCTTTTGGTAGCAAAGCAGCCGATCAGACCGTTTTCACCCAGGTGCCAGGAAGTAGTAGATCTTGATCATTTCTCAGGCGCTATTACTTTCATCGCGCAGTTGTCGTGCTGTCAACTGCTGATTTTTTTTTTACTTGTCATACACAAATAGCGAACATCAGAGGTGCTCAAGCTCCATTTTGCATCTCTATTGCCACCAGTTTTCAGTGAAGCAGACTCTTTGAAATGCTTGATGGTGTTTCTCACAGTGCCATGGCAATATAAGTTTATCAAATACCAAATAGCCATGCACGAAAACAACAACTGTATGGTCCGGGAGCAAGATAAGGAGGTCTGTCTTCAGACCATTAAGTGGATATTTATGATGTCTGAGCTTTGTCAGGTCCAATCCTGCAATTCCTCATCAGCAGGATCACCTGAGACATGAGAGAAACCTGAATGAAAAATACTCCCAAATCTATGTCCAGGATGTAACATTATCTCCTAGTCAATAAATAGAGAATATCCTATGGGCATTTTCATATCACACCCTGTATCAACCTGAGACCCAAATAACAGCCTGAGAGCTTTAGCCCATATCATGATCTATTTATCATATACTTTGATGCAAGATTTTGCTTGCGGGCAGATACGGGTGATGCAGGATTTTGCCCGTGGGCTGATACAGCCTCATGCCTCGCGCTGATATCACAGGTGCAGATTCCCTGTATTTATAAGGAAGTATATGATAAAAAAAACTTATCATTGTACACAATACTTTTTATTTCAATATTTGTATTGTGGAAGCACAGAAATTATGTTTCAACTTGCCAGACTTATTCTTAGCTGATCTCACTTGTTGCTGTATCTATAATTACAAGCCAAAATTGGTAGTTGATGTAATTTTCTGCTGCTTACGTCTCTAATTGCGAGATAGGTGGCTGATGTCAGCAATTCTGCTGTCTTATATAAGCAGTCACAGCCATGGTTTTATGGGGGCAAAATGCAGTTGCATCATCTCTCCTCTCTCGTGCGAACCTTTCCTAAAAGAGAAAGTCACCGTAACTTCTTCAATCTCTTGCGCTCTTGTTTTCTGAAGGGAAATAAAGGCAGGTTCATGATTATTGGCCTTTCAAGCACTTCCAGCTTCAAGAGGCATTTCCGACAAAAATTCCCACTGCTGGAGATGAGACATGGAATTGCAGTTGGCGTAGCAGCTGGCGAACCGCACACTTGCTGCACACTCTTCTAGGTATTGACAGTGTGGTTTTAAGTCATGATGCAAGACTCTTGCCCGGAGACAATAAGCAACACTTCACTGAGTCAAAATGGAATGAGCAGCTTCACCAGCCAATTAGACACTGCCACTCGAGATGTGAGATCAAGTGGTGGTGACACCGGCGGTGAGGTAAGCACAGTGGAGCTGCTGCATCTGCAACAACAGCGGGCCCCTCAAACAGCCAGACAATTACTCCTCCAGCAGTGGTCTGAAATCTCCAAAGAACAACGACAAACGGTGTCCGCCACTGCAGCCATCCCATACACAGAGTATGACTCCACTCACCTCTCCATTCGGCTGCGAAAGCTGTGCTCGCCTGGCAGTCAAGATAGCAGAGTTGGAAGGAAGAATATCCATTCTTTACAAAATCCAGGAGGCTGAGCACTTAATGGACACCATCATCATCGGCCCTGCACAATCTGCTGCTATTACTTCCACTCCTACTGCTGAAGTAGATGGAGCTGCTGAAGCGGCCTCTCCTCCAGAGCCTGTCACTGCTCAAAGTTCTGCTGCTGGGGCACCTCCTCCGGTCACTGTGCCGGACGACTCCTGGGCACGGCTCGGGGCTTCGCCGAAAGCCTTGGTCAGCTCCACACCATCACGTCAGGAGCCCTGATCCCTGGTTGGTACCCGCAGCAGGAGATGGAGGCCCTCCACTCAGGCACCACCTCAGTACTGCATCCAGCTGGAAAACAAATATGACATCCTAGACCATCTTGACTTCCCTCCGCTGGCAGGGGATTCCCAGCCTCCCCCTCCTCCATCTTTCCGATCATCCCGTGGATCGCCACCGGTCTCTCCTCCAGCCATGCCGCAGCATTACTCCCACAGCAGGGCTCGATGCTCGATACCGCAGTTTACACCTGTGCCCCGGGGAGCACCGGGCCCTCGCTCCATCCGTCTGTCTCCATCATCTTCGTCATCACCGGTGAAATCGCCTCCACTGACGGCTCCCCTTCCATCTACGCTCATTATCGGATATTCGACTGTGAGAAATGTGAAAAATAAATCTGCAAAAATTTTAAACTTCCCAGGTGCTAAGGTCGCTGACATTCTGGAAAAAATTTCTTGCATCCTGGCTAAACACCCACTGGTCCAGGATATTGTCTCCACAGCTGGCTCAAAACAACCTGTATAGCCCGTCACATAGCTTTTACTGACAATTTTAATCTGATCTGGAAACATCATGCCTTTTTCTGTCCTGATGGAATCCACCCAAATGGCTCAGGTTCACGGTCTCTGACTGACAATATTTTCTACTTCATTAGGACTAGCTCCCCCTCATGGGCAGGCGAGGTACATACCGCCAACTCTCTCCTACCCACTTCACCATTGCATATCCCTATCAGGACACATAGCACTTCATCCTTTAGAGCAGGGCTATTCAACCATGTCCAGAAAGGGCCGGTGTGGGTGCAGGCTTTGTTTCCAACCAAGCAATTACATACCTGACACCAGTAATCAACCCCAAGAGTCTTTGCTAATGAGCTTGATTAGTAGTATCAGGTGTGTAAGTGCTTGGTTGGAATGAAAGCCTGTGCCCACACTGGCCCTTGCAGGATAATGTTGAATAGCCCTGCTTTTGAGGTTACAGATCAAGCCTTAGACCAAACGGAATATCCCGTTTGCAGAATCACCGATTTGCAGAATCAATGCAGAATCTAAAAGAGAAGGAGTCATTATATCAGCCAGTGCAACTGAGCTAAGCCTCATCATAAGTACAGATTAGCTCAGTTGCACTAGCTGATATACTGACTCCTTCTCTTTTAGATTCTGCATCAGTTTTTAAATCTAGAAAAGGGTTTGGCCTGCTACACATAAATGCAAGAAGTTTGATCTCTAAACTGGACCATGTTAATATTTTGATTCATCAGGCAGATCCAGATATTTTAATTATCTCTGAATCATGGCTAAAAAAAAAAACTGTTCCCGATTCTGATATAACTATTGATGGTTTTAACCTTTTTAGAGCAGACATTAAAGGGGAAGGCGGTGATGTAGCTATCTGTGTTCAAACTTGCTTCCCAATATCAGTGCTACTTTCATCCTCTGTTACAAAAGAGTTTGAATGTCCTGGCTCTGTCAGTTAATCTAGGGGAAAAACAACGGCGACAGTGATAGGGGCATATAGACCCCCTTCAGCTCTCCCCTGTGCCATTAACAACTTAGTGGACATATTTTCTTCCTGCACAGCTACAGAGTTGATAATTATGGGTGATCTAAACCTTGACAGGGAAAAACCAATATCGGACAGGTTCAAAGATATGTGCACTAATCACTAACTCAATTAATAACCAAATCAACAAGCCCAAATGTAAAATGCAGCTCCAAATCCTCCTTGATTGATATTATTCTCACCAATATACCTCATAGATTTTCAACAAGTGGAGTTTTTCCCCGAGATTTTACTGACCATTGCACTGTTGCATGTATATGAAATGTGAAATTACGAAAAACAAAGACTTGTGTCATATCCAAAAGAACTTTCAGGAACGTTGACACTCAGAGGTTCCTGTATGATCTATATATGTGTGACTTAGATAAAGTGGTTCTCATATCTGACCCAGACCTGGCCCTCACATTTTTCTCCAAAACATTTAATCCTATTTCTGACAAACATGCTCCCTTCAGGAGATTATGTATTAAGGACAGACAAACCGCCAGGTACTCACTTGAACTATCAAAAGCAATTAACGAGAAAAACTCAGCATGGGCTAAAGCCAGAAAAACTGATGCTGCATCAGATTGGTCTGTATTCAGGCAGCTGCGAAACAGTTGCACTAGTATGTTCAGAAAAGCTAAATCTGCCAACTACCTCAATTCCTTACACCTGAGTGCTTGCAATCCAGCTTAATTCTAGAACACAATTTAATGAAGAATATTTATGCCCCTACACTTCCCCTTGAGCTAGTGTCATACTGTGGTCCCATTAATGACAGATTAGAAATCTGTAATGCTTTTAATTTGCATTTTATTAATACAGGACATTTGTTTGATATAATTAATCCAACAATATCACACTGACAGCTGTCATTCAGGAAACGAGCTTAATAACGGGGATCACTGTAGTTTCTCTTTTAGTCAACTCTGGGAAACAGAAGTGCGTGATGCGCTTCTGAGGATAGCCACAAAAAAATCCACTGGTGCCAATCAACTTGACCCTCACCTTTTGAGCATAGCTGCGTCAGTTATAGTTGGGCCACTGACACATATTTTTAATCTCTCTCTTAGCTCAGGAATTGTCCCTAAAATCTGCTAAACTGCACGTTTCCACTTCACAAAGGAGGAGACAGAAGAGACCTAAAAAGTTATGTCCTTTTTCCAAACTTTCCTGTCTAGCCAAGGCCCTTGAATTTTTAGTGAGTCGTCAGTTTAATTCATTCTTAAAGAGACATTTTATTTTGAATAGTTTTCAGTCTGGTTTTAGATCTGGTCATAGTGCCATTTCAGCTACATCTCTTGCTCTGAATGATATTATATGTGCTCTTGATAATGGACAGCACTGCGCTGCCTTGTTTATTGACTTGTCCAAAGCCTTTGATATGGGTGACCATTCAAATTTAAAAGATAGACTGGCCTCTGTTGGTCTTGATCAGAATGCTTATCAATGGTTTATAAGCTATCTTACACACAGAACTCAAATACTAATGCTGACTCTACTCAGTCCACTGTTTCGAATGTCACTAAAGGTGTACCACAGGGTTCAATATTAGGCCCTTTTCTTTGCAGGTTGTATATTAATAATGTTGCCCTTTTTAGTAATGGCTGTAAAGGTACATATTTATGCTGATGATATGGTGCTTTACTTAACCTCCCCCACATTGATGGGGGGCATTTCCAATTTGCAGACCAGTTCTGAGTCATTCCAGAACTCACTTTGGGAACTTAAACTTGTTTTAAATGCAGCAAAAACAAAATTTATGCAATTCTCTGGATCCTGCTTTATGAAGGAAGCTCATTTCAAAATTAGCACTTTGGACGGCTCTGAAATAGAAAGGGTATCCTCCTATAAAGTATCTTGGAATTTTTATTGATGAAAAGCTCACCTTTAAACCTCATGTTGATGAGCTAGCAAAAAGCTTAAGGATGCTTGAGCTAGCTTAAGCTTAAGGACTTGGGTTCTTTTATAGAAACAGATTGTGTTTTATAGCTGAAAATAGAAAGCTGTTAGTACAATCTACCCTCCTGCCTGTACTTTCTTATGGTGATATTCTTTATATGCATGCCGCTTCTACCACCTTTAAACAGCTTGATACTGTTTATCATTCAGGACTCCGTTTTATTACTGTTGATCACGTCAGAACACATCATTGTAACCTCTACCAGGCGGTGAGTTGGCCATCCCTGCCTGCTAGGAGAAGGAAGCATTTGCTTTTGTATGCGTATGAAGCTATCATTTTAAAGCGACCCAATTACTTCACATTTCTCATTGCATGGCTTTCCAATCTCTATCAGACAAGATCTCAGGATTGGTTAGTCCTTGGGGTGCCACAAGTCAAATGTGAGCCGGGGAAAACTACATTTAGCTATTGTTTACCTAGCGCCTGGAATAAGTTCCAGGAGACTGCTGAACTAAATGCCCTTATCTCATTAAGCACATTCAAAAATGTGTTTAATGAGCTTGATGTTGAGGTATGTGAATGTTTTAAGTTTCAACTGTCTTCTTTAGCTGATTTTCTTCATGTTATTTGTATTGCTTTATTTTTTTAATTATTATTTTTACACAAAATTGGTTTCCACGCTCCCTTCTTGAATTCTCAATATCTCAAAATCAGATGAAGATATGGGTCTAAAATTTTGCAGATAATGTAATGAATACAAGAACATTATGTTTGGTAAATTTGAAGCAAATCTGGGGTTGTAAATTGGGAGGCCTCCGATGATTTCAAATGGAATTACCCAGTAGTTAATGAGTTTTATGACTTTCCCCACAGTGATATCATATCTTTTGATGAACTGAACTTGCACTCCAAACATCCATCTTTTCTGCACCTTCAGTCCTTGGAAACTTTTTCAAAAGACGGCTGCCACATGCCCATACTCCTGACACCAGTAACGCCAAAGTGGAGCCCTTTCAAATACTCTCAGCCTATAACTACTATAGGCTAGGAACACCATTCAAGATTAACTCACAGTTGAACTCCAGTAACACTGACCAACTTCCCTGCCCCTTTCCATTGCTATGGCTTTTCAGATCCCTCTCCCTCCACTTTCAAGAAAGTATCAATTCCTACTGAAAGGGGATAGCCACTGCCCTATCTCCCTTGGCAGTTGCCTTTTCTCTTCGCAATGCTTTGCCCCACGGATACCTCATCCCAAAAATAATATTCCTCCCTGAGACAACCTTAATTCATTCACGGCTTCAATTTCTTCTTTCACAAACCTCCCTCTTGTGTGAGCAACAGTTACAACATACTCTATTTCATTCAAACAAACAAACAAAAAAAAATCCTTCCTCGTTTTCACTTCCATGCCATTTTCTCCTTTTAATGCGAACTCACTCCGCCACATCAGTCTTTTTTTTTTTTTTTTCAAATCCATTCATCCGTGATCCCATTGCACAAATGGGACGATTGACGCATGGATTGAGGTCGGTTACGGCCGCGTCGCGTTGTGATGACGAAGTATAATGGTTTTTAAATAACTTCACTGGTAGAATATGGATGAAAATAAAATGAAACTCCGAAATATATTCACTTCACAGATATCTTTCGGGGGCATTCAGACGTGTAGAGAGTAACCATGTGAGTGAACGTGGTGTATTGCAGCCTATTTCTTATGAGTTTTTTTTTTTCGTCGTATAAATCAGATGACGTAAAAATAATTGCGGACGTCATTTTCCGGTGCTGCGGCAGTTCGTACTTTGAAGCAAACGGTGACGGTGTCGGAGAGATCAGTGTTGTGTGGAAGGATAGCAACGGTAAGTCACAAGCTAGCGGCGGATTTGTTGATTAACTACATTTTCGCTCTACGTTGGTGTATAAATGTCTGATTACTTGTTTTGCTTTGCTCAGCTATATTCTACTGCCACCGATGATTCTATTTTTGATCATTTGAAGTATCTTACGTTAGCTGCCTAGCTGTGCGTGAAGTGTTTCCCCGTTGATGTACCAGTGTCAGCACCATCATAGCTGACAGATTTGGTTAGATGCATGATATTAGGTCTTTCATTAGGAAGCAGAGCTGAGATGAATGATAAGGACCCGGAAACTCAATAGGGTGAGCTAGATTGCTCGAAAATTTTCCGAACACATGCTATCTGAATTGGCCTTTGATCGCCAGTGTAACACACCAGCTGTAGCAATGTGTGAACATTACCGGTCCAGAAAAAAAAATGTTGCGGTAAAGACTCAACTTGGATCAGCTCGGTTATTTTGCGCTTTTAGATGCACTTATCGCAGGGGTAGAAGGTGGAAGACCAGTGAGAGAATGATAGAAATTTCGATTTCACTTTGCCAGCGCCTGGACTGTCAGTGGTCGAGCGCAGTCATTCCTCCAGTGACGTTATTGCGTAACAGTGTCATCAGGTCCAGTCTCCACTTCTTAAATGTCGACTTTTTATGCTGCGTACAACTTACTCGCTGTTTGGCTAACTTACATACTGGCCGAAGCTATGGAGTCCATCTAACGTTAGTTTGGCGAGCTATCGCACTTCGATGACAATTTGTCCTTTAAAGTAAATCTGTAACTGAAGGCATCCGCAATAATAACAAACTGACAGGATGTCGGAACCATCCTTTCGGCAGTTCCGTCGCTAAATCGCGTCCGGCTTGACATCTGACATCTGGCGAGATGTTTACTGTCTTTCATGTAGGTGATGCGAGTGCGGAGTTCATGGAGGCCTTTGGTAGTACAACGGGTAGTACAACGGGTTATAGACCAGTCAGACTTGTGGATCCAGTATTCCGGTCATCACCAAGTGCCTATCCGTCAAAGCTCAAATTTTGAGCACTTTAATAATCATGCCATCGTCATGCTTAGGTGGGAGAAGGAATGCTATTTGCCGGTTGACCGTCCGGGCGTACGCCCTTTCACGTGGCCGTCCCAAATATTATTTGCGTTCAGTATCTGCTTGAAGGAATGGAGGGTGTTATGGTAACAACCCTCAGAGAGTGGATGAACTGACGGAGGTCTGGAGGTCATTGGGTCAAAGATGTAGGTCGCGTTGTATGTATATATATATATATATATGTGTGTGTGTGTGTGGGGGGGAAGGGTGGAGAGACAAAGATCAACTTTTTAGAGGCTATGGCAGGAGTTACAGCAAAAATTGCTTTGCATTAAATTGTATCTTGTTTCCTCCACCAGGAGGTATTGAGATCGTGTGTGTGTGTGCATGTTTGTGTTTGTGTTTGTGTGTGTGTGCGCATATGTGTGTGTGTGTGTTGTTGGCAGGATTACTCAAAACTGAAAAACTATCAAACGGATTACTACAAACTTTAAGGGGTAGTTGGACTGTATGAATGGTTAAATTTCCAGACCAATCTGGACACAGATCCAGACTCTGCAGCTGATTGAGTGTTTGTGGATCAATACCTGCTGGCAGAAGTTTGCTCTCTCCGAGAGCCCTATAGTTCGCTAAAAGTGAATGGAATGAAACCACACCTCATGTAACCACCGTGCAGAAGTCTGTAACTTAATTTCTCAGGGCGATGAAACAGTTCCTTATGTTTATTTTGGTTGGTTCAGAAAATCAACTGAAGATTTTCTTTAGTTTTCTCTTTCTTTCTTTTTCTTTTTTTGCACAAAAGACCAGACATTGTTTCATCTGCTGCCTATGGCACTGAGAGATATCTGTCCGAATGAGATATTACTGAGCAGATCTTTGACGGCTTTGGTTTTTTCCATTTGTTTGTTAGTTTATCACATAAGCAGACACACTTCTACCCAAAAGCTTGTAAAGCAGAATCCTTGACTGACCAAAGCATACCGGCTCAGTGTGACTGCCAGCTTACAGCCCATGTTTTTCATGGTTTGATCTGCTAAGAGGCATGCTAATTTAAGTAGTGTAAGGCAACAGTCCTGTAGATTATCAATTCAGGGGATTGAAATTAATTTTCTAAGCGATCCCACTGGCGGTGCTACTACTATCCTCGCGTGTGATTGGTTGACGTGCTGAAGCTGAAAGGAGGCCAATTCTCCGTAACGGAATTTGCACTGCAAAATGAACATGCAAAGGGAAAACCAGTTTCATGCACTGAACCCATACAGTCTGCTGCTGAACCCGAGAGTGTGCATCAAGACACAAATATTCTAGCTCCACCCTCGACAAGGTTTGGACAATGAAATGTGATCCCTCAAATTCAGCATCATCTGATAATGGTAATGTAAATGTATTTACATAGCCTCTGCTGCTTGGGTGCCAGGTAATACCATTACTTATTTCATCAAAAGAAGTTTTCTTGAAAATACAGGAGATCAGGTATTCAATATTGATGCCACCAGGGGAGAAATGTGTTGTTTACAGTGTGCGCTGGACTTCCTCTAAAAAAGTTTTTTTAAAGTGCTTGGTACAGATGCCGTACAAATAGTACTTTCATGAACTGTGGTTATGCCTCTGATGTGCTCATCATCTGTCTGTTTTGTCTATGAAAATACCTTCTATTCCACAAGGTAGAATTTTCAAACCTTTACTTTGTGGGCTTTTTCTTGGCTCCTGGTGCAGTATGTTCACCGTAATTATGCTGCTCTGCTTTGTTGGCAAAACTATGACACAGACCAAGAACAGAATACTCAGATTTGTATACTCTTTGGAAACTAAAACATTTGAAATGTACTTTTATTGTTTGATGTTATTTGAATGACAAGAAATTATTCCTACATACCTTACCTGCAGGGCTGTGAAAAAGTGTTTCCCGATTTTCGCTTATTTGTCAGATTCAAATTTTTAGGATCTTCCAACTGATTTTAATATTAGACAGGGACAACATGATTAAACACAACATGCAGATTTTAAATGGTCATTTCATTTATTAAGGGTAAGGAGTCATTCAAAACGTGTATCAAGCATGTGATTAATAATTACACACCCCGCCCACCCAAACGTAATAACTGTTTGTGCCACCCTTGGGCGCAACAACTGCACTTGAACATTTGCAGTCGCGGGAAATGAATCTGTTACATCGTTCAGGGGATTTTGGCCCACTTTCCTTTGCAGAATTGTTTTTAATCAGCCACACTGATTTATGGTCATGCCACAGTTTCTCAATCGGATTCAAGTTAGGCGTTTAACTGGGTTACTCAAAAACCTCCATTTTGTTTATTTTAAGCCAGTCAGTGGTGGACTTGATGGTGCGCTTCAAATCATTGTCCTGCTGCATAATCCAATTGCACTTGAGCTTTAGGTGACAAACTGATAGCCAGACATTCTCCTTCAGGATTTTCAGGTAGAGAGCAGAATTCTTGGTTCCATAAATTCTGCCAAGATGCCCAGGTTCTGAAACGGCAAAGCAGCCTCAGGCTATCACACCAACATCACCACGTTTGACTGTGGGAATCTGGTTTTTGCCTTCCAGTTCTCCCAATTTTGCCCCCCTGTTTCTTCCTTATTGTGGAATAGTTGATGGTGAACACTGACCTGAACTGAGGCTAGTGAGGCCTGCTATTGTTCTGATGTAAGTCTGGGTTCTTTAATGACCTCCTGGATGGGTCATTGATGCACTCTTTGAGGAATTTTGCTTGACCAGTCTCTCCTGGGGAAGTTCACCACTGTTCCAAGTTTTCTCCGTTTGTGGATACTGGCTCTCATCGTGGTTCACTGGAGTCCCAGTGCTGTAGAAATGGCATTTTAAACCCTGTTCAGACTGATAAATGTCATAAGTGACAAATACGCAAAAATAGAAGAAATCAGGAGGGGGGCATCTATTTTCTCACAACAACGTATTGACTGCCTTTGGTCAGTTAGTAGTCTGCTCAGGTGATGTGTCTGAAACGTAGGTGGTGGTGGTGGTGGGGGTCCTTTCCAAAAACTTTGTTATGGAACTTAAGTCAAACCCAGTCAGACGGTCTGTTTGTGCGTTGGTGCGGGCGCTGCTATTTTATGGATGAAGCTGTTAATTAGTCTATTATTACCTGGCCCCTCCCCTAGGGGGCCAGGTTAAGCAATGATCATGTCTGTGTGTGTGTGTTTCTGTCAGTCTGTCTGTCAGCCCGTGGCTGGGGCCAGGTCTGCTATCTCTGATTGCCTTGTTTTAGATAAAGTAATTGTCATTGTTGTATCAAAAAATGTCTTAACAAATTTTTTTTTCTCCTAATTTTTCCCCTCAGATCACATAGTCCATAACATACCCAATGAGATGGCAGAAAATGGGACAGACTGTGAACTTCCACAGAGGCGTTTAGGGTCCAAGGAACAACAAAACGGCAGTTTTTTGGGTGGGTAGAAAAGGCAAGACAAGCTGAAGACCTTGTTGAATTAGCCAACACATGCGCATGCTCTCACAGTTAACTAGGTAAGGAAAAGTATCATAAGATATGCCACATTAGGGGAGGAGTTCCATTCGGGTTGGAAACCTGCCTGTGTGGCACTTATATCAGAAATTTGTTATGACACCATAAGGCTTTTGTCGTAGTCAGTGTTGCAGGACCTTGATACCTTGATACGGCAAAGACGAGATTGTTGACTGTGAGCTAAAATCCTCTTGCCTCTGCATGTTGTGACTTGAATTACTTTACTGCTTCGGCACCCAGGCAATTGATACTGAATGAAGTAATGGATTTAACTGATGGGGAAGAATTAGTTACTGCCAAACATCAATTCATCCAGTGAAATGCCTTCAGGCTGCAGTGCTATATGAAGATACTGTGCAGAGGTCTGGAACATCTCGAGCACTTTTTTGCTGTGTGGGTTTGCAGTGTTTCCCTTAATTGGCCTGATTGGTTCTATTGGCTTCGACGCTAGTTGATAAAATGGCTAACTGAACAGACTCGAGCTGTCTTAAGAGAAATCTCTTCGTTTGAGGGTGACTGAGAGCAATGCTGTAATTACAGGCCTTAGGCACATTCAAGGAAAGGGCTGCTTTTGTCTTGAAAGTAAGTTATCTTGCTTCCAAGTTGAGGGGGGGTGTAAGGTGGTGTTTCGCCAGCAGCTCTGAATGCATGGCAGATCTAGGCCACATCGGCTTTTCTTAGTAAACCTGGTTTGGTTTTCAAATCCCTGCATCCCTTGTGTTCTTTTCTTGCGAGCTCGTCCAAGGAATGTGTTTTGTTTTTTTGTTTTGTGTGTGTGTGTGTGTGTGTGTGTGTGTGTGTTGGCTTGTTCTAGAAGGTGGCTGATCTCGATTGATTTCTGGATTTTGCAGGGATGAAGGCGAGGATGATGGGTATGAGAAGTAATTTGAATGCGCTCTTGCACTCTTTGATGGCTGCTTCCTGCTTTTTTTTTTTTTTTTTATCCCCCAGAATCCCCCTCTGTCAGTGAGCGGAAACAGCGGGATCGGGAGGACCGTCTGGCCCTGGTGCTCTGGAGGAAGCCCATCGTTACCCTACGGTTTTTTTTCCTGGAGACGATCATCACCTTAAAGGAGTGGGCGTGGAGGTACGGCTGAATACCCGCCTATAAATACACTACAGGCCAAAAGTTTGGGGCCACCCTCAGTTTAAAAAAAAAAAAAATCACACATTAACTGTATTTTCCTCATTTTTTGCACATGAAATTATTTCAGTGCATAAAATATAGGAAGCCAATAGGTTTTGGGTGAATTCCAGACCTCAGACCACATTTTAAAGCCTTGACTGATTGATCACTGACCTCAATGTTTTATAATTGAGGTCCAGTGCCTTTGTGTTACATGATTTTATGTCACTAGGACGTGAACAATTTTATGTAACAAGAAGACATGCTGTATAAATGCCTTCCCCAAAACTGAGGGGTCACGTTGCACTTGGTGCACCATTAAAAATCTGAGGGTGGCCCCAAACTTTTGGCCTGTAGTGTAATTACTCAGTGTCTGTCTTCTTTAACCTTTCACAGCATATGAATGTGCAAGTGTAATGTTCCATTCTAATGACAATGTGATGTCTATGTAATGTCATGTTAAGATGAATCGTATGTAAAACAAAAAAATTATAATGGTCATTAAATAAACAATAATAAATTTAAAAAAAGAGATGTGAAAAACAGATTTATCGTTTTGGTACAACGACCTAGAATTTTTGAGAGATAAAAACTGAAGGAACCTGGTCTCTAAAGGGTTAATAACTGAGGTGTGGGATTGTTTGCAAAGGCTTTTGGGCAGTTGGAGTCCAGGCTTGAGAGTAGCTGTGGAAACCCATACCAGAGTTTCCAGTGAGCAGAGCACACCAGGGCTATTTTTAGGAGAAACTGACTAGACGGATGTAGAGCTGTGTGAACCTCATGTAGCCGGAATTCTGGGTCTCCAGAACAAGTTTTGATCTGTGCTCCCCGTTCTGTGGGATTATAGGAGGGTCCTGTCTTGCTCTGGGCCTCAAAAACTGTCGTATGGATTTATGCTCTTTTTTTTTTTTTTAAGCCGGTTGCCCCTTATAAGTTGGTTCAAAAGCTGTGCTAAGATGTAACTTTACACCTCCCTCTCACTTGGTGTAAAGCCGTTCCTAAGTCAGTTGCTGTCATGGCCGAATGAATATTTTATTATTTATGATGATATTTTATGATCCGGATAAACAATTTCACCCAAATTTATGCTGGCCTCGCACTCTGCACAGTAGATTGCGCCGTTTTGATGTGTATTATGACTTTGCTATGCATTCTTGATTTTGCGCAAGACGAGCACAGGACACAAAGTCATTTAAATTAAATAAATGAGTCATGTGCGCTCATTGCATGAAAGCTAGTTTATACTCGGTAGTGTAGTTCTATTTATATTTAAAGTCATGTTTTGTATTTATAGTTTACATAAATAGCATAGCCTGAAATATTTATTCGATGAGTCTGTAGGATACAATGTGTGGAAGAACCAAAGCAAAACTTGGAAAGTAACCTTTCGCCTCTCCGGACCCACTTAAAGTTTCAACTTGGA
The DNA here is from genome assembly GCA_029721435.1 of Gymnothorax reevesii. Classification (NCBI taxonomy): domain Eukaryota; kingdom Metazoa; phylum Chordata; class Actinopteri; order Anguilliformes; family Muraenidae; genus Gymnothorax; species Gymnothorax reevesii. The sequence goes on from CM056574.1 coordinate 168,292,063, forward strand.
GCGCGTCCTGTCGTAAGGCAAACTTTCTTATTATACCCCCCACAACGAAGTTTAGGGGGGTATACTGGATTTGCTTTGTCCGTCCGTGTGTGCGTGCGTGCGTGTGTCTGTGTGTGTGTGTGTGTGCGTGTGTCTGTGCGTCCAGACCTAGATCTCATAACCTACTCAACCGATTTTGAAAATTTTTTTTCTTGCTGGAAGGTCTATTGACTGTGGTACTGCCCGACTACTTGTTGTTGCGGGGGGTGTCCTGTAAGCCATGCTTACTGACTAAATCTAGTTTTGACTAGTTATGTTCGTATTGTGTAATAAGGGGAAAGTTTCCTGTTTAAAGAAAATATACTGATGCTGTAGCCTGTTATATCGAGAAACGTTTCTTGGAGAAATGGAGAAATGCACCATTGTGACATAAATTATCGTCTTAAAGCACAGGCATTAAAGTGTATTGTAATCACAGGAAATGTTTCCCTTTTTTTTTTTTTAAGAAGAAATAGATTTATCATACGCTGCCATATGAAAGGTGGAGGCGGCTCCCTTTTCCGCAGAACCTAGCTAAGATCTCAAGTGCAAATGGTGAATTTAACGCTGGTATTAAGACCAAGAGCGACGCAGAGCGTGGCATACCCCCCACCTGTATGTTGATCAAGGGCATATTGAGATGGCTGCTGTGGCGGACATACCAGATATCGCACGATGCTGGTTTTCGAAAGGAACCTTCCTCTAGCCCAGGGGTGGGCAATCACGGTCCTGGAGGGCCAGTGTGTATGCAGGTTTTTATTCCTATCAATTACCCTGACTAATTGAGTTAATTGATTGCATGCACAAATATAGATTTTTGCAATGATTCGATCAAAGGAAAATGTTTTATGAAGGGAGACAAGACTAGTCTTTGTAGTTTCATGATAATTTAAAGAAATGCGCATGAAACGTCAGATTTCATAAATGGTTTGGCTAATTGAGACAATCAACCAATTAAAGGCCAGACGTTGGTGTGAAAACCAGGGACAGATACGGCCCTCGCTACCCACCTCTGCTCTAGCCACTCCCAATACGCCATTAAGAAATGGCATCAATCCGACGAGGGATTCTATAGTTATCCCACGGAAACGAAAAGTTAACGGACGACGGACGGACATGGTGTCGACATAATGCCCCTTTCCTCTTTGGAGGGCGGGGGCCTAAAAACGACATGCCAATGTCAAATCAGATGACACTGGCACCTGTTTGGGTGATTTACATTTTTCCTGAGGTCAGATCTTCCATTTCATTTTTGGGCAGCATCACGCAGAAATGCCATCGAGTGGAACACTTTTTTTTTTTTTTTTTTTTTTTTTTTTTTTGTTACAATGGACTTGAAGCAAGTGTTTCATAGCTTCAAGTGTTTGATATGCAGGTAACAATATATACATTTTGCAATTGAGGATGGGGAGGTGTTTAAATTTACCTGCATATTTGGGGTCGATATTGAAACTGTCACATCATATAAATATTTGGGTATAATGATTGATCAGAACGTTTCATTTCAGTTGCATACAGAAAACCTCAGAAAGTTGAATACAGTTTACCACAGTGCATTACATTTTTTTTGAGATGTATATATCTATTTGAGGTCAATGTCTGTCTCTGTCTGTCTGTCTCTGTGAGTGTCTGTCTGTACACGTTTTTCTCCTACATTTCTCCACCGATTATCACCAAATTTGGTTTGAATATCCACTTGGACACCAGGAAGGACTTGACTCACCCAATTCTTGAAAAACGGTCATGCGCGCAAAATAAATGGCAATTTCACTCCGGATAGCGGGTAAACTTATATAGCCTGATGCGCGTAGCAATATCCAGTTGCACCGCTAGGAGCCGCAGTTTCCTTACGAACGTGCGTTGAGGTAACCAGCCAGCAGGCTATGTTTGCGATGGGGCCGAGGGAGTGATAAGACAGCCTGCACGAAAGCCAGGCTTTTGAGAGGGCACCGCGTTCGTTCACGAATGCAGCATTCTGATTACTCGAACCTGACAGCTCCCAAATTCAAATTTGACAGTTCAACACTCACAGGACTGGCGTTACACCTGAAAATTCGGCGGCAATTATTGACAAAAATTAGTCCTGGCTGATTCTAGATGGTTTCCCTTGATTAACGCGTTTTTTAATTCAAGAATAATCAAGTGGCAATTGAAGACACGGCTTCTCTCCCTCATACGATCTAAAAGCGACAAAATAATGGCCTACAAAGCGGGTAGCAGCTAGTGTGTGTGTGTGTGTGTGTGTGTGTGTGTGTGTATATATATATAAATATATATATATATATATATATAAATTTATTTCTGAGTTTGTTAATTCTGGAACACACCTGCCCCTGCTAGGCAGTTGGACCAATGGGAAAATGCCTTGTGGCACGTTGAGGTTAATGCACAAGCACAATACATTGACATCCTGTTTGAAAGCCTGGATCTTTATGTGCTTTTAACTGTTTAAACATGATAATTGCACAAAAACCAAGCACTCAAATGACTAACTGAAATGGACCCTTTTTATTATTGAGTGCATAAATACCACGATCTGTTGCAGACTTCAGATTTGAAATGTGTTGTTTATGTTTATGTGAATCTGTAGTTTTTTTTTTTTAATACAAGTGAATGGGGAGGTAAATTTCAAACACATCCGCTTCATCACTGAGGAATGGAATCTTGGTGAGTCAATTGCAAAATCTATTGTACACCTTGGTAACTGCATATTAAGCCCTTTATTCAAAGTTGTTAAAATATTACAAGTGTAGCAATAGGTTTCATGAAACAATTGAACTAATAAAAGACTTTAGTTTGAAGGTAGCTTGTTGCAAAGTAGGATTTGAAATTGACTGTACACGCGGACTCGCGTTCACGCTAACTGACTATTTTGCTTTGCCATTTGTCGCGGGTGAAGTTCCGCCTTTGGTAAGACGGCAAATTTTTCTTTTATTGAGAGAGAGGAATGACCAATGACTGCAAAATGCGGTAAAACTGTCAAACTGAGCTGAAATGAATTGGGTTCACATAAATTGGGTTAATCACATAAATAAATTTCATTTTTTCTTTCAGAGGGGGCGGGTGCTCTTGTTGTGTGGGCAATATAAGTTTCAGGAAAATGTGACACGTGCAGGATGAATGGGCAATTTACTGAAATGAGCCTGTTTATAAACATCATTGGGGGAACCTCATGCATTTATTCTGTCTTTCATTGATTCTGTGTTCCAGACTCTGGCAGAGCAGAGGGACGGTGTTTTCTGTCCTGCTGATTCTTGTGTTCTTCTCTACTGCATACTACATTGAAGGAACGCATCAGAAGGTGAGGCTGGTGTTGGGGAAACCCGGCAGCATACAGGCATCCCCACCCGCCCAGCTTCTATTTCTCTCCCAGTTTCAAGTTTTCATCCTTTATCAGGATTGTTATGAAAGTTGTTTGTGCCGAATCTTGTGCTCAGTTAGACCAGTGTTATCACTGGTGGTGATAATTTTACTCTGTGGGGGGAAAAAAGCCGGTGTTTTACACTTTGGGGGGGGGGGGGGGAAGAGAGTCACATGACCGAATTACAATTCCTGGTTGGAGTTTGCACTTGAAACCATGCTTGAGGGCTCCACGTTGTTTACGGTGCAGTTATCCAGCTAACTCTGGATAACTGCATCACTGTTCATTTAGTTGCAAGTCTCTGCCCTACATGTGCGGATCCGGGCGAGTGGGTTAGTGAGGGGGTGCGGAGTGTAGACCATTGGTCGTCCTTCCAAGTGTACTTTCCACATTGACCGTTGCACTTTCCTGCTGATTTGGTGCAAACAGTTTCTATTATATCATCAGGTAGCCTTGATGGCGGATCCACAGAGTTTTCAGCTACGTCTGCAGAGACCTTTAAAGTGACTCACGACCGCACCTACCCTCATAAACGATTCAAGTTTTGCCCTCGTGTTGTTTGAAGTGTATTTGGAATAACTGCTGCCTTGGGGCAAATGGGCAGCATCTTAAAATGAATCTCTTACTTTTAATTAATGTTTCATAACCTGCTATACTGGGAAATGTAGTTCTAAAAGAAGTAGGTTGCTTTTCTTATCATTCCAATTATTGCCCTTCTGTCAGTCTCGCATGGCCTAGTTGGAACCATCTGTTTCTCATCATCACTTCTTATCATTGTAGGCTACGTAACAGTTTTGATTGCATAAATCGCTCGGTTGTTATTCAGTACATGAGTACAGGTTGAGAGAAGATCTTGCGTTAAAAGGTCATGAAAGCGGTTCAGCCTCTTCGGTGATCAGCAGGCTTCCCGGAAGCATTTAAAATGGCGTCCGATATTTGGTTGCTGTGTAAGTTTGCATGAGATGCGATTATAGAGGGAAAAAAAAAAAAGAAAAATAAAGGTGCAGGCTGCCTATATTCCCCATGGCAGTGGTTATTCTTTTTACACGCATAAAAAAATGCAGCAGTCTACTCCTACAGTGTTTAACCCTGCTCTCGCTGTCCCAGTTCTGCACAAATCTCACCTTCACCCGGCACCCACCTTCTCTCTCTGCTGTGTGATACTGCTAATGAAGAGCATCATATGGGACACTTATTTTAAGCCAGTCATTGTAATAGGCAGTCAGTCTCTCTCTCTCTCTCTCTCTCTCTCTCTCTCTCTCTCTGTCGAGAGAATCTCTGTCTCCACTCTGAGGTTGTTTTTTCTTCTTTCTCAGTATGTGCAGTACCTGGAGAGGAAGTTCCTGTGGTGCGCCTACTGGGTAGGCCTGGGCATTCTGTCATCAGTGGGCCTCGGAACAGGTCTGCACACTTTTCTTCTTTACCTGGTAAGAGCCCATCGCCTCCTCTCTTATCTGTTCATCTCTGTGGACCGACTATGTGCTGTCAAAGATTTGATTTTTGGATGCGTGCGAATATTGGAAACTACACTTGAGTCTACAGTATTTTTGAGAATTAATTCTTGGGTATTGGAGAGAAACTCAGAGAAAGTTTAGAATTGTGCATTATGGGACTGTGCACGGTTTGACCACTAGGTGGTGCCATTCGCCCTTTTTTCTGCCAACTGGGAGTCGCTGTAGCGCATCCACTCTGATGTTCAGCTGTGTGGTGCTGGTGGGCACTCAGTGACCCAACCCTCTTGCGGAGGAGCTTCCCTCTGTCTTAAAGCCTGTGAAAACCCTCTGACCTTTGGCCCTTTGAGTCGAGTGAGTGCATCGCAGTGTGAGGGACCAGAAAGTGAGACAGGGGTTTAATCCCAAATCACCCACGACTCCCTCATCCCACCTTCCCGAGCCTGCGTTTGCGCAGGAGCCGCCGATTGCGATTCTGACAGAATCTGCATCGGTGCTGACTTTTCCATCTTGTTCCCCTGTACTGGAAACAGGACGTTTCTATCTGTTGGGCGTATATGCTGGTTACCATAGTGAGGGCACCAAGTGTCTTCGTGGATAGTGGCGAGAGCTTTCGAACTTCGCACGGAGGAGTGCCCTCTCTGGCTTCAAGGGACACTTAACGCTGAGCGATAGTCGGTACAGCGGTCGTGGTGGCGAGGGAGGGGTTTGGGAAACGGTTGAGGAAGCCACGCTAGTTTTCAGTCCTCTCCAGGAAGCTTTTGCTGCTCACTGACTGAGACGGGCGAGAGGAGCGGAGCCATTTCTGAGCAGCAGCCTGGGAGTTCGAATGGAAGCGGCACTTGTTTTGTGACTTTATTTCTCCTGCTCTGCGAATCTGCAATGCTGTCTGTATTTGGATCGTGGCATTATCTGAGGGATGTATTTCTTGCATACATTACTCTGTATGGATGTAAAGTGCCTACAGTCAGCTTTACTTTGGGGGAATTTACATCTACGTTGAGTAAATCTTGTCAAAGTTATAGCCCTTTGAAATCGTCACTGTCCAGCTGGTTTATGGATCTCGCTGTATACTTGTATGGTTTTGTAACAGCTTGCCCTGGGAAACTGCAGACCCAGTGACACATCGCCCTGTTACCGCCTGAGAGCTTCTATTTGTTTGACAAGTTGGAGCATCCCTTCTGACTCACAGCGGGATCATACTTTTCACGCAAAGTGCCTTTTTTCTTCTGTTTTTCCATATATGGGTGTATAGAATGTCTGAGAGATGACATCATGGTGGGCATGACATGAAAAAGTATGGGATAATTAAAATGTTTGTGCAGTGAATTGAGTTTGTTTCAGATAAGGTTTTTGTCAAGGCCTCGGGTGCGCTGGAGCAGACAGGAACTTCAGAGAGCCGTGCGTCTCCGCTCGCCTTGTTCCGTGACTCGAATAGCGATGGGATGCTTTTGATCAGCAGCGAGCACGTGCCTTTCGCGTGCACTCTGGGTAAAATCCGACAGGTGATTCCCATCCCGGGTCGGACGAGAGCGCGGTTCTGTCCAAAATAAACGCGCCGATCTCTGGGGGCTCGGGAGAACGGGACGTCTGAGGACGGCGCCTGAGCTGCGCACTGTAACAGGCCGAGCTCATGCCAGAACCGTTAACGTGACGAGCGGCAAGCATCCTGTGTGAGCGCTGAGCTCCCGCGGGACCGCTGTGTACCTCACTGTCTGTGCCGTCTGCAGCAGTTTTCTCTCTCTCTCTCCTACTCACTTTCCTTTGCTTTCACACCATCACTCTTTCCTTTGCTTTCACACCATCATTCTTCTACGCCTAATCCCTCTCTTCCATCCTTCTCATTTTCCAGCCATCCCTCCTCTTCTTACTTCCTCTCACTCAGTCTTCCCCCTCACTCTCTCTCCCTCTCTCTCTCTCTTTCTCTCTCTCCCTCTCTCTCTCAGGCTCCCTGTCTTTCCCTCCCTGTCACACTCCTCCTGCTCTCCTGCAGTCTGGATGAACCGTTACTCCTGTGGTGTTAATCATTGCCTGATGGTTGTTATCTGTGTTGGACTCTTGTGTGCTGCAGCCTCAGACTTGCTTGATCTCATGAATAAGCCCTCAGGAAGTCACGCATCCCGGACTGCAGGGGAATCCCCCTGGCTGAGCGATGTTCAGCGCCCCCCCCCCGTCCTGTCCTCGCTCCCACAGAAATCATTTCTCTGAGTGTGGGATGGGAACTCGGCTGTGAGACATTACATTCCTCTTCAGGGGTGTTGGCACACAAACATACGCATTCAAACTCGGACGCTCTCACACGCTGGCCAACGCACACGCGTCCATACACCCTCATGGACTAATACATACAGACACGCACATGCAGCCTGCACACATGCAAGTGCACAAACATGAAGTCGTGGACAGACACACAGATATGCACAAAAACACAGACGGATTCACTCAGGCAAAGATGCCTAAAGATGCACACACACAGAGTCCAATCGACACAGTGACACACACTTAGACCAGCACACAAGCAGAAATGCATGCAGACGGACTTGTGTACTTCATGTAATCAGGAGGTGACATTGAGATCAGGATCTCACTTGCAAGTGACACCTGTGCACAGAATATCAATAAAATCAGTAAAAATCTGTGAAAATAACAATGATATTTCACAAGACATTTTTTTTATTTGATTGTAGATAAATGATAAACAAAAAGAAATAAAATGCTTGTTATGCGAAACAGTCACTCTTGAAATCAATAAAACCTCTAATCAAATTTCAAGATAGCCCTTGCGAAATCAGTTTGTCCAGTTTTTATTATTTTTTTTTCTGTAAATTATTCCACAGTAATGGGGCAGAATGTCTGAATGCTGTCTTTTCAAGATTTGTATTTACTGTTGGAACGTATAGCGTCAGCCAGTCCTGAGAACGGGTTTTGTGAGTAGAATGTCTTGGACGCAGGAGTGCTGACAAATAAGCCAGTAATTTTTCAAGTAATCCTTCATGAATAAATAAATAAATAAAGCTGATCTCTCCTGACGGAGAGGGAGGCCAGCGCTCCTTCTGATGGAAGACGCAGTGATGGCCGCCTCACGGGTCATCAGTTGTAAATCTGAGAGCTGAGCAGTAGACATAGAAAGTTCCATATTTAAGGTTATAGATGGGTACATGTCTGTAAATAACACCACCGTAGCCCAGTACAGAGAGGAAGGTGCCTTCCATTATCCTTTTTCTACAGTAGAGTGGCAAACAAGACTCATTTCTCTACAAAAAACCAAGTTTCATCCTTAAGTTGTCTATATTAGTTGTAAAAGTAAGTTTGTCATCAATCCAGATGCCTAAGTATTTGTAATGAGGTACTTTTTCCAACTAGTGAACTTTTAACGTGTGGATCTGAAGATCATTGTTGACCTGGTACCTCAGACGCATACAGACACTGACACGCAGAGAGGCTCTCACGAACTCACGCTGACGCACTCGGGGGTTCAGTGATATGTACACCCACACACTTGGGGGGGCCGTTGCAGATGGGTGTGGGGGGGGTCTGTGGTCAGATTTGGGTGCTCGGACTGGTTTTCCGTGGGGAGTTTTGGCGAGCCGCACTCTGTACCCAGTCTCTCGTCTCTGATGTGGTCGCCGATGTTCACCACTTCAGCTGTGTGACTCGCGGCTTGTTAAAATTCCTCTGATTGTCATGAAAGGAGCCTGGAAAATCCCTCCTATAAATTGATATTTAAAGTGAAGTGCACTTTTATAAGTTCCTTTGGCTAAAACCATCTAGCAAACGATGAAATCATACATCGTAGTCGTGTTGTTCTATATAGTGGGACTCATCCTTCACCAGAATAAACTGTTCCCCCCCAGATTCCTTTATGTGTTATGAAATGATTATGGTCTGCAGGATATTGCTCCATTTACATTTTGAAAGGTTTAATAAAGGGAACTGTTCTTGCAGTCTTGGGGTTTCCCACATTAATGTTACAGTAAAGGAGCCTGGCTCTACTTTCTCAAAGATCAAAAATATTCCACTCTTCGCAGCTTGCATAGTGTGCAATAATTGAATAAGAGAAATGCAGTTCAAGTGCAGAGAATTCAGATCTTGCTTGGTTATGTTACTTAAGGACACTTCAAGTTGTGTGTTCAAATGAAAGAACAGAAACTCTGTACTCTGAAGGAACTCATTGGATCCCATCTCCGTATGATCTTTTTACTTTCTTTAATGCTTGTCAAGATGGCCGGATTTTTTAGCTTGACTGAAAATATCCTAATCATTCAGGACAGAAGTAATTAATTCACCAAAGCAATTGCAGTTAATTGACTTGTCAGAAGCTATTAATGGGCGTATTTTTCTCATCATACAAAATTTTTTTTTTGTTCATGTGTAATGGACCCCAACATTCATGAAACTTACACTAATTATCTCTAATTAAGCAGTAGACTTGATGTTTCTGTTTGATTACTTTGCATTAGGTTACTTTGGTTAGATCTTCCTGTTCCATAAATCATGTATTAGTTTTTGAAAACATTCCATTGCATTCTGTTTGAGCCTGTTTATGCTCTCTGTGACCGCGAAATCGATACCCTTGTAAACGTGTCAATAATGTGACCCGATCTCTGTCTACGGCCGGCTCAGGCAGTCCAATGGGACTTCAGCGTTCTGCCTCCTGGAGACGGCATCATTACAGAGGTGATTTCTGACAGCTGACGTCTGGAACCGTTTGCTGCACACTTGGCCTCCGTCAGGTTGGCCTGCTCTAGAGTGTGGGGGATAATTGGCTGAAATTCTTACTGATTCAGCTGAAACTGTCGCAGACAGTCACGGGACTTTGGGGAACCGGACTAATACCACTTCCTGTGCTGTCTGTCAGCTGATTTCTTGTTTTTGTTATTATACTCTTTATCGCAAAAACACCCCCCTACTACTTCTTCTTCTCCTCTCCTTTCTCTGGAGACAACGTGTCATCCTGTGCGGGTCCGGCCCTGGAGTCGTGCCCTGTGTTTTGGGGAACGGGCTGAGTCATGTTCGGCTCTTTTCTTCGGGGACACAGTTTACCAGCTGACTCCACTCGCGATCGCCAGAGCTGCCCGACCGTCCCCTGCTGAGATCTCTTTCCTCCCCTGCTGAGCCATCTCGTCCCCGGGTCACGTGATACAGCCAGACTGCGGGCTACCGCACAGTGAAGGTCCCCTTTGACCGACCCGACCCCCTCTGGTCTTCTGGTTTATGGGCTGGTCTGTGTGTGATGTCACAATGAATCAGTCCACTCCACCTGGTGGCTAATCCACATCTGTGCGCTATCAGATGTAGCCCGGGCCAGTGATGAGTAAGCTATTTTTAAAAGCTGAAACCATGTGAGTCTCCGTGTCTTTTTAAAGATAACTCTTCCCAGATGAGATACATGTGACTGATTTGGCTCTCTGAACGTGACCTGCAGGAGTTGCACAGGAAGGGTTTTTGAAAGGCAGCCTATCTTGTTTCTTATTGTGACGTGACGTCTTCTATTGATTCGTCCGAAGGGCTTTTGAGCTCAGTTGTCATGTCCTGTCTTTGTGAGTTGAAGTGACTCATTTCATTGTTTAGTTACAAGACAAATGGTTGTGTTTGGGTTAACTTTACACTTATTGATTATCAATGGGCCTCTGTGCTGTCTCCGTGCCACTTCATTTCAGTGAGAAAAACACTGCTCTCCATTTCTATGTCAGACTGCATTACCGTATCTGCCCATTAGCTGTGATTTAAAACTGCAAGTCTGGACTGTTGCAAGCAGGATTTGTTGCCAGGGAAAGCACTTCCTCAGAATTCTGTCAGTTTTTAGGAAACTGTAAATATTCCTCCACATAATCTTGACTAAATCGCTCAAACAGTGAGTCTTTTCACCGGAGCTTCAGAAATGTTTTTCATATCGATTAAGCAACCAAATTTGAGAAGATTTTGTCCAGCTCACTCTTTTCGGGGGCAAGTCATTGTTTCTTGCGATGTACGACTCTGTGAACAATGACTGGGCGGCTACAAAGCACGTGCCTCGTGCGCTGCGCTTCAATGTGGAATGACTTCTGGAATTCTTGGAGAGAACCCATTTGCTCAGGCATAGTGAAGAGTCTTGCCGTAAAAACAAATTTCTCGCTTATATTTGTCAATCAACTGCCTTATCACGTATCACTCAAGATATTTAACACTGTTTATAAATGACTCAACGTGTCAGATGTCTAAAGAAGCGCCTCGAGACACTGAACACAATGGCTTCTTTGAGTTTGAATCCTTGCGTTTGCTTCAAAGAGAATCCTCGTTCAGCGGTTGGGCTACAGAGGATCTGGGTTTTTCATCCCCTGCCAGGCTGCCACCGCGTCTTCCGCCACCGTAAAACCTCTCTCTGATACCTGCCGTTCTCGAGAGTATGCGGGCGGGAGGTCTGTGCGCTGCGAACAGACTGCAGGAGAGCGACTGGAGAGAGCTGGGGCAGGGCGAATGGGGATTTCCATGTTCTTCTCCGTCTCGCTGATTGTGAGGCTGGGATAGGACACCTGGCCTTTCTTGCTCTTCCGCTGTGCACCCGCACCCCCTTCCCTGGCACGCGCACACACATGCGCACACACACTATCACACATACACATGACACCCCCCCCCCCCGTACAAACATGGATATGCTCCTCAAGTGTCGCCGAGTTCATTTTTTTTTTTTTGGGGGGGGAGGGCGCCCCTTAGCTGCATGGGCGTTCTGTTCTCCCCAGCTGACCCGGCTCATTTCAGCCTGGCTGGTCACATGACTTCCGTGAGAGCTCGCTCTCAAGCGTTGCCATGGCGAGCGAGCCTCGCTCTCCCAAACTGCGCCGGGTCTCTCGGAACAAAAGCATTGAGCTGTAAATTACAGAGGACATTTGGCCGTTTCAGACCGGCGACCTTGGCTGCGTCTGTGACCTCCACGGCTGGCTCTCTGCCCGTCGCTGGAGCGCGGCGGTGAAACTGAATTCTGTTGTAATGGAACTTCATTTAAATGACCTTTTTTGTAGCCTGTATTCATAACTTGTCTGTAGGCTACCATGATGAATATTGGTTAGGACACAAGAATCTGAAGATTTTCCTCAGATCATTCTGCCATGATTTAAATCTCTACCGCTTATTGGAAATGATGCAATAATGTTTCCAGCTGAATTTCAAATGAATATTTCAAACTGATGGCATAATAAATTCCTCTGTGCATGATGTCTGTGTGAGAGGGTTTGGGGGTGACCTCTTAGGACTTGCATCTCAAGAGTTTGCTGCATTTTCGTTTGGATCTTAAACTGCTTTTGGGTAAAAATGTGTCAGGAATATGTGGTCTATCTCCAGGACATAACCAATGCGCAAAAATAACCGTGCGACTCGTCCTGGTACCCTGGCTGGCCAGTTTTGCAGGCTACATAAATGGCGGGTACAACATTTGTGATTTAGTAAGTTTAAACGACATAAGTTGTTTAAACCCCTGACCAGAGTGAAATGTTGAAAACCTGTTGTTGCCAGTACCTCCAATGCCCTGTGGAGTCTCTTGGCTGATTTTTTTTTTTAATTTTATTTTTAGACAGACAGCAAGGCTAAATGGCTCACTGTGTGACTGTCTCCCCCAGCAGACCTGTTTAGATCCTGGAATTGTCCTCTTTGGGGTCTCAAAACCATGTTCCCTCTGTTGATTTCTTCCAGACAGGAAATAGTACTGTACGTAAGAGGATGACCTCATTCTCTTGAGTCGGTTGCGGCGGATGCCTTCTATTAGACTTTGTGCCAGATGTGGGCATCCCTTTGAATCTCAGAATAGCTCAGTCTGGGTAAAACTTCTCGAGCCGCCTGTGCCCCCAGCGTCTGTGTTTTAAAGGCCTTGAGCCTGTATAGCTAAACCAAGTTTGTGAGGATGGCTCAGCTGCCACTGTATAAGCTCCTCCCACTGACATGCCAATCACACTCGCAGGTTGCCAGGCGCCCTCAGTGAGAGGCGCGCCTCTGTTCTGTCTGTGCTAGTCTCTTCCTGTTGCCTGGGACGGGCTGACTGGCTGACTAACTGTGTTCTTGGCTTGTGTTTCCCGTCTGCTGCCAATGTGATCGCTCACGTCTAATCCCACCAGTAGACTCGTGACCTGTGCTGTAACCCCCCCCCACCTTTTCACAAGTTAAAGAGGCTTTTGTGCTGTAATTTAAAAATGAGTTGCGTGCAACATTTTTGGGAGAACCTCTGTGATTCACCAGATTGCTACGATAAAAGGTGGGCCACTCAGCAAGCCTGTCTCTCAAATGGACACGACTTTTTTATCCGAATACTGGGTGTTTACATTAGCAAGAATTCACATTGTCTGGACGTGTGTGTGTGTGTGTGTGTGTGTGTGTGTGTGTGTGTGTGCGCGTGCGCGCGTGTGTGTGCGTGTGCGTGTGCGTGTGTTTACACTTGTTGTTCGAGAGTGTGAATGTGTACTGCACAGCTGTTTCTCCCAGTCTCCTGCTTTGAATGTGTTCTTTCTGGCTGTGGCAGTGCTGGACCAGGCCCTATACTGAAACATCCCTGATGCACTAATAGCCATTTGCCCTTATCGTAAGTGTTGTCTGGGCAGTGCTTCTTCAAGGGAACATTTACATGACGCACTAGTATCCCTGCAGTGGGTGGCCGTGGTTACTTTGTGCGTCCTCAAAACCGTAACTGACTAAAGTCACCGTTCGAAAGATATTACCCAAGAACCTCACATTTGAAAGCCTGGATGCAGGAGCGTGCTGGACAATGATCCATTTTCAGCTTTAAAATTGAGCTTCAACTTTTAAAATAAATTTTCAGTTTTGAAAATCCATATTTGGGAGCCGACTGTGTGAACGCATGTACTATGGCTATGATCCTGAGGAGCCACAATTTTTTCAATGGATAAAGGTCTCTATTTTTCTCTAAACCCTTAAGCACAGTAGTTCTTTGCTGTTTTCTGGCAAAAGATATTGAACTGTTGGTTAATGGATCTGATTCAAGGTTTTTTTTTTGTGTTTTTTGCCCTGACTCAACAGTCGTTTCTCAGAGAAGGAGAGCATGAGATTCGGCGAGGTGAGGAGAGGTCGTGGAAAAGGGTGAAAAGGATTTGCCAATGATTTTTTTGACCTCATTAAAGACGGGGTGAATATTGATCCATAACTATTGCCGAATTATTTTTGAGGCCTTTGTGTATTGTGTTTTTATCAGACTTTAATGGAAGCATTGTGGCGGTGAGCGCAGATGTTTGTGTTAGCGTGACTTGGCAGCACAAAGGCGTGCTGGAACATGCAAAATCTCAGCAAAACATCATCAGCCTGGCAAAACAGGGGATCGGTGTGGCTCACTGTGGCTGTGCCTATTCAAGCCAATGAAGGAAAACCTGAGCGTAACAAGGCTTTTGGCGAAACACTCTTTTACTGTACTGAGTGTGTGTGTGAACATGTCTCCGTGTTCCTCATAATTTCTTACGCGGGTTATTGTTTAAAAAGTTTTTGGTTGCAGTGTGTGCGGAATACTGCAGAGAACGATCGAAACGAAGCCGGCTGCTGGTTACGGCTCTGAAGAGCTGGCGAGCGATGTAGGAGGGGCCGACCTCTTGAACTTGGCCGAACCGTCATCAGATTCCTGCTCGTTTTCTTTGTTTTACACCATTTTACTTGCTGATCCTACTTAGTTTTTCGCTGTACTTGTTGTAACTTGGTTGCAAGAATTTTCTACGGACCTTCTGCATTGCTGCTGTGTTTAATGAACATTGAGCGTGTCTCTGTGAAAGCGGTAAAGGACTGCTGGCCTGCGTTGGGTGTATCTTGGTCACATGGCCGTAGTGCTGAGATAGACTCCAGCTCTCCCCTGCTACCCCGATCAGCAGTAAGTGGGTTGGATGGGTGGTGAAATTCGCTGGGGTGTGGAGGGGGGAACGAGATGTGTTCATGCACCGTTACTGTTATTCTGGCCTTTTTTCCGTCTCCGAGGTGATGTCATTGATGAGTCGAAGAGAAGATCAGAGCTGAGAACGCTGGGATAGGCCTGTTTATAGCGTAAAATCCTCTCCCGAGTTCATTCGGCGAGCTGAGGGTGGATATGGCTCCGAGCCACGGAATGCGGATTTTCACATGACAAAGTCGTCCATCTGACTCCTAATGTTTTTTTTTTAATTCTGATAAATAATGCATTTATGTGTGTATTAGAGGAGATTTTCCACTGCGGTCCTCTTTGAAATGAATAAAAACAATAGCAGCCCCCCCCCCCATGAATTTTAATACTTTATTTCAGCTCGGTGCTGACAGCTGCTTACAAGCTCACTGAAGATTGTCCTGGAGCTGCAGGCTCTGCTTGTTTTGTTCTTACTTGGCGCTCGATTTATCAGTTAAAGTATTTTATATCTGTTTGTTACTATTCACTGTCCTGAACTGGCTTCTTGAGGCTGGTGTGGGTCTGTGTTGGAATTGAAAACCACACAGCTGCTCAGGACGGGGCCTGTAGGCCACCCCCGGTCTGAGTTTTGTGGGATTGTGCGACGTGTGAGACTGTGGCACCACGGTTGTAATGTATTGCACACTCGTGTCCCTCTCCGCAGGGTCCACACATAGCTTCAGTCACTCTGGCGGCGTACGAGTGCGGCTCAGTTAATTTTCCTGAGCCCCCGTACCCTGACGAAATCATCTGTCCGGAGGAGGATGGCCTGGAGGGCAGCATCTCTCTCTGGACCATCATGTCTAAGGTCCGGCTGGAGGCGTGCATGTGGGTGAGTCCTGCTCTGACCGAGCATCCGGGCCGCACCAGCCCAAATCTCTCAGCTATTCCTCGGGTTTTTTTTTTTTTTTAATATATTTGGCAAAGGATCGTGTATGGAGGTGAATGGCCCCGGTTAAGGCTGCTTAAGGAGAGACCTGCTATCCTACAGTAGCTGTCTGTGTCGGTGCATGAATGAATATTCCTCAATCTGTGGACCTTTATTTGAAAAATTGAAATGACACCAGCATTACTCTTTGTAATTAGTCAGATTTAACGTGTGTGTATGTCTGTGTCTGGGTGTCTGTGCGCATCTGTGTGTGTGTGTGTGTGTGTGTGTGTGTGTGTGTGTGTGTGTGTGTGTGTGTGTGTGTGTGTGTGCGTGTGTGCGTGTGTGCGTGTGTGCGTGTGTGCGTGTGTGCGTGTGTGCGTGTGTGCGTGCGTGTGTGCGTGTGTGCGTGTGTGCGTGTGTGCGTGTGTGCGTGTGTGCGCGTGTGTGCGTGCGTGCATATGTATGCGTGTCTATGTTTGTGTGCATATGTGTGTGTGCAGGGCGCTGGCACTGCCATTGGAGAGCTGCCTCCGTACTTCATGGCCCGTGCAGCCCGGCTGTCGGGCGCTGACCCGGACGATGAGGATTACGAGGAATTTGAAGAGATGCTGGAACAAGCTGAGACTGCGCAGGTGGGTGGGGTTTCTCTTGTTCCCCGACTCGGCCCTCGTCTTCGAGTGCGGTGTGTGTAACGAGTTAGTGCTGCATTTCTGCGCTTTTTCTGTCTGCCGCCGCAAACCGGAGGGGATGTGTGAAACGGTCACATGACTCGCTGAAACTGTCCCAGTCGTGTCACGTGTCACTGCTCATGGCTTGTGTGCTGAGCCTGACTCAAATCTTTCTGAAATGGTGCAAGAGAGAGGTCTCTGAGCTCAGCAGTCTGTAGTTTCCCTGACTAGCACATAGTGCTTCTTAAAAGAGCATTTCCTGCCAGTTAATTTACGTGGGTAGTAGTACAGGCGCACACACACGTGCACACACGCGCGCGCGTGCACACACACACGCACGCACTCATGCTCACGCAGCTCACCTTGGAAATTCCACTTGACCACCATGTTCCTTTACGTTCCTCGTGGTCTCCGCTGGTTGAGTTCCTCTGAGCGTTGAGAGATGTGATTGTGTTGGCAGGAAGCGGATGTTCTCTTCTTCCTCTGAGATCTGGAGAGCCACTGCGGTGTGCAGCATCAGGAATGTTTGTTTCTATCATTCTCTATCTAACTCCGACTCATCAGCTGCAGTTTTGAAGCAGGTGTCACGCTGTTTTTAAAGTTGGGGCACAATAGGTCTTCTTTGGTCATTTTACCTGAAACGTGCTATTTAAAAAAATGGAGATAAAGTGCATTTGTTGGTTGAATTTTTGTAGACTGGAGCCAACTGACATGCAA
Organism: Gymnothorax reevesii; assembly: GCA_029721435.1. Taxonomy (NCBI): domain Eukaryota; kingdom Metazoa; phylum Chordata; class Actinopteri; order Anguilliformes; family Muraenidae; genus Gymnothorax; species Gymnothorax reevesii. Next base: position 168,309,026 of record CM056574.1, read on the forward strand.
GAAAGTGTGGACTCTGCATTCATTTAAGTTAACAAGCCTTACACCCCTCGTCAAAAAGGCATCACGTTCACCTTGTCCATTGTTTACAGCTTGATCCTGTGACCTCCCCTGTTATTTCCTTGCCCTGTAGTGCACCAGCAACAGGTGTCAGACCATGTTTCTCTAAAAACTGAGTGCAGATTATTTTGCCCTCTTTGGCGTTCACTTTCAAATATCATTTAAATTCATTTCTTTTAGGGTAATTATAATTACAATTGAATTGAACTTGAACTGATTTTGGCCAGTTTTAACGGTAGTATGTCCCTGGAGGTAGAGAGAAAGTAAGTGATGCTGACTCAAGCCCCAGGATTTTACACTCGGGCTCGTGCTGTCGTTCAGTGCTCCGATTCTCCCATTAGTCTTTTAGCACGATAGCCGCATCTCGCAATGCAGCCATTTCGGAGTGTGGAAGTCTGGCCCTCCAGAGCTGCTGGAGCAGAGGGGTGCAGGACAGGGAATATCCTAATGAAGCAAAGGTCTCTGCCAGATGGAGCACTAACTCTTTCAGAGCACCTCTGCTTGTAAACAAAAGTACAAAAGTACATGCTCTCGTTTTTGAGCAGAACAATATGCACATAAGTTAAAGGTTTTGTTACCCGTCATTGATATCTTGTGTTTATCAATAAAGCAAAAGCAGCATTTCCATCTTTGTATTTTAAACCCCCCCCCATTTGTTTTCACCACCAAGGAGCTTCATGGCAAATTTATTCATTTATTTTGCCAGATTCTGAACTGACCTGGAAATGAGTTATTTGGCCCTGTGCTTGTTGTTGTTTGAAACCTCAAATTAAGCAGCCAACAGGGAGGGGTTTAGAGGAGGTTGAGAGGTCGTATCAAGTGTCCCGTGTGGTGTGGGGTAACAGTCAATGGCTGCTGGGATACAAAATCCCCGGATCATTTGTCCTGTGGTTGGAATAGGAACCATCTGCTGGGGGCGTGTGCTCCACTCCTGTGCAGCAGTTTGCTGATCCCGCGCTGAGCTGTGGTTTGCTGGTGCTGGTCATGTGACTTCTCTGAAACACCCCTCCTCCTGCTATTTCCAGTAAACTGTCTGAAAGGGAATGACTCAGAGTGAAGCCTCTTTCCCTTTAATCAGATCTGGTTAAATACTTCATAAGCTGCATACATTTTTATTTTATGGTAATTATGCTAACATATTCTGGGATTGACAAGTTGATGAAATCATACGTGGAGTCAAATTGATTTTTGGCATCCTGCTGTTAAGTTAGACGCATGACATCTTCCTAGTGTTCGTGTCAGGATTTCTCAGTGCATCAGCCTTTTCTCTGTTTTTATTTTTATATCCCCCCCCCCCCCCCCCCCTTATTTAGATCAGCCAACCTGTAACCCCTGCTGGGTTTCATTAAGAAAAAAAGACCTTGTGATCATTCCCTTTTCTGACAGTCCTACATTGAACACACATGGAATAAGCTATTTATTTTTATTTTTGCCTGATTAAAGGTATCGTTTCAACTTACTAATTTCCTTTGTGGGCCTTGTAAGCTTGTTTAATGATGCAGTGTCTATACATTATGTAAATGGAATGTCCTTTTATTTGTTGACAAGTGTTAATATGCTTACTTCTGGGGCGGGCTGGGGGCTGGGGGTTGAAGTAGTGCTGGCCTGAGAGAGAAATGTTTAAGAGCAAGTTTTATTTAATAATAAAATTAAAACGAGTCCACTGATGACTTGTCTGCTACTGCCTGTTCTTGCATATCCTGAGTTTTGGGTGCACCGCAGTGGTAGGGAAGTGGTGAGTTTTGTTGCACTGAATGGCCTGTGATGGCCAATCTGTTTACGTTTTCTTCGTTTCTCCTACCTGCCCCGTGGGGACATGTATTGGACAGGGAGTCTGCGGCAGGCCTTTTAAGTGAATAAAGATTATTTTTTCACCTGATTTCAACCTTAACATGAAAGGACTGCTCAAAAATCAAGATACTTTGATTTTAAATTATATTTATGAAGTCAGATATCAGGCATTGCAAAGGAATTGTGTGGATGACCTGTAAGTCTTGTCATATTTCTCCCTGTGAAGGTCCTGGTCGAAGCCTCGTGTTGAAGCATTTAAAGATCTTATTTTAGTTTTTCTCTTGCATAATTCTGTTCTACAGGCTGTAATTCCATTTGTTTAGGTGATGAGGGATTAGGCAGGATAGAAATGGGAGGAATACAGACTGTGACTGGTCTTATTGTTTTTTTTTTTTTAACTTCATCAAAGTGACTTTTAATTTAGTCATCTTTCCCTTCTTTTTTTCTCCGACCCCCTCCTGCCATCGATGTGATGTCCCTAACGCTGTTAACATAAAAAAAGAAGAGAAAAAAAAAAAAACAAACAAAGCATTTGGACTCCATTAGAAAACCACACAAAATTCCTCCAGTGTCTGAGATCAAAGAGAATCAACCGTTTCACCCTCTCTATCAAAGCCCCATTGATTGGACTCCTCCAGGTGGCATTATGTTGAATTTGTGCCAGTGTGTGCGCTCCGCTAAATTCTTCACTTACGGCCTCCCAAATTGGCCACATCAAGTGATAAAAAACTCAATTTCTAGGAGTTGAGGAGTTGCATGCTTCAACATTTTGGCATCAATGTACCTTGGAACCTTCCCGTATCAGTCAGTATTGTGAAATGATTATTTTGAGAAGTAAGCATCTTACAGCCACTCAGATAAGGATTTTCACTGGAAACCATCAGTGTTTGTACAGCCAGTTTACAGAAGGCTTGGAGATGTGACAGAATTAATGGAAAACCCAAACCAATCTAAGCATTTTTTTTTTTGTAAAAAATATGATTTAGTTATTTTGTGGTGTATGGTTTGTATGTGTGCAAAGCCTGCTTCGGTTGGTAAAAATAAACATGGAAAAATCGTAAATGCTTTGTATGAAAAGCGTGGCATTGTGATGGTATAACATGATGCAGTAACCACACAAATGTTAATGGTGGGGTCTTCCTATAGTCGAGGGGAGAGCATGGGTTACTGTACAAAAAACTCCAGAGAGCAGCATGCCCTTAAAAACAGAACGTAGAATTTGTAAATTTTATCCATAAATCCACTAGCTGCTTCTTGCCACTCGGAGTGAAATTGCTATTTTTTTTGCGTGCATGTTTTTCAAAAATCGGGCGACGTCAAGTCCTTCCTGGTGTCCAAGTGGATATTCACACCAAATTTGGTGATAATCGGTTGAGAAATGTAGGAGAAAAATGTGTACATACACAGACAGACAGACAGACATCGACCTCAAATATATTATAAAATATCAATAGCCACCCAATTCCAGATTACCAAAATGGAGGCTTTTTGGACTCTCCAGGAATCCGTAATCGGGTGGCTGTTGAAACAGATTGATGGATATAATGTTGGTAAATCAGTGTAATGTATTATGCAAATTAATTTTTCAGCAAAGATGCTTTTTAATTGACAGGTAACTTTGTCCTTTTTGCCCTAATGATTATTTTTCCCGTGATATATCTTCTTCTTTTTTTTTAATACTGCAAAATCACTCAATTTCTCAACATTCAAAATGATTACTGTGTTTGTGCTCTCAAGAGAGACACTGGCGGATGGATAAATACTAATATTCTTTTAGCTGTTTCCTAATGTAGAGCCACACAATTTGGGGGAAACATCACTGATTGCATGCTAGTTGGTGCTAAAGTTTCCTGGGTATGAGTCTCTGTTATATTTAAAAAAAAAAAAAAAAAAAATGCACATTTGTAGCTAAGGATTGCAAATAACCTGTAGAGGTAATTTCAAATCCATTTTTGTAGAAGTTTGAAAGATTTTACATTGAAGGTGTCTGACCTGCTGAACGAATGAAATGGAAGTGGTTATTATTAGTTTGATACCGTTCATCAAAATATTAGTTCTGAGAACAAATCCTCAGTGTGATGTTTGTAAAGAGGGCTGTGATAAAATGGACAAAATTGATATTCCATATCAAGTGATGATTTCTGAGAAGTGTTCCTCTGCGGTCTTCGTCATTTTTGTTCTCCTTGCTTCTTTGTGGAATTATCTGAGTGCCTGGAAAACCAACATTTTTCGGTTAAATCCAGAAAAATATTTGAAAATTGTGAAATCACCAGGAACACCAAATGACTCGTAGGGCGTAGAAAAATATGAAGAAGATATTTCATAACCAGGGAGTGTGTAAGTGCTGTGTGTGTGTCAGGGCAGGTTTTGGAAGTTCAGTAATGGAAGAATGGAAGCCCTCTGCTGCCATATTATTCCATAGTATTATTTATGGTTTGTGGGCATCTCTGCTTTAGTAATTCTTTCCCTTGAAACCTTTTTTAAATTTGTTGATCAGCTTCATGGTCAATTTTGTAAGTTTACTGTATTGTTACGCATTTAATTTACGATTATTGCGTGCAACAATTAATTAGTTTAATTCTTCTAATAGTGAGAGTAACACCCAGTAAAAACTTAAAAATTTCTGTCTGCACAATTATTCAAGTTGGCCAGTTAGTTGATTTTTTTTCTTTCATGTTGAATTGGTTACTTGAATTTGTTTTATTATCAGACATGTCTTTGTAAGTGTGATCTTGTATTGAATTATATTTATATCTTAATTCTCTAACCTTTCATTTATTTTATATTGCACGTTATAAAACAATTGGAATGATCGGTTTTTTTGAATGCATATTTTATAATGATCCATCGAATACCTGACTTAAAATTGTCAAAAATTGTCAAATTTTTATTTAAATGTAAATATATTTAATTTAAATGTTTTTTGCTCATTTGACTAACAATAACAATCTTTTGAAAAAGACCATATTAATTGTATCAATTGCATAAAATAAAGATGAATATTTTTCTCAGATTTTTTTAATGGTTTAATTTCCTACCCTTGTGTGCATGTTCTTATATATTGGTCATATTTTGACAAACATTCGTTTGAATTAAAATCTCATAAACTATTTTCCTTCATTATCCTGTTAGTTACATTATTACACGGGTTTTGTGTTTTCATTAGTATATACTGTGTAATTAAAATAATTTCACTATAATGAGAAATTGCAAGATGTTTATGTATTTAATAATTCCTTTGTTTTCTTTTTTTTATTATTTTAGGACTTTGCCACCAGAGCAAAACTTGCAGTACAAAACATGGTGCAGAAAGTGGGGTTTTTCGGGATTCTCGCCTGTGCCTCTGTAAGTTTTTATCTCTTGTTTATCATTTTTAAATTTTTTTCTGAAGAGAGCTGACTCTAACCCTGTCGTTTATCATTCCACCCAAATTTATCTCCATATTAGAAAAAAATAATAAGCCATTTTGGGTCAATTTTTTTATCATTGAATTATTAGAATTGTTGGAGTTTTAATACAGCTCCTGACCACTAGAATTTATAATTTTCAAGCGTAATATTTTTGTTGGCGTAGGGCCTTACTTGTAAATGAAAATGAAATTTATAACTGAAATGATCTCTTATGATTCGAAGTGCAAGTCTAGAAATTATTTCATTTCTAGATCTTTAAATTTTTTTTTTGCTATATAACTGATGGTAATGATATAATATCGCTTTCAGATTCCTAACCCTCTGTTTGACTTGGCTGGTATCACTTGTGGACACTTCCTTGTACCATTTTGGACCTTTTTTGGGGCCACCCTTATTGGAAAAGCAGTCATAAAGATGCACATCCAGGTATGAGTTTCACTGCCAAAAGGGCAGTTTAGTACTTTCACTATTAATCATGAATTACTCTCAATTTAATATTCCTTGCATCAATGATAGTTGAAGCTTTAATGATGGCTGAGACTTTGGGTTGGTAATCAGCTCTGTATTGATGACACCCGTTTGGGTCCAGAATCAGGCTTGATTATATAGTTGCCTAGTTTTAGTAAGGAAAGTCAAGGAATTGAAACCTTGAAGAATATTTTGCACCACAGTGCGGACATGGACAAAGTGGTGTTGAGTTTAACAATGACTCCATTCAGAGTGAGAAATATATTTCCCCCATATATTTTACCTGCAGTTTTTGTGTCACAAGATACAAGTTGTTCTCTCACTGCTCTGAAGCAGGAAGGGGGGGGGGGGGGGGGGATGTTTAATGAAAGGTTGATGAGTCATTTGACAGATTTTGTTTCTCTGATTGGTGATTGGCTCTCACATTTCCTTTTGTCCTGTCCTGAGCTCTGACTCATCAGGTTGTAGACGGGCAGAGAGTGTGTGTGTTTGTGAGTGTGTCTCAATGCTGTAGACTTGGAAAGCGATGCTTAGTACCAGCCTGTGATCTCCTCTGTGTTTACCCACCCCTGAGGACTCACAAGAGCTGAGCCTTTGTGCTTTAGCCCTTGTGCATAAGAAAATACGCCCCAGGTCCCCCCCAGAGGTCTTCAATTTCCTGTCATGATTAGCTGGCAGACATGTGTCATGATGCTCAGTCAGTGTTAACCCCCCACTGGAGATGCCGGCCCCTACATCTCTGCTCACGTCCACCACCAGAACAGAGATATGATGGAGTATTACTAATGATGGCTCGCAGGAAAATGGCTGATTATCTGTTTACATCCTGTCTGTGTTTGTGACCACTATCTTGGCTCTTTCCTTCACTATCTTGGCTCTTTTTTCCCTTCCCACAGAAACTGTTTGTGATCATCACGTTTAGCAAGCACATAGTGGAGCAGATGGTCTCTCTGATCGGGTGAGTTACTCCACTGTTGGGTCCTCAAAGGTTGCTCAAATGCTTAAGAGACGGTTGCGAGAGGCCGGCATGAAATCATTAGTGAAATAAGACGAGTGCGAAAGGATTCATTACACATGCACTTTTCTTATGAAGAGAGTTGGTAATGTAATTCAGTGATTGGTCTGACAACTGGTTTTGACTAATCATTTATCATTTTTTAAAATAATAATTTTCAGTGTTTCTCATTTATTCATTATTGTGGTGCAATTTGTGCTCTGATAAATATTTGGATTATTGCTGATGTGACGCAGTGGTTTTCTCAGAAATCCCAGTTGTTGGATAGCAAATCTCGTTTTGTCTGTAATAAACAATGTTGTTCGCAATATGATTGCGTTCCGGCAAATGCACTCTGATAAAGCAAATCTGCTGCCAACAGGTACACTTAAAAAATAAAAATTGGAGCATTTAAGATCAGTGCTGTAGTACTTCCTCAAACCCCAGCCCCCAGAAAGTATACTAAATTGTTATATCTGTTACACATTATTTTATTGTGTTTGTATATGTATTCTAAAACATTTTAACACAAAGGCTTTTATTTAAAGTTTCTAGATATTATATAATTTAAAATAAATGTGCAGGGTGCAAAAATATTGTAAAATGATATGATATTGTTGAACAACTCTAGTGTTATAGAACAATACTACATTACTTACCTGTTTTGAGTATCTGTAGAACTCTGTTACTTTTGGGCAGAGCAAATATGAACATTCTGGTGTTTTCAATGCATACAATAATTAATAAAATAAAATAAAATAAAGAATAGGCATTTTTAAAAAACCACAGGGACAAATCACCGCCTTGTAAAACTGGCTACCAAGTGTGAATATGAGTGAGCAGAGAAAAGTTATTCAATGACAGTGAAAATGTTTCTTTTCCTCCATTGCCCATTTCATTTTTACTTTCATTTTTTTAGATCAATGTAATTATCAACTCCGAGTGCTCAGGCATCCATTTTGGTATTTGCCCACGTTGCCAGATGCCCAGTCCATCACTATCTTAGGATATCTTTGCTAAAAAAAAATTCTTTCTCTTGATGGGACAATGTTAGGATTTAAGCCTGGGAAACAGGACTTTCAGAAATAAACATCCAAACCATTTTCCATTTCTTGAGAAGCATAAAGTCCAGAAAAATGTTTTATTCTTAATTGAACATTGAGAACTTGGCGCAGAGACCTGCCATCTTGGTCAGCAGCTTGACTTTTTGATGTAGGATTACTCTTGACTTATTTCCGATGAAGAATCGCAGATTTAATTTAGCCCATTGGAGAATCAATATCAACACATTGCCAATAATGATTAAGATGCGTTTAATACCAAGGACATGCAATACAAGGTTATAATATCAGATTGTCTGGACGGAAATTATCCACGTCATTAATTGGAAACGCTCAAGACAGCCTTGCAGATACTAACTGGCGCCATTTCATATGGCTACCATAATGCTACCATACATTTCCTTGTCATTCTACCTATTACATGTGCTAGAAAATGCCATATTACTTGCAATAGCTTTGTGCTTTCGTAATACAATGCAGAAATGTAAAAAAAATAAATAAATCACTTCCACGAGACTGTATTCAGCAGACAGATCACTGGCAATGAACTTGGCATTTTATATTCCTTTCAGCTATGAGGAAGTTCATGCTGTATGGAAAGTTGATATTGTGTTCATTCGGCTGTTGATTAACAAAAATGAATGGCATTCTTTTGCTTCAGTAATTTTTAATGCCACCAAATAATACACTAAGCCAGTCAGGTTGGGAACCCTTAGGTTTATAAATATTTCTCCTTGTTGCATTTTGGGTTGTTTGAATGTATGACCAATACAGTTTTACTGTACCTGAATTTGTCGGCCAACTTAAAAACAACTGCAATTCCCGGGATTCTCAGGATAGTGTCCTTCTCTTTTGGGACAGGGAATGCCCCCTTTTCTGGGAAAAAAAATAAAGAAAAATTAGTCACAAGACGATATTGGCATTGGCTTGGGCTACTGTATGATATCTTCTGTGTAAAGACCAAAATAAAAATATTTGAACACATAATAAGCAATAACATAACCAACAATCTTGCAAACAGTCTCCTGATACAGGGTGAAGATGGCCCACATTTGTAATTACAGTTCTGTGCAAAAGTTGTGGGCACATTTGACACAATTCTGTGAGGCAAAGATGTTTCCAAAAAACATTTAATTTGTTTCTAAATATTGAAAAATGTACTATAAAATGCTGGGAACAGTTAGTTTCTAACTCAGATCAACATTTAGTGTACCTGGCCTTTGCCAAAAAATCTGGGACACTGTCCTAAAGTTTTGTATTGATTATTGGCCGTGTGGTCTGCCTAAGCGTGTTGGAGAATATGCCACAGCTCCTCTGCAGGCTCAGTCTCTCCCGAGTCTGTGTCCACAGGTGTTCCCACACAGCCTTGTTGATGTTGGGATCAGGGCGTGGCATTTGTATCAACTGTATTTTGTAAAAAAAATCTTACAAAGGAACCTTATATTTAATTAACATTTTATGATTCAAATGTGAGGTTTATCTACAGCACTACTCATACGGAAAACAAAAATAAACACCCAACACGAAATTTAAATTTTAAAAAATTTAGGGTGCCTAAGACTTTTGCTCATTTCTGCAAGTTAGGCGGTTAAAAGGCCTATAATCCGCTCTCGATTCAGAGCTTTCGCAGAGTAAAGCGGAGCGCAAAGCAATTTTAGAATTCAGCTTTTTCGTTCTCGTTTACATTGGCTGGCTTGTGCTTATTGGCTGCCTCAGTATCACCTTGGGTTGGAAATGGTTTCATTCTGATGGTTTTTTTTTTTTTTTTTTTTTTTTTAAATCTTTAAAATTAAAGAGAGATGATTGCTCAAGTTTTCACGAATTGATGATCTCACTTTGTTGACTGGGTAGTCTGCTGTTTTGGTTGTGGTGCGCTGTTATTGGCACAGAGATCAGAGGGGCATTGTGCAATACCTGTCCACTAGGGCTCCCCCCCCAATCCCCCAAGACTGCCAGTCCTGGAGTCACTTGGTCATGTCGGACTTTTTCATGAATCTGATTGGTTGCCAATTTGTCAATCTGCCAATCTGCAGATCAAAAAAATTTTTTTAATTATTTTTTTACATTTTTTATTTGTAGAAGTAGGGGAATGTCGTTCCCTTGTACTCCTCATTTAGCACAATCCAGTTAGAGATTGGTGCAACAAATAAAGGTCAAAAACTGCAAAACCTTTTTGAAAATAAACTGCCTACTCATGACCAATACATACAGCATATCCCCGGCAGCTTCAGCAAGTTTCACCTTGATCGTCAGATCAAAGCTCAAGTCCCAGGCCTCAAACTCACTAACAATATATACATTTCTATTGGTGTCTGATGCAAACCTGAGCTCTAAATGCAGTAATAAATCCTGACATTACATGTCCCACACATGTTGCAGGATTAGCAGTCATTAAGGCTGATCATCGATGTCCTTCTTTGAACTGGTTCGCTGGTGGCTGAACCCTGCTTGGCTTTTGCCAGAGTTGAAGTGATTTTAAATGATACAGGTCTGTCTTGTGTGGATGTGAGCGCACGGGGCAGTGTTGCAAGATTTGTAGTATAAGCAAGATAAAGAGGATTTCCCGTTGCACCTTGAACCAAAGGTCCAATCCAAGGTCAAATTTTGTATGGACTTGTGCCATTTTGACCTCTGATTAATTAGGACATTATTATCCGATTTTGACCAAAATCAATAGGCAACGAGACCTCACCCCTGCAAATACGTACGCCAAATGCAGATCAAATTTGTCAACAATGGTGGCCTGCAGTTGGATTGCAAGAAACCTCATTGGATGATGCAGCGAGGGATATGACAGCGGTAGAAGGAATGTGAAACCATAATATCCTCGAATTTGTTCAGGGGTACAATAATGTATTGAACCATGAGAACACCCTCACTTTCTGTGTAGGTTCAGCATCAGTATAAATTAAGTGTTTTTGGTTCGCAGCTGAACAATTGCTGCAATGCAGCCTCTCGTGCTGAAATGGATAGTGCCATTGCTTACTTTACACTGCCAGACAAGGTCTATTTAAGTGACGTTTAAATTCCACTTGGGCGGCAATTTCAATTGAGAAATTGAACCCAATTATCAACCAAATTTGTTTAATTTGTTGATTTCGTCACTAAGGGGGCAATTACTTTTTCACACAGGGTCAGTTGGGTTTTGATCGCCTTTTTCCTTTAGTAATATCGTAGTTTAAAGACAGCATTTTGTGTTTATTTGGGTTATCTGTCTAATATTTAAATTTGTTATGAAAAATGCTCTCGAATAGAGGAAATCGAGAATATGTCAAATTCTCTTTTCTCAGCACATAATGCCGTGTTAATGGGGCGAAAGCTGGATGTTCTTTAGACTTCATTATAATGGTGTGACATACTTCAAAAAAACAATGTTACTCTTCACTTAGGGGTGGTTTGCTTTGTGTGCAGTTTTATCTGCTGATGGGGGTGGGGTTTTCTGAGGCTGGTGCATAGATATGAATCGCTAGAACAGGAAGCCTCATTACACACCTGCTGCAGGGAGTGTCCCAGACGATGCTCTCACACACCACCTCGACGCCTTATCAAAGAAACCATTTGACTGGAGGTTTCAGAATTAGCAACATAGCGGAACCTTCTCTTGCCATTCAGTCATATCGAAACCAGCGCAAAACTCGGCTCATTCATCAAGGGCATTGAGAAATAAGAGACTCCACCACGAGGCCTTGACTGCATGCAGAAGTAAAATAGTACAGCATGAACATTTTTTTTTTGCAGTCTTTGTATCATTCTAGAGAAATCCAATATGTAACCAATTTTCTGAATCAGTAGGGAAGTGGTGAAATATATCGGAGTAAAATGTACCCGTTGAACCAGCTACAAGAAACTATTTTTTTTTCTGATCATCATGTTCAAGAGATCTTTTTTAGCTGTAAACATTGACACAAATGAACATCCATTAACTTATTATGGACTAAAGCCACAAGTGAAAATTACTCCCTAAATTCTGAATGTTTCATAGAAAAACAACCACATTTGGCAACATTTACTAAAAAAATTGCTCAGCCACTGTAGCAGGTTAAGACATGAAGTAAAAAGCAGAAGCTGTGATCATATAGAAGCCAAAAAAAGTCATCTATATTTTGAGCCTGAGTTTTGCATTCTTTGACTTGTTTGCGGGTTAATCCAGTAACACAACAATGTTTGGGCCTTTTTTCATTATTTCAGCTAGCTGAACAAAAAGACAAGAATGTGTCATTATAGCTTATTTTCCCTTGCAGAATGCACTTGAAACTTTTTCCCCCTGATTGAACAGCCTGACTTCCTCTGTTTTGTTTGTGGGCAACATGCTAATTGACTAGTCAGCTCTGGTGTGAAAAAAGGTCAAAATTTATGCATATAAATCCTAGTTTGTAGCTTGTTAGTTCAGTTTTGCATATGCAGATGCAGGACATTTTTTGGTCAGTCTCTGAGACTTTGTGTAACTTCAGTTTAAAATTTTTCCGCGCAAATTTTAATTACACATACTGAAAATATTTGTACACCTACAAAACTTTTCACACGAGTTAAACTACATTTATGTGCACGAAACGTTTTCAAATTTGCGACCGCGCTTACATTGCATGTGCAAATTATATTTCTGCGCCAAAACTTTTTCACTAGCTCAATACATTCAAGACCCAGTTATTTGCTTTTATAGTATAGTATCCTTTACAAATGATATACGTTCAGTTTTTTTTTTTCATTCATAAATATTTGAAATGCTTTTAAATTTATTCAGAAATCAGATCTCACTCAGCACTGTTACACTGAAGAACTTGAGTACAGCACATTGTTATACACTGCCCGGCCAAAAAAAAAGTCGCTCACTCAAATATTTAGTTGGAACCCCTGTAGCTTTGATTACAGTGCTTTTTCGTCTCGTCATTGTTTTGACAACTATATGCAATGCCAGAACATTTATCTTCAATCAGAAATGCCATAATTTTTGGCCGAGATCTTATCCTCTCGACATAATGGTTGAACCACTCGGTGGTCTTTCTTGAGCACATCCCAGTAACTCTTAATGTGTTTAAGGTCAGGACTTTGTGGTGGCAAATTTGTTTGTGAAAATGATTCCTCATACTTGTTTTTGTCATTCATGGTTTTCTTTGCTAAATACAAGCCAATAACTTGCCCGTTCTGAAATACTGTAACATCTTTTCCACCATCAAGGGATGTGTCTTCCGACATGATTTTTTAAGAAATGAGTAGCAATGCGCTTCATCAGTCAGGGTTAAAATGATTATTTCCAGCTGAAACATATTAATAACCGCAATAATGATCCAATTATAGAATTTGTTCATTAGTTTCCAAACGGTGACTTTTTTTTTGGCCGGGCAGTGTATGTATCAAGTTCACAATGTGTAAAATGTTGTACAGCTGAAAAACATGGCGACAAATGTGCTTCCGGGAACGTCCAACAAATCTTCCTTCTCCTATAACTCCCACTCACTGCTTGCTGTATGGAGCTTGGATCCTCAAATCTGGATCTCGAATCCCAATCCAGCTTAGGTTTTCTTTTATCTTTGAGTAGTAAATGAACACTTAAATGGAGGGCGGCAATCCAGCTGTACTTGGGCCAATAGGACCTTGATTTGAAAACCAGGGCTGAGAGGTGTGATCATCAACTTTGTCAAAATTTTTGTCGTCATTTTCAATAAAACGTGCATTAGACTGCCTCAATGCCATTCCTGTCACTAAGCTTCTCAGATATTTTTTACATATCAGTGCATGAGTCATTTATATAAAGCAATAAAAATAAACTTGGAAAAAACATTACACTTGATTTCCCTTGATGCAGATCAGATTGTCCAATGGGTTTTACGTTCATTTTAGCATTTGCACTTCAGCAAAAATATTTGTAAATGTTCACTTCCTTTTGGTCATATGATCTGATGCAATACAGATATTGCAGTCTTTCTTAATGGATTTAAAAAGTCCAGCCTCTCTGTAATCTGGAGGCTGTTTTAACCCATGAAAACCTTAGGCCCCCTCAGGAAAAGCATTCTAAAACCTTTTAAAAACTGAGTTTACTGAAAAACTTTTCCAAAACTGTTATTTTTCTGCCTCTGTAGCAGAAATAAAAACTTTGTCATTCATTGGAAGTTATTGCCTTTGCCAGGATCTTCATTCACAAAAAATGAAAGATGCAATGACATTTCCATAACTATTATTATTATTTTTATTATTTATTTTTGTCCCATGACATGACTTTAGGTTTTCATTTCTTTAGCCGTCCAATTTACTGCTGGACAGTGTATCACTCCTACTTTGTTCGCGTATGAATTTATCTCCATCACACGTCACAATTTACAAACACTGGCACCAGCATTATATTGTCAGACAGGTCAACCCCCCCCCCCGGCTTGAGATGATACTCACTCTTACGGAGTGGATGACCATTTTCCCGTCAATGCAAAATCTGGAAAACTCGTTAAAAACCACCTCCACCACCGGCTTGAATGTGCGTCTCGCCAAGACAAGATGTTTAATGTTCAAACTGAGAAACCTTTTTTTTTTTTTTGCAAATAATCATTAACTTATAATTTAAAGGCAGCAACACCTTGCAAAAAAGTTGGCACAGGGGCCTTTTTACCACTGTGTTACATCGCCTTTCCGTTTAACAACACTCAGTAAACGTTGGGGAACTGAGGAGACCAATTTTTGAAGCTTTTCAGGTGGAACTCTTTCCCATTCTTGCTTGATGTACAGCTTAAGTTGTTCAACAGTCCGGGGTCTCCGTTGTCGTTTTTTACGCTTGCAAAACACATTTTCAATGGGAGACAGGTCTGGACTACAGGCAGGCCAGTCTAGTACCCGCACTCTTTTACTACGGAGCCATGCTGTTGTAACACGTGCAGAATGTGGCTTGGCATTGTCTTGCAGAAATAAGCAGAGGCGTCCATGAAAAAGACGTTGCTTGGATGGCAACATATGTTGCTCCAAAACCTGTATGTACCTTTCAGCATTAATGGTGCCTTCACATATGTGTAAGTTGCCCGTGCCTTGAGCACTAATACACCCCCATACCATCACAGATGCTGGCTTTTGAACTTTGCGCCTATAACAGTCCGGATGATTCTTTTCCTCTTTGGTCCGGAGGACACGACGTCCACAGTTTCCAAAAACAATTTGAAATGTGGACTCGTCAGACCACAGAACACTTTTCCACTTTGCATCAGTCCATCTCTAAGCTCATCTAATGAGCTTTGGCTCAGCGAAGCCGGCGGCGTTTCTGGGTGCTGTTGATAAATGGCTTTCACTTTGCATTGTAGAGTTTTAACTTGCACTTGCAGATGTAGCGATGGACTGTAGTTACTGACAGTGGTTTTCTGAAGTGTTCCTGAGCCCATGTGGTCATGTCTTTTACACACTGATGTCGGTTTTTGATGCAGTACTGCCTGAGGGATCGAAGGTCACGGGCATTCAATGTTGGTTTTAAGCCTTGTAGCTTACGTGCAGTGATTTCTCCAGATTCTCTGAACCTTTTGACGATATTACGGACTGTAGATGATGAAATTTCTAAATTTCTTGCAATAGCTCGTTGACGAATGTTGTTTTTAAACTGTTCGACAATCAGCTTACGCATTTGTTCACTAAGTGGTGACCCTCGCCTCATCCATGTTTGTGAATGACTGAGCATTTCAGGGAAGCTGCTTTTATACCAAATCATGGCACCCACTTGTTCCCATTTAGCCCGTTCACCTGTGGGATATTCCAAATAAGTGTTTGATGAGCATTCCTCAACTCTCTCAGTCTTTTTTGCCACTTGTGCCAGCTTTTTTGAAACATGTTGCAGGCATCAAATTCCAAATGAGCTAATATTTGCAAAAAATTACAAAGTTTACCTGTTCGAACATTAAGTAACTTGTCTTTGCAGTGTATTCAGTTGAATATAGGTTGAAAAGGATTTGCAAATCATTGTATTCTGTTTTTATTTATGATTTACACAACGTGCCAACTTCACTGGTTTTGGGTTTTGTAAAATGCCCAAACGTCGCATCCGGACTGAAAGGGCGAACCACTCAAAGGTTGTATCTGGTCTTAATGGGTTAAAAAGGCAGTGTTGTCACGGCCAGTAAAAGCAGAGGTATGTCATCCTTGCATTGAGGAAGAGCTCTGAGATCATCTAATCAATGGGGAAAAGTGACCTAATATACTGGAAGCATTCCGATTCCTTCCGATGGTGATCTAATGGTGGCTCACAAAGCAGTCTGGTCATTGCAGTCTTCTACCTGTCATGAGAAATGACAAGAAAGCAACACTCTGTCACTTGGTACTGACCAATACCTCATCTTTTGCCGGAACTGTGATATTTCCTTGCAGTGAAAGTTTATTACTCTTTGAATGGAAGCATTGAGCTTTTATAATCATTGTTCATGAGGCTTTCCACCCATACAGCCTTGTCGTGTTCTTCGCATTATGATTTTACATACAGAATTTTCACAACTTCTAACCGCTGAAGTTCGTTATCTGCTGGTGCGGTTAAATGTGCCAAGTAGTGGCTGACGTGGAGTTTTACTTGGTGCCTGAGGCCGTCTTAGAAGTTTTTTGTGTTGGAACCACCGTTTAAGCAGATTGCCCTTTGTTGGCTTGAATGACCTCACTACAGGTTTTGCGGGAATGTTGTGCTTTGTGGGTAAAGCAATGTTCGATGGAATATGGGTCGAAAAAACACAGTGTGTGACTGATGCTGACAATGTGGTTTCCGATGCATGTGAAATTACTGTGTAAATTTACGGTTTGAGGATAATGTCTCAGGATGTCTTGAATGAATAGAGTGCATTTTTGAGCTCGAATCTCTGCGTTTTGATATGAGTCATTATATGGTATGATGGGGGAGTCGGGCTAGTCAAATTAAGGGCCTTAAATCTCGCCCTTAGACTAACGTCAGCAGACATAGCTGAATGGTCTTTTCTGTTCCTGGTCCCGTATGAGAAAATGACCAGAAGTGTATTGAATTACCCCCAAATCTCTCTCTTCTGTACAATTCCCCACCACCCGATCTGGTGCGACTTCTGATCGGACAATGTCCTGGTTTGAGAGGACCAATGCTTTCATTGTGGGGGTATGAGTGTTACACATTGCAGGCAAGTTTACTTAAGGATGGGGGTATATGGTTGTTGGACCCTGTCTTGCTCAGAACTTGGACGTGATGTGGCCGGGCTGCTCTGTTGGACATGAAGGCTGAGGAGCTCTGACTTTACACTGTGGAATCCGGTCTTTGGGAAATGAGCTGTTGGGTTGTGTCGGCAGTGGGAAAAGAGGGCCCATTTACATTCTGATTTCTGAGGTTTGCAGTACAGTTTAACCCTTTAAGAGTTTCCTGCATTTCCTTTGTGGCTACCAAGAGCAGCCTCCCACTGAGGGGCGGCCGTGTTGGGCGGAAGGACATCTCATTGGTTACATTTGAAAACAAGCAAACGGTATTTCTGTTTGAAGAGATGTTTGAAAATCATAACTGGCTTTTCCTGCATCTGTCTGAGGCATCTCAGATGAGTTTTTTTCAGCATGTTCGTCGAGTCTGAAGGAGCCCAAGCATCCAGTACAAAAAAATTGAATTTTAATAATGTTTGATATGAAAAAGAATAATAAGTGAAGTATAGTTTATGAAGTCATAATATGAAAGTTTAAACTGAATTATAGAAGTCTTGTTGGGGATTTTAATGTTAAAAATATGAAGGCCTATTGTTTCTATTTATCGAAGTAATGATGTTGCTAATTTGTACATGCTGATTTCCCACCTTATATGTTGATATGTAATGGAGTCTAATGCTATCTAACTTAACGGACTCCGTGATCGCCCCTAAACGCCATCAAGATTCTGTTTCCGTTTCTTAGTAACATGATTGTGTCATATGAAGGAGTCTACCACACCGGTCAGGAACGTGCACAGAGAGGTGCAGATATCAACACCGGACTGTTTGCGGAAACATGTCTCAGCAACAATGACTCGTACTTGCCTTCCTGTCCTCAGGAATGGTTGCCTGTTACCTATTCTGTGAATGATCTCAGACGCAGCTGTGTGTGTGTGTGTGTGTGTGTGTGTGTGTGTGTGTGTGTGTGTGTGTGTGTGTGTGTGTGTGTGTGTGTGTGTGTGTGTGTGTGTGTGTGTGTGTGTGTGTGTGTGTGTGTGTGTGTGTGTGTGTGTGTGTGTGTGTGTGTGGTGTGTGTGGTGTGTGTGGTGTGTGTGGGGTGTGTGTGTGTGTGTTGCTGTAAGTGGAATTGAGGTTATGGCTGTAGTCTCTGTGCCTATGAGGGCTGAATTATTCACTCATTCTGCAATGAAGTTAAATGTTTAACCCTCCCATTAGGCACCAGGTCAATTTGACCACAGTCTGTGTTCAATGTGTCTAAGAATATGGTTCACATACTTTTATCCGCTGAATTTTTTTCCCCCTAACTTTACAGGTAGAACATGAATTTAAGCTAAAAATATATATTTAATGTTCTGCACACAAGTTGTAAGCATCAGTGCAGTTTAGGTCTCTTTGACCCCTGGATCAATTATTATATAAAAAGTCATTTTTATCTCGCCTTTGTGGTGTTGCTCAAGACTGGGGCCATGTTCAGATTAATTTCTCATTCATTTCACATATGATCTCATTCATTTCACTATAATCCTGTAAATTCGATGCTTGATTTATAATGTGAGGATCAGGGAGTCGTGTTTTATTTACAGGACTATTAAAATGGACAATGTAAAGGCATAAATGAGCCGTGAGGAGTTTGGGTAACACTTTCAGTTACAAACATCTTATGTAGCTTTTCACTGCAGGGATCAAACTGCTCTAGACTCAAAATGGTTGATGAATATAAATAAAATGGGGGGGGTTAACTTGCTGCGTGTGTTCTTATTTGAATTACACTGGAAATTGAGTGTGGAGTGTACTCAACACTGATGGTGATACTCTTGCTTTGTGAAGTCTGAATTCAGTCGGTCAGTCAGCTTATCAGTCAGACAGTGTTTTATCTGGCAGGAAAAGTGCATGGCACAAGAAGATGAGTAATGGTCGCAGATTTATGACCTCGAGCTCAAACGGCTAATGGCACCAGCAGCAACAATGCGTTTCTAGCCCGTGACAATTATGGGAAATCGTTACATTTTCATGATCATTTAAGTCTGACAGGAAGAGCTGCCAGGTGGGAATGGGCATGCTGCGATGCTGGAACGTGCCTGGCCAATCATCAGCTGGCATTTTGCATAGCATTTGCAGTACTGTTGGTGCATTCAACCAAAGACCGGAGAGAAATTGTGAAGTTCTGTGTTTAGTCTGATTCCATTCTGCCAAACACAATTATAGGCCGACCACTGAATCCTGAGCAGAAACTCTCATATCAGACTATTACATTGCACATTTTTTAAGAGGTATTTGCAGTTCTACGTATTTGGAAAGAGGCTGTTTAAGTGCCGCAATTCCGACATGCGTAATGAAACGTGGATATAGATACCCACAGATTTTTGTTGAATGTGCCAAACCTCATTATTTTCAAATCCATCAGACTGGAATACCGAGCCAAAAATGGTGTACTACTCTGTAGATATTTCCTTCAAGATTCATTCATTATTTTAATATTTGATATAATGCAGTGAATTTGTAAATTTTGGCCATTTGGGCAGTATTTTGAGTGAAAGTACATTTAAAACTATACTGCATGTGATGTAGATGGTATACACATTTCAATCTTCAGTGAACTTGAATAAACATTTATAATATTTACATTATACACGCATTTATGCACAAAAATTATGTAAATTATTCAGTCTTTAAATAGGGGATTACCTTCTGTTATATCCCTTCGTGTTGGCCACAGCCATGGCTGGAGGGATTATGTTTTTGGGTTGTCTTTCCAGCCGTACGTTCGTCCGTCCAAACGGCCATCTCAGTGTTGTGAATGCGAATTCTGCAGGCATAATTCAAAATGCCCACTTGGACTCAAGGAGGCACTGATCACATTTTTGTAGCCAAAGGTGAAGGTCACTGTGACCTCTAGTCCGTCTCATTGTTTTGGACGTGATTTCTTCAGAACGTTAGGTGGAAATTTTAAAAAATTTTAAAAATTAAAAATTGGCACAAATATCCACTGGGATTCAAGGAAGAACTGATGAGATTTTGGTGGTCAAAAATAAAGGTGACCTCACATCCACCCCTTTCTCAGTCCCAACAAACTTCTTTTGGGCCATTTATAAAATCTGCTCACACGTACATTTTCACAGCTAAAAAACACCCTGTTGGGTCAGATTTGTCATTTCCAACATTTTCTTGGTGATCCTTCCACTTTCATCCCTCCATTTTTATGTTCTTTTTTTGGAGTTCAATAGACGTCCATTCATTTTCAAAAGATTTAATCATGAAACTATTATTAAATAATCATTATTACTATTATTAAGATTTGATAAGGGAGTTATCTCAGAAAAGGAGATGAAATTAAATACATTTTCAAAAGTATGAGGAATGTTCTTGAATCCACTAATGCACTGTATGTTGTGCGTAAACTGAGCAAGTGGCCGGGTTCTCACAGCTCATGGTCCCCTGGTGCACTAGCCCACATTTTGAGACCACTTTATAGAGCAAGGATTACATTTTCAGACTCTGAGCTGGTTGGTATTGGGTGGTATGTCTCATTGCAGAGGGCGTATAAACCTCCGGTGATGATACTGTGTGCATTCAGAGTTCATTATTTTATGATTCACGCTCAGAAATGGGGTAAAAATACCTAAATACACGCTTTCTGCTGGAGTGTTTCCCTACAGGTGCTTAAAACTGTACCCCTGTCTGGCAATAAATTATTTACTGGGAGTAGTAGGGATATCAGCCCTGAAAATTGCTTGGGTGTTTTTTTTTTTTTTTAAGCCTCCGAATTAGTTATGCCGCCAAAGCAACATGAAGATGGTATAACAGAGGTACACAAAGAGCAGGTGTGTCAGTCTCAAAAATTGCAAAAATATTTAAGGTGCCAAGGGAAACTGTATCGAGCATAATGATGACCTATGCCGCCATAACATCGAACAAGGGCAATAGAAAAGCTACTTTGGCTGCAAATCAGAGCTCTCTTTCGGAGACGGGCGAATATTTGCTAATAACCATGGAACCACTGCTCGAAAAATAATTTCAAAATTAAATAAATCCATATGTGAACCAGTACTGGCAAAAATTGTATACCATGTGTGAGCGTTTCACATTGCTAGTATTTATGGCAGTGGATTTGATTATTTGACCAACCCTTGTACATGCACTATTTTTTTTTCTTTTGCTTGTAAAAACATACTTGATGTTTAAATTGAACACCATTGTGCTTTCAGGGTACTTTTGAGGCTTTCAGGGTACTTTTGAGCAAATCTTACAAGAACCAAAAAAGAGTTTATAGTAGAAAAATGTTCTGGTGTATCTTCATTGCAGAGAGTGTATTGTACACCAGTGTCATCCTTGGCTAAGTTAAAGGTCACATCTATTCTTCAGGGGAATAATTTGTGTTGAAGCTGCTAAATTATCTCCGAGCAGTGGAACATGTTTATTCTGTCTTGCTCTGGATCCAAAATATATTGTACCACATACTACTTTGGTATCATTTCTTGTTTCTGCGGAGGGATTTTAAATAAAAAATATTGATTCAGTCATTATATCGGCAAATTTTGGAATCACCATAGCTGCCGCTACCATCGTAGATCCTTCATGTAAATGCGATAACTCAAACTATTCTGTAGATCCTTCTTAAATTTTATATGCCTAAATCAGGATGGAGAACTGGATTGATTTTGGGATTTGTATGATTAACAATAATGAATTAATTAACCATAATTTCCTGGAACACCTGAGGATCATCACATCAGCTGATGTCAGCAATATTGCCTTGAAAATTTGCCATTTAATTCTTTCAAATTATCTCTTATTGCTGAATACTACAGCAAAAATATTAATTAACAAATAATTTAAATGGTTTAATTTATTCCTGACCACTTGAAAAATACTGAAGTGCATTTTTCATTAATAATGAGTAAATAAAGGCAGGCTGAGCACATATATGATAAAGTTCAGTTTGTAATAATTTTATAAGTGAAAGTAAGAAGTAGTTATTAAATCTGTAAATTGACCTTATGAAAAATGGTCAACAGTATTTTTCATTATTAATTATACACATGGGTAGTCTGAGCATATTTAAGATAAAAATTGTTTCAGTTTGTGATTATTTCATAAGTTAAAATAGTCAATTTTGAAATGACCTCAGGAAAAAAATTGTCAAGTATAATTTCTATTATTGAGTTACTATGGGCAGTTTCAGCACATATATACCACAAAAATGGCTTTATTTATTAATAATTCAACAAGTTGGAGCACGTAATTTTTTAAGTAGCCATAGAAAAGATAGTTTGGTGTATTTTTCCTTACTAGTGGGTTAGTTTGGACAGTCTGAGTATACTTAAAATGAAAAAGGGGTTCTTATTCTTGTTGTCTCTGCTGTCTGGGGCAATACTGTTGCTAGGGGAGCTTCTTTTTTGGGGAGCTTTTGCGTGGGGGCTTTTTCGCAGATGTACCCTTTGCTGTCGGGGGGCGATGCATAGGCCTTGTTGTGATGTAGTGATTGTTCATAGCTCTTCAATTGATTTTCATTTATGATTAATTCTGAGCTCCTACCCTTGAGGCATGGGACACAGGATTAGACAATACAACCCCCCCCCCTCCCTCCCATCCCCCGCCTGGTTTCCTTGGGGGTTTTTTGTTTGGGATGGGTGGGTGGGGGGGCTGCTAACAGTTTAAGTAATTCCTAATATGGGCCGTCTTTTTTAAAAACACGCCTCATTTTTCTCTCTCTCTTTCTCTCTCCCAGTAGAAGGGGGCGGGGCGGCTTCTTTTAAAATGACACAAGCACTCAGCTCACTTCCTCATTAATTGGCTGAAAGCGGCTCTGGTAGGAGCGGCAGCCGGTGATAAATGTGAGAGCCGCACGGATTCATTCATTTCCCCCACGGCAGCGTAGCGCGCTGCACTACTGTGGAGGAGCGCGCTCAGAGCGCACAGAGCCAAACCCTGTCTGGCCTTTCTACAGCTACAGCGAGGGAACGGCTGCCACCTCCTCCAGCTCATAGCAGCTCCTCCTGCCGCTCTCTTTATTTCTCATGCTTTCAGACCGTTTCTCAGGATTAGCTGGGGGCTCAACACAGCCCCCCTCGCCCTGGTTTTGGTGGCAGCGTAGGTGGGGGCGGTACTTGTTGTGTTCATTGATAACGAGCTGTCAGTCGGGTGCGGGGCACAGTTCTTTATTTCCGGTACGGGGCCTCGACTGGGTGAGTAGTTTTGAAGTGACTTTGCTGTGTGTGCGTTTCTCTCTCTCTCCCTCCTCCCCCTGTTCCTCTTCCTTCTTGGGACCTGGCGGATGTACCAGCGCCGTGCCCAAGGTGGGCCCCTCTCTTCAGAAGCCCTTTAGTGATTACCTCGAGGCTCAGCGCGCAAAACTGCACCACCGAGCAGGGGAGGCGACACCAGCGGTGAGTACAGGACACAGTGCGCACCTCCACTTCAGCCTCGCTCTTTCATCCTCTTCTCTTTCCTGCGTTTACTCATTTTATTCAAAAGGAAAGTGCTGACTCATTTAATGATCTTTGGAAGTTTTTCAAATAATGTATTTTACTGGCTGAGCTATATGTATGCTTTTGTCAGTAAAGGGTAGAAATTCATAAGTTGAGTTCTTCTCATATTTTATCTTATTGTAAAATGATAATCAGAATAATGATGCTCCATCCTGTTGTCTTCCTGAGAATAGTAGATTATGTAATGAGAGTACATATACATACTTATATATTGTTTATTGTTTTTATTTTGCAAATTGGCAGAATTGTTCTAAATACTAACGTAGTTCTCGGACCATTGCGGAACTGTTGAATCATTGCAAAGAAAAAAAGTAAAAAAAATGTGATGTGTGCTGATTTCTTGCTCTGGAAGTCTTTCGTGAGAGCAGACATTACAGTAATTTCTTAATTTAATTCAGTGTGCGTATTCTTAAAAATGGTTAGTGAGCATGTAAATAGCCCGTCATGAGAGGTAATGCGCATAGGAGCGGCGCACGAGTATCTGCGCTCGGTGCGTGATTGTTGTTGAGGCTGGCGCACGGCGAGAGAGAGTTCTGGAGCAGGAGGAAGTGCTCTGGCTGAGCTGACGGGGTGAATGAGGAAAGCATTGTGTTATGCAGTACAGAGCGGTGAACTCGCTGAACCCCGTACCGGGACAGCGCGAGCCACCGAGCGAGCGAGAGAGAGAGAGAGGGAGAGAGGCCCTTTCAGGGCGGCCTCGCTCGATTCGCACAGTCACGCAGGCCTGTCTGCAGCCTCTCTGACGGGACACTTCCTGTCTCGCGCGCAGTCCCGGTCCGCTCCGGCTCGCGGGACACCGCACGGGGCTAATCCATCACAGGCGGGAACAAAGGGAATGACCTCACGCCTCACTCGCCATCCATCTTCCATCGGCTTTATATCCAAGTCATTTTTTATTATTGCTGCTATGTAGCGAGGCCGCGAAAGAAGATATTTTGGAGTCTGGTGCCAGTAATGCGAACCCCTGACAGTTAAAAGGGAACTGAGAGCTCTTTAAGTTTATAGAATAAAACATTCCAGTGTCACACAGAATTGCTTTTATAATATTAAATGTATTGCAGCTAAGAAACTGAATCTGGTGTCAGGGCATCTGGGCCTTTTTTCTTTTTTTTGACATAAAGGCTGGAATTATCCTCTTTGATCGTAGCTGTGCTCCAGAGAGTTTAACGTAGTGACTAAATGTCTCCGCTGTCTTTCTCTTCGCAGGGGGAAAATTGGCTGTCCTGGGTGTTTGAGAAAGTGGTGATCATCATGGTGTGCTATTTCGTTTGCTCCATCATAAACTCCATGGCACAGAGTTACGCCAAGAGGAGCCAACAGAAGAAATATGCCGAGGAGAAGACGCAGTGACTGCCCCTTCAGCCGCCCGTCTCCTCGCAAACCACCCAGAACACTGACTCTTCCAACTGTTTTTGTTTTATAAAGAAGCTGAGGTTGCGAAACTGGTAATATTTTAAGTCTGGGGGTTTATATGTTCTTTTTTTTTTTTTTTTTTGCCACTGGGTGTGTGTACATTTGAACTCTGTTGTAAGTGAATGATACTCATGTCATTAAGCAGTTTATCTGCGTCAGAGTGAATGGCTGCTGGCGCGGGTATTTGTTGTTGCAAGGGCTTATGCAACATAGCGAGTGCTGCTTCAATCGAAGTGAACACTGTTCTTAACCGACAGACTTGATTTCTTTTACTTGACCGCGATGTGCAACTGTAGAGATGAGTTTGGCTGATTTGGATCGTCGGCGCTGCGTTCTCGTGTCGCGCACTGTATGACCATTTTGTTTTTCAGGGCTTAAGTTCATTTTTGATTAATTCCATTTATGTGCGTTTGTCTCTCTGTTCCTTTGTCTGTCTCATTAGGATAGCAATAGATAATCGGATAGACATGGTATTTATACAGTTTGCACATCCTGTAAATACTTCTGTTCTCGGCTGTTTGGTTGCGTTTTTGTTAAGTAATACCACATTTAATTTTGAACCAAAAAGAAAAAAAAAGGCTTAATTCATTTGTAGTTGTACAAACAGTGCTGCTATATTAATGTCATTTTTAACTTGCAAATTTCAACTGGACTTTGGTCAGAATTTATAAAATTGCCTGGATCATTCCCTGTCTTGATTTGTCCATTTGCTTTCTTTATATGAGCTGTTATAACTTAAATAATCAACGCCATGTAGTAATTCGCCAGAATCCAACATACAAAATTATGTTTTTAATTATCTTTGGAGTGTCGTAGCAGGTGCATGCATATCTCTACATTTTATGGTCTGCTAGAGTTTAGAAGTATGCATGACTAAGTTTAAC
Source organism: Gymnothorax reevesii (assembly GCA_029721435.1). NCBI lineage: Eukaryota > Metazoa > Chordata > Actinopteri > Anguilliformes > Muraenidae > Gymnothorax > Gymnothorax reevesii. The sequence continues at coordinate 168,334,693 of CM056574.1, forward strand.
TGGCAGCCTGGATGTACTGTACTATCTCATATTCTATCAGCCAGGTAAGTATGGTGTTGATGTTATCCAGTTTTTGCCTGTTGCTGCAAAAATCTGTAATTATGCAATTTGGTGAATTGAAGGCTTGCATTGGGGACCTGTTTCCTGACTGTTTCCCAACTTGTGCCGCAGTCTTCGAGTGCCTGCACCATATGATGTCCTCACCACTGTCTGCTTATCGGAATATGACAGTATTAACTGCTCTTGAAAGGGTCCAAAATGTAATGAATTTACTGCCTGCCATTTGTGTGAAAATCCGAGGGCACGGGAATGCTCAAAGCAAGTCCTTGACCTCGAATGAACCGTAGCAAGGAGCTCGCTGACATTGTGGAACACTTAAAAAAAACTTTTTTTTGTTTCTGTGCGTGTATGCTTAAACAGTTTTGTGTGTGTGCGCGCGTGTGTGCTTGTGTGTGCGTGTAAAATTCATCTGCTGGTTTTCACTGTATGACAATGGAATGGATAATGGGCGATGGTGTATCCAGAATTGACCACCCCTCTCCCTTTCTGTCAGGTAGCTTATCAGACTGGTGTTGGCTGTTAAGTTTAGAGGCGACAACAGTCTGTAGGCTGTCTGACATCTTGGGCTCTTTCATCCTGTGGTCTTCTCATTCCTGTGATTAAATGTAATGCCGGTGCTTCTCACGTTAAATAAAATGAAAGTGTATCTAAAGCTAAGCATTCGCATTTCTTGGTCTTCATACGGGTAAAGTTATATAGGCTCAAGTTTAATAATAGTTATTGTTATTAACGTCGGATGTGTTACTGATTCATGATGCCTGGAAGTGGATGCGTCTCAAAATTCTAGAGAATTTCTGATCGGCCTTTCCTGGCAGTACAGGCATTTAAATGAACCTGGCCAGTTAAAGCACGTCATTTTTCCCCCCCATCTTTGCTTTTTTGTGGTTCTTGAGGTGGACATCGCGTGCGCTTGTGTCCTCTTTCAACGGCAGATCTGCAGCAGTTTGCAGTTTCAATTCTTATTCCACTTCAAGTTTTTTTGAAATTTTTTTTTTTTGATTTTCCACTTGTATCACGTATCAAGAGACTTTTGGCATTACTTTTAACGGCTGTAAAAATGGCGTAAGTGAAAAAAGCTTTGAAGAAATATGCTTTATGTTTTCTGGACAGCGAAGATGGGGAAGTGTTTTAAAGTAGTGAGGCTTGCGGATTAATCCGGTATGGTCAGTTTCTCTCTTTGTTTTTGCGCTGGTTGTTTCGGGGACTGTTTGTCTTGGCAGCTCCCAGCACATTCTGTTCTACAGCGAAGATCCCCTCTGTGCCCCTCCTAATCTGTTCCTGTGCAAATGTGCAGGCACGTGTGTGCGTGTGTGTTTGTGTGTGTGTGTATACACGCATTTGCTTGAATGTGCACGTGTCTTTATCTCCTCATACATTTGCATACATATTCCATCAAATAAACAGTTGCTCATTACCTGTGTTGTCTTAGTTTTATTTCATGTACTGTGGCTGCACTGGTGCGAACTTGGGCCCTGAAGCAAGGTGCTAATGGAGGTCTTCATATTGGAGTAAACTTTCCAGACCTGTGCGGAGGTTTGTGTGAGAACTTTAGCATGGAGGAGGAGGGAGTTTGGAGGACTGAGCAGGAGAGACATCATGGTTCAGTAGCATGAAGAACTTCTGGGTTACTGGGGTTTGACTCAAGTATGTTAAAAATGAATAGATAACTCTGACAGATCATTTAGTATTAAGGCACACTTCCAGGTTGAAAGTTCTGATGCACATTTTGATAATAAAGCGCCATGAAACTATTCTGTCAGAAATTGTTGGTTATTTTGCCAGGAGACAATATTCAGCCCATCAGTGCAGTGTAACCCGTTTAAAGACGTGCCAAAGTCACATTTCATTACAAATAAACAGGGCAGAACCACACATGGAGTGGAGCGGTCCGTCCATCCATTATCTAAACTTCTTATTCATCAGAATTGCGGGGGAGCTGGAGCCAATCCCTGCTAACTCTGGGCATAAGGCAGGAACACATTCTGAACCACTATCCAATCCAGTACAGGGCCCTCACGCCATTCACTCACACTCTCGCACATATTGGTGATTTAGTTTGACGCGCATGTGCTTTTCCAGTGGGAGGAATCTGGAGTAACTGAAGGAAACCCACGCAAACACTAGGAGAACATGCAAACTTCACACAGGTAGGCCCCAGGCCACATTCAAACCCTTAACCTGGTTATGAAGCAACATGTAGTGCAGCTCGCTGTGCTGCCAATTTGAACCAGCCAATGAATTCTAATGAAAACAAGGCTACGCTTGTTAACATTAATGTTATTTTCACTTGACTTTGTCCTAAAATACAACATGGAAGTGAGCTGTTTATTTACATTTTTCCATATGCATGATATTTTAAAATACATGAAGTCAAACGGGGTAAAAATGTGTTTCATGAGCCGTCGGGGAAATTCAACTCTAATGATAAATTCTCGCCTGTCGTCAGGATTAAAGCATTAATCAGTCTTTCCGATTCAGAGACTGAATCCAAAGTCAACACTACGACGGTGCAACTCCTTCGCAAATGAGAAGACTTGACTTCTGAAAATTACAAGCAACAAGAAAATTCTTGAGACTGCCAGAATTTCTGGATTAACTTGGTCGTTTTTTTTTTAGATTAATGGATATACTCTATTGACCACATTCCAAAACTCCAGTAAAGCCATTATGTTCAAAAAAAATTTCAGTTTCAGAAAATCATGCATTTCAATGAATTACAAGGAAGGGATTTGCATCGTGTTTTTATGACCTCATCGTCTGCAACTGCATCGTTTAAACCTATTAAGCAGACACTTATCTGTTGGAAAGCTTTACCCCTCTCCACTTGTAAGTCACACGCACTGTGCACATGGTATTGTTACGGGTGTACTCATTTGACCAGTACCAACTGGGATTGGCTTCGCAAAGACCCGTCAATCAGATCACTGGAAACCAGAAACTGTAAATTGCGAAAACGCACAGGTGCACATTAATTTCTTGGACACGAATGTTGGCCAGCCCATTAAAAATCAATTGACTGGAGCTATAGGTCATATAGGAATTCTGGAGGCGGTAGACATACGGGAATTCGGGAAATGGTATAAACACTTTTGGAGGATGATGTAGGATTTACATGCGTGATTATATTGCAGAGTTTCCACACTCTTAACAACTTGAACTGATCGCTTTAAAACATTTAGAAGCAGTAAAATGCTGATACAATAGACCTGCTTCAGGGGGAAACCCCAGACTGTAAATTGTGTCGACACAGTCTTTCTCTGGAAATTAATGACACTTCCTTATAATTTTACACATGCAGATAATTTGGCAGCCATCTGAGCTAAACCAGCTATTATCAGCTACGCTGCAGACACAGATCGGCCAGCATTACAAAAGCAGGTCCTCAGACTGCAGAATTTCTACCATTGCGCAACGAAGAGGAGGCCTGTTACAAATAAGTTCAGGTTTCTTCAGATAAATGATGACTCTCTGATCTTAGTCTCCCTGATACTGTTGTGACACAGTCTAGCACTATACATCACTCGGCGGTAAAAGTTATACCATCATAAAAATGTGGAAAAAATGACTGTGGCTTGTTTTTTCTTCTCCAAGGCTGGTTCACTCGTCGGTAGCTCAGAGTTAGAGCCGCGCAAGTCTCCGCTCTCAGACCCAGATGAGTTAGGCTTTCCGTCCTTACCAGAAGAACACGCAGGAGACATTTCGGTGGTGAAACTGCAAAGAATAAAGCATTGTGTGAGGAACACCGCAGAATAGCTACAGAAACCACCATCTACTGTTGACATAAACGGTGGCATCCGGTCACCACATGCTGAGAACGGAGTAGCCTAGCTTCTCAAAGGTCTGGGCCCGGCTTCACGGAGCGGTACAGCGGAGATGGGTGCATGTGTGCGTTGAATAAAATCCAAAATGGCCGTCTTTATTTCAGTCCATTTTCAATGGTTCACTCACAATCCAGCAAACTCCGTAACCCTGCCACATGAGGCAGAGCGCTGGTCTACCGTGCTGACTTGGCTGCTTCAGAACACCAGTAATAATCTGCACTGGGACCAGCTGGACCCACAGTCAGAGCCAAGGAATGTCCTGAACGACCATATGAATGGTTATTCCTGGTGTAATGGTGCTAAATGCACACCAAGCATTATATAGGTTGGTAACCTAGCAAATATTTCACGACTCACCACAATGGCACTTAGTCATTGGTCTAGGAATGTTGGATGCTCGGTCTGGAACAGTGGCTCTCTTTAATTGTCAGTTTGTTTGCATAACTGCACCTGTTTATAGAGAGTTAATGCACTTCTAAACATCTGAGTAGGAATATAGCCACTTGGCCTAATTAAAGAGGAAACCATAGCTGAGTGTTGAGGTCGGGGGGGGGGGGGGGGGGACTGCATCATCCGTAGAGTACCAGAGAAGTGTATGGAGGAGTGATGACCGCGTGGCCGCAAAGATCACAATGACATCATCATAGCTGCAGCGCTGGTAATGTAAAGAGCAGCGTAACCTCGGCCTCATGGTCTGTCTAACTTTTTTTGTTGTGTCTGGCGGCCGGGGAGGGGTGACCCCGATGGAAACCGGTCTTATGACTGTTTCACCAGACTGTTCTCTCCGGCTGCAGCCCCTGCGTTCTCACCGATGCTGGAAAGAACTCGGTCACGGCCCGATGTGTCATCAGCGAGCACTGAGCGCTGCTGGGAAGAGAAGCTTGTGCTGATTCTCTCACTGCAGCTCCGTTTCCCAGAAGAAAGCAGCAGGGCGACTGTTTTTAGACTTGCGAGCAGTGAAGTGGAATATAAAGAGAAGTCGACTGAATCTTCCGCCAAAGACAGAAGTGCCTCGGGAGAAGGGGGGGGTAATCGCCAATCTAAAGGTTCCCACGAGGAACAGATGATAAGAATCTTACCGAAAACACAATCCAGATCATTCGAACACACAGTGCACGTAAGGGGAAGTAGTGCTGATGGGGTGAAGGTAGGGTATTTCTCAAATACTGCTGAACCAATCCCCAGGCGGAAGAAGCCACTACAGCCCAATCAACTCTGAGAGTTGAGTTGTGATCTGAGTCAGTACTCAGATAACATTTTACATGTCTCTATGATGACAGAGTGCTATCCAAAAACAATGTGTTCCATTGACCTCAGGGTTTACATGACTAATTGGGTGGTCAGACTGGAAGGGAATCCACTTTAGACGAGGAGCTCTCGGCTTACATCCATGCAGTAATGGGCGTATATGATGTGTACCCGTACAAGGGTCCATTTCTTTGTTACCAAATGCACGTGATGCAAATCTGGGTCTTGAATCACACAACGGTATTACAGGGTCAGCTGAGTAGCCTCCCTGAGTCGGGTCTGGAGACCTCCCAAGTCTGGAAGCTGCAGTGAAGTACTAAGCTCTCAGAGGTTTTACTCAGTTACCCAGGTAACTCTGTAATCATGCCTAATGACAAACAGAGGCTGAAGTGACTTAGCCAATCAGGAGGGGCCAAAAGTAACCCAAGTTCTCACACAAGGGCAGAGTAAGGAAGTCACAGTAGGTGGTGGTGGTGAGATGACTGGCTGCAGCAGGCCTCCACACTGAGGGCAGAACATCACTGATCAGACGTCGAAGTCAAAAGCAGAGTGGGATGTCAGTGCACGAACATTCGTGAGGGCGCTGATATTAACTCAGGGGACTGCTGCTACCCAACACACCTCAAGTGTAGACCGTGGCGAGAGAGAACAAGTATTTGCCACTAACGTGTCTTTGTCCCCCGCTACAAAATGTGAAATCGTGTCAAAATGAGCAATCTCTCGGTGTGACCTTCAGAGTGATGCAAAGGTCACCAAAATCGACTGGCCCCGGGGTAGCACGCTAATACACGTTGACATAAAATTTGAAGTAAATCCGTCAATTCGTTCTTGAGATATCTCGCTGACAAGGATTCGGGACATACGGACGGACTGACGGTCGTGAATACTATGTCCCGCCACTTCGCGCGGCGGGGGACAATAAGTGCGCACAGCCAGACTCCTTACTCAAGCCCTGCTTATGAATTTTTGGAACCCTCTGGATGTCCCTGCATTTGCAAAGGTTTGAAAACGAGCAAAATTAAATTGGATGCCGCTGACATGTTTTGTGTTGGAGATGCAGGAGGCCTCAGGCAGGAGGAAGAGTGGAACATGTTAATGCCCGTGTGCAGAGATGGAGAGTGATGGAAAGGAAAAGATTCTCGCAGTGAGAAGTTACTACTTCAGCCATTAAGGTCACAGGAGACAGAGGGAGAACTTGATTGCTAAAGCCACGCCTCCACAGACTTTGTGACTCTTACCCATGATGGGAAAGGTGCGCTCGCTCGAAACCTCAGAGGGGAACAGAAACCCTTTTCACACCAACATTAACAAGTGCACCGCCTATCAGCGAATGTTGTATTGCTGCGCAATACTAGTCCCCTACCAGTGTATGCATATTATATTTCCTAAAAAGTAGGTCAGTGACCTGAATAGGGTACATGACACACCCTCTCCCCAAGATGCATCCACACACAAACGTTGATGTTCCTAGGTCATACGGTATTGAAGTTATGGAGCGAACACGAATGCGGACGGACGGACTGACGGAGTGCAATCCTATAGTCCCCTCCGTTTCCGGTAGGGGACTAATTACAATCACATATGGCACGGAAACACACTTGAAGGGTTCAGCGCAGTAACGTTATTTGTGCCAATTTTACAGGGATCAAGATTTGGATGGTTTTGAATATCGCTTCGCTTTATGTATGCAACAACAATACCCGTGCTTTACATTGTCATTCTGACCAGTACACAACATCGATCAGGACACCAACTATATTCCGTGTAATGCCATAGAAACATGAGATTGGCATTCATCAAGTTATTGCACCAAACCCTTCATATTAAAAGTGCAGATGGTGAGTAAACATACTTAAATGTCAAAGTAATTGTGGAATAAATAAGATCCAAAAATGTATAACCTGGTCCACCAGTTTTGCTGCCTTAAAGAACAGGAAGTGAAATCACACTAGTCCATCTGGACGTCATGTCTGGCTGGTCTGAAACCTGCAGATTTTTCAGCTGGCCAAAGTTTTGTCTCATCACAACACGCGCCTAAAGAAGATTACATACAGACACGCATCAGGATGTCGAGTAACTTCAGCACTTCAAGTTTGAACCATATTTTACTGTGAAATCCCAGTTTGCAAAAATTTATGGAACTGCGTATCAAAACACGTCAACAAATGACTTTCCTCCAAAAAACACTGAATGAGAATACATAAAAATAGGAAGCGGTCTGCCAAACGCAGAGACGTAGACAATATAAACAGGGTTACGACACCTCCATTTGCGTCACGGACACACAGTGAGCGAAATGGAAAGCCTGTCTGCGGTCGGCTGCCAGAGAGAGTCAGAGGGAGAGAATCCCAGGCATGATTTACTCCCTGGGTTTACTCTGAGCTCCAGATCAAATGCTGGGCTGAGGGACTGCCTTTCCAATATTCAGTCGTACACAGTCGCGCGCGCACGCAATCCACCGGGCAGCGCTCACAGCAATCAGGGTCAGTGTGTCACACTACTGAACCACTGCTCCGTTCAGACTGCATCTTTACCCCACAACAACATTTATGGAATAATTACATCACCTATATAGGCATCCATTTCCATATGTTGTGATTACAGGTATCTATTCCCAGAAATGAACTACTCCAAACATGGATGTCTAACTTGACAGTCCGGTCAGCCGCCACCGCATGGGTGTAGCCCCTGAAAGCTCACCTCTCCCCTGCACTTTATTCGCCCAATATCATCGCCATGGCAACCAAAATAACCAAAATCAACAGTTGTCATAAGTGAAGTATAACACATGTCCATACCAAAATATGAAAGTAATCGGTCCAAAACTGCAGCCTGTGCAGCGTCCAGCACGTAGTGTGTACGGACGCGGACACAGCAGCGGAGATGACGAGCATGAATCCATTGTAGCCACCCAACTTTGTCCAGGGGCTACAATTAGGCATCCATTTCTTGAGGTCATGATTACAGGTGTCCAATTCCAGAAATGACCGGTTCCATAAGTGTAGTTGCCTGCTTATGAATTGAGGTTATTATAGCAGTCTTTATGAGGCTCATGAGGTACATGAGGTTTTTGAAGAGGTCTGAAGTTGGATATGACCTGTTCATGAGGTTATTGGCATCTGAAGTTCGATATAAGCAGTTCCAGAGGTTAGTACAGGTGTCTGTAGCTGGATATAACCTGCTCCAGACAGGTGAAGCTGTCCAGGAAATCTTCTTCTGCGATGCCAAACTTGGTGTACTGGTGTACGTATGCCCTGCAAAATTGAAAAAAAACCATCTCAACAGCGACCTCTGACCCGAAACCATTTACCCGTCAGGGCAGCACAGTGGTTATGCAGCAGTCCATAGTCCTTTGTACAGTGACTCTGCATAAGAAGAGCTCAGAGTTCAGCACAGTTCACACAATACAAAAGCCAACAACCTCCTTGACTCCACAGTACACACACAGCATCAGGGACCTCTCACCTGGAAGCAAACATGTTCCACGCCCTTCCCACCATGAGGTCAAGGGGCTTCAGTAGAGACTGGCTGTTGCTGACGAGGGTAGCCAACTTCTCGTATCTGTTGAACGGAAGGGGAGACGTCCAAGTGCTAAAGGCTCCCTCTGCTGGTAACCAGGAGGAATACAGGGCTGCATCAAGAAAGCCACCTGAATCGCAAAACACACAGTCATAAGCACAAACTCGGGAATAAGAAAACAGAAGCGTGGTCTCGTTCGTAAAAATATATCACAAAAAATACCTAATAACATCCATCCTCAATGGACAGCAACTGTTGACCAGTAGGGGAGTCTCTGAACACGGCATTTTGAATAGAAGACCTGTGTGCCTGACGCATACTATGGGATCAGAGTGCAGCAAAAACATAACAAGGACACGCCTCCCGCTGCTAGTTAGTAACACGTATGTGTGCCCTGTGTGTACAGCAGGTAAGGTGTGCTGCTGAAATCACGCAACCCGCTCACTGGGATCAATCAATTAATAATATAAACTTTTTACTCTGGGAGAGAGCAAACAATCCTCTGCAGTAAAGCTGCTTCCACATCGGACACGAAACAAATTTTTTGCACGACAGATTACATTCAAAGTCAATGCAAAGATGCAAATACACACAAAACGCGAATGTAATCTGTCGTGCAAAAAATTGGTTTCGCGCCCGGTGTGAAAGCGGCTTAATGCCGAGATTACTGAACACATGAAACAACATAACTAAAAGTACAACTAAATTTACAAAAAGGCAAATTTGGACGAAAAATTACAGTAAATAACGTAACTGTACTGATAAAAAGAGCCATCGGGGATGGTATATTCCTCGCGCCTCCCCCCCCAAAAAAAAATTTTGTTTTTCTGGAAAAAATAAAAATCTAAAAAATTCTATTAAAAAAAAAGACACACACACACACACACACACACAAAGGCCCAACTACCGAATATGATTGACGCATGTGCCGAGTTCAATGAAAAAATATCAAACTGTTCCACACAAAAGCATGTTCACAGACAGCGAGAGTGATAGCAATATCCCCGTGTGCAGTATGGCGGTGGATAAGAGCACTAAGTAGATATCTCAAGATATCTCAGGGGAGGAGGCGGCATCACTCAATAGTAACCCAAGTGTACAGATGAAGTCAGCAGGAACAGTTACTTACTTGTATTAGCATAAGACACATCTTTGCCCCGCAGTATCAGCAGGTTGGCCAGAGAGGTGTTGAAGCTGACAAATTTCTCTGCTGTCCTCTGGCCCACAGCAGGGGCTCGAACCTGCCAGTCAATGCCTGCAGGGGGCGCACGTTCACTTTAACAACATCACAAACTGCAACAGCACGGGAATCTATACCAAAAAAAAAAAAAATCAGAGGGATATTCTACAGAACATCGACTCTAAAACGAAGCTGAAGATGAAACGTCGATGCATTGCATTATTTTAACCAGCGAATTGTAGGCTGTGCGCTTCGCTCATATGATAGCTTCAGCAGAAACGAGGGCACTGAAGTGTGCCTTGAGTAAGGCTTTTACGCACATAGGCCGTGTTCGAAATGGTTCACTCATTCACTATATAGTGTTTGTCATATAGTGAACTATATGCGGAGCAAGTGAAGCAAGTTTAGGACACTACCTGAGCAATGTGGTTGATGTCAAACGAATGTAGAGACCAATCATTGTTCACTACATTTTAAAGGCCATTATGGGCATTTCTAAGTGGAGTATATAACCTATGAAATTCACCCTCAAAATTCAGATACTACAAACACACGGTTGACGTCAACACAAAGAGTCGCTTGCCATGCCACCGCCTGCTATAGTTTCATACCCCCTAAAATATCCATCTTCCAGAAGAAGCAATGTTCTAGAAAAGGTTCCCCGACTACTCTGTCTGCGTCTGACTTCAGGGCATTCAAAAGTTATATTAGGAGTGATGATAATGTACTTAATGAGGAACAAAGTGAGATAAGTGATACTGTCAGAAGAAAAAAAAACTGATAATTGTAATGTCTATACAGAGTACTTGATTAAGTCTGATGAAGTTTGGGAATCTATCTTTCAGTTGAAAAGATGGATAACATCACTGCTGAGCATCTGCAGTATAGTATGTCAGATGAACGGTGTGTGATTTTGAGTAAATTGTTTAGTATAAGCTGTCCTGCCATGTGGTATCTGCTGATCCGCATGTTGGATGTATTATCCCAGTTTTAAAGAAACCCACTCATGATCCTAATCTACCTATGAATTATAGACCTATCACTGGTAGTACTAACTATTCGGAACTAATTTCTTTGGCTGAATGTGGTAAAATGCGATTTGGGTTTAGACAGGGTCTGTGTGTTGATATGGCCTGTTCTTTTATGCATGATTTGATTCAGTATTTTTACTCTAAAGGTAGTCCAGTTTTTGCATGCAGTTTAGACGCTGAAAAAAGTGTTTTGATCGAGTTTGGCACAATGGTTTGTTCTATAAACTTCTGGATGGGATAGATTTTATTTATTGGTTAACTCTTTATTAGAGGTACAACAAGATGACCGTTACTGTCCGCTGGAGTGGCACGGGTAGACACCCATTCAGCGTTACTCCAGGTATCAGGCAGGAGAGTCTCCTCTCTCCCATCTTTTTTATTTATTTTATTGATGATTTATTGACGGAACTGAGCAGTACTAATAGAGGTTTAAGGTTAGATCACTTACCATTTAATAATTTTGCATATGCAGATGACGTTAACCCGCTGGCAGCCACTCCCACTGGTCTCCGACATTTGATGGATGTGCTTCATAACTATTCACAAAAGTGTAGGTTTGTATTCGGCTTTGCTAAAACCAGATGTGCCGTTTCTGGTAGTGCCAAATTTAGTAGTGCTCCATACTGGAGGCTGGGTCCAAACCATATCGGTACCACTAATATCCTCGATGTCCCGGGTGTTCATTTTAAGGCAAATCTTAATGCTTCTGTGCATATTGACCACATCTGTGCAGCGTAGTCTTTAGTCTATTGAAGTCTGGCTTTTCCCACCCTGGTCTTTGTACTGAGGCTAAAATATCTATTTGGAAGACTGTCGTGACTCCGGTGCTTCGCCGCTACTTGACTCTCTCGAGCAATTTCAGAGTCAGCATGTTAAACGGGTCTCTGGATTTCCTTGTCAAAGTCACCATAGCAAGCCACTGAATGCTCTTGATATTTCTAAAATTGCCACCTTTTAAGTAATCTAAAACTTTCCTTGTAAAATCATATTTTCAAAGCGAATTCCCCTGCAAGGGATTTTAATTTGTCGCTTTTGTCATCATATATCTGTGGTTACCATCTGGTGAGGGGCTCCCTTATTGAGTCCACCTGTGCAATTGGGCTTTCCCCCACTGTGGGCGCGTTTGCTAGGACTACAGGCCCTGTCCGTGTGTCCCGTCAGTCCCAGAGGGGCCGGGATGGGCTGGTGGATTCGCTGACTCAGCTCTGAGTAGAGCTTCACTACTCAGATGACTTCAGCCACAGGGGCTCCAGGACCCAACATCTCACCAGCCTCCAAGTCAAGGCATTTTAGAATTACCTGTATTATATGCAACTGCAATGTCGTTTATATGAACTGTTGCATTCTTCTTCTCTCTCCTGTAGAGGAGGTTTCAATAAATAAATACATAGATACATAATCTTGAGTCCCAGCATACAGCTGACCTGATGTGACCATCACCTTTGACAAACAGACCTCTAAAACCTAATCAGTTCCACTACCCCGTGTGGGGAACTACCGTGTCTGACTCCGTTAAAATGCGCCTCTCCTTCAGTAGATATCGCACACTCATGATATGAGTGACAGGCAGATGGCGTTACCGAGCGACAGGTGACCGATAAACTGTGTGGCTGAGGCATAAAAATGGCTGAAACACTATGCAATGGACCATAGAGTGGCTACTGAGCCATTTCGAACACGGCCGTTTTAGCAGAGATCATGTGACACTGGCCTTCCTCCATCTTGGCGCTGGAGATGAGCATCTGCCGCAGGTGTTTGAGCAGGCCTGGCCAGGTGAAGGCGCTGTAGGCCATGGAGGAGGTGGCAATCTGGGGGATGCTGCACACACTTAGCAGCCTGTACTCAGGGTGGCACACCAGCCCAGATGTCAGCTCCCCTAAACACACACACACACACACACACACACACACACACACACATATACGCGCACAAAAATAAACAAGCACGCGCGATATGAAAATGCATACGTTTGCTCAGAAATACACACACGCTCACACATTTGATTTTGTATCCCCGTGGGGACAAAAAACATTATTTTTGCTTCAAAATCCCATTAGCATCCCCTTAGATCTGACCCTAACCTCAATCGTAAAACTAACCCTAATCCTAACCCACACACTCTGCAAAACAGCCAAACCTTTAACCTTAATTTATGGTCTTGCCTTAATCTAGAGCCAAATTTTAATAGCTAAACTTAAAACTAGAAATAAACCAAACCATAATTCCAATAGCAACCCATGACCTAAACCTAGCCCTAAGCCCAGAATTAAGATTCGTACCCATGGGGATCCAGAAAAGGTCCCCAAGAGGCATGGTGTCTCAGACTTTACCATCTTTGTGAGGTATTTTGGTCCCCAGCACACTATAAAGACACAGACACAGACACACAGACACACAGACACACAGACACACAGACACACAGACACACAGACAGGAGCTCACCCAGAGGGTTCCTGCTGAAATAACTGTGTGACTCCTCTGTAAGTGCTGGCTGCAGCACGCTGCCCAGCTGATGAGCGATGACTTTATTTATATCGCTGAAGGAGATGTGCTTGATCTGCATGAGCTGAGCGCAGATTCGGTGCACCGCGTCATTCTCATGCACCAGGATAGCATCAGAGCACTGGTACAGGTGAGACAGTGTGAGCACCGAGTTGTAGTTCTGGACGATCACCTGCAGAGGGCAAAGTAGAACCCAATAAAAGAGGATAAGTCATGCCAAAAATATCATGAAAGTCATGGTTGGATACATGTTCTTTTTTGTCTAAACTCATACATAATATATACTACTGAGAATGCATTATTTTAAATGATTAAATTAATGTCAGTAACATTTTTAAGAGCTCTATGCCAGCAATATTTCTGAAGACGACGCACTTCTCAGCTGAAATATTTAGAAACCCACCAATTCAGCCTGGGTGGGGGGGAAGCGGTAGTGCAGAGGTTAAGTGTGCTTGATTTGAGATCAAAAGGTCCAGAGTTAAAGGCCTGGCCTTTGCAGTGTGTTCTTGGACAAAACACTTCACTCCCAAAGTGCCTCACTCCACCCAGGTGTATAATTGGGTACCAGAAAACTGTCAGGGAAACCTGACTAAGATCTGGGAGTAACCTGCTATGGACTAGCATCCCACCCAGGGGGAGCAACAATTCTCCGAGTCACTTCATGCTACAGGGACCAGGGGCCTCATGTATGAAGAGAGCATACGAACAGAAAAGATTTGTACGCTACTTTTTTTTGCAGATGTCAGATGTATGAAAACAAATGTGACTTCAGAAAAAATGCAAAAAGGAATAGAATTTGGTATTTTTGCAAAATTAAAGTTGATTCAGATTTTTCATTCAAATTTGCAAGCTGAATTGGTAGCCCGCTATATTATAAATTTAATACTTTTTACAAAATGCTACTTTTCTTTTTATGAACGTACGCAATATTTAAGTATAAAATCCATGAGGCCCCAGGCCACTTGGCTAAGTACAGACTCACTCTTACCAATTCAGCCCAAAGATTAGTTGTGCTCCAGAATTCCTTTTCTCCAGTTAAGCAGGGGTAATCATTCCTAAAATGGGAGCGCAGCAGGGCCCTGGTGCGGAGGAGGTTCACAGCCCCCACCCTCCGCAGTGCTCCTCACCTCTCCCGTGCCATAGGGCCAGGTCAGCTGATTGAGGATGAAGGATTGTGGGTAGGCGTCCCTGAGACACTGGGTGATGTAGGTCCCCACGCCCGAGCCCGTGCCCCCTGCCACGCTCATCAGGGTGAGGATACCGGCCAGCCTATCACAGCGCTCCGCTTCCCTCCGCACCAGCTCTCTCACCGCCTCCTCGTGCCTCGGCCCGTGCACACAGAATCTGCGGCAGAGCAGGAAACGCAACGCCAGAGCGTCACAGCAAACACAGCACCCATGCACATTCACCAGAGCTCACCTCACATGCACTGGGGGTGGAGCCGTGAAGCAGGATTACAGAATTAGTTGAATAACTGATGAAGACAAGACAGGCCGTTCGACCGCGTCTGCACAGGTGTGGCCCCCGAAAGCCCACTTCTCCAGCCTATACAGCGTCCACAAGGAAATCTCCATGTTTCAGCACAAATTTGTGCATTATTCGGCCAATACTTTCGCCATGGCAACCAAAATCAATAGGTGGCATAAGTGAAGCATACCACACCTCCATACCAAATATGAACGTAACCGGTCAAAAATTACAGCCTGTACAGCATCCACAAGGCAGTGTCTATGGAAGCGGACGCGGCAGCGGAGATGACAAGCATGAATCCATAGAAGCCGCCCGACTTCATCTGGGGGACACAAAAAAAACTGCAACAGCCATTTCTACTCTAGTCAACTTTACAGTTGTTTAAGGGCACAGGGTTTCCTGCAGTGCACTTATCAGACCAACACATAAGTCCTGCTTCATTAAAGTAAGAGCCTCCAAGCCGCAGTTCACCAGCAATAACAAATCCATCACAGCCATGTCTGCTACCTTGTATTGACCTTCAGCAAAACTAAAATGACATTAAAATATTGAGGATGACAGATCAGGGACAGGGTTGTACGGTCATGGCTAAGCTAATATTATTATGGGTAGGGGCATTCTCTGGGCTGGGCTTTGAGGACATGGTGTAAGAGCTCCAACTGGTTTTAACTCATTCCCTACGGCAAGCGGCTGCCAACGGCGCGGCGAATTCTACCATTCCCTACGGTAAGCTCATGCCATCGGCGTGGATGACCATTCGCAGTCCGATGAAAACACGAAATCAGTCGACGATTGCGATCGTGGGCCACCTGTACTTTAATCCTTTATATTGTGTCATTTTCGGGAAAAGTATTCCATACAAACCCATCAATTTTATATAAAAGTATTCCGCAGGGAATTCGTTAATACAGTAGTTTGACCATAAACATTTAAACCAACGAAATTAGACCCTTTCATATGGAATGCTGAATATGAAGAAAAGCTTAAGAATACTGAAATGTCAGTCTTCTGTGGATAAGGTGAGTGCATTGGTGATGTCACTCCTTACCCGTTTGCCCAGTTGTTTCCAGAGCCCTGTTTC
Organism: Gymnothorax reevesii; assembly: GCA_029721435.1. Taxonomy (NCBI): domain Eukaryota; kingdom Metazoa; phylum Chordata; class Actinopteri; order Anguilliformes; family Muraenidae; genus Gymnothorax; species Gymnothorax reevesii. The sequence goes on from CM056574.1 coordinate 168,350,605, forward strand.
TGACAGAAGACTGAGTGCTCTCCATACTTCCACTTCCCAGACTTGGCAGCGGTTGCCATCGCCTGAGCGATCACTTTAGGCTCCATATCAATGAGGACCGCCCGGGCAGACAGTTCTGCACAGAGAATGCATTCAGGACATCAGGGACAAATGAGGAAATATGTTGAGCCGGTGGATCTTGCGTTTAGACACCACAGGTAACAGAACGAGAAACGATTAAACAAATTATAGCCAAGCTCATTACGTGTTTTCTTATTTGCCAATTATCCTCAAGAGCATAACTGGCCAGTGCCAATCCACTAATTAAGACAGCGAAACCACAGCACGCTTAAAAGAAATTAAAGCTAATCAAGCAAATTTTAGTGGAAGGCAGTTTATGAAACACTCAGCCGAACTGGACACTACCTCCAGAAATGGACTCGTTGAAAAACCTTTCCCGACTGCAGGCATAATACTCTTTTCCTTGGGATCGGGGCGTATATTTCTGCGCTTCGCTGGCGTCGCTGCTGATGACATCAAACAACTCCTGGCCGATCTGATTACCACACTGCCCCAATTGAACGGTCACGATGGACATATTTTCCGCTCCAGCTCTACGATTAGAAATAAATCAGAGCCAGATGTTAGTATCACAGCAAAAACAAACAAAAACATTTTGTATACAATTTTACTGAAGTCACGTTGTGCTCTGAAACTTTGGGAAGACACCAAGCTAACTTGTAATTAAGCATAAGCCAAAGAATAGAAATGTTATCTTAAAGGTCCCCTATTATGCCACCAGGTGCACGGCTAATTAGCTATTATGAGCCACTTCAAAGTCTCCCCTACCGGATATCAGAAGGGGGAGTGACCACCCAGAATAATGAAATCTGATTGACTGCTCAGCTGAAGGTGATCAGTTCTTCTTGCCTCTGGTTGGTTACTTCCCCATGTGATGTCAAGAAGGAAAAGATTTTGAAATGGCTCATAATAACTAATCCGCTGTGCACCTAGTGACATAATAGGGGACCTTTAAAATCCAGTCAGCGACAATGAGCAATTCCAGCCAACATTAGGGACTGTCATCGGGCTAGCAATGTCGGCAAGACTGAGTGTTTGTCTGTAAGGTAAGTAACAGAAGTTAATACAGTAACAGTAATGTTAGACAAGTCAGCAAAATATGGCAGACATTACTATAGAAGTCCATCTATGCTCCAGATAGTGAAAACCTCCCAAACACATTGAGTTTTTCAAGAATATGATGGTAAAAATTAGTCAGCCAACAGTTAGCTAGCAAGATAAAGCTTCGTTGTGCCACCAACATACACTAACGTAGGCCATTGGTTCTCAAACTCGATCCTGGCGTCCCACTGTGTGTGCTTGCTTTTGTTCTGACCACAACTGCAATATTAGGATTTTAACAAGCAGTTGATTTGCCTTAATTAGATGTATTTATGGTAACAGCAGTCATTTGTCCTCTTAAGCCATATTTGACAAATCTGCACACGCCATGAAGAGTTAAAATTTCATATCCACAATGAGATATGTTAGAAACCAGTATAAACTAGAAACAGTCGATCGAGGGGGACCGCGTATGTGGCCCCCGCGCAGGTGCTACCATTGAGGGGGCCCTGGAAATGGCAAATGGCGAGCGATGAAACCCAAAATCTAATCAGTTTGTGTCAAGATGTCCCTAAACATGTTAGTAAGATTTGGTGTTGATGGAGCAAAAAGTTTTCAAGTTATCGCGGTAACAAGCAAGGTCTCCGGCGGCGAACGCGGACCGGCACCAAAAACATAGTGGCCCCCTACGCTTTGCGGGGGCCACAATAACTACAGAGGGAAATTTGACCAAACCCTTAATCAATGTAGACAATCAATAGGTTCCTCACTGGTGAAACCGTCAACACATGGTTGCGAAAACCAGCAATTTATTTGGCAAGTCACACCCGTTTCATTTCATGTTAATTTTATTAAGTTCAGACAAATTATTTTGAAAGAATTCAAAACACTTGTGTTCAGTAACCCAATTTGGAGCTTCCTGATTTTCTCAGAGTCTTCTAATTTTACCTTAAAATTCTCGCAACATGGAAAAATGAGCATAACATGTTTGAGGGTTTTCATTCTTCATGACACAATGGATACGTCCATAAAAATGCGGCTAAAGGTGGTAAATAACTGCTCTAAACATGGATAGCATCTAATTAAGACAATTTGACACCTTGTTAAAATCCTAAGATTGCAATTGTGGTTGGACCAAAAACCAGCAAACACAGTGGGGCGCCAGGAACGAGTTTGAGAACCACTGACGTAGGCGACCACTCACGGATTAGCCCATACAGCTACGTAGCTCACCATCCAGCTACATAAATACCGCACCAATTCAGATATAGTAAAGCGGCTTTCACACCGGACGCGAAACGAATTTTTTGCCCGACAGATTGCATTCAAAGTCAATGCAAAGACGCGAACACAGGCGTCCGGTGTGACAGCAGCTTTAGTCACATTAACCATGCCCGCGAACTCACCATTACGAAAATGCATCAGAAATGTTGGCAAGCCAAGGCTGCACATCCGCACCCTAACGCTGCTGGTTAATATAGCGGTAGAAAGTTCGCAAGACAGCTAGTAGTGGTAAACTGCAACTAAATTAATTCAGTTCAGTGTTCTCACCAAGGCAACTGCGTCTGCTCTAGTTCCGCTTTCAAAGTCTGCGCTCTCATTGGCCAGTCTGCGTTCGCACAGGTCTGACGTAGGCTTCTTCCCTTCGCGCTGACGAATCACGTTAGAGAAGATGAAAAAGGCGGAAAAACAAAATCTGTGGCGGCACTGTTCACTCAACTTGATTAAACAAACGAAAAATGTATGCGCAGACAGTGAAATCCGCAGAATGACTATTATAGCAAGAGTGGCATGGAATGGATTCTAGTCCGCAAAGAAGTGTAGGGTTTTAATTCATTGCTCTCACGGATGCCACAGTGAGATGTTAGAGGTAGCGCTAGGTGGCAGTAAAGCACTACGCCAGAGTGGGACGTCCAGGTGCTCCTGTCATTTAAGAAACTAACGGCTCGGCGACACCTGAATTTTTGGAGGGACGTTCTTTGTTCAAGTACAAACAGACGGAATTATCGAATGGCGCCGGTGAACTAGCCCTTATTTGTTAAGATATTTGAACATGCATTTGTCGAGGGGGGGAAATTGTTTTGTTTTGTAGCAGCACAAAATGTGTGCACATTCACTGGCAAGTAATTTTCCATCAACCAACTCCAGTCATATAAGGTCTGAAGTCTTGATTGCAGGGTAAAAAAAAACCGTAATATATCAATGTAAATGATGGATTGGCCAAAGAAAAATAATTATGCGTAATAATTATGTATTTGAAAAACAAAATGCGTACCATGTAGATTATGACTGAATTTAATCATAGTGGTCATTAAGGCTCTGCATGACACCTGGGAGGATAAACAATGGTCCAATAAATTATTTTGAAGATCACACTGCCACTGTCCTTGGTACCAAATCTTTCTCAGGCTCCAGTAACACCTGGTGGAAGGAGTGACCGACCTGTATAGTTTCTGATACTTTAAAACCTGTGTGTATAGTTTGCATGTCCCTGGGACAGTTTTTACTGCGGGATATTTTCCTTTTAGTGAAGAAATTATCAGTACATAATTGCATATATATCACCATCAGGTGTCCTTCTGGTGGAACTAAGTACCAAGCTTTTTTTGGCGTTTCAGGATGTGTCACTTGAAATCATTGGGAGGGGTTGGCAGTTTCTTCAGCCTAAATCAGTCTAATTAGATCACTATGCCTGCTAATGAGACCAATTAGTCAGTCATCCTCTTGCACTGTCCCATTTAGCTGAATTTCGACACTTTGGAGCAGAGTCATTGCTGTGCATAGACCATAACTGTAGGTCATGGAGCAAGCTTGAACTGATTACACAAAGAGAATCTATCTGTTTAAACCCTGGTTTTTGTTTTTTTTTTTTTTTGCTCTGTTAAGAATTCCAAAAGATCTGTCACTTACTGAAGTCCTGACCACCGTGTCGAGATTGAGGAGGAAGTTGTGACTGATAGACATCAAAGGCAGCTAAATAGATCACCTTATTTCAGACTGGCCTTAGCGCGGCTCAAAATAAACTGATCCTGAGGGACCGGCTGGTCCTAATAAAGTGCAGCCAAATATTCCACCACTCACCTGGGATTGTAGTTGTACGCAAAAACCTATTTAAACTGAGCAAGTGGATAGACTTTACATACTGAGTACTCTAGGATTCAGCATTTAAAGCGCGTAAGAATCATAAATATTATATCCAAGTGAGAAGGACCAACCTCTCTTACCTGTTGCCTCTCATCTTCGACCTTGTTTTGAATAGCATCATAAAAGGCTGTTTCCCATTTTGTGATCAGTTCTTTTTCAGCTCCACTTCAAATTCCACAACAGGAAGATTTCTGACGGCCACTGTGCCCCAAACCAAGAAAATGTAGTTGATCGTATTGTGCGTACTGAAGCTTTGAAAAGCTCAGCAGTCCTTTTGATATGCTGTGCGAGTTGTCGGACAAGATATCTGCTATGCGGCTACTGTTTGTCTCCCAGTTGAGTACAGCTTGTCAGCAGTTAAATTGGGATGGGGTTTATGGCCCTGTAAACGGAGGTCTGATAGAAAGCCGCACATAACTGTAATAAATCAGCTTATGCTTTTTCACTGGGGCACATGAATCTGCTGCCCCGGAGCAGGGAGAGGAAGTCTCCTGAGGGCCATTTTTGCTGGTCTAATCAACCATATTGTGCCACATATTCTCAACAATGTGAGGCTACAGCATTGCTCTGAAGTCATGCTGGACTGTAAGCAGTCATTTCTTAGTCTCGTACCTTAAGGCTGCTCAGTCTGCACACTTGCATTGGTTAGACGTTCCACGGATTTGGTCTTCTGTTAGTTGCAGCATGTATCGGTTTGCTGTTACATCGGTTGACATATTCATGTAGGTGACACATTCATGTAGTGTTATGTTGGTTTGGTGTTTTGTGTTGTTTTGAGTCGAAAGATAATACCTGGCTTTCAAGGTTAGAACACCTCAACTTGTGGAAAGAACCTCAAAGTGCAATTACAATTCCGAAATAGTCGGGACAAAGTGTAAATTGTGAATAAAATCAAAACAAATCAGACCAGCCAGTATTTTATTCGCAATTAAACCGAAATAACATAGCAAATGTTGAAACTGAGAAATTTTACAATTTTATCCACAAAATGAGCTCATTCCAAATTTGATGGCTGCTACAGGCCTCAAAAAATTTGGGACAGGGGCCTGTTTACCAAGGTGTAGCATCCCCTCTTCTTTTTAACACAGAGTGGAGGCGTTTGGGCATTGAGGAGACATGTTTCTTGAGATTAGCCTTTGGAATTTGATCAGACTCTTGTTTTTTCAGGCTTCTAGCTGCTGGAGAGTTTTAGGTCTCCTTTGACTGACTTTTCATTTAATTATGAGCCAAATGTTCTCAATTGGTGAGAGATCAGGACTGCAGGCAGATCAGTTCAGCACACGGACTCTTCTACTATAGCCATGCTGTTGTAATAGCTGTAGTATGTGGTTTTACATTGTTCTGCTAAAATACACAAGGCCTTCCTTCGAATAGATGTGCTCTGGAGGGGAGCATATGTTGATCTAAAACGTTTATATATCTTTCAGCATTCGTGGTGCTTTTTAAAACATACAAGTGTCCCACACCATATACACTGATGCATCCCCGTACCATCTTTTGGCTTTTGAACTGAACGCTGATAACAGGAGGGGTGATCTTTCTCCTCTTTAGCCCGAAGGACATGACGCCCATGATTTCCAACAAAAATGTCAAATTTGGACTCATCTGACCACAGGACACTTTGCTACAGTCCATTTTAAATGAGCCCTGGCCCACAGAACACGGTGGCACTTCTGGATCATGCTCAACAATGGCTTCCTTTTTGGATGATAGAGTTTAGGTGGCATCTGTGGATGGCACAGCGGTCTGTGTTTATAGACAGTGGTTTCTTGAAGTATTCCTGGGCCCAATTAGTAATGTCAATGACAGAATCATGCTGGTGAGTGATGCAGTGGCATCATAACGTTGCATAACGTCATCAAAAGATTCAGAGGAACTGGAAAAATCTCTGAGCATAGGGGACAAGGCCGAAGACCTTTACTGGATGTCCGCGATCTTCAGGCCCTCATACGCCACTACATCACTCACCGGCATGATTCTGTCATTGACATTACTAAAAGGGCCCAGGAATACTTCAAGAAACCACTGTCTGTAAACACAGTCTGCCATGCCATCCACAGATGCCACCTAAAACTCTATCATGCAAAAAGGAATTGTTGAGCATGATCCAGAAGCACCGCCATGTTCTGTGGGCCAAGGCTCATTTAAAATAGACTGTAGCAAAGTGGCAAAGTGTCCTGTGGTCAGACAAGTCCAAATTTAACACTCTTACTGGAAATCATGGGCGCTGTGTCCTCCAGGTTAAAGGGAAGAAAGACAACCCCTCCTGTTATCAGCGTTCAGTTCAAAAGCCAGCATCTCTGATGTATGGGAATACATTAGTGCAGTGTTCCCCAACCCCTCCTGGAGGCCCACCTGTCCTGCATGCTTTAGATTTCTTCCTGCTTCAGCACAGGTGATTCAAATGATCAGCTCGTTAATCACCCCCAAAAGCTGATTGATGACAGCCTGATCATTTGAATCACCTGTGCTGGAGCCGGGAGAGATTTAAAACAAGCAGGACAGGTGGGCCTCCAGGCGAGGGCTGGGGAACACTGCATTAGTGCATATGGTGTGGGACACTTGCATGTTTTAAAAAGCGCCATGAATGCTGAAAAGTATCTAAAGGTTTTAGAGCAACATATGCTCCCCTCCAGATGACATCTATTCCAGGGAAGGCCTAGTGTATTTCAGCAGGACAATACAAAACCACAAACTGCAGCCATTATAACAGCATGGCTTCCTAGTAGAAGAGTCCGTGTGCTGAACTGGCCTGCCTGCAGTCCTGATCTTTCACCAATTGAGAACATTTGGCACATAATTAAATGAAAAGTCCGTCAAAGTAGACCTAAAAGTCTCCTGCAGCTGGAAGCCTGTATTAAACAAGAGTGGGATCAAATTCCAATGGCTAAACTCAAGAAACTTGTCTCCTCAATGCCCAGATGCCTGCACTCTGTTAAAAAGAAGGGATGCTACACCATAGAAAACAGGTCCCTGTCCCAACTTTTTTGAGACCTGTAGCAGGCATCAAATTTGAAATGAGCTCATTAGATATTAGATATTAGATTTTTATCATAGATAAAATTGCAAAATTCCTCAGTTTCAACATTTGCGATGTTATGTCTGTTCTATTGTGAATAAAATACTGTTTGGTGTGATTTGAAAGTCATTGCATTTTGATTGTATTCACAATTTACACTTTGTCCCAACTATTTCGGAATTGGGGTTGTAGTTAAATTTGCAGATGATACTAAATTGGGAGGTTTGGAAAATAGTTTAGAGTCCACTGAAGTGATTCAGGATGATTTGGATAGAATCCAGAATTGGGCAGAAATGTGGTGAATGAAATTTAATGTAGCAAAATGTGAAGTTGTACATGTAGGTAAACAATAGACAGGATTACTTCATGGGAGGTTGAAAACTGGAATGTGCCCCAAATGAAAAAGATCTGGAAGTGATTGTTGACCAAACCCTCACAGGTTCAATCCATTGTGCTGTAGCAGTTAAAAAAGCCAATGGGATGCTGGGATACATTGCCAAAAGTATTGAGTACAAATCTAAGGAGGTGATACTTGTCTTGTACAACACATTCGTCAGACCACATCTGGAGTATTGTGTACAATTCTGGGGACCATACTTTAAGAATGAAATAGAGGCTCCCCAGATAGCAAAATTCTTCTGGTCCATATCCGGCCCACACCTAACACATTCATACGGCCCACATACCGCAGGGAATGATGGCACTTGGGCGCTCCGCTCCGTTTGCCAGAACTTAGCCACAACCAAGCCATCACGATGCCAGATGTCAGCCATGAACATATGATGCAGCAAATGTGGGCCAGTTTTTGTTCACTTACAGACTGACTATTGTTACTTAGCCAAATATTTGCCAATTGTGGGCCATATTTGTTTTGTGATATTTGGGCCAAATTCAGCATTTACCACATGGGCCACTTCAGACTCACATCTATTTTGTCCGGGCCGAAAGAATGCCAGAAGTGCAGGATCGTTACCTGATGTGGCCCACATCCGTATGCTATCAGGGTCTCGAAAAAGTTCAGAGAAGAGCCACTAAGCAAATTCTGGGTATAAAAGATGAAAGCTATGAGAAGAGGCTGAAGATCCTTTTTCTCTTTACTCTTCGGAAAAGATGACTCAGGGGTGATTTGATTGAGGTCTTTAAACATGTTGAAAGGATTGACAAAGTGAATTTTGTAGGATTCCTGCAGCCAAGTTTTGTTAGTATAACTCAGGGTCACAAATGGAAGTTGACCGAGGGTAAATTTAGCACAGATATGAGGAAATATTTTTTCAACCAAAGAGTAATTTTGACGTGGAATAGCTTGCCTGACCATATTGTTGAGGCAGAAACCTTGGGAACTTTCAAGAGCAGACTTGACTTAAAGCTAGATACCGTTGAGTTATTGTGTATCTGAAGTGATATATTGACAATAGAAAAAGAAACTGGCAAGCATAGTTGGGCTGAACGACCTGTTCTCGCCACTCATGTTATGTTATGTTAAAATGTTAGTCTGGAGCCCTGTGTGTTCTATCTTTTAGTACTAGGGAAATTAAGGACACCATTTGTCTGTTATGTAACTCCATAATGCCACTCCTGTTAAACTGAACACATACTGCCTTTATATGAGTCTATCTGAAAAACAACTGATAGACTCATACAAAAATAATCACTCTCGATCAACACTTTTGTTAAAAAAAAAAAAGTGTTTGCAGTGTCCGTCTTCGCAGACACCCTGCCCTCTGACAGTATTTTTTATTTTCCTGTCTTTGGGACATTTCTGTTTGTCAACCTTAGGGCAGTTGATGTGGAGTCCACAGCCAATAACCGGACGCAGGGTACTAGGGCGGAAACCATAAACGCATAGCAACATGGCACGGCACTGTAGCATAGTGCTTCTGATGTCATGCTGGAGAGGTGGGATCAAACTTGAATGTTGTATTTATAAACTGGAGCTAAAAAATCCTATTCATTCTGCCATTAAGTGTAAGAGAAAGTATTGCTTCATGGCAATACCCTGCTTTTATTGTAAGAAAGGAGGATCATATTTTAGATTGTTCAACCCTCATTCTAAAAAGATTTGTGCAATATTTGATGCTCTATTTCTTATTGAAAATGTTCAATGTGATGACTGAGATGCGTCCTTAGAAATTGGCACAGTTGACTGTTTACCTCTGTGTAACATCACCATAACTTTTAAACACACATCAAGACACCGGAATCACCATTTGGTCAAGTCTAGCAAGCAGAAGTTTCCACCAATCCTCCATATTGCAGGTCTTCAGCTGTGCAGCTATATGGGTTGTTGTTGTTTTTTGTATATTTTGCTTCACAATGTGCCAGACATTCTTTGCATATGAAGCCATTCTCTTGTCATCTGCTGAATGTCCTTTGGCGTTGTCTTGCTGGAAAATTCATGCATGTCCCTGAAATATGTTGTTCCAAAATATATCTGCATGACACTCATACCTCGTGCACTGGCACACCCCCATACCATGAAAGATGCTGGCTTTTGGACCTTACCCTCTATGCTCTGAGATTCGATTGGGTTTCTTCCATCCTTTAATTATTACACACCGTAGGAGGTGAAATTCCCACAATCCTGTCTATTCATCTTCCGACGTTACTCTTGTGACCGGTCACATCATTACATGTCCTAAATTGTGCCTGGACCAACTTTTTTGGAGTCTGTTGCAGTCAGAAGAGTTAAAAAAAAAGAATATATTTCCAATAAATAATTGAATTCACTAGTTAAAGCATCAAATACTGTAATATGTTGCTGTACTGTTTTTGGATCAATGGACTTTTTCAAAGCACGCCTTTTTTTTTTTTTCTATGTGAAGACCAAAGACAAAAAATAATCAGAGTCCAAATTTTGTACTTTGTATATTTTATACAACCCCAATTGCGAAATAGTTGGGACGAAGAGTAAATTGTGAATAAAATCAAAATGCAATGACTTTCAGATAACATGAGCCACTGTGTTATTTACAATAGAACATACTTTCAACATTTGAAATGTTATCTGAGACATTTTACATTTTTATCCACAAAATGAGCTTATTTGAAATTTTCTGGCTGCAACAGGTCTCAGAAAAGTTGGGACACAGGCAAAAAGGGCTGAAAAAGCTATTAATATGTAACGGAATCAGCTGCAAGAACATTTAGCAAGTAATTAGGTTAACTGGCATCAGGTGTGTAAAACGATTGGCTATAAAAGGGATGTCTTAGAGAGACTGAGTGTCTCAGGAGTAAAGATGGCCAGAGGCTCTCTAACCCGTGAAGGCTTGCATAAAAAAAAACTGCGGAATACTTTGAAAACAATGCTCCTCAACATCAAATTGCAAAGGCTTTGAAGGTCTAATCATTGACAGTGAAAAACATCAACAAAAGATTCAGAGAAAGTGGAATAATCTCTGTGTGCAAGGGACAAGGCCGAAGACCTTTACTGGATGCCCGTGATCTTCGGGCCCTCAGATGCCACTGCATCACTCACCGGCATGATTCTGTCATTGACATTATTAAATGGGCCCAGGAATACTTCAACAAAACCACTGTCTGTAAACACAGTCTGCAGTGCCATCCACAGATGCCACCTAAAACTCTATCATGCAAAAAGGAAGCCATTGTTGAGCATGATCCAGAAGCGCTGCCGTGTTCTGTGGGCCAAGGCTCATTTAAAATGGACTGTTGCAAAGTGGCAAAGTGTCCTGTGGTTAGAGGGGTCCAAATTTGACATTCTTGTTGGAAATCCTGGGTGCCGTGTCCTCCAGGCTAAAGCGGAGAAAGACCACCCCTCCTGTTATCAGCGTTCAGTTCAAAAGCCAGCATCCCTGATGGTATGGGGATGCATTAGTGCATATAGCGTGGGACACTGGCACGTTTTAAAAAGCATCATGAATGCTGAATGGTATATAAAGGTTTTAGAGCAACATATGCTCCCCTCCAGATGACATCTATTCCAGGGAAGGCCTTGTGTATTTCAGCAGGACAATGCAAAACCACATACTGCAGCCATTACAACAGCATGGCTTCGTAGTAGAAGAGTCCGTGTGCTGAACTGATCTGCCTGCAGTCCTGATCTTTCACCGATCGAGACCATTTGGCGCATAATTAAATGAAAAGTATCTCAAAGGAGACCCATAACATTCCAGCAGCTGGAAGCCTGTATTAAATGAGAATAGGATCATATTCCAATGGCTAAACTCAAGAAACTTGTCTCCTCAATGCCAAGACGCCTCCACTCTGTGTTAAAAAGAACAGGAGATGCTACAACATGGTAAACAGGCCCCTGTCCCAACTTTTTTGAGACCTGTAGCAGCCATAAAATTTGAAATGAGCTCATTTTGTGGATAAAATTGTAAAATTTCTGTTTCAACATTTGCAATGTTTTCTCTGGTCTATTGTGAATAAAATACTGGTTGGTGTGATTTTAAAGTAATTGCGTTTTGATTTTATTCACAATTTACACTTTGTCCCAACTATTTTGGAATTGTGGTTGCATATTACATATTACAATATTTATAATAATATATAATTATATTATTATTTTTATATTTTAGATATTTTTTCAGCGCTTTGTTTCAAAGATCGTTTTGAATATTTATTTCCTTATTTCTCCACAACGTGAAAATGTGGCTCTGATTATTTTCCCGTTGTGGCCTCCAATTTCCTCATGTTTCCTCTTTTTCAGAATTGGAGTTTTGCTTTTGGACCTCACTTAATTAATCCGAACTGTGTTTTGGGGCCTTCAGTGCAGTATTAAAATCAAAGGCCTGTCTGATACTGATATAGTTTCCCTGGGGGTTGTTTGTTCTGTAATCTCAGGGGGGTGAAACAGTTCGTGGGAAAATCTTTTTTCATCCTGCATTTTTGGGTCATGTGGGACGGGAAGAGAGCTATGCGAAGTCTGACCACCAAAGTACGCGCATTCGTACACACAGACACACAAATACTAATACACACACACACACACACACAGATATATGCGGTCATATACACATACACACACACACACACACACACACGCGCGCGTGCGCGGGCACACGTGCATAAACAGACGTGTACAGTTCACACACACAAAAATACATGTGCTCACACAAACAAGCACCTCACACGCACGCATAGAGACACACACACACACTCAAACATGCAGACATGTACGTTTACATTAACACCCACATTAGCCGGCACACGTACAACTCAGCAACATAAACTCTGTCTGTCCATGTCCCTTGTGTCTTCTCAGATGGACCCAGATTACATTAATGTGGACACGGTTATTTTGTGTTTTTTGCTGTGTAATGTCTGCCACTGTCTATGACTTGCTGCCTGTAAAGAGTGTTTTGTTTCAGTTGATCAAATTAATTTGACTGGCGAAGAAAATGTAAAATTAATTCATCAAAATGAGCTTTGCCGTCTTCCAAGTTTGGTCCCAGTTGCTATCACTGCAGACATAACTTATTACGGTGAAATAATCACTACTGGCTCGCCACCAGATTGGCTGTATATATTGGCAGTTGGATTAGTTTACAATATTTAATATTAATATGAGAGTAATTTACATTTTTTAAGTGGACGGCTCTGAATAATATTTTTGCAAATATGAGTCTAACCAAAGTCATAAACGCATCCATGTGCATCCCAAAGCGTAATAAAATGCAGAATGTTCGACGACGGAAAGAGGATTTCCATCAGCAACGAGGATTTATCATTTTGAGTTATTCTTCCCACTATGCTGCGCTCTTGCCTTTGTAGCAGTGAGGGTTGCATCACCCGCGTTTACTGCCGGGAGAATAAGGTTAGGAGGAAGGTTCAGTGCGGGATCGTGGTGTGGGGGAGGTGCACAAGCCTTACGTCTCGGTCCTCGGTGTCTACTGCTGTGCGCTCGGTTACGAACGCCACGATTGGCCTTTCGTAGCTGATCGTGGAACTTCTCCGAAGCTGCCTGCACATCGGAGGCGAAGCACATTTTTCGCTCGACAGATTACATTCAAAGTCAATGCTGAGTGAAAAAAAAAATTGTCTCGCGTCCAGCGTGAAAGCGGCTTAAAATTTCAGGTTTGGATATGAGGTAATGCGATGATCATGATTGACAATTTATCGTGGTGATCATAGGAAATTTTTAAACCGTCCAAAACTTTTCTACCATCAACCTGATTGCCACGACTGACCTCAAGATTTGATCAGGTCTGATAGGATCACCACGACACTCCACGAAATCGTGCCGCGAATCGTGATAGTGGAAACCTTGCATAAGACCGTTTGGGAACACACACACACACACCCTCAGGACACAGACTGCAGGTAAAGTCTTCCTGTACGGAGCCAAAGAATAACATCCCGATATTCCTCATTCTTTGCAGTTAGACCCTTGAGCAGAACATAGGCTATGCGTTTAAATCTGATATTGTCAAGCAGTGGCGGGTGGTGGACAGAGAACAAGGAGGACGATAAACATGTCTTTAAACTGCTTATTAGTCTTCATCTGTTTTCAGTCAATTTCCCTGGTAAAAGACACGTTAACTCTCCCCTCTCAGGTGTGGCTAATGATCTTCGTTAAGACGAGAAATCAAACGTATCAGTTGAACGCAAAAAAGCGCATTTCAATCTTTTTCAATTAAACAATCATCATGCACAGTTTTGACGACTTTCTTTGTGTTACAGTTGAAGGGTCCTGTCACTGGAAATGTCTTTTAATAGGTACGCGCCCTGGCTATCTTGCTAATGTGCTGGGCTCTTTAGTGATGTGGTCAGTGTGTTGGACTATTACCTGGGCCCTCCTTTGGTCTGCTACATTAGGATGTGACAAAATTTAACGCGGACAATCCACAGTGGTTTTTTTTCTTTTTTTTTTTTTAGTTAAGTGTTGCCTATTAAGGCTTGTGAATTAAACATTTTATAGAATTAATTATTCACCTGCCTAAACATTTCATTATAAGGGAAACTAACATGTTGAACCAGAATAATGAATGAAATTGGGTCACTCATCTCATCCCTTTCAAGGGATGTTTTCCGCCCCACCAGTTTTCGGTCCACCGCCCGCCACTGTTGTCAAGTTTATGTGATCAAGTTCTTAGTATGTGACCATGAGCTACCTTTCTGAAGCAAGCATTTCGTGTTGCAAGCAGGAAGTCTGCGGAATAAATAAGTGCTGATGACATCTGAAGACAGCACACGAACCAGGGAAATACAGTAACATGTGCGTCGAATTGGAAAAGGTATAAGTATAGTTTGGGCTTAGATCTGAATGTTTGCCGGCTGATTGTTACAAACGTAAATACTGTTTCCATATAGAGGGAGCCTTAGTATGATAATTTCAGGTTTCAAACTTTTCTTTCTTGGAAACAGTTGCTAGGGGAAGAAAATTTTTTGTTGACATTTCTGCATGGCTTATTCTGTCTCCTGCTCCCACAGGAAGAGCTCTCTATTTATGTCAGCCTCATTTCTCTCTCTCTCACTCTCTCTCTCTCTCTCTCTCTCTCTCTCTCTCTCTCTCTCTCTCTCTCTCTCTCTCTCTGTGGGGCGAGAGAGAGAGAGAGAGAGAGAGAGAGAGAATGAACCGAAAAGTAACTATTGAGTCCTTAAGATTAGGCCTATTATTATCTCTACTGTAAGTTTATCATTATCTTCTAACTCCAACCCAAGCTATAATATCCTATGAGTGAACATTTGTGGTCTGTAGATATAACTTGCAGTATATAATATGAAATTAATCAACACTAGATTGCGATGCACATGCAATAAATGTATCCACTGCACTATAACAACAATGGACAGGTAGTGGTTTTAGACACGTTAAATAGAGTCTAATTCCAAACTTCAACTTATTCAAGGCCAGTTGCTTTGAAGGGGTGGGTTACAAAAATATGTTATTTTATTGGGTGGGTTTGTTAGTCACTAATAAAGAGTGAAACCACTGTTCCGGTGCGTTATGGGACTTTATGTACTGTTTAATGTCAAAAAATGGCATCTGCATTTATGGATGGGATGTTCATAACTTAAAACCCCAGCAGACGGCATGCAGGAGAGGTTCCTACAAGTGTCCTTCAAATACACAGAACTGAGACTTCAGGGTAGTCATCTGTATTTGTAGCAGCTGGTCAGAGGAAAGGCCTTCTAAAATGTGCTAAAATGTTCTAGCCAGTATTACCTCTCCGGTCAGAGACTGATTTGTAATTTTGCATTTTAGAGTAACGCTTACGGAGAATATGATTCATATGATTAAATAGTTCACCACTATTTGAGCCTTTCAGAACAAGAGTGGTCTAACAACAGTTTTTGTCTTTTGTAGGATGATTGCACTGAAGACAAAATTACATGAAAAAATCAGCTTGCAATACATTACATTTTTTTATTTATATTGCCTTGATTCTTTTTATCTCTGCAGGAAAAAAAAAAGGTTGTTCTAAAGGCCTCGTTTTCAGAATTTCCACATTTATTGGTGAAATTTCAGGAACACGTCACACTTACATTTCTAGTTGTATCCAGTCAGCTCAGATTGTGGCAACCAGATATTATATCACTGGCAGAAAACATACCGCATATCCTACTGTATTTTGATTGTCGTTCATCTCAGGGCAGAAAGAATTATTGTTTGTTAAACTGTTAGGAACACACTGTGATCAGCACGTCAGGCTCCACCCACTGCACTGTCTCCCATAATGAGCTGTTTACGCTCTCCTTCAGGTGTTCGATTGTGGAAGTCAGCCGGCTGACAGCAGGGCCTTAGCTGTGAGTCTTGACAGGCAAAGCAAGATGTGCCTGCGCAGGGGAGGGCTCTCTGTCTCCGTGCCTCTTATCTCCATCCCTCCCTCCCCCTCTCCCTCCCTCCTGTCTCACTGTTTAAAACTGGAAACTCAGTACTGCTGGGTGATGATTGCTGAACACCCTCTCATCTTTGCTTCTCTCTGTCCTCTTGGTTCCTTGCTTTTCTGTAAAGTGTGGAGATGTTGGCTGCTGCTTCGCAGTGGCACAGAGGACAGGACCCAGAGTGGGTCGTCTGAAATGAGAAGGGGCGGAGAACAGCTCCAAACATGTTTTAGAGGAGCGGAGATCTATCTGCCTCGATTTTTGTTCTTCTTTGTGTTTTAACGGCCTGGAGGAGCGGATCTTTCTGAACCATTCTGTGTTCTCATCTATTTTTGCCTGCTTTTTTTTTTCTTACTGTGGTAGCAGAATCGGGACACTCGGATTTGGGAATCTGTTCAGTTTTTTTAATCCTAATCCCTCTTGTACTGGGCCCTCCTTGAGGTGCGAATAGAACTCGTGGTTTCTGTGTCGTGGGACGTGCTGGGCCCTGTGGAGGATGACTGGCAGGCTGGGGACTGCGAGTGAGCTGGACAGGATGCGTGAAAGTTCGGAGCACCATGGGACGCTGAGCCCCGGGGAGCAGCGAGCCCCCAGGAAGATACCCCCCAACACAGGGGCCAAACTATGGGGCCGTGTGCGCAGCAAGATCCTCCGACACAAGGTCTCGGCCCTCTCACTCACCCACGCGAGCTCACGCAACTGCAGCACCTCATCCATATTTATCTCTCTCTGTGCATCTCTCTCTCTCCACCTCTCCTCCATTCTATCCCTCTTTCAGTCCGACCCCATCTCTCTATCTGTCTTTAACCATCTTTCTCCCTCTCTCACTCTCTTCACCCCTCACCTCACTGTCTCCCTTAACCCCTTCCCCATCTCGTAGCCCACACCCTAGCTCAACAGGCAACATCAGTTGGTGGTATTCTGTTAAATTTCCCAGCTGATCCTGTATCTATGTGCTTGTAATTGGCAGTGTGCTCTGTGCTGTCTTTTGTTTCTGAGAGCTGGTGGTGTAGGCTGAATTCTAACTGTATGTGAAACTGGGGACGGAGAACACGGGGCAACTGGAGGTCTTTGGTTTTGCTCGAAATCACGCTGTCTGCTCCTGTTCTTTAGCTGCGCGTAGTCTATGTGTGCATTAAAATATTACCGGAACATTCTATGAGCATCTCTGATTGTCAGAATGATGGCACTGGCCCCCTGAGCTCAGCTTCCATATCTTTGTCTATAGTCTGTTCTCATTTCCATGCACAGCAGGATAATAGAGTATCTTTTCCACTGAGAATAGGTATTACATAACATGGCACAGCACTGCAGTAAAGGTAGTGGTTAACTTGGATTTTTTTGTTCTCTGTCAGTACGCATGCGATTGAACTTGTTAACATTAGGTGAACATTTTTGTTCAAGTATCATCGTTACTGCTGCCTATAAAGTGTTCATTTTCATGGTGAAACTTTTAGCAATATTCACATTTTAAAAGCGCTTCCTCCAGATTAATTCTTACATGTTCCTGTGCATGTATGACATGATGCATTGGATTTATAGTGCCAATAAACTTCTCTGTTATCTGAGGAAAATAGACCCATACAAACTGCTGGAAATTTTACAGCACAGGCCCAGGCACTTTTTTAAAGAAAAAGGCTGAATCTCCTATCAGACATTCTCTGAGGTCGTGTTAAGGTCACAGTTTAGGCCAGCACAGTGGAGCTGAGTAATGCAAACATTAATCCCCTTTAGATGTGTGAGCAGACTTATGAGAGCTGTACAGATAAGTCTGTCAGGGTAAGAAATTTGGTGAATCTCACTGACCCGTCCTTAGAGCAGCTCTGATTTAACCCCTGCCTCAGACCTCGTGGATTGTATATAACTAATGGATTCCACCAAAGCCTTCCTGGTCAGCACCCTGAAAAACAGAGGCAACCAGCCTTCTATTTGGAGATTATCTCCTTGTAAGTTTCCATCATTTATCTAGCACACCTGACTCTACTTATTACCTGTGCAAACCCATACTAGCTCGTGACCTTAGGATTACAGGGTTCTCACTGACATTTTGGTCAACATTGAGTTAACTATTGCACATAACTGGAAATAAATAGTTCTGTCTAATGATTGAGTATGGTCATACAATTCATTTGTTAAATTGGGTTCCGATCAGAATTACAAAGATCCAGTTCCCTTAGCGCACACCGAGCGGCCAAACTTTGCAAGAAAATTCCTCAAAATTGTATAAATGTTAATTAGAGCCCTGTAATTCTACAGTTTTTAGCTGTTGGAAGATCCCCCCCCCACCCTTTTAACCTTGATCTATTTTGTAGAGATTTTAGAAACAGATTCTTTCCGCGCACAATTCTTTAACCCCCCCCCAGCGCCCAAAACTATTCATTACATAATTGTAGCATATTGCATAATGAATTACATTGCATACTTTCCTAAACACCTTGCACAATCACGTATCAACCTGGCATTTTGACAAGGACGAGTACATAATGTCTGTTCCAGCATAATGGTACATGCATGTGATTCTTGAGTGTTTGCAGGTGTGATCTTGCTTTACATACGTATCTCTGGCATCCTCTTTAGTGTAGGCGTCGACATCAGAAGCTCCATCCTCCTGAAGCAACATTGCGGGAATGAAGAAAAACATTCAGTGTTGTGGCTTTTGAGCAAAAGTCTCATTTATGCTTCTGCATGTGTGTATCTGTGTCTCAGGTGCCTTCGTTAGTTTCAGGTGGGTGGATCTCGGTCCAGAATGTAGTGAAGATAAGCTATACAGAATTCAGAGGTTTGCTAGGTCTGTTCTGAAACCAGTTTCCATCGGACAGTGGTTCTCGATGTTGGTCCAGGGGCCTCCCGGTCTACGTTGTTTTTATTCCAGGCAAAGTCACTATTTTGAGATTTTTAGATTTGTTCATTTGTTTTTATTTGGTGCCTTTCAAGTTCAGACAAGTTTTTGTCCCCCATAAGCCATATTTTCACTGGCATATAAATGCATGCCATGAAGAATAAAAATGCCATATCCACTAAGTGATAAATTGGACACAACTGCATAAGAAGAGAAATATTCAGGCGACTTTTATGGCATTTTCTATCAAAATGTGCCTTTAAGCAGTTAAATAACTGCTGTAAATATCTGTGAAATTGAATCATTTGCTGCTTTTAAGGAACATGTGAAGACACATCTTTTTAGATTAGTTTTTAATTAGTTCTTTGAAGAAGTTTAATACTAGTTTTTTTTATCTTCTCCCTCTCTCCATGTATAGTAGTCTAGAAATTAGGAAGATTCATTTTTGATATTTTAGCTTGACTGTAAAGCACTTTTGATCATTTTAATGTTGAAAGGCGCTATGTTAAGTCAATAAATTAAATCAATTAATTAAATTAAGTAAACGAGTACCTAATTAAGAGACATGAACAAGTTGTTAAAATTTTACTATTGCAAATGTGGTTGGATTAATAACCAGCACACTGAGGCTGGCCGCAGGTCAGATCTTGAGAACCACTGCGGCATAAGAGACAGTGGTTGTGACAGAAAGCATGTAACTTCACCTCCACTGCACCCTCGCCGAGCAATCTCCGCTTATGTCTGTCCAACCTGTTTTAGTTCAGGGTATGTTAAGGAGGATAAGTGTGGTACATCCTGTGACAGGCTGCTTTCCTCGAAGAATAACCCTGCAGGGCTGGTGCTTCTGAGGATTGTGCAGGAATAAGGAGTTCATAGAGGAGGAAAATTTGATCGGTATCAACCATGGCGCATCATGCCGAAGACCAAGCCATTCGTCGCATTTTGGTGCCTGTGCACTATGGCATTGCTTGTAGAAATAATTTTGTTCCCAGAGAAGTTTTTCTTGAAATTTGTCCCAATTTCCAGTTTGTTCTGGCATGGAACATTGCATCCCTACACATTCCCTAATGTCTGCCTTATCTTCTCACGAGTGACTGTTAAAGCTACAGGTCAGGTGCCTTAAATCCTTCTCTGTCCAATGGGATGCTTGCTGCTTTTTTATTTTTTTATTTTTTTGCATTGGCCTGGATCACTACCCTGGCCCAGCATGGACCTTCCCTACTCTTCTCAGGCCCGATATGGGTTTCGCTTGCATAAGTGGTGGCTGCTGTCTGCCCTTGCCGCAACAGAACAGAGTTATATTTTAGAAAGGAGGTTAATCTTAGCTGGTATTTTTTTATTTTTTATTTTTTTACCAAAAGCTTCTCGCCTCCCAGCCTTTCAAAATGATTTCAAAAAGAGTGGTTGTGGTTTTAAAGAACCTATGGGTTTTTTTTCTGCGCGTACTATAGCACAGTCACTTATAATAACCTAAAATACCTCTGATAGCTCGTAATGGAATATATGTGTGTCTTGTGAGGGGACAGCGATAGCAGAACCTGAAAATGCTTGTTTTTCCCTGAAATTCCTCTTGTCTTGTTCCCACATAATTCTAAGGTCAAAATAAACATGTACGTATGTGTTTTGCTGAAAGCTTTGGCAGTTGTCCATGCCGCATATGTAATCTTATAGCTATGCAAAGAAAGAACTGGGTCAAACTCTCTTGATACGTCTAATAAAAGATGACTTACTGGGGGATACTAAAGAAAATATCTGAGGTTTTTGTGCATTCCTATTTCTCCCTTTTTTAAACCCTGTGCTTTTCTCTGAGATAATGCCCTGGAGAAACTTTGGATTTCGTTGGAACTTCAAAATTTGAGGACTAAAATGGCTCTCTGGTTGTGCCTGGTACTGAAACGGATCAGATTATCTGAGAGGTTTATTAAAGGTTAGTTTAGTAGAATTTTTTTTGGAGTAACGCATTCTCCTGCCAACTCGTCATGCAGTGAGGCTACCCGACCAAGCGTCGATATATACGACGCGAAAGGAGGCTTCTGTCGTCCTTATTTGATGCTTAGGGTCAGGGTTTGGGTTAAGGGCTAGGGGAGGTAAGGTTTGTTTTAAACTGGCATCAATTAACAACGCCAAAAGCCTCCTTTTGCTTCTGATATTTACGCTTGGCCGGGTAGCTTCACAAAATGACACGTCGGGATGAAGTCTCTTTGGAGAGTAGGTCTCTCCTTGTTGCGATAATGCAGAATGAAGAGGTCAGTGCCTGGTGAACAGAGGGTTACTCTTTCTACATAAGTTCTTCATAAAGCTGCTTTCACGCTGGTGTTCTGAACAGGTGTTCTGACAAATTTTGCTACCAATCAAAATATGCTACCTCGTGGTTCTGCACTTGCACAAACTTAAAATCTCGGGCTGTTTTCTCACTCATATCTTAACCCCTTTGCGCAGAAGTCAAATTTGGCTATTTATGGTTTATCCAATTTAATGCTTTATAATTCAAGATTTAAGCTTCATAAAGAGTAAAAATGTGGCTCAACTCAGAAAAGACACTTACAGCATTTAGAATTACATTGTCTTTCAGTTTTTCATGATTTTGGTAGAGAAAATAGGCTGCAAACATAAAAAATCTCCATGAGAATTCATGGAAAAACATAATACTGAAAATTGCTGATTAAATGGTCAGGCCATTCACCCTGGAATGGCAGCTACCAGTTCCCACGTTCGAGCTTACAAACTCATTTCAACAGTTATAAGGAACAAGTACAACTCACTAACTCAGTAATATCTGAATTCTGAAATGTACCTTATTTTAACAGAACCGACATTCCACTTTCAGGGAAGATCACACAATATATGCCTCCCTAGATTCAACAGAACGGTGCAATGAACGTTCTAGGGCGTCCACCCAAATGCATGGGCAGATCACGTTTTAAACAGGAAAAAACCCTTGGCATTTGACTTTGTTGAATAAGGTATACATTCCAAAAAAAAGCAAAAGAAGCAGCCTAACCTTTTTCATGAATCCCTCCTCCAGAGACCGATGTATCCTGTAGAAGGAACCCTTCGGTCCTATTTCATTCGAAATAATTCCCATTGACCATATACTTATCTCATTTAAATCCTGTAAATGTAACTGAACACTTCAAGGCCAGTTTTGCGAGTCTTTTTGTGTCACCTGCGAAGCATAGCGGCACATAGGGATCACTTGTCCGGCGTCTGTCTGTCCATCTGTCTGTCTGTCCGGTAGTCACACTTTCAGTTGGTAGTCACACTTTCAACTAAAGCTTCGCAGGCGACACGTGTTCACCTGAACGCTCTAGTTTTTCTATAAATTGCGTCCATTTCAGCCAAGCAATGTGCTCAACGCAAACAGGATACAACCGAGCCTGCTGATACGCATAGGCTTGTATGCTCTGCGTTTGTCCAATCAATGTGTTTCACTTATTGTATTGTTTAAACACTCGGGAATTGGATAAGAAACGTGCCAATCAATACATGCAGAAGATCCTGAGTGTATGATTGAGTGATTGGCTATCAACACCAGTACTTGTGTGGATCTAAGGAAGTGCTGAATTTGTCAATGAAGGAATCTACACATAAGTCCACGGTAGGGAACCACGCATTTTTTGCATGTGATGACTGTAATTGACAGTAGAATGTGAGAGAATCAATACCATGTCGAATTTTTTGCTTCAGAAAACTGATTTTTCTGAACCACTAATTTGAATACCGTTGACTCACTGTAGCTAAAGTGGTTGTGTTATGGCCCCAATTTGTTATGACATTAACGACAGCAAAGGATGACAGACAAAAATTTTAAAACTAAAACACATTTAATTAAACAAAGGCAACTAACAACAAACTACTCTACTCTACAGACCAAGATCAATTATATACAAAAACAGAAATATTTACAGTCCTTGGTGATGTCCTGGGTGAGGAAAATGCTCTAACACAGGCAAAAATCCACTAAAAGCTTCACAGGTCTTGAACAGAATGACAGGTCTGGTCACATGTATCCTTCTCCTTGCAATTTCTCCTACTACCTTACTGTCTCAATTCTCCCCCTTATATACTCTTTTGCAGACCCCTCCCACCTTTTAGGCTTTTTTTTATTTTTCTCTGGGACTTGTCCCAGACATGCCTAAAACATGCCCAAACCAATCTCCAGTCTGAAAAAAAAGGTAAATATTCACATTACACCTCCATTCCAAAAGGGAAAAATTTTGACTCATAAAGGCAAAAAGTTTTCTTTTCAATACAAAATAATTAAGTGTACACTTGTCTATATATACATGTAATACAATATTCGAATAAACGCGTGATAGATATACATACTCAACCACGGGATAAGCAATCAGCAATTACATTGTCAGCAACCTTTACATGCTTAATTTCCAAGTCAAACTCCTGTAAAATCAAACTCCAATTCAACAATCTCCGATTCTTGTTTTTCATCTTACTCAAAAACATTAACGGATTGTGGTCTGTGTACACAATGATTGGCTTTTGCCCTGTACAAACATAAACATCAAAGTGTTGTAAAGATAGAACCAGAGCCAACAGCTCCTTCTCTATTGTGGAATAGTTCCTTTGGTGGCGATTGAACTTCCTGGAGAAGTATGCCACGGGATGCTCAATGTCATCAGAGTCACTTCTCTGTAGGAACACAGATCCACAAGCTTGGTCGCTAGCATCGACCGTGATGGAGAACGGTTTGTTGAAGTCAGGAGATTTGTGCACGGGGAAGTGACACAGCAGAGACTTCAGGAGATCGAAGGCTCTCTGGCATGCATCATCCCAAGTGAACTTCATGCCTTTCTTCAGTTGGTGAGTGAGACTGAGAGCAATCTCAGCAAAGTTCTTGCAGAACTTGCGGTAGTACCCGATCATTCCAAGGAAGCGGCGCAAAGCTTCCTTGTTGTCAGGCACTGGAAAGTCCATGATGGCTTGGACTTAAGCATTTATGGGTGCCACCTTACCCTGGCCTATGACGTAGCAAAGATAGGTGACAGTAGCACAACCAAAGTCACTCTTGTTCAGGTTAACAGTCAGGTTAGCCTGGGTCAGGCACTGGAACAACGTCTCTACATCTTTTAGATGTTCTTCCCAGGAGTCACTCCATGTGATCAGGTCATCGATGTATGCACCCGTGTGTGGCAATCCGGCGATTGTAGACTGTATCATCCTTTGGAACGTGGCTGGGGCATTTTTCATGCCAAAGGGTAGGACTTCATACTGGTACAACCCAGATGGTGTGGCAAAAGCAGAGATGCTCTTGGCCCTCTCAGTTAAAGGCACATACCAATAACCCTTCAATAAATCAAACTTTGCTTGCCCTACTCTATCGATACAATCATTAATCCATCTAGTGGCCCCTATTCACATTACAGTTGCCACAGGGAACAACAATTTTTTTCTGTCGCTAGAGATTTTTCTTTTTTTTTGAACTGCTGGATCGATACTATGAGCAAGGATACTGACCAGTTTGCACATCAGGCTTAGCTGAGAAGTTTAATTCAGGCAACTGCTGAAAAACAGGGAGTGGAGTTAACTTCCCCATATTCAAAACCGCATTCGAGGTCTGCTTACTTGTGAACATTCAATAACTGATCCGGGGGTGCCATCTAGTGATCGAGTACAGTAACAACGTGCTTAAATTTGCAGTTCCATTGACGCGAGCTTCTATATCTGCAGACAAGGGTTAAGTATCCTCAAAAATCCTAAAAATAGATTTATTTTCAGTGCGCGTTTCGACCTGTAAGCGTACATATATTTGCAGGTACACGCTAGGTTTTCCTGAAAATGCAGAAATTAGATGATAATGGTGTATATGGGCATATATCCTTGAACAAACTTTTCCAACTCATTATAAAATCTGCTTATGTTATAATAAGCTAACAAATAACTACGTTACTACTGTAAACTGAATAATATTGCAAAATCAAGGCGAAAACAAAGACTTTACGATCGCTTTGCATAACGGTAGCATTTCTTGACAAGGAAGCACAAATTGACAGAACAGCGGACGTGAAACAAATTTTTCGCATGACAGATTACAGTACATTCAAAGTCAAAACAAAGACATGAATACACGTTTAAAACATGAATACATGAAGGCTTAAAGCATTCATTTGAAATAAATTAAGTAGAGTTGAGTGACCACATAACAGTATTTTAAATTGTTCATTACTGTCGGAAAATCCATATTTTAAAATAATGCCAAAACCTTTAAAATTTTTTCCATCTCTTCCGAGTGCCTGCGGCTCTTGTTGTTTTTCTTTCTTGTCATGCCAAATATATTTCTCTGCTGTCCAAAGCCTAAGCAACCAAGAAAACTGATTTCCTTTTTAACAGTTTAACTTTGCTACATTGCTTGCTGAAAACATTGATCAGCTTGACAATGGCCGTTGCAATTATCTGCCATTGGTCATGACTTCTCGTTTTTTTTTTCTTTTCTTTTTTTAGAATTTATTTTATATGTATTCTAGGAGATCAGTATGCAGTATCACATTATATGAGACTTTCTTTTCATCACGTGTTTTTTAATATGTGATGAGTGCAGTGAATTACATCGCATGATACATATTTATCTCCTTTTCATCACTTATAATGGTTCAACTGCTGGGCTTTTTTCATACTGGCCTGATCTACTGTGACATCAGTATGATATTTCAGGGCTGAAGATATACTCACCGCGCTTAACTTCCCATAATTCTATGGGGCTTCAGTTCATTTCATTTTTGTTTCCAGTCCATTAACTGGGTAGAAGGGTAGTTAAGCATATAAATAATGAAACTGATTTCCTGGAACGTCAAAATGTTCTCCCGTGGTCCAGAATGCAAAAGCCGCTTTATTAAATGTTTTATTATTATTTCAGTTTTGTTCTGATGTTGGTTATGCAGAGAAGGTAACAAGCAAAGACGGAATCCCAGAGTGGATTCTCAGTCATCAGTTGTTCTGGCTTAAATTGTCTAGTAAATCATTAAGTGCACATGGTTGAGAATGTTGCTGCCACACAGTGAGGTTTGCATATGAGCAGAGAGACAGTTACATTGTGAAATGCACCCTATGGGCTACCTGCATGGAAGTGTATATTATGAATAAATTGAAACCCGTTTATTTTTTGAAAACTTCTTATTCCTTGGGGGTTTGCAAACAACTGTTTTTTTTTTTTTTTGCTTCCTGTGATCATTGACTGTATGGAGCCAAGCTTCAGGAGCAGGATTAACATCTTTGAGGCTTTAGTTTTACGTGTTTGCTATATGTACATCCTGTCTGTATGACATGGTTTGTATTTCAGTCCTGAAATGTTCATGTACCAGCCAATGTTTGTTCAATCCAGACCACTATTTTTTTAAAGAATGGGGACTCAGAATGGGACATGGGATGGTATATGGTGGGGTCTACGATGAGTCTGTAGAGCATTAGGTGATGCTTGTGTGCACATTTCACAGGAGCCCTGCACGGCATTGGTGGTCAGAAAAGTTTGGTAGTCAGACATAAACCTTCCCCTTGTGTTTCCTCCACCCATAAACCTGCTGATTTCGCTAATTAGTTTTATCTTGTCCGGGAATAGTTGAACTCATGAGTAAATCCAGGTGACCGGTGCAAAATCTGTGGACCACTTTTACTTTCTTGAACTTGCGTCGACTACTTTCACAAAAATGGCTGAAGATGTATTTTTTTTTTCTAATTATTGCTGTTTATGACTTAAGCCCAGTATTCAAGAACTGAAAAACCTTTGAGTCAGACCATAGTGTGTTAAATCCAGGCTAATGTGCATAGCCCAAAGTTGCATTCATTTGCCTCACTTGAAATCCAATTAATTACGCGACTGTTAACCATGGAATCTTCTGAATGTATCCGGGATAAATAGGACTGCAAGCCAGGCAATGTACGGCAGAGTTCACTTCATGCAATAACACAAATGAATGCAAAATCACTGGGACACCGGAGCTCCATGCCTGGCCACTTCAGCACAGAAGGCAGCCAATGTAAGCAGATGTCAGGATCCCGGAAACTTAATAAGGAACACGAATATGATTAAGCTTTAACCTGAAGTTCCCCCAGGGAAAGAAGGGGGTTAAATATAGACCAGCTTGTCTGGGAATTTCCAGTAGACATGGAAAACTGGGTCCTCTTCGCACGGTTCCAGGAATAACCCACTTAAGAGCGGAAACTTTTAACATGTTCCATTTGTAACAAAAGAAAAAACGTAGTTTAACAGGATGTTTTTTGGTCTATCCCTAGAAAGAAAATGCACTGCTTGTGTATCTAATCTTACATCGCTCAGTGATAACTTTTATTCAAACATTCATTCTAATTAATCGGGTTGCCATTAGTCAGTGGTCTTTGGAAGATAATGATGTCTCTGATAGGTGATGAGAGAATAAACCTTGTGCTTACCTGGGGTGTGGTGCATTAGTATGAGCTGCCATCACTTCAGTCAATGCTGCTCATACTATACCTATCATCAGTGAACAGGAAATGGTCAGAGGAAAGATAAATGATAAAGTCGACATGAAATTTTATTTCTTTTTTTTCTTTTTTTTTTTTTGTCCAAACAGCTGGGTCCAGAAACAGAGCCATCCAAAAACTGGCAGATGGATATCATAGAACTGAATGGGGTAAGACTGTTAGAAGTGCTCTTTGGCATACAGGGGGTCATCTATCTGTAAATCTTTCTGGGCTACGAAAATGGAAAGCTGTAAATAATTGATTGTTCTTCCTCCTTCAGATTAAAGTTGAGTTCTCAATGAAGCTCACCGGTCGGGACTTGGCCTTCAAGAGGACACCTTCAAAGAAACAGAACGGAGTGTTTGGTGTGAAACTCAGTGTGGTGACAAAGTAAGATCTGGTGTTAAATCAGTGTTAAATTTGTTTACACGCATTACCAATACCGCAATTAAAAAAACCTAGCGCTTAGATCCATGGTATAATTGAAGTTTTATACAATACACACTCCTCGCTGTTTTTCTTGCTTTGTCTGATTTTCTGTTTGGAACATTATTTTATGTTTATGCAGCAACTCTCATTGTAACCTCATTGCCCAATCGGGAGAATGCAAATGAGCAGGTGTTCGTCTCTGGACCATGTGCTCTGAGCTGCTTTTTCTGATTACACTGTAGGGTTCAGATACTTGAGTCAGGTGGTATTTAAAAACTGGAAAAAATACTGGATGATTTGAAGCAAAGAATTGAAACCGAAATGTGTTCTGCTTGGAAAAGACCTGCAGGTTAATTGTTAACCAAAGCCTTTCAGGTTCTAACCACTGTGCCATAGCAATAAAAAAGCCAACAAGAAAATGGGATTTATATCCAAAGGTAAATCAAAGGAGGTTATACTTATTTTGTATAATACCTTTCCCAGTCAGACTGCACTTATAGTACTGTGTGCAATTCTGGGGCGTGCTACAAGATAGATATAGAGGCTCCAGAAAAACATCAATAAAGAGCCACTAAGTTTACTCCTGGTATAAAAGATATAAGCTACGAGGGAAGTCAGAGGAATCTTAATACTTTCGCTTCAGCCTTTTGAAAAAGGAGACTTTGGGGTGATATGATTGAGGCCTTTAAAGGCATTAATAAATGGTTAGCCAAGGATCAATTTAGCACAGATGTTAGGAAGTATTATTTTTTTTCACACAGAGAGTGGTCACAGGGTGGAATAGTTTGCTAGGTCATGCCACTGAGGGAGATTCTTATGGAGTTTTCAAGACCAGACCTGTTACAGAACAGGAGCATTTGAGTTGTTTTGTAATTTAAGTGTTTGGTAAACTTTAATGGTCGGAAAGTTGCGAGCCTTGTTAGGCTGAGTGGCCTGTTCTCACAACTGTGTTGTTGCGTTGTGTTGTGTTATGTTATGTTGTGTTGTGTTGTGTTGTAGCGCTTTTATATTGGAACTTAATGGTGTGTCTTGTGTTGGTTTCACTGTTGTGATGGAGTTTAATGGCAAGCGCCGTGATGGTCAATGTGTTGTAATGGGTTTTAATAATTGATACCTTGTTGGTTAAAGTATTGTAATGGACTTGAGTGTGCACTGTTTTGATTAAATTATTTAACAAATTACATAAGATAACATTTATTGATCTGAAGCGGCTTACATTTGAACGGACCAAGCAAAGGCCATTTGCCAGTGGAGCATTGTTGGGTAAAGGGCCTTACTCAAGACCTCAACAGGTTGTAACAAATGTAATGTTGTTTTCAGTATAGGATACAGCAAGCATTCCCAAGCACTGGGCCATTTGGTGACTAAACTATAGAGAAATGCCCCTTACAAAAAAGCACTATAGGAATTCCATAAAAAATTATCGCCAAAAACTATGAATATTACTGTAGTATGTGTGGCAATCCTTCAGGCTACGAGTCCGAAGGCTGAAAAATTTTGGGAACCAATGAGTTTGTGTTGTGTCCCTCTGCAGGCGCGAGGGCTCCAAGATACCGTTTGTCGTCCGCCAGTGCATTGAAGAGGTGGAGAAGAGGGGGATTGAGGAGGTCGGCATCTACAGGATATCAGGCGTAGCCACTGACATCCAGACCCTGAGAGCTGCATTCAACGCAAGTAAGAGAACATTACGATTCAGGTGTATTCATTCTGCAGAGAGTTTCGTCCACAATGATTTTCACTGATACCATAACAAAAATCTGGAAACACCAAAGAACTTCCTGCATCCTGTGGGCTGCACTGTGGCACAGTGGCGTTTACTGAGACCTCAGAAGAAGTTCCTAGAGGGTTGAAAACACATCCAGGATCCTCCCTGTGTAGCATTTGAATGTTTTTACTCTGTATTTGTGTTGGTTTTCTCTCACTCTAAATAAATAAATGAATCAATAAATAAATAAATAATTAAATAATCATGTCCCAAGTTCTACCGATGGAAATTAACCCATCTGGCTAAGTCTGGCACATTTGCAGCCATGCTCATTCGTGGGCATCGCATTTTTCTAATTAGCAAAGAACCAGGTCCCATTTCAGTTTGAATCAGATTGATCTTGTGGAGTAAACATTGCCTCTCAGATAACAGGGAATTGATGTAGTACAGGCAATGCCCACCACAAACTAGTGACAATTTCACAGTCTGTCATTCACCCTGTACTATTGGCAGATACTGGCAATCAAGCATGTCTCATACCTCGGATTGTGGTTTGAAATCCGCTCGAAGAAAATTGCTCGGGCCCACTTTTTTAATGACAATAGAGTGGCATGTTTCCAACTTTGAGCCATTCTGTGCCTTGCAGGACAGGGGTAGTTAAGTTACTTGATCATATTTGGTTTATGTGGTATATTTGTCGAGGGCATGAGGGAGGCTCACAGTCGGACAGTAGAATGACCAGAGCGATAGTCTTTCAGTGAACCCAAAAAATTCCTCCCAATGCCCCTGACCGTTACCTTCTGTAAATGTGGCTGCTGTTGTCTCTGCAGATACTACCAATGCCTTCCCAGTAATGCTGAGCGATATGGACATCAATGCCATCGCAGGAACTCTGAAGCTGTACCTACGAGAGCTCCCCGAAGCCCTGCTTACTGACCGGCTCTACCTGCCTTTCTTGGAAGGAATAGGTACTACAGCACTCACCAAAAATCTCACCACGACCCTACAGTAAACGCTGGAGAGAGAGGGAGAGATACTGTGTGTTTTTTCCTCTTAAGAGTGAGGTCGATCGTGCTTTTGAGTAAAGAGCTATTCAACAAATCACCTCCTAATCCTCATGTGGTGTTTGGGTCAAAATGACTTGTTTTCCATTTTCATAAAAAAAAATATTATTAATAATAAATAATAATGATAAAAATCATACGACATATTATTTTCTCAACCTTAAAATCCATGCTCTCGGCTCATTGCTTACAAAGAACTATAAGATGAAAAAAAAATTTTAATAAAATGTTGCAATTCTATTATGAAAACCAAACATCACATTCACTAGAGTATACAGTTCAGCAGAGGGAAATGACAAAAACTAATCCTTTATTTTATCACATAAGTGTGGTACTTTTCTCATAGCCCAGCTCATGGCATATTTTTGACATTACCCTAAATTCATACCACTTTTGAGAAAATTTCATTGGTTTGTTAGCTTACAAGTTAATGTTAGCTAGCTGCTTGGTTGATTGTGAATTTATAAATTTGCAAGTTCAAATTCAGTGTCTGACTGACGACGTTAAGAGTGATGAAGCAGGACTGGGTTTGGTTAGTACTTGGATGGGAGACAACCTGGGAAAGCTAAGTAGCTTCTGGAAGAGGTGTTGGTGGGCAGAAGGTTGTGATCTTCCCTCTGGTAGAATAATCCCCAAAGCCCCAGTGCAGTGATGGGGGTGATGGGGACACTGTACTGAAGGAGATGCTATCTTTCGATGAGACATTTAAACCGAGGTCCTGACTCACTGTGGTCACTAAAGATCCAATGACACTCATCGACAAGAGTAGGGGGTTCCCCGGTGTCATGGCAAATTTCCCAACCTGGCTCTTTCGACCAGCCACCTAATCATCCCCTGATCTAATTGGCTGTGCAAACTGTCCTCTCCCTCCCCGCCTCAACCCCCAGGGCTCCCTTTTAAAAGAGATCTCAATCTCAACGGGACTTCCCTGGTTAAATAAAAGAGAGATGAATAAATAAATAATGGGAATTTAAGGTGCATACAAAATTTAAATTTTAGTTCTCTATTAATTATGCAATTCAGTTATGTGATAAACAATCTTACGCTGGCTGTCATGTCATATGACACTTATGAAACTTGTTGTGTAAATTTTGCGGTCAGCGCTCACTAAAGCTGGAAACAAATGCAAAATTTACTCAGCTCGTTTCATAACCTTCATATGACACGACCACTTGGGTAAGATCCTCTGTTTATTATCCCCCGCCAACACGAAGTGGGAGGGGGATATAGGTTTGACCTCCGTGCGTCCGTGCGTCCGAGATAAAGGGGACAGCTTTACTCAGAAACTACTACAGATACAGTAATCAAATTTGGTGTGTAGCTTCAGACCATAAAGGCCTTGATTGAGTTCGAAAATGAGAAGCGCACGATTGGCGGGGGATGTTGTAGACCATGTCGACTTGTTCATATTGGTGTGAAATTCAGCTAAAAACAATAAATATTCAGCATTTCACATGAGCCTGTTTCTCCATATTTGTAAAATGCTAATAATGCAACGGGCAAATTTGACTTGGCAAACGGTATTAATGTGTGAAAAATATGAACACCACACAAGGGCAAAACATTCCTAAAAAAATTATTGTCTAAGAAGTTTAAAATGTGGCTGTCTACACTTTTAACAGGTCAACCAGCTGTTCTTCAGCCGACTTGCTATTTAGAAAAATTAGCTAGTCAACCAACTGACCACTGGTTTTACAGTTGAACCAGCTTTTTTGAGTTAGAGATCAGCTCTTATCAGCTTCAGACCAGCTATGGTCAGCCAGACATGTTGAAAGCACATCTTTTATATCGCAAACAAGTTATGAATGTGAGCAGTCATTCACTGTCTTGCCGCTGAATTCACCCAACACGGGAAAAAACCCACGACTTTCAAAACTACTATCCAGAATCCTGGGGGAAACACTGGCTGTATATACTGCTGTTATTAGCACGGATATTATTTATGCGCTTTGATATTTTAAAAGTGCTACCATGCACACTAATGGAAGATTCCAGCGAGCATAACGCTCATTGATAAATCAGCCATGATACGGTACATTATGTTCTTGGCAGAGCACACTTCATTCAATATGAAATACATAAGCTCTGTGACTACACGTTCTACTCTGTGTGTGTGTGTGTGTGTGTGTGTGTGTGAGAGAGAGACTGTTCTAATGCTATGACCTTTATGAGGTCATGCGTATTTAGTTAGTTGCTTGGGGTCGTACAGTCCTCCAGATGTACCGTGGTGCAGTTGAGACGTGATGAGAGGAGATGAAAGGCCTGTCTGTCTTTCTCTGTGTATCTTGCCTACTGGGATCCCCTCTTCCTTCGCACAGCTCTGTCTGACCCTGTTGCCAAGGAGAGCTGCATGATGCATCTGCTCTGTTCACTGCCAGATCCCAACCTCTGTACCTTCCTCACACTGCTGGAGCATCTCAGGAGGTAAGGCCCTGGAAGGAGAGCAAGGAGACATAAATATTTTATTTTCATACATTCAGATATTTCCTATTTAAATTCTACATTGGCTGTAAATCAGTGATTGCCTGGACATCCATTATCCTGTAGGTTTTCACTCCAACTAGAACAAAGCATACTTCTCTCGAAGGCTAGAGATCTGGTTGGGCTGTGATTTGATAGGATCGAGTTCTGTAAGCTAAATTAAGGTTCATATCAAAACCCACAAGATGGCTGAGCTCCAAAAATGGATTGAGGAACAATCTGTTTAAATATATCGTTGAGCGGTATGTTTATGTCTTGTGTGTTTGTCTCCATCGCTGTCCACTCATATTCTTATTTTTCGGCTGCGCAACTCCCTAAATCCCAAATCAGAAGCCAGATAATGATGGTCATTACTCTGATGTAATGACATGGACAGTAAAATCCCCTCAATCTAGCACCACATAGGTCTGCTTTGCTCATCTGACTCAAAATCTTGGCTCATTTTTTAAAAGAAAAGCAGAGGTTTGAGCCTCTTTTGGGAAGGGGCCTCTCTCCTGTTACAGTATCCCGAAATCCCACTGCTCACTGATAGTTTCCAGGGCTCCAGTGTCACGAGTACAAACATCCTATGAGGACAAGTGCCTTTCCAGGCGAGGAAGTAGGAGTCTGCAATGACGAAGTCGTCTATTTGGCAGCAAAGCCTCAGTCACATGTATCTGGTCAGTGTCTGTTTGCACGGTTGGCATCAGACTGGTTGATGCATGGCGGAAAGCTCTCCTGACAAGGGAGAGCACTTCGCTGCCATCTCCTGGAAAATCCATCATTGTTACCCACTAACGGCACCCTCAGTCTAAAACCTGTGCATAATGACCATTTTTGGGTTGCATTTGAATTAGAATTCTTTAAAAGCCTATGTACTGCTACATGGAAACTCACTGCACCAAGGGTCAGTGAAAAGGTGAGCTATGATTTACAACCCAAAATCAGAAATGGTTGTCTTTGGACTGTATTACTTTGAAAACAGTAAAGAAATTTGTACCGGAGCGCACGACAGTGGGAACTAAGCATAAAGAGCCTTTTAAGTTATTCTTCTGTTAGGAATAAAGAGGCCATTTTTACATTATCTGTGATCTGCGCCCAGTTCCTGTTTTGAAATAAATTACATCAAGTGGATTGTGAAGTCCTCAGTATAACTATAATGACAGCTACAAGGACAGTAACATTGGGCTCACTTTCAAAGTGACGTATCCAGCTACAGGAACAATAGGAGGACTAACAGCCAATAAAAATGCTTCAAAATCGTCAGAGCATCATATTCAACATGGCAGATGACATAGCCTCAAGAGTGTTGACAGAACGTAATTCTTCATCAGTGCAGAAGCTCTTATTGTTATTGTTACTGTCATCTTTAATTTTGAAGTCTTGGTGGAGGCAGGCAATTACCGCGGTTTTTATGTTTTGGAAGACACCCTCTGGAGTTCTAAACCGGCGATCATTCCTGACTGATAGCGTTAGACTGATATCAGAGTTTGCAACATTGTGTAGCAAAAAAATAATTCACACCTTCCTCTGTATGCGATTCAAAATGACTGGATGCAGTTTTCAGCACATAAAAGCCTTAGTCTGTGTACTGTAATGGTTGTTTTGGATATTTTTCCCCAGGGTGGCGGAAAAGGAACCACTGAATAAGATGTCTTTTCTCAATCTGGCAACCATCTTTGGCCCAACCTTGCTGAGACCCTCAGAGGAAAGCAGAAAAGGGCACATCGCCCTGCTCTCTGACCTCTGGTCACATGATGTCATGGCACAGGTAGGGAGAGGATTGCTTGGGGAAAGTTTCAGAGGGGAGGGGTGAAGAATTGGTTTTTGCTGGGAATGTGATGCATTCCACTTCTGTTGACTACATTGTCAGTATTTAACCACTCTTTCATCTGTTAGTGCTGACTTTCATGTATTAAAAATGCATAATTTTTGAAAACTTCTTTTAATTTTGTTGATTGTAGAACTCTACTCAGTATGCATATAAAAAAAAAAGATTTTATTTTATCGACAATTTAAGTTAAGCAGATGTTTTGACTGAATCTTCTAACTGATGGGTTTCACCAGGTCCCAATCAGAATAAATAACCATGAAAAGGTACATTGTTCTGTAATAGTGGCAGCTTTTTGCAAATGTTTAATGTGGTTAATAGTGACACTGTGCATTAAATTGTAAATGTCCTTAAAATACTGACACGGGCCTTTTTTTTTGCCTCTTGATAGGTCCATGTTCTTCTGTATTTCCTGCAGTGTCCTTCAGTATCCTTCTCCGCGCTCAAACACAACACCCTCAGCTTCTCGCCGGATGGATAGCTTCGGCTGGGCTCTTAGTCTCACCTCTTTTCATTTTTCCTTTCTTACAACTGCATCCGAAGGAGAAAGACAGGAGTCTTAACAGAAAATCTGTTTGCTTTACCTCGTCGTGAGCTTGTGTCTTTGTCAGGTGCCAGTCTACAAGTAAACCTGCCCAATGAGAGATGAGCGAGTTTATCTCAGCCTTTTCCTTCTACACTTATTTTCCAGTGTCCTTTTATTTTGCCTGCAATGATCAGGAGCACTGGAGGCTGTAAACTTTGCCCAGATATAGACGCTGGCGTCCGTAAATTCCGAAATTTAATTCCTAAATAATGCTGTTATTGAATTTCCAAATGTCTTGCTTAACTAGAATAATTTTTTAAAGTCTCTGCGACACCGATACTGAGGTATAAAGCTTAAAGAGGCTCATGCATGACTGGGAAACTTGGCATTATTTTGTATTCTGCGCAAATGGGTTAAGATAACCTCTGTCTAGGGCTGGCATGGGAGAAATGATTATGGTCTGGTTGTAGTCAGGTTTCTGTACGCTGCAAAAGAGGGTAAAGCACTTAACCTCGCATTCGTAAGTGACACAGACATGCGTAAATATATATACACACACACGCATACACATACACATGCTCACACATATGTGCGCATACATATACACATGCATGCACTCACACACGCTTGCGCGCTCATACTCGCGCACACACACACGTGTGTATGCATGCACACATGTACGCACATACACACTTTCAAACACATGTGCAGGCACACACTCACACACACGCTCACAAGCACATGAACAAACACGCGTGTACACACTCACATACACTAAGACAGGGAACCAGACAAGTGTATGAGCCTTTCTGACAGAGCCGGGCTGAGTTTACAGTGTTTTTGTTACTTTACTACATTTGTGTATTTGTTTATGAATGATTGTTTGCACGGTTATGCATATGTGCCTATTGAGAGCTCCCTCACAGATTTTGGAAGATTGAGTGATCTTGAAAGTCAGATTTTTGGACAGCATTTATTGGTAGTGGATCACAAGGCCATGCCACGTTCTTGTTTTGAGTTGGTAAGGTAAAAAATGTTCCTTTTTTTCTGCAGCTCAGCTCAAACTTAGCTCTAGGCCCTCTGGGAAACCTGCTTTAATTGTCTGTGTCAGATTGGAGAAAATTCCATCCATACATTAGGAGAGTGATTAGCTGTATAATTTATCTTTATTTCTTTATTACACATAACTGAAGCTGTGCTCGTGCTCTGTTCCTGCACCGCCTCTGGATCTGTTCATATGTTAGACATGGGCAAGTGTGAGAGCGTTCTCATAACATGCCTATTGAATGTTGTGAGAGCATGGGCACCATTATTTCCTGTTCAGATGTTCAATGAACAGTACTGAAGTAACTCGCTTTGTACATTTGCTGTTAACTTTTCATTTGAATCTGAGAGAAAATCGCATATAAATGATGACAATAAAATATTGCTTCGCGTAAAGTTGCTTGTACTTCTTCCAAAAAGGATGTCGGCCATGTGCGCAGCAGTGTCACAGGTTCACCAGGAGAGAGCGGTATGGGATAGATGATGGAAACAGCCAAGTCAGAGTATGGAAATGTAAGTCGTTTAATTAATGTAAACGAATTAAATCAATATATTATTGCATAGCAATTTCGGCCCGAAGACGCAATATTTCTTAGTTGTAGTGACCAATTGCTAACATCAGCCGTTAATTGCATGAAACAACATGTAACACAAACAACAACACGTTAATTAAAACACTGTGCAAAACAAAAACTTGATTCCTTAAAATCTTACAATAATTTTGACGGAAAAATATTCTGAGTTCAATAACATTCAAGTTCAGTAGCCTCAGGAGTAACGCCCACTTGGTGCGCTACAAAAAAAAAAACGCAAGGCGAGCACCTGCTCATTAATAACTGCAGACTTGCTCTCAGCTCTTCAAACCCTGTCTTCGAAGACCGACTCATCGCCTGATGGAATGATTAATTAGCTGTCACTTAATTCTAGATTTAACTTTAACGCAGAATGCGTACGATTAATGGACATGTTTATGTACTTTGATATCTAGCGCGCAGCTGCGGAATGACAGATGTGGAGGCAGGTTGTTTTCTGGGTGTATGCATTTGGGTGTGACAAAATACTGCCGCAAGTCCTTGACTGTATCATGTGTAGCCACTATAATTTAAATCAGTGGATCATAGCAGTACTCCACAACTTTCCATCTTAGCATCTCGGAGACAGATGTTATTTTTTCGGACATTATTTGTGGCTTCGTTGCTCCAGTTGGGAATGAATCCAACTTAACATGAATAACGGAACGGACAGCAAGTCGACGTAAACAGGTTTCGACTGATTTCTTGCGGAGCTCATTTGTCCGGTCTTCGAGGATGTTCAGCTGTATCGGTTGTTTCTGGGTGCTTCTCTCCTCCGCTCTCGTGGCAATTTGCGGTTACAGTTTAGCCGCTCCGGCTTGGATTGTGAAGGACCCCCTGCGAAACGAGGCTACAGTGAGCTTTGGTTTATTGTGGCACTGCTCGGAGTCAATGGATCATATGTACAGCTGTTACACCTTTGCAGGTCTTGAGAAATTCACTGAAATTCCCTCCGTCTCCTGGCAGGTAAACATTAATAAATGCCGAACGCTCCATTATTTAATTGTAACATCTCTAATTTCAGTCTGTTTCCACTTCGTTTCTTGCGTGAAATAATGACGGCAAGGCGAAAGACTAAAGAGCACACAACCTTATCGGAATCGAATTCCATTTCCCAGCTCATGTCATTGTGAGCCCTTGGTGGGCGATCATTATGTTCCTAATCTCAAATTATAATGGCAAGTACTCTGTCGCTAAACCGTTTTTCCTCATCGATCAGAATACTCATCATATCGTAAAGAAGCACCCTATGTTGCCTTGGATATACTCCACCTATTTCCGTTATGAAATTTCTGGAGAGCAAGTTCAAAGAAACCATCTGCTGTATTAACAAATTGTAGCCAGCCTGGTGTATCGCAAGCACTGGTCTATTTATCATCTTGAAATGTAATTATTGTGGGTTTACAGCAGTCGGTAGCTTTGTTTTAAGCGTTTCGAGAAGCTTATTGTCTCCAAGGAAAATTTGAAAATGCAGTGTTCCCGGTTACCTGACACCCCTACGTCAAGTTACTTTCAATATTGCTGTGTGGTCTTCATGTTGTGTTTGGGATGTGCATGTTGCCTAAGGTATTCATGTTTGCGTACCTTTGCTTGGACCTGGCATTCCCAGAACATATTTAGTTTAGTTGATTCACCAAGAATGTTGAGCAAAGTTCAAGTTTGCTTTGAAGTTCTTAAACGGCATGGTTTTGTTCAGGCAATTTCTGGATAGGGGAGACTGGAGTCCGATGAGTCATGGGGCTAAATGAGCCATATCACTATTTTGCCTATTTTAAACACCTTTGACATCGATTGATTGCAAAATACTGATACGGCTCATTGGTCCCCATGGCTCATCGGACCCCAGTCTACCCTACTTACTGTATTAGTACAAAAACCCTGAACAACTTACAGGTACAAGCGACTCAGCCGGTTGATATTGGCATCAGAAATTTCTAAAATGTATAAATGCCTGTTGACGCATATTTCTGCAATCACAAATTCTCTCTGGAACGGAATATCTGAAATGCAAGAAAACTAATATGCATTTAGTGGCAACCCCTAATACACAATACGTTATTCCATCGTGTTTGGTCTGTCTTTTGCAGCATTTGTCCTTGTAATTGCTGAAGCATTTTTGTTGAAGTGTATGGCGACCAGGACACAGCCAATCACCTTTAGCCATTTGCTTCATATAGAAATTTCTGCAGATTCTATTAATATTTTTCGGCTGTAGACAAGATGTATGCAGTTACTATGATGGTCTATAGACCATGATTTCAGATTCATGAACTGCCCTGGTGATTGCAGATCAACTGAAGGTAGTGGAAGTGCAATTGTTACAACTTGCCCCAGCTAAGATGTAACAGTGCCCCCAAAGGTTGTAAAATAGACTGGTGATCTTTGTATTAATAAGAGTCAGAGATGGGTGTATTCGACTGTTTTATTGCTCATATTTTTCATCATTGATACTCGTCACAAAGAAATGGTCTTCATTTAGCCTAACTGACCATAATAAGACACCATTAATGTGCAATGAAATGTCTCTGATGACATGGATCAGCTCAGGTGCTTATTATTGCTGAATTATGGCCTATATAGGACAGAATGAGTACATTTAATGTGCATTGCATGAAAAGTTATAGTGGCAGATGCATTTATTGTCGACAGTGGTATGTTGTGATGGTGCGTTACAATGTACCTCACAGCCCGATAGCTGTATTCCTGCATGGCACCCAGTTTCTCCTGTCTTGTGTCTGAATTATACTCTTGTATAACCCACAAGACAGCGATTTTAAATATTTTTTGGAGTCAGTGACATTCATATACACACATTACAGGCAAAAAGGTTACTTACAAGGTGCTGCTCTTCTGCTTATGATCTTTGATGAAATTTTCTGATAGGTTTGCCTTTACCTCATGAGGAATGTGGTGCCATAATACATACTAAAACCACACCATTCTCACTGGGAATGGGTCATTTGGACCCTGTACCTGTTGGACCCTACAAGTTTGACCCTGACCAGTTGGACCCCTGATCCTAGCTGTTTGGACCCCATACCATTTGGATCTGAGGCAAGTTTGACCCTAGGCCAGTTAGACCCCTAACCAGTTTGACCCCTGACCAGTTGGGTGAGGGTTAGGGTCCGGGGTCCAAACAGCATGGGTTCCAACTGGGTAGGGTCTGGGGTCCACGTGGTCAGGGGCCCAATGATCTGGTTTGGGTCTAAATGATCTGGAGTCCAATGATCTGACCTATACACCCTTTCTGTCTGATTGCGTGTACACAAAATTCCACATGATCCATGTAAGGTTGAACCCCAATCTCCCCTGTTGTGGGTAGGCATTGTCTCGCTTCTTTGTGACTGACCTGAAAAACCCGCAAAGTCTCCGAACAATTTATTTATAAGCTGAGTTATTTGTTGGTTCAAATAAGCGAAGTAGTCATTGATTGTACTCTGTAATAAATCAAAAAGCTGGCAGTGATTGTGGATTGTGTGCACTCCATT
The DNA here is from genome assembly GCA_029721435.1 of Gymnothorax reevesii. NCBI lineage: Eukaryota > Metazoa > Chordata > Actinopteri > Anguilliformes > Muraenidae > Gymnothorax > Gymnothorax reevesii. The sequence continues at coordinate 168,391,068 of CM056574.1, forward strand.
TTTCAGCCTAAAATCCTCCCGACATATTTGCTCCATTTAAGCATATTAAGTTTCCTGTGCTCACAGTACAAGACCTTGGAGTCAAGGACTTCTTCTGACCGCCTTCATTAAAGACTGTGATAGATGACATCTCTTTTATCTTCAAATACCAATTAATATAATGTAGATCAGATGGATGGTTCAAGAGACATAGACCAGGATACCGAAGGAGCCATTACATTAAAAGGGCACAATATTTTAATAGATTTTCTGTGATACCTAAATGTTAAATGGCACCAGCAGGAGTCTAGATTTATGTCACTGTCTCCCATGACACCATTTTGTCATTAAAAAGGTGAAATGTGCAACATTATCCACAATACAGTGTGTTTGTGAGTATGTTTTTGTAGGGCTCATGAAGGAGATATTTTTTGTATGAAAATATACTCAAATAGAAACAACGGATGCTAAAGAGCCATTGCCAAATGCCGGCACAACATTTTAAGTCTTATACTTTGCAATGAAAAGTTCTTCTGGTGATAAATATTATACGTAATTTACTGGAGCAAAATTTCTGTTCGCTGTGTATGTCCAGGAAAACTATGGATGGTCTGCTTTTTCTCCTAGAGGGGCTCAAGGTCTGCCATTTTATGCTCCAACCTGTAAATCCCACATCTCTCCTTTATCTGATGGCATTAGGTTCAGACAGCATCACTCTGATTGAATGTGATGCAGTAGCACAATTGATAGCGCCTGTCCAAGTCACGGCTAGTAGATTCCTTCCAAACTTCAGTCTTCTGGCGGTTCAGCCATAACCGTAACATCACCGCCCCTGACTTGTGGGGGACAGGAAGTTAGCATCTGTTGACAGCAAATTGATTTTTTTTTATAATATATTGGGACTTGTTTCAGAATACAAAGACAGAGAGGTTCATCTACGTTTTTGTTTGCTGTATGTATTGATATTTCTTCCTATACAACTATACTGAACAACAAAAGAAACGCAAGTAAGCCTGATTAAAGGCAGACTGGAAAATAAGTTTGCGCGTAATTATTTTGGGCCAGGTCTGCTATCTCTGATTGCCTTGTTATTTTAGAAAATCAAATTTATTACTAGCGTGTGCACATTTACACTCATTTCATCAAACTTTGTTTTGCGGGTACTTCAACTGAGCAACGATAAGAGTACATTAACTAACTAACTAGCTAGCTTGCGTTTCTTTTGTTGCTCAGTATAAATTCAGATACGGTGAAAAATATTGATTACCTTGAATTATCCCCATTAATTCCAGGGGAGGTCTCTGCTGGTCCGTACTGTTGGGTTCCTCTGAGACAGATCGATCCACAATGTCATTTGATCCAGTTTGTCTGGGTGTCATTGTGGAGCAAAGTTTTGTGAGAGAGACATTGTGTGTATCGACAATATGAAAAATAAAATAAAAATTTTGTGCCATTAGTAGTTGTATCTTGAGGGAAATCAGTTTAGGGTTTCTCTGTCCGTTGCTACCCAATTAATATTCAAACACCAACGGGAAGTGCACCTTTATCATCGTGAAAATCAATGGTTTTAATGAGAAAATGAGCTGTGAATCCAGTTCTATCCTTAGCCTGGACATGACTGTAACTCTGCCCTTTTTTCACGCCCCAAATATTTTGCTTTTTATCTTCTGTGATCATATATTAATCACCTACATTTTTTCAACTGCAAAAAGATGTACCATATCTTTGTGATTATTGAGTGAGATCCAAGTGCTTCACATGAATTATGAAACGTACTCAGTGGGATGGCTGAGATGTTGAGCACTCTACAGCCCAACGCGGAAAAAGCTGGCATGGTAAGGAAAATGCTCATAAAAAAGAAAATGGTGATTTCCGAATTTACTTTGCCCTGTATTATTTACAGACAATATGAGGACAAGGAATTTAATGCTTTGTTCGGTCAACTTCAATTTATTTTTAGATGTATACCCATTCCTGGAATTTATGCCTGCAAGTATTCAAAAAAAAAGCTCAGACAGAGGCAATTTAGGAATAGTCAACAGGTGTTTGCAATAATGATTTGACACAAATGCACCATTCAGTAAAGGCCTTGTCTGTCAGGAGCAAAGATGAGGCCAAGGATCAGTAATTTGCCCACAAATGTGTGAGAAAATCTTTGAAAGGTTTTAAAACCATGTGCCGCAAAGAGAGATCGGACGGAATTTAGATATTATGGAAAATCAACAAAATACATGTGGTAAAACATCACATAATGTGCTGTGGTATTGTTTTCAATGTAATACAGGTCAAAGATGTTATGATCCTGATCAGGAACTAAACGCAGATTCGGAATGAAATCCACTAAGGATTATGAATTACCAGGAATATGGTTATAGAAGAGGGAAAGGCTATTAACCAGAACAGTTGAGGGGTAATCCAGCTAAGTTGGTAATGACTGGCGAGGGTATCCTGTGTCAGAAACCTGGTAGTGAATCTCCCTTGCAGAAGCAGGACTACTCGACTGTAGAATCAAAGTGTTTAGTAAGAACATATTCCCAATCCTGGTGATCGATGATGGCTTGGGCGGTGTTCCTAATAAAATGACTCAGGAGAACAGGCAAAAATAATGGATTGACAAGAGCATGGTCCCAATCTTGGAGACCAATATAAAGGCTCAAGAGTTAGTTCCTATTAATACGACTCCAAAGAGTAATTACATCTCTCTTGATCCTTAATTTACAAAAAACACACAGAGGTAGAGAGCAGTTCAATACTAGAAGACACAAACTGACTGGAAGGCTTTGTAGAGTATAAAGCTTGACAATCCAGCGACCATACTGAAATCACAATGAACATGAATAGGATGGACATTCGCAAAAGGGGCGAGGCATACAAATGATAATACCTGGGAGCAAGGGAGGAAACAAGACAATAATTCAATTCAAGGAGTCAAAACCACAAAAACACATGCGGACTGTTAGAACAGGGTAGGAATAAATTTAGAACACACAAGGGTTGTGATAAAGGATAATTTACAAATCATTGCTCTCAGCTATAATTATGATTTAACATGCCTTCACAACTTTTTCTGATTTGGGGTTGTAGTCTGAGTGGAGTAACAGTTAAAAGGTAATGCGTACTAGTGTAGAAAGTGAGGAAATATCAACACAGCACGTTTTAAACATTGTGAGTGTTGTACAGTTGAAGATGAGTCATACGCTGTTCGCGTCTGAAAGCGGTTTGTGCTTAATTATCTTATCATGAAAGTACCTGCAATGGGATTTGGGAGTTTTCAACTGATTTGTCATGGTATCGGGGGAGAGATGCATCTCTGTGATGTTATGAAGAGCGCGACTGTCTTATTACTAATGCAGGGGCTTTATTTCCTGGGAGTAATCAAACAGATTTTTAAAAGAATATTTTCCCAGTCAGTGTATGCTTGCACACGCGTTCCTCCACAGAGATGCTTTGAAGTGCGCATTTTTTTTTTCTGATTTGAGGGCATGTTGAGCTGAAGTGAGATTATATTTCCAGGCCTTCCTCTGAGATGCATTAGCCTTCAGAGCTGAAATTCTGGTTGGCTCAGGGAGATCTGCAAAAAACGAACGGACCTATTGGTCTCGCTCGCTGGGGATCTAGAATCGGGTTCCTTTTTGCCACATGCAGTATAGACGCCAGCAGCAGGAGATACAGATGCTGTTTATTATCCCAGACAGGTAGACAGCTGCACAGCAGCAGAGGTGTGGATCGGTTCCAAAAAGCTCTGGAAAGCAGTCATTGTGAGCTTGTCTTCTTTGCTTGGCCTCAGAGAGTGGGGTCGGCAAGCTCACCGAGCTGATGCTTGTTCCTGCAGCAGGCGCACGGCAATTATTCTGTCTTAACTGCGTATGAAAATGAATTAAGTTTATGAAGCAATTCATTTTACCATTTTATTTATTAATATATATATATATTAATATAATGTATATTCTTTGCAACAAGATAGCATTAAGATTCTAATTGAACTTTATGGGTGCTCAAAGGTGATGCTTATATCAAGGCAGGTAGACTCAGTTGGTGTCCAAAATTGACATATAGAACCCATCAGGATTACTCAAAAAGTTATGAACGGCTTTTGATGAAATTCTCTGGAAGAGTCGGGGATGGTACAAGTAAGAATCCATTAAATTTTGATGGTGATGCAGATCACAATCTGGATCCAGGAATTTTTTAAAGGATTCTTTACCACAGTGGGATATTCTCGGCAGATGGTTTTCGCTCTCCGAGTGCTTCTAGCTGATATTATATTCCTGCTGGATTACAGCTGGACGGGGTTGGGTGGGGGGAGGGGGGGAGGGGGGGTACGGCATTCAACTAATGAGTCACCTAATGGAAGAGATGGATAATGCAATCTCATGGTCAGAAAAAGACTCCCCTCCAAAAGCTTAGATTGGCGTGCCTGCAAACTGCCGAAATATAAATGGCCGAGAGAGGCTTTGCAGAGCATTGATTTGGTTGGCAGGAAGGCGGAAACCTGGCCACATGCCTAATTGAAATACACAGGCAGTGTGGGGCTCGGTAAGGCTTTTCCATTGTGCTACTTCACGCTCCTCTCTGCACTGCGCGTTTTGATAGAGAGGTGAAACGATACCACTTGCTGGACCATTCCCTGTAAAATGGACTGATTGAACACGGCTGACAAGGCTGAACACAGCCTTTAAACGCGGCAATCTTGTCCTCTGCTTGACGCACAATTTAAGACAACAAGCGATTCCTCATGTTAATGTTCGTCGAGGACAGGCAGCTTTTTGGTTGCCAGAATCTGAAGTGCCAGAACTAACTGAAAAATGAATTAATTGCTGCTGAATGATGCAATCTGTAGTCTGAGTATAGTTTTGACTGCATTTCAATCCCGTTTTTTAAAAAAAATGTAAGATTGTGCAAGATGTGGCCTAATCTAATCAAATTGTTTTGTGGAGGGCGACTAGCATTCTGAAAATTGCTCTGCCAAAAAAAATTGCGCTGTCAATGTTTTGATTGCTTGTTCGCTTGAGATTTGGGCAGCTTGCTCTAATGAAAGTGACTTATTGTTATTATCAAGCATTATCTCCCAGACACCGAGGAAATCACAGCGATGGATTATACTGGGAGAATTGACCGTTCTCCTTGAATGTCCAGACTCTCTTACCACTTGCAGGGCACACTAGTAATGCCAATCAGGATATATTTTTTCTCTTGGCTTGTTTTGGAGTACAAGTAAATCAAGATTGCCTCGGTCGTGCCCATCTGATCTTGCCAAAGTTAAGGAGACCATTAGATTAGCGTTAATGTTTGCATTGATCGGTGCCCTTGCGGTATTCGTGATGCTGATTCATTTAGTTAATTGACTCACTGAACTGAGGGAAACCTGGAAAAATGTTAATACCTTCAGGCCATGTTCCAGATTTTGGAGGGTTCCGGTCTTTGCTCACTGCAGTTATCTTATTCAATCATGCTTTGTGAAACTGGGCTCCAGCGTAGCCTCGCTCATGTACGCCTCTGACCCCTGCTGGTGTATGTGTGCATTGCAGGCCAGCGTGGTCCTCTGCTGTGGAGGCTGTGTTCTTTTGGCCCTCAGCTCCATGTCGGCCTTCATCACCGTCTTCCTCCCGAGCGGCACCAGTGAGCGAAGGGCTTGTATCCTGACAGGCTATGTACAGATGGCGTCAGGTATGTACCTAACCACAATCACAGCTGTGGCAACGAACTTTGCTCCCAGAGACCTTCCAACCGTTGGGTTTTCATTTCAACCGTGAATTCACGCATATGATTCTGCTAATTAGCAGCTTAACAGTACCGCTAGGAGGAGTGATTTGTTAGGGTAGTGAAAACCTGCAGGACAGTAGATCTCCAGGAACAGGGTTGTTTGCTACCTCAATCGTGTTTTCCTTGCATCGCGATCATTGCGCCGACGACCACCAAACGACCTGATGACATGCATGTTTATTCCGAGGGTAGGGAGTAAAAGGCAAATGGTGTAAAAAAAAATGTAGAATAGCTGAGAATGGTGACAGACATTCAATGGCAGTCGCTAGGCAACGCGATGGCCCTCAGTCTTGGAATGTTTGGCACATGGAAAGATTTAATACTCATCATAAAAAGGCCATTACATTGTCGATCTTTAATACAGGCCATTGGTTTAGGGAGTGTATGACTGATCAGTCTTTCGTTTAATGGGAAAGTAGCGTCGTAAACAATGCACGGCAACAACCTGCGTCTCTAATGAATCCTGCATTGCAAGGACATTGAACTGCCACGGTTTTGTGCTCAATTTATCATTTCAATCACAGAACCCTCTGTAGCCCCACCCAGAAAAATAAAAAATCACACCTAGCGTGGTTCTGAAAAATGTCCTCTCTTAAATGAAAAAGTAATAACGGGGTGAATAATAAACGGCTCTTTGCTCTTTATTTTTTGATCTTCCGGAGTGTTCGGTGTGAACTGAATTCCTGGGACACACGTGCTGCATTGTATAATCCAGCATAAACAGTATGATTATTTCATGAATAGGATATCCTATAAAACTGCTCGGCTGCAGAATTTTTTTTCCACTGGCAGATTGCGTTTCCTGATCCATTTCCCTCCCTCCCACGGCCACATCCTCTCGTAGCTTCCCATGAATAAAGAAAACGCCAACTCTCTAGAACTGCTTCTTAAATATTTACCCTGGAGTATTACACAAGAGTGACTGAAGGTGGATGTACCCTGAAATTCAGCAGAACTCTATTTCCCGGGCTCTGATTCAGATTGCGGGTGAACTATTCGCAGTGCATGTAAACGTTTACATTTCACGGCAGTAAAATGTTTCTCAGAGAAAACAGTGGCCCGTGTGTGTGTTTGTGTGTGTTTGTGTGTGTAAGCATGTGTTAATGCTACGCTAAGGCTCCTTGGCAATCACTTGGATAGTAATGCTGCATTGCTACGTTATTGTTTATCATACACACAAACACTTGCGCACATATGCATAGAATGTGTCACTGGTCCCTATTGGCGGGTGTTTGTGTCCCCATGGGTGGTGTATGGGACAGGGTGAGGCAAAGCTGCATGGGGTATTGCTGTCCTCTGTAGTTGGCTGTCTGATTTTAGAATAAGCAGTTAGTCCAGAGGGACACTAATCCCTGCGCCATGGCATGTGCCTACTAGCAGCATGTTTTGCATGTCCAGGGAAAGCTGAATGATCACAGGGGGTGAGTGGTGGACTGGAAAATAAAAGCTGTTGTCAGCTCTCCCCTCACTTCACTTGAAGACCTCAGTCTGACACCCTCCACAGCCTCCATACGAGGTGCTGACATCAGCTCCAATCTAAAAACATGACTGTCACCAGGTGAAAGCCCCACCACTCCTGGGGCCTGGCCTCGTGTCTGTCTAACAGCCAGTGACAGCTGCTGCTTCGAATACAAAGAAGGTCGCATCACCCCTGGGGCCACGAGTAGTGCAACACTTGGTTAATTCTGTTGCCACACTGGCCTCAATTCTGAATACCCTATGAACGAAAACATACTATATGATAATGGGACAGATGTGTGCATCAAATTTTCCCTGACTATTTTAAGGAGGAGTATTGTTTCCTGCAGAGACGGAGAAAACAGTCTGGACACTCAGCTCTGATATGTTAAAAGCTACACGTACAGTGTACACACCTGTAATTTTTTAACATGCCTCACATAGCACATATGTTGTCACTTCTTTCACACTTTCTTTCTAACACATGGATGTTGTACCTCCTGCACAGAAATAGCCACTGTGACACGTGTTTTGAAAATAACGCAAGACCAGAGGCACAAACAGCGCACTTGATATGAATCATTGCGGAGAGAGGGTCCAGTGTAATCTCTCCTGATGTGCAGCACAGAAAGGATTTGTGCTTTTACCAGGAGGTTTTTATGTGGGGCAGTTTCCTCATTCTCCTCGTCTGGAAGACCTTGCATTATTTCCGAGCCTATCTCCTGTCTGCAGCTTGTTTCCTTTATTTGGGAGGGTGCACACAAGCGCATACTGTCCGCCTGATGACCCTCTGCCAGCTTATGCCCTGCGGTTGGGCTACAGGAGTGCCAGTCACATGCAGCGGGCATGGGCAGGGGGGGCGGGGGGATGGGGTAGGATTGTTCCTCTGACCCAGTCTATTTGAAAGGTTTTCCTAGTTACATGACAAGGTCTGTGCTGCTGAGATGGAGTTAACTCTGCTGAAATACAGGGAAGTACATGACATTTGTGGTAGAGAATAAATTATAAAGCAGTGTTCCTCAAATCATAGTCCTCGCAGGCTGACACCTGCTGGTTTTCCAACTTCCCTTTACCTGCGAGTCAGGTGTAAAGAAAGTCTAGCCTATCAGAGACTGTCATTGTTCAATATCTGCCTGGAGGGAGAGGAAACTTGGGCTGGATTTGGATTCGAGGGCCAGATTTGGGGAGCCCCGTTATAATGGAATGGCAAAAACGTTAATTCCATATTTATGTAAATATCTCAATTTGCATCAGTTAAAATTGCCGTCCGTGAGCTGAGAGTGTGCATCCATATTGAGTAACCATGTAGGAATCACAGCCATGTAAAATTATGTCACTTTCTGAATATTTATAGACTGGACTGTAGATCTCTGGAAAGACAGGAGGGCAATGGCCCCTCTAAATTTAGTAAATGTATATTATCCAACATTATGTACGATTATCATGCTATGAAGGATGCTGTAATTGCTGTCTCTAAACAAAATCATATCGCAAGAATAGGGAACCCTGTTATTGGAGAGCCGTAGCCTTGAGTGCTTTAGATAGCTCGCTTCTCCAATGCACCTAATTCAAATGATTTCCTTGAACTCGAGCCCTTGACAAGCTGTAATAATTGGAATGAGGTGTATTTGAGCAGAGAGACACCTAAAACATGCAGGGCTGTTGCTCTCCAGGAGCTGGGAAACCTGTCCCCCGTCCTACAGCATTCCTGGGTGTCCTTGTTTTTCTTACAAAATTGAATTGATATCAGAGTCTTCAATGTCGATGCCCGGCCCTGAGTGCCTGAAACCGCGGAAGATTTCACTGTTTATGACTGCCTAAGGCTTAATGCATATTTCACCCTATCGCATTCTTTGCTGACACAATCCAAAAACAATGAGATGCTAAAAATGGGGGTGGAATATGTAGAGCACAAATCACGGTGGAAGACAGTTATAAAAGAGTAGAATTGTGCGCCTGTCTCTCCATTTTTACCTAATTTATTTTTTGCCTTATTAGCGAATGCCTCCACAGCAGGTTTATTTATTTTGTTCCAAACAGTTCCCCTGTTCCCGGTCATAAACTCCTCCGTGTTGCCGCCTCCTCCTTCAGTTCAGTGGGTTGTGTTATGAGCACTCACTCTGAAGCACTTTATTGCCGATGCCTTCAACATGTAAATGCATTATGCATTATATGTGGTGACATTAAGAGAGAGAGACAGAGAGAGAGAGAGTGGGTGTGTGTGTGGGTGTGGGGGTGTATCCGTGTGTGCATGTGTATGCACTTGCAAGCTTATGTTTATGTGTGTGTGTGTGTGTTTGCATATCTGTGTGCGTGTGTGGGTGTGGGGGTGTATACGTGTGTGCATGTGGATGCACTTGCAAGCTTATGTTTTTGTGTGTGTGTGTGTGTGTGTGTGTGTGTGCATATCTGTGTGCGCGCGGGCGTGTGTGTGTGTGTGTGTGTTTACATATCTGTGTGCGTGTGTGCGTGCGTGTGCGTGTGTGTGATTGCATATCTGTGCGTGTCTCTGTGTGTGTGCGTGCGTGCGAGTGTGTGTGTGTGTGTGTGTGTGTGTGTGTGTATAGATGCATCTGAGTGTGTGTGTGTGTGTGTGTGTGTGTGTGTGTGTGTGTATAGATGCATCTGAAATGTGCGCATGTGTGTTTATTTGTGTTTATACGTATGACCGTTGGACGCGTGCCTGCTGTTTTCATATTCTGAGTGGCTGGTATGATTAAAACTTCAGATGAGTGTATTATGCAAATCCAATTTTTTTTTTTTTTTTTTGCTCGTACGGCAATAGGCAGATATTGTCGTGCCTTGTGAGTGTTGTTCCAGGGTCAACAAAATAATGCTCATCAAGGAGTAACATAGCAGTCCATCAATGAACAGTAGCTATGCTATGCTATGCTGATGTCATGAAACCACGAAGGCTTCGTAACTGTGCTAGCACAGCTAGCAAGGATCTTCAGCTATCGGTTCAAACCTGGGAAATCCAGCGCAATTTTAAAATGAAAGTGATGAAAATTAAAATTCTCAAGGCAGAAAATTGTTTGGACTTTCTTGATAACATTTTGTACATCTCAGTCTGTTCATAGGCATGAAAAGCTTGCTAGCATTACCCAGCAAACGTTAGACACCAAAATGCACAAAATTTATCTGCAACAAATAGAGAAATCAGTGCTGCTATTCATCAGTGGTCTATGTTACTCCTGGACGTGCATTCATTTCTTTATCTTGATACAACATTCACATGGCCATATCAGATCGTGCAAGGCAAAACGGTCTCGAGGACGTTTTATTTCAATTGCTTGGCTCCTCTCCTGAGCTCTTATTAATCCTGTAATTAAAACAAACTGCAAAAGCTACACATGAGTAGCAGTTATCACTAAAGCTTGAGCTGTTAATACTGCAATCAGAACTGCAACCAGTGTCTTTATGCGTTACTTCCTGCTCTTAAGGTGCATTAGTGGAACGGAAGAAATATGAGCTTGTAGATTTGTGTCATTGTCTGCAAAATCACTCAAGGCATAAAGCCATGACTGGACTGCTCTAATATTCAGCTGGTTCTGTCTGAGTTAATTTTCACTTTCCCAAGTTGTCAGCAAGCTCGAGTGCATTTTTTTTTTTGCTTCAGTATCATGATTAGCAGCTGGGTGTGAGGTGTAACATCAAACATAGATGCTGGCTGCGTCTATGTGGGCAACAACGATAATCGCCGGCAGTATCTGTCAAACTGTCAGTACTGGCGTGTGAATCTGCGCCTGTTAATTGATGCATGAAGTATAAGAACCATATAGAAGTATAAGATCTTTGAGAAGAAAAAAATGACTGAGTTTAGAGATTGATCATGAAGTTTGCTGTGTAAACAAAGGAGTTGTACAAATTTTAGCTGCAACGTCAGGGGCTTTGCCATTGTGAAATAGCATTTTTCTGAAATTCATATTCTGTCTCTGATGTTTTGTTTTCTTGGAGTGAACAAACGCTGCACAACTGAGCAAAGAGAGATGGCTGTGCGCAGTTTTCTGCTGAGCCGAAACCACGCGCACTTGAACATCTGGAGCAGCAAGATAGGCAGGCTTGGCATTTGGCGCAGGCAAAAATTATCTAAATGTCTGCGACAGGGCGCTGAAAACCATTCATAATCTCTGTACGGTTTCCACTCCGATGGTGAGAAGCAGCGTTAAAGACCAGCAGGAGACAAATCGGTGACGTGCGCTACGACGGCATGGTAGCTGTGGTCAGTATCACGAATGAACATCTGTATACTTGAAATCTCCTGCAGACACTAATGGCTGGATTAGTTTCCTTTGTCCTATGGAGCTCACGGATCCCCTCAGACTGAGCGATTATCATTACAATAGGTGTGCATGCGGCAGAACAGTGTGTAACAGAAAATTCCTGAAAAGAGGCACTTCTAAGAGCGTAGCCTCTAATTAACAGGATGTGCTAGCCGCCTGCCGCCTCGAGCACTGCTGAAAACAACCAACATTTTACAGGATGTTGAGGCAGTTTTTTTTTTTTTTTTGTCTGGAGTCGAAGTGGCAATATTAATCCTTAATTTCATCTGATGAAGAAACTCCCTGGAAATCGTGTTTTCATACCTCTGTAGCCAGAATGAAAATGTAAATATAACATGCATATAAAGATGGTCTGTTTTGGGTTTATAGGAATTTAGGGAGTCACATCCACAATTTTCTCCTATTTTTTTAGTACCCATTGATTTCTGGGATTCACCAATGTTTTCTTATTTTTGCTCCTCTCTTAGGTAAGAGAGAATTTTACGAGTGGTCGAGATCACTCTTACCGAGATTAGAGAAGAAAATCCTGTTTGCATAGTCCACAAATTGTTTGTCCGATGCACAGAAACACATGTTTTACAGTTTAGGAACATAAAAATTGCATGGTAGCAAGCATGTCAACCTTTGCAGGTACCCTTCTGTATTACCTCCATATACCTTTAAATCCATAAAGTCCTTTAAAAAATCTGAAAGATGTTTCAAAAGTTTTTTTTTTTTGTTTTTTTTTAATATACTGACCAAAACTTCCAACGCAACACTTGGGTTTATTGCAACACACGTCATTTTCTTACGATAAATTTAACAACACATAAAAAAATATTAAGATTCAAATCAAAAACACAGTTTTAGAGTCAGGAATGAAGAACAGATTTTTCCTGGTTTCATTGCATCAGTTGAAGGCGCAATTCTGGATCAACGAAGTCAGTATCTTTAATGGCCTCCTCTGGCGTCACACACAGCCTGGATTCTGCGATGCATGGAGTCAATCAAATGCCGAATTTCAGCCTGTGTGATGCCGTCCCATTCCTCCTGAAGTGCTTGACGCAACTGTTGGACTGTGGCTGGTTCTGGATCACGCCTTCTCACCCGGCGATCTAGAATATCCCATAGATGTTCTATAGGGTTTAAATCTGAGGAATACGCAGGCCAATCAAGACACTGAACATTATTCTGCCTCAGGCAGTCCTGACAGACTCTGGCAACATGTGGTCTCGCGTTATCCTGTTGCAGCGTTAGGCGATAGCGATAGACGAGTGGAACTGCGACAGGGGTAAGGATGTCGTCACGGTAACGGGCCGCACTGAGGTTTCCATCGATGAAAATGAGGTCTGTCTTGTGTCTACTGCTTATTCCAGCCCAAACCATCACACTGGGTCCGACCCAGCGGTCACGCTGCAGGATGGTAGCGTCAGTATAACGTTCCCGTTGCCTACGTCATACACGCAGTCTTCTGTTAGACACACTCAACTTGAACCTCGATTCATCGGAGAAGAGCACCCTGTTCCACCTGAGAGCATTCCAGCCCAAATGTGCCCTTGACCATCGCTGACGAACGTGGCGACGTGCAGGAGTCAACACCAAACTACGGAGGGTACGTCGGTTGTGCAAGTCGGCTTCACTTCGGCTGAGGGGTGGTGACACATGGTCTGGGGGCACATGGTCGATCACTGGTGCTTCCTGTTTCATTATACCGGCTCCAGAGACGTGATATGGTTGACAAGTGGACGCCCAGGTTCCCTGCAACCCGTCTTTGCGACATTCCACCAGTGAGCATACCAACAGCTCGCTCTTGCTGATTTTGACCTAGGCGTGGCGTGGTCACACGTTGACCCAGGATAATGCCAAGGAATATTTAAGTTGCCCATTGCTACGGCTATTTATTGACCGAATTCTCAAAGGATTGGTCAAGGAGTTTTACTCAACCTGACGGGATAGGCAAAATTCTAAACTGTGCAATCAAGCGGAACAAGCTGCCCACACGACAAAATCAAAACAATTTTCTGAGCTTTTAAGTTGTAGTTGATGTATCATGGCTCAAAACCAATATCCCATTTTATGTAAACCAAATTTCAAAATTGTATGTGTTGCGTTGGAAGTTTTGGTCAGTGTATATAACTATTTTTTTATTTATGAAATTATAAATGGAGTGTGAAATTTCATTGAAATATTTGTAAAACGTTTCATCTAGGACAGTGAAATTGCCATGCTCATGCTGATGTTACATACGGGCATGTCCCTGACTGCACTCCTCTGTCAAAATCTTGACCAAACGATTGCCAATCTCTATTCCTGTTGTGTTCTGGCCTTTGGCCAGGACAGCATTTATGGTTTTAACAGTTTCATGTTCCAAGTTTCATAGTTCATAGTTCCATAGTTCATGTTCATAGTCACAGTTTTAACAGTTTCTTGTTTCAGGATTTTACACTTCGAGTTTCATTCCTAGTTTCTTTGCCAAGTCCATGTTCCAGTCTACTTTTCATGACCATAGTTCTTGTCGTTTTGTATATAGCGTTTTGTATTCTTAGCATCATTGTTCTTTTCTGTTTATGGTTATCTCCCTGGAGTTTCCAGTGGCTTTTGTTTTTGTCATTTTTGATCTTTAGTTCTAGCTCTGTGAAGCTTACCTTAGTTTGTTGCAACCCTTTGGGCCAAGTTTTTTGTTGGCCCTCGTGCCTGTTTTGTTTTGTTTGGAAATAAATCCTCATTCCCTTCTCCCCGCGTCTGGTGTCTTACTGATCCCATATCAGTAGACACTGTCTCCTAGACACCAGCGGGATGGAGTGCAGGATCGCCCAGCGAGAGGCTGAGCTGCTGCATCAACGGCAGCAGATCCAGGAGCTGACAGCTGCGCTGGCCACACTGAAAGCCAGCCTTCCCCGGGCAAGTCCCAGCCAGGGTCCCATCATGCCAGCTGTCCAGCCCCGTGCTCCTGCAGCACACCAGCCACCCATCACCCCAGTGCGCCAGCCCGGCGCAGAAGCACCTCAGCTGCAGCCAGCTGTCCACCCTGGTCCTGAGCCCTGCCTTCCACCGCCCGAAAGGTACGGTGGAGAACCAGGGTTCTGCAGGGCTTTTCTCACCTCCTGTGAGATGTGTTTCGCTCTGCAGCCCTCCACCTTCACCTCAGAGCCGGCCCGAGTCGCCTTCGTCCTCTCCCAGCTGACGGGGCGGGCTCGCTTGTGGGGAACTGCCGTATGGCAGGCTCGGCAGCCCTGCACTACCACCTACCAGGCCTTGGCGGAGGAGCTACTGCGTATCTTTGACCGCTCCAAGCAGGGGAGAGCCGCAGGACGGGAGCTGCTGAGGATGAGGCAGGGGAGGAGATCGGTGGCGGACTACGCCATCGATTTTCAGACGGTGGCAGCCACGTCGGGCTGGAGCAGGGAGGCGCTGTGTGACGTGTTCCTCCAGGGGCAGTCCGAACCAGTCAAAGACCGACTGCTCTTCTGTGAGATCCCTGAGTCTCCAGAGGCCCTTATAGACCTGGCCCTGCGCATCGACAGCCGCCTGGAGGAGAGGGCGCTCACCCTTGGCCCTGGCCGACATTCTACCCCTTCTGGCCAGATCCAACCCCCGTGCCCTGATTGCGCGTCGCCTCAGGACCAGCTGAGGGGGGACGCCACCACACTCTCTCCTGGAGAGGCATCTCCCCTGGAGATCGGGAGGTCCCGGCTCACCCAGGAGGAGCGCCAACGGAGAAGGAGGTCGGGGGCGTGTTTTTACTGCGGCCAGCAGGGTCATGCGGTCCGAGGCTGTCCATCAAGACAACGCCCACTAGCGTCTGGAGGAGTACTAGTGGGCGCTTCAGCCAAGGAAACCTCCTCCTACCGCCGGACCTGCATCCCGGTGACCCTGACCTGGGAGGGCTGCTCCCGCAAAACCACCGCCCTCATTGACTCAGGAGCTGAGGAGAGCTTAATTGACGCCAGAGCTGCCGCCGAGTGGGGGGTTCCCCTCTCCCAACTTCCCAGCCCATTGTCCATCTCAGGGCTGGGTGGGCAACCCCTTGCTAAGGTGTGCTACCAGACCATTGCCATCCAGCTGCTGGCGTCAGGCAATCACCACGAACAGGTCCGGCTGTTCGTGACCGAGACACCCCGCTCTCCCATTGTCCTGGGTCACCCGTGGTTGGCGTTACATGGGCCGGTGATCGACTGGGCCCGCCATGAGGTGCGGGAGTGGAGTCCCTCCTGTTCGGCCAGCTGCCTCCTCGACTCCCGACCCTCCTGTTCGGCGGGTGGACCAGCTTCCGAGGGGAAGCCAGACGTCTCCAGAGTGCCCCCTGAATACCATGACCTGGCGGCTGTCTTTAGCAAGTCTCGGGCGGTGTCGCTGCCCCCGCACCGCCCGTATGACTGTGCTATTGACCTCCAGCCTGGGACAGCGCCTCCTAGGGGCAGAGTCTTTGCCTTGTCCGAGCCAGAGAGGGGGGCCATGGACAAGTACATCCGGGAGTCCCTGGCGGCAGGCATCATCCGTCCATCCTCCTCTCCTGCGGGGGCAGGCTTCTTCTTCGTCAAGAAGAAGGATGGCTCCCTGCGCCCCTGCATCGATTACCGAGGGCTCAATAAGATCACGGTCAGGAACCGCTACCCGCTTCCACTGACGTCCTCGGCGTTTGATGTTATCCAGGGGGCGGCCATCTTCACCAAGCTGGACCTGCGGAATGCCTACCACCTCTTGCGCATCAGGGAGGGCGACGAATGGAAGACCGCTTTCAACACCCCTAGCGGCCACTGGGAGTACCTGGTGGTTCCATTCGGCCTGACCAACGCGCCCGCAGTGTTCCAGAACTTGGTGAATGATGTGCTTGGAGACATGATCGGGAGGTTCGTCTACGTCTACCTTGACGACATCCTGATCTTCTCCCGGGACAAGACGGAGCACACTAACCATGTTTGCCAGGTGCTCCGCCGCCTCCTCGAAAACCGCCTTTTTGTCAAGGCTGAAATGTGCGAGTTCATCACCACCACTACCTCCTTCCTGGGGCACGTCATCTCCCCTAACCACCTGGGCATGGACGGGGAGAAGATCAAGGCTGTGGTGGACTGGCCCGCACCCAAGGACCGCAAGGCCCTACAGAGCTTCCTAGGATTCGCCAATTTCTATAGGCGATTCGTCAGGAACTATAGCACCGTGGCAGCTCCCCTAACGGCCCTTACCTCCATCAAGGTGCCATTCCGTTGGACTCCGCAAGCCGAGGTGACCTTCTGTGAGCTGAAGAGGCGCTTCACCACCGCGCCCATCCTCACCACCCCCGACCCCGCCAAGCAGTTCATTGTGGAGGTGGATGCCTCCAATGTCGGGGTTGGTGCGGTGCTATCCCAAAGATCCAGCAATGATCAGAAGGTACACCCGTGCGCGTTCTACTCCCACCGACTGACGCCTGCGGAGTCCAACTACGACGTCGGGAACCGGGAGCTGCTGGCGGTGAAGCTGGCCCTGGAGGAGTGGAGGCACTGGCTTGAGGGGGCAAGGGTTCCGTTCCTGGTCTGGACGGACCATAAAAACCTGGAGTACCTCCGCTCCGCCAAGAGGCTGACGCCCAGACAAGCCAGATGGTCCCTCTTCTTCGACCGGTTTAACTTCTCCCTGGCCTACAGACCAGGGTCCAAGAATACTAAGGCTGACGCGCTCTCCAGGCGTTTCGACGCTTCCTCAGCCAAGGGAGAGCCCAGCTCCATTCTGCCCAGAACCTGCTTCGTCAACAACGTGTGCCTCCGGATTGAGGAGCTGGTCCGCAACGCCCAGAACGGCGCAGCTACGCCCAGTGCCTGCCCTGCCAACTGCCTGTACGTCCCTGCAGCTGCCCGATCTGACGTTCTCCAGTGGGGCCACTCCTCCAACCTGTCGTGCCATCCTGGGGTCGGCCGGACCCTGCGGTTCATCCAGCGCCGTTTCTGGTGGCCCAAGATGGCAGCAGAGGTCCGGGGGTTCGTTTCTGCCTGCTCAGTCTGTTCCCGCGCCAAGTCCTCCCACGCACCTCCCTCTGGTCTGCTCCAACCACTGCCCATTCCTCACCGTCCCTGGTCCCACATAGCTCTGGACTTTGTCACTGGCCTGCCCGTCTCCCATGGAAACACCACTGTCCTCACCATTGTTGACCGGTTCTCCAAGTCTGCCCATTTTGTGCCCCTTCCCAAGCTCCCCTCTGCTAAAACCACAGCTGACCTTCTTATCCAGCATGTTGTCCGTCCCCATGGCATTCCTGTGGATATTGTGTCAGATCGTGGTCCCCAATTCACCTCCCACTTCTGGAAAGCATTCTGCACATCCCTTGGCACCTCCTTCATTCTCAGTTCCGGTTACCACCCACAGACCAATGGACAGACTGAGCGGGCCAACCAAACCCTGGAGACGGTCCTCCGATGCGTGTGCTCGACCAACCCAAGATCCTGGTCTACCATGCTACCCTGGGTCGAGTACGCCGTAAACTCCCACGCCGCCTCTGCCTCCGGCCTCTCCCCCTTCGAGTGCTGTATGGGCTACCAGCCTCCACTGTTCCCCAGCCAGGAGGAGGAAGTCGGAGTACCTTCAGCCGGGGCATTCATCCGGCGGTGTCGCCGTGTGTGGCTGTCTGCTCGCCGCGCCTTGGTTCGGGCGGGTAAGACGATGAAGACCACGGCAGACAAGCGTCGGCGCCCAGCCCCTCACTATCGGGTCGGCCAGAAGGTCTGGTTAGCTGCGCAGGACATCCCACTCCGGGTGGAAAGCCGCAAGCTGGCTCCTCGCTTCCTGGGTCCTTTCCCCATCCAAAGAATCATCAGCCCCACCGCTGTCCGGCTCAAGCTCCCATCCACCATGCGACGGCTCCACCCTGTGTTCCACGTCTCACGCCTGAGGCCTGTTGCCACCTCCCCCCTCATGCCCCCACCTGAGCCTCCGCCTCCTCCTCGGCTCATCGACGGAGGGGAGGCCTACACAGTCAAGTCTCTACTGGATTGCCGACGGAGGGGCCGGGGCCTCCAGTACCTCGTGGATTGGGAGGGTTACGGCCCAGAGGAGCGTTCCTGGGTCCCGGCCAGGCACATACTGGACAAAGCCCTCATCCGTGACTACCACCAGTCACACCCCAAGCCATAGCCACAGCCCCAAGCCATAGCCATAGCCCTCAAGCCTAGCCAAGTCAAGCCATAGTCCCAAGTCCAAGCCAAGCCATAGCCATAGCCTCTAGCCATAGCCATTACCATAGCCTCATGCCATTGCCATAGCCCTAAGCCTTAGCCCCAGCTTGCTGGAGACCTCTAGTAATCTTGTTTGTGTTTAGTGTTTCTTGTCGTACTGTTTCTTGGTTAGGTGTTTTGTGTCATAGAGGTTTTGTCTTTAGTATTCTCGTTAGTGATTTGTCTTGTGGGATTTGTATTTAGTTTTGTGCGGCTTCATGTATTTTAGTTCTTGGTGTTTTTTGTCAGCGTCAGGTGCCGCTTTTGTAAGGGGGGGGTACTGTTGTGTTCTGGCCTTTGGCCTGGACAGCATTTATGGTTTTAACAGTTTCATGTTCCAAGTTTCATAGTTCATAGTTCCATAGTTCATGTTCATAGTCACAGTTTTAACAGTTTCTTGTTTCAGGATTTTACACTTCGAGTTTCATTCCTAGTTTCTTTGCCAAGTCCATGTTCCAGTCTACTTTTCACGACCATAGTTCTTGTCGTTTTGTATATAGCGTTTTGTATTCTTAGCATCATTGTTCTTTTCTGTTTATGGTTATCTCCCTGGAGTTTCCAGTGGCTTTTGTTTTTGTCATTTTTGATCTTTAGTTCTAGCTCTGTGAAGCTTACCTTAGTTTGTTGCAACCCTTTGGGCCAAGTTTTTTGTTGGCCCTCGTGCCTGTTTTGTTTTGTTTGGAAATAAATCCTCATTCCCTTCTCCCCGCGTCTGGTGCCTTACTGATCCCATATCAATTCCATGTTCTTATAATTCCACTCATATGTCATGAGGGAGAAGGGGGTGTCCAGTAATAGCTGCTGCTGTGCAGCCTCGTGAATCAGGCTCTTCTTGATTATTTGTTTTGTGTTCTTACATTTGCAACTGACACTATAGGTGATTCTGTGGCCTGTACCTTGTGTCATACAGTTTATATAAATCGTAAGATGAGCAAACGAGCAGAAGCTCCAAAAAGTGGTCCACAACGGCTAACGGCATCCGGATGTTGTTTGTTTACCGTGGTGTGTGTTCATGTGCTCTTTCATCATTCATCGAAATGAATAGTTTCCAATAATTAATATTTTGATCAAAGTTTTTCTTCTAACTGGAGACCATCTGGAATTGAACCAGCTGCGATGACAGCAGGGTGATTGCCTGCAGCAGGGCTTGATGCGAACATGTATGATGATGATAAACATAATCTATCGCACCTATAATACCTATCTTCCAACTCATAGTTTCCTTTTATCCCAACTAGTGACATGCAGGGTCTTAAGGTTGGGTCTAAAACTGATCCGATGTGATTGTGTTGACACGCACAGAAAGACAGAACTTAAGAGTCCAATACCTGCTACACTCTGCGGCTGGTTTAACGAGCTATTCTTAGGGGCTGGAATTAAAAATTAATGTAAAACTCTTTACGTACATCCGTAGGCAGTGTAATTGGGG
The DNA here is from genome assembly GCA_029721435.1 of Gymnothorax reevesii. NCBI lineage: Eukaryota > Metazoa > Chordata > Actinopteri > Anguilliformes > Muraenidae > Gymnothorax > Gymnothorax reevesii. The sequence goes on from CM056574.1 coordinate 168,411,143, forward strand.
GGAAATCCATGTAACATATGGGAAATCCATAGAAGTTGACATATATGTAATAGAATCAAATTTACTTTATTATATGTTTTAAAGGAATTTCCATTATTGTATCTCCCTGACGACAATAAACAGCAGATACTAAGGTTTAGTTCCGGGGCCGCCACGCCCGCAGAGGTATTGTGTTCCGGGCTCTGGAAGCGACAATTATTATAAGAACTTTTTCTAATTTTGCACGGACAAAGATATTTATTTGACAATGCTCAAGACCGGTTTTCGGCAATTTTGGACAATTTTGTCTAATATGGCTGCCAGCGGCTATTCTGTCCGAAATTTGGGCATCGGGGAGATCCACAACTCGGCCCCTGTGGCAACAGAGATATTGAATTTGTGGTTAAAAATTATTATTGGTCAACTGACCCGAATTAAGACTCTAAAACTCAGGAAGATCACATTTACTTTAAGTTGATTTTACCAAACCTCACTTTTTCTACTGCTTAAGTTCTTCAGCTCACAATCTTTTTTTCGGTGTTATCACCCCAATTGTTCTGCCAAAGTTGGCTATTTGCGCACAACACAAGACCTGCCCTTATATGGTTTTTAGTGGATATTACCAACGCAAATTCCAAACAATTAGCCAAACTGCGATTAAGTGGGATTCATCATTCAGCACACATGGGTAAGAGCAGATTTGGATGGTCAGAATGTTTGGCGCATATGGAGAGAAGTTCTCTTATTTTTTTTCTCTCAACAATAAAAAAAGAGAAAAAAATAAGAGAATTTTAAGAGAATGTTGCTGCATGAGGCCCAATGTTTGTTTGCTCCACTGCTATTTGCTCTCATTTAGGACGATCTTGCCCTGTTGCCCATCCAATTCGAAAATGTTGGCAAGGTCTGCTTGTGAATTTTTTAAGCTCACGTGCAATTCCTATAGCAGATAGCTATTATGTGTACGAATCAGGAGCAGATTACATCACTTAATCAAATGTACACAGTTGGCGACTCAAACACAGTGGCTGCTGTGTGCAAGCTGAAAGTTTCTAATGAGCCCACTGGATGCCTGATTTTGGGTACTGGTGCATTTTTTTCATTACAGTTTTTATGCCCCCGCCCTCCAAAGAGGAGAGGGGGCATTATGCCGACACCATGTCCGTCCGTCGTTTATATCGTCGTAATATTCAATATGGCCGCCACAGCAGCCATCTTGATTTTCATTTCCACCTGATAACTAAAGAATGCCTCATCCGATTGATGCCATTTCCTGGTGGTGTATTGGGGGTGGTTGGAGGAAGGTTCCTTTCGAAAACCAGTGTCGTGCAATATCTAATATGGCCGCCACAGCAGCCATCTTGATTTTCGTTTCCGCCCGATAACTAAAGAACACCTCGTCCGATTGATGCCGTTTCCTGGTGATGTATTGGGGGTGGCTGGAGGAAGGTTCCTTTCGAAAACCAGCATCGTGCGGTGTCTAATATGGCCCCATACGATATTTATTATGGCCACCACAGCGGAAACTGAACGCCTGATCCAACTGATACCTGTTCTTGGTGATGTTTTGGGATTGACCACAGAAGGTTTTACTCGTAATTTCTGTTTTTCATTTCTCTCACATTTGGCACTTACAAGGCCTTGTGCATCAATTACTGCAACCAGTAGCTTGTATATTGATTCACTCCTTTTAATTGCTACTTTGATGAACATATACATGTGAATGTATGCAGCAGTTTGAATTACCTCCCCTCCCATGCACTCTGGAGTCATTGCTGCAGGCTATGATGCATATTTATGCCCCTGCCAAAGAGGGAAGGGGTCATTATGTTAACACCATGTCCGTCCGTCCGTCCGTCTGTCCGTCGTCCGTTAACTTTTTGTTTCCGTGGGATAACTATAGAATCCCTCGTCGGATTAATGCCATTTCTTAATGGCGTATTGGGAGTGGCTGGAGGAAGGTTCCTTTTGAAAACCAGCGTCGTGCAATATCTAATATGGCCGCCACAGCAGCCATCTCAATATGCCCTTGATCAACATACAGGCGGGGACATATGCCACGCTCTGCGTTGCTCTTGTCTAAGTGTGAAAAGAGCAAATCTGGGTAATTGTTCATAATCTTGGTTCTGTCTGTATTAACTGAAAGATTTTTTTGACCCCTGAAGATGAAGAGCAGGTTACATTATTAATTTTGATTCTCTTCTTTTTGGTCTGTCTGGACTAATGTGTCGCTTTGTGCAAATGCTCTCTGGTCTCCTTACTGATGTTAAACATGAAGACACAGGTGATTGGAGGCCTCAGGCTGTCCTCATCCAGTGACTTTGGGATGCTGATCTTCGATGCAAAATTTGGAAAGAAAAGGCCCTCATCTGAGTTTGAGATGCCTTGATCGCTGTGAAGAGCACTTGCAAAGTGAAAAGATGCTGTAGGAGTGCTTGCTGCCATCTGTGAAGTTTGGCAGAGGAAATGCGATAGTCTGGGGTTGCTCTGGTGCTGGTGAATTGGGAACTTTGTCCCTGGTGGAAGGAATCTTATACAAGGAAAGCTACCACTTTATTTTTGCCTTACCATGTGGATGGCTCTTGATTGGAGCCAGTTTCATCCTACAGCAGTTCAATGGCCCCAAAAAAATTGCGCCAAATGATCAAAGACCTATTTTGGGAAGATGCAGTCAGCTGGTACTCTGCCTATTATTGAACGGCCAGCACAGTCACCAGATTTCTGCTCTGTGGAGCTGTTGTGGGAGCTGCTTGACTGTATGGTACAAAAAAAGTTCCCATGAAGCCGAAAGCCAATCCAACTTTCAGGAGGTGTTTCAGGCAGACCCATGTGAAATTTATGCAGATTTTCTTGTGGAATTGATCACAGTAATGCCAAAGTTCTACAGGACTGTTATTGCAGCAAATGCTAGATTATTAGTTGTAAGCAAAGTTTGAAAGACAGAATTTCTGTTTCGAGCAGAAATCATTATTTACAACCTCGTCAATAACTTCTTCAGCGAATAAAAGCATTCATTTTCATGGGAATCATGATATTTTTGGAGTGGTTCCAAAAAATTTTACAGTAATGTATGTATGTGTGAGGTATCGTTCAGGAACCAGTCGCGAGAACGCAGGATTGTAGGTGAGAGATTTTATTGAGCGGGGGGGTAACCCCCGCAGGGCAGAAGACAAAAGTACAAAGTCCACAATCCAAAAGTCAAAATCCAGTAGGGCAGAATCAGAGTCGAAAACCAGGGCAGCAAACACAGAACTCGTAGTCAGGCAAAACAGATTTGGTACACAGGCACAGGTTTGTCAGAGAAGAGAAAATCAAAAACCAGTGGGCGTATCCAAATCGTTACCAGGGCAGCAATCACAAAAATCGTAGTCGGGCAAAAAGGGTTCGTAAACACTGAGGCAACAGTAATCCAAGAAATGCGGAGCCAAAATCGAAAGTCGGACGGTCCAGTCAGAAGAGTAACACAATGAGTACAAGGCAGAATACAATAGCAGCACAGGTAAACACGAGAAACGTTCTGACAAGGAAGTTCTGTGAAGATACACCTAATATACACTCCAGGGAGATTACATGGTACATAGAACAAAGATGCAGGAAATGAGACTAATTACAAAGGGTGGAACAAGAGGGAGAACCTAATCACATAAAATAGGCAAAAGCCAAAACGCAGACAGGGATCACAAGACAATCCTATAGACAAACATACGGCTCCAGTCAAGGAGTTCTAACGTGCATAGACAATAAGAGAAAGGACAGCGGGAGCAGGTGTGGAGAATCCACTGAAACGCAGCAGAGAAGATTAGGGAGAGACAAGAGGCGGAGACTAGAACAGGGCGAGTGCTTAGAGCTTGTTAATCAATTAGTAAGTACAGCTATACAATCCCTAGTGCTCGTTAGTAAATTAGTATTATATACAATGTTAGTTGGATTAGTAATCTTGGCGAAAACAAGAAACTGTTAGTATTGGTTATTAAAATTGGAAAGTTAAGTGAAGGAAGTAAATGAGATGGGAAGGAAGGTTGAAATCCAGAAACCATTAAATCACCTGAAAGAGTGGCACGCAGCAGCGGAGCTGTCAGCAATGACAAGACGAGACCAGACAGGGGGAGACAAAGTGCAATGCATGGGAGAAAGCAAATATGGACTGGAATGAAACTCTGGTTAAATGTAAAACATGGAAAGACTAAATTAAGACAATACATAAACAAATCTGGGTACCAAATCACAATACACATATCAAAGAATAGTCAGGCAATGCAAGGATTCAAATACGAATAAGGCAGAATATAAAAATATGGCAAAGCAGAACATGAACATGGCAGGACAGACTAGAACCGTAACAGTATGCACATATAATTAGATGTGTTATCTCTTGGACTGTGACATGATTTTAAAGGGCCGTTCATTTTATATATTGACATTCTGCTCCTACATTTACATGCTTGAGGATCAAAATGCAGAGGAATAACACGCCCTAAAGATTTTGTCCTTGTCTAGATACGTACATACCCTACTGTAAAGCACCAACTCCAAGCATTTTGGAGCAGCATATGATCAGAGATTAAAACTTACAACGCATGAGCTGGGTACTAATTTGGATGAAACCAACCACCATAGGTGGTGAACTGTAGTACGATTGCTGCATGTGGACTTCTGAAGTTTAAGATTGCGGGAACCATTTCTGCTGACTGACGCTCCGCTCCTCTTTAATGCACAAATCAGTCCCTCTCTCGTTCTTGTGGCCCACACATTATGTTCACATTTTTAAGAATGTTTTGCGGGTCACTGTAAATCTGCGTTGAAAGCCTGACGGGACGGAGCAGTTTTGCCCGAGTAGATATTGTATGCATTGCATGTTCATGCATTAAACTAATTCCACTGAGAAATGCAAGACATTTCATCACTGCGTAATGAATGGCTTGTGAGTTTTTTATATTTATAATTTTCAGAGGCAGTGCTTCGGAATGATGCATGATTCAGTGTGCTTCCAGATTCTCAATTAATTAGGACATAAACATTATTTACACTTTGCTTATTAAATGGAGCCCACAGTTTTTATGTGGGGTATAATGTGATTTGCGGTTTGATTGATTACATCACAACAACGGCCTCCTGCTCTAACCCAATAATCGAAATCTAAATATGTTTCTCAGATTAAAAAAAAAAATTAGTTGAAGGTCACAGAATGTATTTTGCACTCCTGTATAACTGAAGGACGCCGCTGTTTCTCTTAGCTGAAGTGAAGATCTGGCAAAGAACAGGGCGGTCTCTAATGGGTTATAACGATATTACAGCTGGCAGCTTTTTCATAAAATTGTATCCCCCCTTTGGGGACTTTAGTGTTGATTTAGATGACAGTGCACTATTTATTTGGACTTTAAAGCAGGGATTAGGGAAGGAATTTGATAGGAAACCCTTATTCACCCTCGCGTCACTGTGCTGAAGTGGAGTTTTTGCCAGTTATCAAAGTGCTTCACTCCTCCATCCACTCTATTCAGCAGTTTCTGGCATCCCTCCACCTCCACCTTTTTTTCTCCTTTTTAAATATTCCTTTCCTGACGGTAATGACATCTGCAAATGCTCTTATCAGTGCCCTGCAGAGTGAAATTCCCAGTGTTATTTAAACTCTAACAGTGTTGACAGTGTGTTCCAATCGAGAGCTTATTTAACACTAAACATTTCGCTGCTTGTTGAGGCCCAAGCTTTGGCCGTCGGGCTGGAGCGAGTTGTTTGGTGGTGTAGCTGCTGGTGTTTGTTCTGTCAGACTACAGTACCCTGGCCCTCGCTGAAGCACAGAAATACTCCGACCATCATTGCAGTGTGCTTGTAATGGAATGGAAATGCAATTCCGTTAAACCTTTGGGGGGCTGTAGATGTGCAGGTTTCCCAGACTGAACTTCCCCTGAGATCATTTGTCAGAGGCAACTGCTGTTTATACTGGTGTGAGACAAATGTAATTTTGAGGAACGTCTCAAGCGTAGGCTTGTCACACTGTGGCAAAACAGATTTTGCAGTGAGATGAGAGATGAAACAGGTGGTAGAAAAAACAAAAATGGTCACGTATCAGCGTTAGCAGTGAGTATTCAAGACACAACTGGCTATAAGTGGCTATTAATGATTGTATATTGATATTATCTCCAGCCTAGGGAAAGTCCTCCACAGCAGTGGTGGCCATAGTTGATGTGCACGACTGAGAATGTGGTTCCCCTTCCACTCTGTCTCATGTATGGAACTGCTCTGATTGCTTGTAAAATGGCTCTTTAATTAAGTACATCAAATGCATTACAGCATCAGAATTTAATATGGACATTTTGAGGGTATTACTGTATCAGTTAAATTAGGAAGTATTACAGCAATTTTGAGAGACCCAAGAGATGGAGAGACAGAGAGAAAGAGAGAGTTCAAATTTTAGAAATTTCTTGTTTGAACTCTCAACATGCCATTGACTTTTCAAGTACATGAAACAAAAAGGCAATTAAAAGAAATAACCACAATCATTTGAAAAAGGTAAATGCATCACGAAAGAAAGAACAAGATTCATATTTTTAAGTGCATCTGATAGTGAAAACCACTCAATGTTCAAGTAATTTCTGGAGTCACTGACATCGAATTAGCATTCAGAAATATTCTGTTTCATTAAATGTGTGTCTCTTTTGTTGTAAATGAACAAAAAAAGTCCAACTGCACTTTTCTGTAAAAATACAGATTTATTACAGCATTTTCAAAGATTTCTTTGGTGGAAACCTGCTTTTGTCAAATCATTGGATCCTTTACTTCAGGTGGATACAGCGAAACGGGATTTAAAGGATCCATGAGAACAACGGAGAGATTTTGTTTCGCTCAGCTGATTTTAAATGTTGCTCACATGTTGTGGCCTTGGGCTCCAACTTGTCTTTAAAGAAGGCCAGAACGGCACTGACAATTGAGCTTGGAAGAGGATCTTGTGTAGAACAGCTCAGAAAACAGAACTGAAGAGGACAAGGTCGGGCCTGGCTGAGAAAAGAAAAATACTAAGCATCAAATAAGAATTGTTCTTTTTCCCGGTTCAGGAGGAATCTTGATAAAAGAGCTAGTAAATGTAATTCACGCTGGGAAATGAACGCTTTTAGCATTCCGTCGCATGTTAAATTAAAACCTTCGATAAAATGACTAATAAAACTTGCTAATTTAATAGAATTGAGACAGATTCATTAAATGACCACAGAGGAAACCTGAGAGTACGCTCAAAGGGATAGAGTGATTCCGAGGCTGGCAGCATCGTGTAATGGTTTGGGAATTCAGCTTTGCTACTGATGGGCGGCAGATATGGTTTCACTGCCGTTCTGAGAAATAGAGGCTGAACAAAGCAAGATTTTTGCTTCTTAACCAACACATTTGTCAGATGTATCCTGACGGTAGAACAAGGGAGAGAGGAGATGGGGCATTTACATGCTCTCTGATGTGTCTGAAAAGCAGTATTTTCCCACACTTTTCAGTGATATCAGTGAACGTGTAAATAGAATATTATTTTGGAACTGTTGCTGGAAAACTGAGATACTGAATCAAAATGGTTTCAGTTCAAACCAATAACTAATTTTGTGGGTACAGTGCTGTGATAATTTGCCCCCTCCTGATTTTTTTATTTATTTTTTTTTGTATTTTAGGTTATTTGTCATATTTAAATGTTCTAGGTGTCATGGAGCAGAGGTGCAACCTCAGGCTCAGGCCAAAGCTCAGTTCACAGGGTTTGTTAGAATCCGTGGTCAGGTAATCCAGGTGAGTAACAATCTGTGGTAATGCAGTACAGAAGGGCAAATCCAGAATCAGAATCAGTGTTCAGTCCAAGAATAAAAACCAGGAATTCGGTACATCAATGCCAAATCACAAAGAGAATCGGAAGCCAAAAAACAATCAGAGGTAATGCAAAGGTAATCAATTGTGCACCAAAAGACAAAACAAACCATAACCAGGAATTCTAGCAATCAAGAAATGCTTGTACGTTGACACAGAAGATATTGGCTGACAAACTTGCGAAAAACCGAAGTGTAAATAGGGGAGTGTGAAGGGAAGGTAAGTAACTGATTACATGGGATTCAGGTGTGGTGAGCTGAAAAAAGTGCAGGGAAGTGTGGCTGTAAACAAGGGAACAAGCTAATTTATAATGAAAAAGGAGAGGTGCGAGTGCACAAGTAAAGACAGAAAACACAAGGCAAAAGACAGATGCAAGAAATGACTAGAATAATACATGAAACTGCCAAGGTAAACAGTGAAAATAATGGAAAATAATACAAAAAAGAAAGGTAAAATGCAGAATGATATTTACCAAACAGACTCAGACCCTGACATCAGATCATCCAGCTAATTTTGATATGAGACAAAAACAACATGAGTAAACACAAAACACATTTATCACCCATGTGAAGAAGTGCCCCCTGAACCTAACAACGGGTTAGACCACCCTTGGCAGCAACAACTTCAATGACGCATTTCCACTGACAGGCAATGCGTTGTGTTTTTTTTTTTTTTTTTTTTTTACATTGCTGTGGAGAACTTTTGGCCCACTTTGTGGAATTGTTTTAATTCACCCACACTTGGGAATTTTTGAGCATGTTCTGCCTGTTTATGGTCATGTCACAGCCTCTCAGTTGGATTCAAGTCAGGACTCTGGGGACCTAACATGGCATGCCAAGGAATAGCCATGGGCCCAGATGAGAACTTTGGCCCTGACTCCTTCTGGGACAAAAATTTATTTCGATTGGCATCCTTGGAGAATCTGGGAGGAGCGAAGAGCTTCTTCTAAGATGTGTTCTACTCCAGCTTGGCAGTGGCTAGGAGTAAACAGTTGGGTACCACAGTTGCAGGTTTAGTTTCAAGGGAGGAGTAGAGTTGAGACAGGGTATCAGGATTGACATTCTTGGAACCAGGACGGTAGGTGAGGGTAGAGTTGAAGTGGGGAAAGAAGGGCAACTATCGAGTCTGCCTGAGATTCAGCCCCCAGGTGGATCTGAGATACTCAAGGTTGCAATAGTCCATTCGCACAAGAAAGAGTATGCTGGCTCCCTCTTGCCACTGCCTCCAATCATCAAATGCTAGCATGATAGTCAGGAGCTACCAGTCCCCAATTTTGTAATTGCACTTCGTGAAAGGCAGAGGTGTCCTCAGGGGTTCAGTTGAAGGGGACCTTACCTAAGGGCTGAGAGAGGGATAGCCACTGTGAAATAGCCCTGGATTAAGCGCCAGTAAAAATTGGCAAAGCCAAGGAACCTCTGAAGCTAAATGCGATCCACAAGTTCCAGCTATCCTCGGATGGTCTATACTTACCGCTGATCCATCTTGGTCTTACCTCAGCAGATGGTGAAGCCAAGGAACAGTACTGAGGCCTGGTGGAATTCTCTCTTCTCTTGTTACAGGTAGAGCTGGTAGGTGCTGGATGGCACACCTGCTCCTGCAGGGTACAGGAAAACACCAGGATGTTGTCCAGGTAGATGTAAACAAAGAGGGAGATCATGTCAAAGAGGGAATCATGTCATGAAGGACATTGTTGATGAGATTCTGGAACACTGGGGGGTGTTATTGAGCCCAAATGGCATCACACATCACTCGTAATTCCAGAGGGATGTATTGAATGCCGTCTTCCACTCGTCTCTATCCTTTACATGTACCAGATGGTAGGCATTGCACAACTCCAACTTGTGTAAATTGTTGCACCCTTGGATGGTGGGAAATGCTGAATTCATTAAAGGCAGGGGGCAGCGATTCTTGATTGTGATGGAGTTGAGACCTTGGTAATTAATGCTCAGGCAGAGAGATTCATCCTTTTTTGACTTATACAAGAAGCCTTCACTGGTAGGTAAAGAACCAGGTGAAGAAGCACGTGTGCAAATTTGGATATATATGAAGTGTTGAAAGAGTCTGCTAACTAATGTCAAACTCCTCACTAGCGCCTAGTTATGACCTATAAGACCTGACCAAACCTCCGGACTCACGCCAACAATTTACATAAACTAAAGTTGTATTTATACTCATCATAAGCTCCACAAGCCTAGCCGAGGTTCGCGCATGGCCTGGGTTACTGTGTTTATGTTCACTTCCATGATTTAAGTGTATCTGGAGTATAAACTGCTGTATGCACAAGGGGCAATATCAAAACAAAACGTCCTGAGACAAGGTAAAATTGGCTCGCATGTACAGTAGCATTGTCCTGTGGTCAGTAACAGAGCTAATAAACCGAGATGTCTCAAGCATTCCTTGGCTTCTCAGCAGTGTAATTCAGGACTATAACTAACGGTGTTTTCATATTTTGACATTCATTTCGAGATATTTGCACAATGTAAATTTTGAAAAGGTTAGACAATATTGCTGATATTTTTATTTCATATATTGATTTTAAGCCTCACACGCCATTTTCCTTATTAGGCAATCATAATACATTCTGAAAGAATTGCCTAGATGCACTGAACTCAGGTAATAGCACACAAACTTTTGAATACAATTGAGGTCCAATTCAAAAATGTACCCCTTATTCCCTCATTCCTCTTCCTTAGTTCAAGTGGCTACTCATGAATTTTTGGCTCTGCCTTACATACTCCCAAGTGAAGGAGGCCAAGGGAAGTGCAGGAAGGTAGGATATTACTGAATTGGACTGCAACCCAGGATATTGCTTACAAAAATGGCCTAATGGCCAAAAATGGCAGATAGCAACACCTTAACTTTTATTATTTTTATTGGACAAATAAAAAATGCAATTTCTCAAACACAATTTACAGTACATTTAATACATTACATATGTTTCCAAAGTAAATGAAGGGGGAAAAAGCAAAATATAGAGGATTTATGTAAAAATTTCAATTTAAATTAAACATTCATTTCCTCATCACTAATAGTAACCACAAAAATAACATAGAGTAGAAAAGACTTCAAAGGTAAATGACACAAATCAGAACAAGAGACAAGATATATGCCCAAAAATTGCAGCACCTTAAAGGTCAGCCAAGTAATTTCTTGTGAATCTCTTCTGCTCTGCTCTTGATCTCTGTACCGACACCCAGCGACACAGATGAAAAACTGCATGATTGTCCCTCACCATTAACACCGTAAGCCCTGGAGGGCACGTTACACTCATTTCATCGCAAAAAGGTGTTCTCTCACACAGTAGCGTTATCAGAATTAAGTTTTTTGTTGCCATAGTATGTTTGTTTCTGCGGCAGTTTCTTCGAAAACAACCAGCATCGACGCTGTAGTCAGTTTATAAACCTTCTTCAGTACCTCCTAGTTTGCCTGATAACATCGATAAGCATTTATTATCTCACATTATTACTCACAATGGACCCAGGATCAAAGTTTTGCCTCAAGATTTTGTTTGTAATCGTTATTTCTCTGACAGTCAAAAAGAAATGGGTATAATAATGAGCCATAAAGTTGAGTCTAGTGGGCCATCGGAAAGAAATGTTGCTTTGAAGTTTGTGTTACAGAAACAGCCTCTGAGCCCAAAGCTCTGTTCGGATGGTTTTCAGGACTATCAGGGGTCCTCAGTAATGCATTTGAAGTCAAGTAAGTGGCACAATGTTTTACAAAGTTTTGAATTGCACAGGTTTAGTATCACCTGGGGTTATTCTTACAGAGGTTTCACAGCAGTAAAAGGAGACAAGAAATGAAGTGAACTAGATGGCAAACTTGGGCAGGGTTAAGATAGCAGAGATGCGCTGGAAAATTTTGCGCTGCCATCAGTAAATTAATCCCATCAGATTTATGCGTAGGTTGTAAATAATTATTAAATACGTTACTTAACTATCCAGCGGGAAGCAAGCAACCTTGAAGTCTTTTCTTATAAATGACACTTTTTGTGCTTTTTTGGCATGACAGTTTCAAACTGTCCTACTTAGCCATGAACTTTCCTTCATTTTGTTGATCCAAATGGAAATTTTCTCGCAGCTGGTGTGGGAGAAAAAAGAAAATTCTGTGCAGGAATCCAGACAGGATACCCGTAGCCGCTTCAAGCAGCGATGACACATGCACAGCATACTGTGCAAGTTAAGGTGATCTTGCTGGCTGGATTGTGGAGCTCGTATTTTTTTCGGCGAATGCAGACATTAGTTCGCTGTTTAAACGCGGTGGCCTCCATGTTAGGCACCCCAGGCCTTGTCGATTAAAAAAGCTGATTTTCATCAAATAAAGCAATTTGACTTTTCATCTCATGTATGTGTCCATTATTTCTTCTTTTTTTTTTGTGGACTTCTAATTGGAAGGACAAATGTGATCCATCAAAATAATTTATTAAAAATCAGTTTATCTTCTAGCCGAAGGGTTGCTCTTTTGCGAGCCAGTGTGTTCCTGTAACACTGGCGCACAGCATAGTATACATGAACTCCTCATACATTGCGTACAGATGCCTAGCTATCCCTTCACAGCTGCGATGTTTGTTGGGGTGGCATGTGCCACAACTCACCAAAGTACACATATAGGGTAGAGCGGGGAAGATGCCCTCCTTAAGCAGGAAATTTCATAATTGAAGGTAAACAGCATTAATTAATTTTTTTTTTTGCTTGAATGGGTAGTATGGAAAGTTGGCCACCACTTATCAAAAGATTTACGACACAGTCACTACAGAAATATCTTTAAATGTTTAATTACTTTTTTTTTTTTTTAGAAAAAGATCATCTTACCCCACCCCTGGGGTAAGATGCCCTTCTGGATGGGGTAAGTTGACCCCCATGGGCATCTGTTTTATGCTATTTAGAATAACTTGTAAAGCCCAATACATACTGGTTTCACTGCATTTCACATCAGTAATTACCCTATTGTAGCTGTCTTAATTGGCAGGTACACATCATACAAAAGATCAATATCCTTTTAGAAATTTCCTTGCAAAGAAATGGGGGAAGAAAGAGGTACTTTTTCCTAAACTTGACTTTTTATTTACTGACTAAACACTGAAGCACAAATGATGGTAAGATACTGCTGGCATTAAATGCATCGAGGAATAGATGGTTATATCTTGTGGACAACTAAAAAATATGAGGCACCACATTAAATAAACATGCAGCAGTATGGAACGTATATGAGTATCCATGAAAAGTCTTCAAAATTAAGAGCAACCATAATGCATTTCACCCAATATATTTCTTTTTAAGCCCTTATGGGTATTGATGCATGTATGATTCATTATTGAGTAACTCCATATGGCCCTACTTTTAACATGTATGGATACACTTAACTTTCCATTCCCACGTTCTTCATAAAAATCATCATGTCTGATATATATTTCCTATAAATGGAACATAAGTCTTAGAACCAATAAAACAGAATGATTACGACTCAAAATGGAGTTAGATGCCTTCCTTTCCTAGGGGCATCTTACACCAAACCAAAAAGGGCATCTTACCCCGAGCACTACCATATTGGTTTTGGCTCATTAACCCAAATTTCTCCTATTATCACCACACCTCCTTTCATACATAGAGACGGCATCAGACAGTCACACTGACATGTCCTGCAGTCTCCTGGAGCATTCAAATACTTGATTGATTCATGAAAAGTTTGAAATTCATGAAAATGATTCATTTTGCCATTTTTTATAAGAAAGACCATTAAAGCACAAACACTTTGAGTCCTCATATGTCACTTGCCATGTGGACTCATCTGTTGCTCAGGATTTCCCTCCAGGTGGCAGAACATTTGTCTAAGTCAAGTGCCTCCTACTGGGCACAGCTGAAATTGAATTATAAGTAAAGGGCATCTTGCCCTCAGGGGCGTCTTACCCCACTCTACCCTGCACTCCCTTTAGCCGTAACTCTGTACTTAGCTGACGCTCTCTGCACCTGATAGGATGCATACATGTTTTTGCATGTGCGTGCATGTTTGTGTGAGCCTGTATGCGCATGTGTCTTCATCAACCAGAAAGGCGAGCGGGGATGTCAAGCATAGTGGTTTATGTATTGCTTTGGAAGATGATAAAGCAGGTAAATTCATAGCTAGCCAAAGTGCAACACAGGGATTTCTGGAGCCTTCTGTGGGCATTTCCTCTGTATTAAGAACTGTGTAAGGAAGTAAATGCGAAGAGGAGTCTTTGTGATCAGAGGGGTCATAGAACAAGCTGCAACCTCAGAAAGAAGGGGAAAGAGACTTGATATATGGCCCTCCGTACAACAAAGTGAAACGTAAGGAAAAATGGAAGGTTTCTATCGCCAATGGAATTACTGGACCTCCTCCCTCTTCCTCTTGGTGTTAGAAGGAGCTGAAATGCACCAGAAATCTAATTATTTACAAGCGCACAGCTTACAGTCAGCCAAGCAGAGGATTTATTAAGCATAACGGTCGCACGGCCCAGATGTTGAGCTGCATTGGTACCTAATCATCTTCAGAATGGCGTTTATGGATCTGTTTGGCGAGAAAGGTGACTCATTCCCTGAATCAATTTAACAGACCTGATCATATATTTTTCTAGAATTTCATTTTCTCATTCATTTCTGGTTCGCTCTTTACTTCCCTCACAGTATTTTTGAGCTAATTTTTTAACCGTCTTATCCACGAAACAGCTTACTTCAGTTTAGCTTCTTTTTTTTGTTCTTTATCCTCACCAGCCATTACCTACTTATGTGTCTGAAGGTACAAGGAAGAATGTGAAATATTCTAAAAATGGTGTGATAGAATACGAAGCTTCAGGAATACACTTTAAATTCTGGGGCATGGCCACAAGTGACCATCCCCCCAAGATACAAAGGTTTTCATCGCATATCAGTTGAATGGTTGGGCCTGACATTACTTAAATGCAGTTTTACACCTGCTTTCGAGGAGTTGAATTTCCAATTTCAAGCACCATATAATGCTCATTTAATTATCTCCACATCCGTGTAATTGCTCTCTCATGTCTCAGCCACATTACAGGCTATCTTGCTTTTCCGCTCTCAGGGGCACAATACCGGCATATTCTGAAAATCCTGGCCTGGCTCAAGCAAGCTGCGGGCTGGTGAGATATAATTTGACTGATTAGAATGTTAGTTAGCTGGAATGACTTGCTTTTTTTTTAAATCGTGTGGATATAGCACAGAGGCTGTGAACCATACCTGGAAAGGGCTTGGTATGGTTGCAGATTTCATTTAAATCGAGCAGTTACACAACCAAGCGGTTACACGAGACAGCAGGCCCAATTTTGACAACCTGCAACTGCTTATGATATCGCAGATCAAAACTGGGTGTCTATGCCAGTCATTTTGTGACAGGAGGCGATGACATTGCTGTGGTATCTTTGTCAAAAAGGTTGGACTATGATGAGTTCATTACTAATGGGTATAGTGGGGGTTTGGTTCCATTAAGGTTGATCAGATTAGCTGCTGTCATTCCCCTTAAAACCAGTGAGTTAACCCCCTTGCGCAGATGTAGATGCCGGCAGATATGGAGCTGCTCTAGTTATGCAGGCAGTTACACTATCCTATCAATAGGTTTTACATTGAAAACAGTTACTGAATATTCACGAGGAGGCGGTGCTTGTGAACGATATAGAATATGGACACAGTAAGTCACATCACTGCCTCCCAGGAGTTATATGAATTAAACTCCTCAGCCAAGCCCAATGTGCAACCTGCCTAATATACTTGCTCATAGTGTATATCCTGCAGTTAATAAAATTGATCTCTTAAGACAGAAAAAATCGTCCGTTCTTGCAACCATTTCAGCTATAATAGGCCAAAGGTATCCCAATTAAGTATTGAAAAAAATCAGTTTTCTCAAGCAAGAAATCTACATGGTATTAATACTACACCCTTCTACAATCAATTATAGTAATCAGGTATTAAAAACGTGTGAATCACCTACCATTGATTTCCGCGTAGATTCGTCCCTTCATTGCTCCTTATCTGATTCCACCATTTCTTTATACGAAGATTGAATAAAAAATAAGATCAGCGTGCAATTTAGTATCCCCATTATCCTGCAGGACACAACAGTGAAACACTTATCTAGATGCTGTGATTTTCGTTGTTTTGCTGGTCAAGCCTTGTGTTGGCATTGGAATGTGTGGTATGCATAGAATTTAAGAGCAATTAATGGGGCCGGCCACCTTAGTTGGTATTAACTGCAAAGAGTTGGGGGCCTGTTCACGCCCGGCCAGTGGCTGTCCTGGGGCAGAAGCCAGATGTTGAATTTCCCTGACTGCTTGACAACAGTACCAAAGAGTTTAGCAGTTATGCAGTCCCAATCCCAGGGACCAATGAAAACTGGGGAGGCGTTCCTGGTAACTGACTTTGAGAAACAAAGTGGAACAGACGCTTAACAGGAATGCAGTCCCAATCCTGAAGACCAGTATTTAGGCTTGAAAGCTTGTTCCCATGAATAAGACTCCGTAGAGTAATTACATTCTTCTCTATCATTTAAGTACTGATAAACACACAGAAGAAGAGCTGTGCTCAGAACTAGACGATAAACTGATTGGTAGGCAGAGCAGGACATTGTCACAATCCAGCAGCACTACTAGTACACTCAAAGAGTAGGGCACATAATCGTTCACACCTAGGTGAACGTCCGTCCGGGAACAGTGTACTCGCAATAACTTTTGACAGTTTTGACGGAGGATCACCAAATTCACACCACATATGCCTCTCATGAAGGCCTTGCTCAAGTTCAATGATGATTGACTTTGACCTAGTTTTCAAGGTCACTGAGCAAAAAGATGTGAGGAACACTGTACTCTCAATAACTTTTCACAGCTTTGATGGAGGCTCACCAAATTCATGTGACTTTCTTATTGGCTTGTCAGGTTGATCTCAGCCATGGGCACAAAACTATGCCTTGGCGATGCGTCCATCATCCACAAGTCATGAAAATTGTAATCTCTCTCATGACCCATGGTTATATTTAGCTCATATCACAATGATCCATCCCTCATCCATCTCTCTGTTCAACCTATGACCAATGAGCTACAGTGTCATTGTACTTCACATTATTAGTGGTACAGTGCACCACATTATTTTCAGCCATCAAAACAGTTTTTGCCACATGTTTCTGGTCACTTGGGCGACGGGGGACACAAGGCCTTCAGGCCAGCAGGCCATTTTTACATTTGGCCATTGTGTGCGAATCTTGTTCAATTATTAAATAAAAAATGTTTAAAATTTGCGGCACAGATTTGCCTGAACGTGCTTGCCCAGTCTTCGGTGCATTTGTCCATTGCTTGCAATGCGAAAAAAATTCCTCTCACATTCACGTTTGTTGCGCTTCACACAATGTTTTCTACTTCGCGTAGATTTTTAAATACTTAAAATCATATTAAGATGGTGCTGGTTTTTATTTTTAAGAAATCTTTTTTAATAATATGTGTAAGTTTTTCGACAAGAGGTGGAATTCAGAGGTCTGCTATTTATTCAGATTACTGAGATTATTTCAATGTAGCACAGTAGCCTGGTTCGGTTTGTCTGCTTCTCATTATCTCTTCTAAATCATTTTTGGCTTGATTTTGGTTTTGATTGGTCAGTTGGCTGAATAAATGGCTTGATTACAAGTTAGGCAAAGTGCACGGGAATTGATTTAAGGTGAGCGAATTATGCCAAGGTGACGGCAGCTGTCGAACCTCGCTGGTAATTAGCAGACTTCAAATTGCACTTTTCTCCTCGGAAGCATTTCAAATGGCCGCTGATGTTAGTTCACCTCTAAATTAAAGTTATGTCGGGTAGAAAAAGGTAATAATCAAGCTCGTCCGTCTGCCCCATAGAAGAACCGGGAATATCTCGGTCATTCAACAATCTCAATGCAGGACAATGGAAATTCATGGCGCTGGCAGCCGCACTGACGTCACGATTAGGGGCGCACCTAGCGGATCGAGGGTGAATTTTCGTCTGCTGTGGCGAAAATGGCGCAGTCCACTAGTTTTGTAAAATCGCTCTAAAAAATTTAAGAAATCGCAAAATAAAGAAAACAAAGTCGTAGGAGCTTTTTTCATGATATATTAACATAATAACACCCAACTTTCCCAGCCATGATAGTCCTCCTTAAAATATTAATAGGATAAAGAATAATTGCATTAATTCATAGCATGTTTTGTTTATAATTACCAAAGGTGCCAGTATTGGTGGAGAGCACTGTATAGATCAGAAATTTTGTGGTTTTTTTTTTTTTTCAGAGAAAATAACATTAATGTCAGTTTCCTTGAATACATTTGCACCATGTTTCTTCTAGAGAGTTCAAAGCCTTTTTTTTGAACACTAATGGCATATTTCAGACGCGTGAAGTGCTCTTTCAACCCTGCTGCCCACTTGACAAACCATCCCTCTATTTCTGTCTGACCAAACCTCCCACTGCGCCCACATCACTCCTCCGATTGTTAGTCAGAGAGCGGCTGTTTGACATCCAGCATTACGAGCTGGCCTCTGTCACAGAGCTTTCATGTCTGTTTTCCATCCTCTCTGACTCTACAATGAAGGAAAACTCGTCTGATTGAAGTTGACGTGTTTCCGCACCGCTTTGTAATGGCCAGTGATTACTCTGACAAGTGTTGCTTTGCCTGCAAGCGTCTGACATGTTGAAACTAAGGCTGTCCGCTGAGGTTCAGAAGCAGACGATGATGTGGATTTTCTGGAATAATTGCATGAAAACCATTTGTAGAGAAGCCACTTCATAGGTTACTTTTTGAGGAGCTGGGCTTGCAGAGCAGTAATTGCAGTTTCAAATCCCAGTAAGGACTTGTGACTTTGGATGCAGTGTCTAAACGGAATTGCTGCTGTAAAATATCCTAGTTTATAGATACAAGAGCCTGACTGTCATATTGGGTGGATTTTTGCATTTTTTGACTATGTCTGTATTGGTAGTAAAGTAGGCCAAAATGTAGGACTGGTCACTCAGCTGTTATTAGAGGATGCAAAATAAAATCCCTTTAAACTAATGATCAGTCTTTACCCATTTTCAATAATTATTCATGGAAAAAATGTTTTCCAATCATTAGAATAATCCATCCATCCATCCTCTATACCGCTTCTTGCTCACTGGTTGCAGGGGAGCTGCAGCCTATCCTAGCTGACTATGGGCAAAAGGCAGGGACCCACCCTGGACAGCTCACCAATCCATCACAGGGCACACACGCCATTCTTTCTCACACTTATACCTAACAGCAATTTAGCGTCTCCAGTTAGCCTAACATGCATGTCTTTGGACTGTGGGGGGAAAGTGGAGTACCCAGAGAAACTCATGCAAACACGGGGAGAACATGCAAACTCCACACAGAAAGTCTCCAGGCCGGATTCAAACCCACCATCTTCCTGCTGTGCAGCTATGCTTGACATGGCTGAATACAAATATTGTATTTATGTGACGTTTAAGCCCTCAGACAGAACTGGATTAATTAACGACATGCTTTTGTGAGGATGGGCTCCTAATTACTTCTGAAGATCTTTTTCAGTTAATACAGTTTGTCACTGTATCATCAAACTTTATTATGCCAAGAGTAAGCCATATGTCAACACCATCCAAAACACCACCAACGTCACTGGGCCTGAGCTCATCTGCAATAGGCTGACATCAAGTGGAAAGGTGTGCTGTGGTCTGACGAGTGCAACTTTGGAACAGTTTTGATAAATCATGCACATCCTGTTCTCCAAGTTCCTGCGCAGACAGACCTGCTCTAAATAATTCATTTGTATCAGCTCAGTCTGTGTACCCACTGCTTTGCACAGCTCTGCATTCCGTCCCCTCCTTTCTCTCTCATAGCACTTACAATTTTTGTATTTGTCTCCAACAACCTTCTGGTCTGAACTTAATCCATGCCTGCTTGCATTTGCTCTTTATTTTACACTGGACCACTTTTTGAACCAGAGCCAGTGCAATGCTGGATGTGCAAAATGCTTCATTCCAGGTATCTGTAAAGCAACGGCAAACCTGGAATTTGTCGCTAAGGGATATTATACTTAAATCTAAGTGTAGTTAAACTGGGATGGTGTCTGTCTGTCGGTCCTCTCCACTTGCGTGGTCCATGTCTGCGCAGAATGGTCACCAAAAAAACGAAAGAACTTGAAATGAAAACTAGTCTGGTGACTGCATGTAACACTTTGTCACATGTATACTGCACATGAGTAATGCCCCTCCCCTTTGGCATTCCAGAACTTCAGCTAATTGCTCTTTGTCAATTATTCATTTAAGCCTCTGTTCCCTTAGTTAATTGTTTCACCTGTGTCTCCTTTGTTAATTATCATTCCCTCTTCCTATTTGACGCTTAGTTTCACCCTTAATGGGCAGGTAGCCTTAGTCTGTTCCCCTCTTTTGTTTACTGCCCTCATTTGTCATTGTCCTTGAAACTTTATATTTCATTTTTTGTTATGCACCTTATTATTTCATAAAATCCACGCCCCTGCATTTGGGTCCTCATCTCCAATTCTCGCCCCGGTGCGCTATTAATATTTTTGTGTGCAGGGGCATGACAACATAGCTTCTCTAGGTTGCGAAGACTGCACACATTACCTTTCCATAATCTTTGTTTTCTTTGTAATCAAGAATTAAGTACTTTGAAACTGTAGCTGGTCTAGTCTGGGGATTTTGAAGGATTTATTGCTATCTGTTGATGCACGGTCTAAGGGGCCAGTAGCTCTGTTCACTGGCCATTCAGAACTGTGCTTCCTGTCCCTGAGGGGATGCCACCTTTAAAAGGAACAAAACAACATGCAGTGAATGGCCTAGAATTCAGATCTTTTTCCTTGGAAACATTCATAGACCTCTCTTTTGGACATCCAATTATATGATCGGTTCATTCCAGGTCAAATCACCCAGTTTTAGGAAAGTTGCCGGGTGACCTTCTCTGATTTTCATTATTTTTTAAAATGGGATACATTAGATATACTATGACGCCATGCTTTTTTTTACTGCAAAGTCTTCAAATATTCGAGCTATAGGACCTAAAAGTCAAGCATGACATAAATACCTTCCTCATACATTGTATTTCATTGCTCAGCTTTGAATATTGGAAGGTTGGGCGAAGTGTCAGATGGGCATGTCATGGAACCGAGTGATTTAAGCCAGTGGATGGTCTTCTATCAAATTTATTATGCTGGTGAAATTATGCAAAAGACAAACAAAAAACCAACTGCTGAAGTCCGTGGCCCCCCTGCCCGGTATCAGGAAAAAAAGAGGCCCCTGGCATGGGATCTTACAGATTTATAGCCGAACAAAGTGCACCGTACACCCTTATAGTGTGGTGAACTCGAACGTTTTGTGGAAACTGATTGCATCAAAAAAATTGTGTATTTTTCACATTTTTTGAGTGCTGTGAGCACAAGATCAGTAAGTTGGCATACTTAATTTTTTGTCGTAATCGGTTTCTGGAAAACGTTTGAGTTCATCACACTTGTCAGGGTTTACAGTGTGGGTTGGTCTTTACTGTAAGTTCACAGTGATTGGACACTGAAGTAGGCTATAAGTGGAGGGTAAAACCGGCGAATGACCTACGGGGGGTTCTGGAGGGAGATTCGAATTATCACAATACAGAAGCTGTAGATACAGAATGATGGGGGGGGGGGGGGGGGGGGGGGAAGAGAGGAATGCTTCCTCTCTCCACAGGCTCAAAGTAATTCAAATTAAATAATTGATGATGCGAGGAACTGATCGACAAAGTTTATAACTCACACAGACCTGGATCTACTGCTTACCTTGGTGAAGTATACATTTTTAAAAATTGGTCTGTTTTCAAATATGGCCATATGCCCTAAGAAATAATGGCCATTTTTCACATTTTGAAAAAAAATACCATTTTCATCTCGCTGTGATTACTCGCTAAGTGTCTCAGTTTGTTTCTCTGTGCGGCTTGTACACATGCATCTGTAACACCTCCCTGGTGTCCCGAGCTACCTGCCTCATTCAATTATCATTACATCCATTGTAAATTGTTCGCACCTGGTTGTTATTAAATGAGCCTTTCAGAGCATGAGTAATCTAACTGCAGTTTATCATTCGTAGGATGATTGTGCTGAAGTCAAACGTACATGACAAAGTCAGCTTGCAATATATTACGTTATTTTTGTTTGCAGGTAATTGCTTTCATTCTGTTTTATGTCTGCGGAAAAAGAGGTTTTAACTGTATTTCAAACACCTCATTTTCAGAATTTTTTTGTTTATTTGAGAAATTTCTGGTATTTTGTAGTGAATATATTATCTTAAAGGTATAAAATACTGAAAATTGGTTGATTGTAAGAAAGGCAAATAATTGGACAAACATGTAAAATGTTTATCACTGGAATACTTATTCCTGTGGAAAAAACTTGTTGAATGCCTAAGTCACACTAGTATTGACAAATTCTTTGCATTCATTCTTCTATGGCAGCAAAAGTGGGAGTCAACCACCATAATATTCAGTATAAGAATATTGATAGTTTCCATATTTTTCAAAAAGAGGAAATCAAATGCATTTCACAGTTTAATACACAATTAAAAACGCACACTACCATACTTTTACGCACACTTTGAGCTAGATCTAAGCTAGTTCAGTATTGTACTAAACAGATTCTGAACCTTATGTCATACTCCCTGCGCCAAAACTTAATAAACATGAGAAGTGTAGTCAGCCTACTCTTGTTCTGAAGGGCTCAAATTACCTTTTAATAGCATCGACATTCAAATTGTTATTTTCTCTGTTATACACGGCACATTATAAAGAGAAACAGAATGGTGCAAAAATCCCATATTGGCACTAACCCATTGGTTTTGGGCGCTGTGGTTGGACCCAATGACAGGACGACTCAAGGCAGACGTCCAGGGAAGCGATGTACATCTTGCATTCTGTCACCTCTGTTCCTTTATGGTGGTGTTTAGCTGGCAATGGGGTTTGAGGTGCATTGTGGGTATTGTTTTTGTGACTCATCTGCTTATTTCTTTGAATAAAGTAACTCAATTTTGAATTACAGGATGTCACTATGATTAAGAATTCTGGCATTGAAGTACCCCTGTTATACTTTGGGTAAACAAGTCTATCACAGACACAGCAATGCTTATTTGGGACTTCTGTCTCTGTTTGGGTGACAATAGTGCTGAACTGTGCCACCGAGGGCTCAGGTTTGGGTGCCATTGAGTGCTTGCCTGCTTGCGCTTTATCCATTTCTTTTAGAGGATTATTGCACATGGTATGACTGAAATTGTCACTTTCTGAAACACCTTGGGTAACTGTATTCCCATATTACTTGCGAAACAAGCTTGTTAAAATGTTTACAGAGGGCTATGCTGAGTGAGTCGCATTGTTTTTCTCCTTTAATTAAGTTTTAAAACAGAGCTTGTTTTTTTCTGAAAGTTTATTCTTTGTTCAAAGGACTTGATGAATATCATGCTGTTTATTATTTTTTATTTATTTTTTATTACCTTTTCCTTAAGTGCAGAAAATGCTAGAGAGGACAGCATCAATGTCTTCAGCAGAAATAAATGATGGTGGCCGATGAAAATTGAATCATACATTAATTTTCCATGAATGGCACCTTGTTGGTAAACATGACATTACAGTATTTTGTTGTCAACGACTCATTTGATTTGTGCTTTATTATCTTGGAAATTTTATGGCATAATACAGTTTATGACCAAACTGCATGGTTTGAGTGGATGTTATTCAGCTGCTGTCAAGACACTCACTTTCGTGGTTGGGACGTACCTGTTGTGATTGCTTTGAGATTCATGAAACATACTCTACCTGTCAAGTTTTGCCCACTTTAATCATGTCCTGTCATTTTTAAGTCAAGGGCAGAACTCATGTGACTACTTCCTCTGTTCTTATGATCCAGACCAAACGCAGATTCCAGGTACAATCCACAAAGGAGTGTTTATTGACTGGAATAAAAGAGGGAAGGCCAGAGCCCAAAGCGAGGAAGGGCAGTCCAGCTAAGTCAGTAATGACTGTAGAGGGTAGGGACGTGTCCACGCCAAGGCCAGTGGCCATCGCAGGGAAGAAGCTAGGTGATGAATCCCCCTCGCTGAAGCAGGACTGCTTGCCAACAGGGCCGAAGGGGTTAGCAGGAATGCAGTCCCAGTCCTTGTGACAGATGAAGGCTTGGGAGGTGACTCAGGTAAACTGACTCAGGGGAACAGGCAGGAATAAAGTATTGACAGGGATGCAGTCCCAAGCCTGGAGACTGATTTAAGGCGTGGGAGGTTGTGCTTATTAATCAGACTCAGAAGAGTAATTCTGTTTTTCTTTTTCACTAATGTACTGAAACTCATGGAAGATTGCTGAGCTTGGTAATGAAAGACACAAACTGAGTGGAAGGTTTAGTGGGGAATAAACCATGACAATCCAGCAACCACACTGACAGCACAAGAAAACTAGGCTTATGCTATCGGAGGCGAAGGCTTGGGGTATATCCCCAAAGGCCCCCAATCCTCCAATTCCCCAATCCTTGAGTAGACCTTGTTATGGCCCCAATTTATTATTACATTTATAACACAACAGCAACAGCAAGGGATGACAAACACAGTTTTAACAACTAAAACACATTTAATTTTTAACAAAGACAAAGACTAATAACAACCTACAACTAAAGACCAAGATTGATAAATAAGAAAAAACAGAAATAATTACAGTCCCTTTTTGGTGGGGTGGCTTGGTGATGTCCTGGATGAAGAAAATGCTCAAACACAGGCAAAGAAATCCACAAAAGAAACGTCACAGGTCTTGAACAGAATGGCAGGTCTGGTCATCTTCTTGCAATTTCTCCTACGACTTTACTGTCTCAATTCTTTTCCTTATATACTCTTTTGCAGACCCCACCCACATTTAGACCTCTTTTTTTTTATTTTCTGAGACTTGCCCCAGACATGTCCAGGACATGTCTAAACATGACTCCAGTCTGAGCTTAACAAAAAAAAGGTAAATACTGCCATCTAGTGGCCTATATTCACATTACACCTCCATTCCAAAAGGGAAAAATTTTGACTCATAAAGGCAAAATTTTTCTTTTCAATACAAAATGGTTAAGTGAACACTTGTCTATATATACATATCATACAATATTCAAACACATGATATACACATTCAAACACGGGATAAGCAATCAGCAATTACATTGTCTGTACCCTACACATGCTTAATTTCCAAGTCAAACTCCTGTAAAATCAAACTCCAATTCAACAATCTCCGATTCTTGTTTTTCATCTTACTCAAAAACATTAACGAATTGTGGTCAGTGTACACAATCATTGGCTTTTGTCCTGTACAAACATAAACCTCAAAGTGTTGTAAAGAAAGGACCAGAGCCAACAGTTCCTTCTCTATTGTGGAATAGTTCCTTTGGTGGCGATTGAACTTCCTGGAGAAGTATGCCACGGGATGCTCAATGTCATCAGAGTCACTTCTCTGTAGGAGCACAGATCCACAAGCTTGGTCGCTAGCATCGACCGCGATGGAGAACGGTTTGTTGAAGTCAGGAGATTTGAGCACGGGGAAGTGACACAGCAGAGACTTCAGGCGATCGAAGGCTCTCTGGCATGCATCATCCCAGGTGAACTTTACGCCTTTCTTCAGTTGGTTAGTTAGACTGAGAGCAATCTCAGCAAAGTTCTTGCAGAACTTGCGGTAGTACCCGATCATTCCAAGGAAGCGGCGCAAAGCTTTTTTGTTGTCAGGAACTGGAAAGTCCATGATGGCTTGGACTTTAGCATTTATGGGTGCCACCTTACCCTGGCCAATGACGTAGCCAAGATAGGTGAGAGTAGAACAACCAAAGTCACTCTTGTTCAGGTTAACAGTCAGGTTAGCCTGGGTCAGGCGCTGGAACAACGTCTCTACATCTTTTAGATGTTCTTCCCAGGAGTCACTCCATGTGATCAGGTCATCGATGTATGCACCCGTGTGTGGCAATCCGGCGATTGTAGACTGAATCATCCTTTGGAACGTGGCTGGGGCATTTTTCATGCCAAAGGGTAGGACTTCATACTGGTACAATCCAGATGGTGTGGCAAAAGCAGAGATGCTCTTGGCCCTCTCAGTTAAAGGCACACACCAATAACCCTTCAATAAATCAATCTTGGTCAGAAACTTTGCTTGCCCTACACTATCAATACAATCATCAATCCTAGGTATTGAAAACACATCAGTTCTAGTTACAGCATTGACTTTGCGATAATCTGTACAGAATCTAGTACTTCCATCAGGTTTTGGAACTAGCACACAGGGTGAACTCCAATCGGAGTTGGAGGGTCTGATAATATCATTTTTTAACATGTACTCAACCTCTTTCTCAGCAATCTTTCTCTTTTCAGGATTCATCTGGTATGGATGCTGTTTTATTGGTTTGGCATCACCAACATCTACATCATGAGAGGCTATAGTAACTCTCTTTGGAACATCAGGAAACAAATCCTCATATTTCTTGATCAACCTTTCAAACTGATCTCTCTGTGAGGGTTCTAAGTGCTGGAGTTTTACATCAAGATTTTGCAACACTTCAGTGTTTGACAATTTACATGAAAGAACTTCAGCTTTAATTCTTGGTTCATCATCTTGAAACTCCCCCTCATCTTCACACGTTTCGACCATTGGAGAATCTGAAGTGACAGCTGCAACCCTAGCAATTCTGTCATGATAAGGCTTTAGCATGTTAATATGACACAATTGTTTTGGTTTTCTCCTATCTGGAGTCTTCACAATGTAATTGAGATCATTGAGTTTTGTCAGAATTTCATAAGGACCATGAAATCTTGCCTGCAATGGATTGGACTGCAAGGGAAACAACACAAGGACCTTGTCTCCTGGTTTAAACACACGGCTTCTAGCCTTATGATCATACCAAGTTTTCATTTTTCCCTGACTTGATTTCAAGTTCTCTTTGGCTAGGTCACAAGCTGCACGCAATCTTTCCTTGAACTTGCTAACGTAGTCTAACAGACTGATGTACGGCTCTTCCTCTTGCCATTGTTCACTCAATAATAGCAAAGGTCCTCTCACTTTATGACCAAACACTAGCTCAAATGGACTGAATCCAGTAGACTCCTGCACTGCTTCTCTAGCTGCAAACAACAGCAAATGAACCCCTTCATCCCAGTCTTTCTCATGGTCATAACAATAAGTCCTCATCATTGTCTTGAGAGTGGAATGAAACCGCTCTAAGGCACCCTGACTTTCTGGATGATAGGCACTAGAAAGAATCTGTTTTGCACCTAGTTCATACACAACCTGCTGAAACAATCCTGAAGTGAAATTGCTACCTTGGTCTGACTGAATTTCCCTGGGAAGACCAAACAACGTGAAGAACTTTATCAAAGCCTTCGAAATTGCAGTTGCCTTGATGTTACGTAGAGGTATGGCTTCGGGGAATCTGGTAGATGCACACATGATTGTCAACAAGTACTGATTTCCAGATCTAGTCTTGGGTAATGGACCAACGCAATCAACAATGACCCTAGAGAATGGCTCCCCAAATGCTGGGATAGGCTGCAATGGAGCTACAGGTGGGTCTAACTGGTGTTTTCCAACTACCTGACAAGTGTGACAGGTTTTGCAAAAGTTGGAAACGTCTTTCCGAAGCCCAGGCCAAAAGAAGTGTTTCATGATCTTATCAACAGTCTTGTTAACACCAAGATGACCTCCTAAAGGTAAACTATGAGCCATTGTTAAGATCTCATTCCTATAGACCTTCGGAACAACAATTTGCCTGACCACTGCCCAATCTGCATTGGCAGGGATATCAGGAGGGCGCCACTTCCGCATCAACACACCATCCTTGAGATAATACCCAACTGGAACTGCGTCTATTTCTTTTTCAGGAAGGGCTCTCCTCTTTAGTACACCAATTTCAGGATCATTAGTTTGCTCCTCAATCAACCGCTTTCTGGACAGAGACAAGTCTCCAGACACATCAGAATCACCAGACCCATCCGGCTGGCTGAATAGAGAACTGATAAAAGTATCTGATAAGTCCTCAAACGGAGAAACCATAGTAGGCCAATCAGAGTCATGAGGCGAACCACCTGAGTCCTGACTATTCAATGTACTGGACGGCACCACAACATCATCTTCTTTAGCCTTCTTGGCCATAGCACGAGTCACTGCGCAAGAAGGATACAGAGATGGGTCCTCATCCCCATTTTCAGTGCTCGGCTGTGAAGTAAGATGTACAGGGGGAACTACTTTGCCCCCAGCCAGGTCATTGCCTAGCAACAGAGAAACACCCTTTATAGGTAGACTTGACATAAGTCCCACCTTTACCTGTCCTGTAACTAAATCTGACTTCAAGAATATAGAGCGCAGGGGTACAGATACAGTCCTCCCTTCAATACCTTGTACAAGTATGAAATCCCCTGAAGCGGTCTCATCACGTAACTCCAAGGAGTCCATCAACAAAAGTGACTGAGAAGCTCCGGTATCCCTTAGGATATATATGGGGACAGGAGTAGTATGCTCATTCAGAGCCACAAATCCCTCTGACACAAATGGAAGAAATTCCTCCCTCACAAAGTCAGCTGTATTAGGCTTTTTAGCCCCACAAGAAGCAGGCAATTCAGCAGATTGGTTATCTACTACAGGGGTTTCTAACCTTGTTTTCACAAAGGCATTTGGTTTGGTATCCTTTTCTTTTTCTTTCTTAGCTTTAAGGAACCAACAGTTAGTTGTAACATGACCAGATTTCTTGCAATAACTGCAAACTAGACCACTTATGTCACTGTCAGCTTTCACACTTTGATCAGACCTGTTACTGGATTTCTGAGCACCATCACCAGATTTGTCTTTGTCTTTGGGTGAGGAATCTTGGGTATCACCATAACCCTTTTTCTGAAATTGGGACCATCTATTATTACTGCTAGACTGAAATTTGGACTTATGTGTGAGAATATATTCATCTGCAAATTTGGCAGCTGATTTCAAATTCAGTGCTTGCTTCTCATTAAGGTAGGTCTTAACATCATCTTTAACACAGTTCTTGAATTCCTCAACTAACACCATCTCTTTTAGTGAGTTGAAATCATCCTTGACCTCCATAGAAGTACACCAGCGCTCAAAGCAAACCTGCTTTTCATTAGCAAATTCAACATAAGTCTGATTTTCAGATTTCTTCAGACCTCTGAATTTCTGTCGGTAAGCCTCTGGAACCAACTCATAAGCTTTCAAAATAACCTTTTTGACAACCTCATAATCAGAGGAATCATCTGCAGACAAAGCCGAATAGGCTTGTTGAGCTTTACCCTTGAGGACAGTTTGCAACATCAGAGGCCAATGTTCCTTTGGCCACTGGCATCTCTTTGCTACCTTTTCAAAACACTGGAAATAGTTGTCAACATCCTTTTCTGAAAATGGAGGCACCAGTTTTACCTCCTGACTGGCACAAAATTTATTTTTAGTTTCAATTTTAATTTTTAGTTGCTCCATTTGGAGTCTTTCTTCTCTATCGAATTTCTCTAATTCAAAATCTCTCTGTCTCTGTCTCTCTCTTTCTGCTCTTTCCTCTTTCTCTCTCTCACATTCTCTTTGTTTTTCTTCTCTTGCTAATTTTTCTAACTCAAACTGCCTTTGTTTTTCTTTTTCTTCCCTTTCTTTTTCTCTTTCCTCCCTTTCAATCTCTAGCATTTTAAATTTAAGTTCCATTTCTATATTTGGATTTTCCACTGGAAACTGTTCCAGATCTCCTGGTGCAAACACATTTTCATCAATGTAATATTCAACTATCTCTCTAGCCAGTCTTGCTTTTCGCATGGCTGGTTTTACCTCTGTCAGCTCCAACTGTCTGCAAATTTCTAGCAGTTCTGTCTTTTTAAAAGACTTCAAAACCCCTACGGTTGGTGATGCCAAGAAATCATCCATTGCTGTTGTCAATATATATCTAGGAAAATTCACAAAAACAATTTCACAATTTGGAATGTTAGATTTTCAATAAATTACTCACACAATGGTCTATCCCGGACGAGCCCCCAATTTGTTATGGCCCCAATTTATTATTACATTTATAACACAACAGCAACAGCAAGGGATGACAACCACAGTTTTAACAACTAAAACACATTTAATTTTTAACAAAGACAAAGACTAATAACAACCTACAACTAAAGACCAAGATTGATAAATAAGAAAAAACTGAAATAATTACAGTCCCTTTTTGGTGGGGTGGCTTGGTGATGTCCTGGATGAAGAAAATGCTCAAATACAGGCAAAGAAATCCACAAAAGAAACGTCACAGGTCTTGAACAGAATGGCAGGTCTGGTCATCTTCTTGCAATTTCTCCTACGACTTTACTGTCTCAATTCTTTTCCTTATATACTCTTTTGCAGACCCCACCCACATTTAGACCTCTTTTTTTTAATTTTCTGAGACTTGCCCCAGACATGTCCAGGACATGTCTAAACATGACTCCAGTCTGAGCTTAACAAAAAAAAGGTAAATGAATAGAAGGTCCTTGAATAGACCTTCATTTGAACTTAATTTCAGGTCAATCGGACAAATGGTTCTGAGGATATGGCCAAAATTGTAAACAATTAAACAAATTTAATCGACAGCTGGGTACAGTTTCAGTAGACACACCCAGACATGATTACTGCCAGCCCTGTTAAATCTAAACATGACTTAAATATAACTTATATATTAACTTATAAATATGTCTATCAGTGTGATGTTGGCAAACAGCAGCACATGATGCCGCAATCTAAACAAAATCAAGATGAGATGAGAATCAAATTCATTGACATATGTCAGCCTGGAAAAGGTCACAAAGCAATCTCTTTTTTTATTTTTTCCCATCCTGAACACAGTTTAGCCCTCCGTAAAGTGACCTACTTCCATCGACTCGAGGAAGATGCCGTGGCACATGATTCCACTGAGTCACATGAAAACTAGCCATCTCTTCTTTGCACTATGCAGTCGCACCCCCAATAGCGCACTTCCTATGCTGTTGGTGGAACACATAGGTAGTGTACAATTTGGTTTGTATGTCCGACCAGAAGTGGTCGCTACAGAGGCATGAACTGACAAATTCTAAATGGCTTAATCCCTATTACCCCCGGCGAGGCTGCGCCAGGTTATTTCCTCACCCAGGCAGACCTCCGGCCAGAGCCGATCTTGGCACGGCTGGGATTCAAACCCCTGACCCCTTAGCTGTGAGCCACCCTGAGGCCCCATAGACAGCTATCGCTAAAGCGATGGGACCGCGTCAAATGATTATCTAAAAGTTGGAACAGTAGCGAACCTGCCCAGGAGCAGCCAGCCAACCAAAATTACTCCAAGAGTGCATCAAGGACTCACCCAGGAGGTGACAAAAGAACCTGGACTCACATCTAAATGGCTTCAGGCCTCACTTGCTTCAGTTCAGGTCATTGTTCAGGATTCCATAATAAGGAAGAGACTGAGCAAAAATGGCATCTGTGGGAGAGCTGTAAGGTGAAAACCACTGCTGACCAAAAAGAACACAAAGTCTCGTCTCGCATTCAACATCTTGATGGCTCCCAAGACTTTTGGGATAGTATTCTGTGGATAGATAAGTCAAAAGTGGAACTTTTTGGAAGACATGAATCTCAACACATCTGGCGTATAGCTCACACAGATGAAGAACATTGTCACAGTGGTGGTAATATGACGGTCTGAAGCTGCTTTGCTACCTTAGGATCTGGACAAATTGCCTAAATTGATGGAACCGTGAATTTTGCTCTTCCAGAAAATCCTTTAGGAGAATGTCCAGCCTTCAGTTTTGGGCCTGGCGCTCAACTGGGTTAAGCAGCAGGACAGTGATGCGAAGCTCACAAACAAGTCCACCATTAAATGGCTCAAAAGGTTCATGCTGGGAAACCCTCCAGTGTGGCTGCATTAAAATAATTTTCTCAAGAAGAGAGGGCCAAAATTCTTCCACAGCGATGTAAACGGCTCATTGCCACTTATCACAAGCATTTGATTGCAATAGTAGCCACCAAGGGTGGCACAACCAGTTATTTACTTTAGGGGGGCAATTATTTTTTCACTTTAGTGACATTGGTCTTCAATAACTCTTTACCTTCAGTAGGCCTAAATGAAATGATCATTTCAAAACTGCATTTTGTCTTTACTGACATTGTCTTTGCCATATATTAAAATTAGTTGGACTATCGGAAACATTTAAATATGACAAATTAGCAAATATAGAAGAAATGAAATACTTTCTCACTGTACTGTATGCATCTTTTTCACCTCTAACTGTTAAAAAACTGTTGGTGAGTAAAACTTTTGACTGGCAGTGTGTGTAATCAATGCTTCGGAACGGAACTGATGGAGGGGCATTTGCATATTTGCTTGACATTGTTTTAAATTGAAATGTTGTAAATTTTGAATTGCTGGTCCAGGCACGTGCTGGGGATCTGGGCAAGTGGGCGGAACAAAGAGAGGTGTGCCTTGATCCCATCAGCCACCTGGCAAGGTGGAGGCTCGGGGTAATGGCTTTCATTTCGGTTTACTGCTGGCAGGTCAGGGGTCACGCTGTGACAGAACTGCATTGATCCAGGCTTGATTACTGCAATGCTCTGGGGCCCCCTGCCTCTGGGAGGAATTCATTACTGTACTGTTGTTGCCTTGGCAACATCCTGGCAGGAACACCCGGCAAATCATGCTGAGATGCATCTATTTAGTCAAGGCTGTTTAACATCAGGCTGAATGCATTGACAGCTCAGTGTAATAAGGTAGCTGGAACTAGGCGGGAGATGCTGGTTATCCATCTTCCTTTGTGTGAAATCCTCCCGCAATCAGGCACGGGTGAGCAAAATTTGTGGGACAGGTGAAATATGATGCGTCGGGGAGGTAAATTGAGTTAGTTCCAACGGCAGCGTTGTGAGGTAGTCCTTCTTTTACTCAACGTTTGCTTGATGAAGAAAAAAAAAAATGCTATACCAAGGCAAAACATCCATGTGAAAAGTCAGATGAAACACACAAATACGTTTGTGGATTAGAATCGTCAGGTTCAGTGACCAGTGTGATTGAACAAAGGTTTTGCAATGAGCAGTCGTTACATTTCCTGAGTGGTATTAAAATAGCTGCAGCAAATGAGCTTGAGAATCATGCAAAGCTATGTTCACTAAAACTTTCCAGGTGCAGCCATCAGTCAGCATGAGTTGGTGCGGACAAGATTTAAAGAATAAAGCAAAGTTTAGTATAACTGTGGTCTGGTAGGCAGAGGTCAGTACTGAGCGGGCGCTCTGTAGTACAGAATCGTAATCCAAAACTCATGGGCACAATACAACCTCTTTTCAAAAAAAGTTGTGATGCTGCGTAAAATGTAAATAAAAAGAATGCAATGCAATGATTTGTAAATCATTTAAGCTGTATATTTAATTGGTATAGTTCAATAGTCAATAAATTTTGACGTTCACCAGGGTTTTTACCATTGAGTCATTTAGTATCTGAAGGGATATATTCACAATAGTATAAAGAAACAATAAAATGTTGAATGGGCTGAAAGGCCTGTTCTTGCCATTCATGTTATGTCCATTTTCTATACCCGCTTATTCCTCACTAGGGTCACGGGGCGAGCTGGAGCCTATCCCAGCTGACTACGGGCAAAGGCAGGGACCCACCCTGAACAGGTTGCCAATCCATCACAGACCATTCACTCTCACACTCATACCTATGGGCAATTTAGTGTCTCCAATTAACCTAATATGCATGTCTTTGGACTGTGGGAGGATATCGGAGTACCCGGAGAAAACCTACACGAACACGGGGAGAACATGCAAACTCCACACAGAAAGGCCCCAGGCCAGATTCGAACCCACAACCTTTTTGCTGTGAGGCAGCAATGCTAACCGCTGTGCCCATGTTATGTTATTTTATTGGTTTTTTTTTTTCAAATTTTATTGTTTTTTGGAAAATCTTTGCTCAGTCTGAATTTGGTGAAAGCAACACTTTTTAAAACTTTAGACCCGGCATATTTACCACTGTGTTGCATCACTCTCTCTTTTAACAACACTCTGTAGACTAAGCATTTGGGAACTTGGGAGACCAGCTGCTGTAGTTAGGAAATCAAAATGTCTCTGCTCAACTCTTCCATGGCCACTTTTGTTTAATTTTTTGTGTCATATTGTGCCAAATCTTTTCAGTGGGTGACAGGTGAAGATTACAGGCCAGCCATTCAAGCACCTGGACTCTTTTCTTTGTAACCATGTTGTTGTAATATGTGCAAAATGTGATTTGGCATTGTCTTGCTGAAATCAGCATGGCCCTCCCTGAAAAAGATTTTGACTGTATGGCATCATATCCTTATGATCCAGACAAAGAACCAGATGCAGAGTCAGAGTACAATCCACTGAAGGGATTTATTCATTGGAATATGATAGTAACGGAGAGGGATGGAGCCCAGAGTTGAATGAATACAGTTCAGTTCAGATGCTGAATGGGCATTGGGTAAGGGGCGTGTCCGTGCCTGGCCATCAGTGTCCCGGGGCAGATGCCAGATGGTGATCACCTTTGCCAGAGCAGAACTGTTAGCTGGCAGGTCCAAAGAGTTTAGCAGGAAAACAGTCCCAATCCTGGAGTCCCAGATTGGGAGGTGATCCTAATAAATTGGACTGAGGAATAGACTGGATGGGCAGGCTATCAGAAGAGCTGCCCATTCCTGGGGACCGGGAAAAAGGCTTGGGAACTTCCCATTAATGAGACTAAGTCGTGTACTCCTTTATTTTACTATCATTAATGGTTTTAATATTTTCAGGAGATGATAATTATGACAAGGAAACTGACTGGCTGCTACTTAACTGAAAAAAATAGGGTTTTTATAGCTGAACTGGTTGCAACAAAGGTCCTTTGCAAGAGATCATTTTTATTAACTGCTGGATAGGTACTATGCCTAAACCTGGGCCTGTTATGATGTCGAATCACCAATTTAAAGGAATTTTTTTGCGCCTCCTGAATCTTCGGCTCAGCAGCTACCACAGGTCTGAATGCCCCTTCACTCCGCTACTGTGAAGTACAGGTGCTGCATTATTACGCAAATATTCTTGGGAAGGGTCGGTCTGACAGGAAGGAAACCTGTCCTGGAGAAAGCTTCAAAATGAAGAGGTTTCGTCGAGATGTGTGCAACATTGAAATACTGCTTACTGTGTGCTTTCATGGCTTGTAAGTTCCAGAGTAAAAGTTATGCAAATAAAAACACCTCTTAATTTTATGTCTGAGTGCCCAGGTGCTGCTTAATATTCCTGTTGAAAAGGAGACATCTGCAACCCTCAGCAGGTCACTGCAGGAAGTAGAAACAGCAAAATTTAGTTGTGATTTTTGTAATTGAACCACAGCACGATTTAATTTCATTTAAAGGGCTGGAATTCCCAAGTGATTCCTCCAACTGGGATGCAAATAAAGAGCAGATAGAAGTGCAAGTTACAACATCCGTGAAGTACATCGACTGAACTGTTCAGGAATCACAGCCCTGAAACATTGCGTCACTGAATACATATGGAGATCACTGGAGCAATTATCGAATAAGGCACTCCTGTGAGTCAAACCAAGGATGAGTGTAAATGGCCGACTACAAAAGACGGACTGATGTAAATATGGGGGGAGAGGCTAATTTCTTCGTAATCATGCTTGGTAGCCTATACGTGTACTGAGCACTCTGTCAAGACCAGTCCTCGATGGAATAAAACAATACAACAGCAACGCAAGGAACCCAAACACAGTAAACACATTCTACCCCTGGATGGAATGGGGCTCGCATTTGTGGGAAATACCTGCTATTTTATTCACTGTACCTTCAAATTCCCTGTAGTTTTGCCAGGACTTATTACATTATCTTGTGCAATTATTGAGGACAAAAACAATTTTTGTTTGTTTGTATTTGTCATGTCGGTTTCCTCTCATGCGTTCTGAGTCAGCTGCCCCTCGTGTGCCGTCATCTTCTCACTGTGGGCAATAGCCTTCCTACACCCACTTAGATCTGCTTGGCACTATCATTCTCATCTTTAATATTTTTCAGGCATGAAAGCTTCTTGTGAACCATAAATGGTACAAATGAAAGACAAACAAATGGTTTTTTTTTATGATTTTATAGTCAGCAAGTGTAGAAAAATATGGATGTGTAAAACTTTAAAAAAGAAAACCAAAAGGAAAACCAAAGAAACAGGCTACTACTTCTTGTATACAAATAGCAGCAATCTGTGTTTCATTGACTCTGTGAGTGATTATATGGGTCTTGTAGGGACCTTATGTTCTCGATTGGAGTTAAAAATACTGTTGCTGAGTCTCTTGTTTGTTTTCAGGTCAATGCCGTGATGCATAAATGAGGGCTGCAATCTCAGATTAAAGCTAGACTGCACCAGTGCGGACTGTGGCTCTTAGCTCTCTGGGGAGGTGAACTATTGGTGTGTTGATTTGTTTAGTTTCGGGTCTGCAGGGTACTGTGGATATCATGGAGGTAATACAGAACTGGAGAGGGCGAGGAAGTACCACCCCTATTATTTTCAATGGGAGATGCTAGGCTAGCTACTTCAGCCCTGGATATACGGAATTGGTTCCATGGGTACTTATTTCCGGCACCATTTTATAAGATTGCCAATCTGATTACACAACACAAATGGCCAAGAAAATGTGTCGTCTATACAGAGTGGCGAATGTGTTTATGGGGAAATGACGAACAATTCTGTTAATTCGGAACAAGCACGCACTTTACACTCATTGGCTGAACTGCTGCAGTCAGAGCAACAGCTGGACAACCAAACTCCTGCACAAGCTGTCATTAAGCTCTAATTCGGCGTTCCAAACAACTCGGAGGTCGGATCTTTCCAAGTTGAAAACTCCGACTTCCGACCAGAGCGTTCCAGAAGTACTGTGTCGGGCGTAAAAAAAATGGCGGTCAATGACAAGCGAATGTTCTTGTGGCAGCCGGCAAGAAAATTAAACGCGGATAACTTCTGGCTTTCTGTCATACTTAAATTAGGAAGATGCGGTGAAACGAGGTGTAAGGAAAAACGCCTGTATATGTTTAATTTTACGTTGTATTTGTTCACTATGGCTGTTCAGTGGATGCTGCCTTTTTTGTGTGACGTAACATTAACCAATCTCGGTGAAGTCGGGGTAGATTTTTTTCTCCGAGTTTCCAAGTCGGAGCTCCGACTTCAGAGGCCGTTCTAGTGCACTTTTTCAAGTCGGAAGTCGGAAAGATCCGACCTCTGAGTTCTTTGGAATGCAGCATTAGCAGCAGTTCTTATTTTACAGGCCCTCTTGAAAACATTGAACAGTTGCGTCAGACAAAAAGCAAAATAATGAAAGATTACCGAATACATTTCTGTTGTTTTTGCTTTATTTGGCAAGAAAAAAAGGCCCACTTTTTTAATTGGTGTCTATGGAGTGTCAGAGTCTTTAGCCACAAAATTGCATCCTTGGGAAACGCAGAAGCAGGAAGCTAACATGCTAACTAGCTGAAGCAAAGGTACTTCCTTGTTCCCTCTGGTTCTATTATATATCTCTATGGAGGATATCAACACTTTTTAAAGTCATCAGTAGGGTTTGTATGTGATATTTGGAATTCCTAATTAGGGTAGGGATCGAGCATATCAAACCTAGCTTCGTCATTTTTTGTTAAATTTAGAATAGTTATCTACTGCAACCTTTATACTTAAGGTTCATTCAATTAAGTTACATATTTATTTTTCTTTGTTTTTGGTTTTTTGTTCTGTCCTCGCTCTTTTTTTCATTGAGGTTCATACTCATCTGTCACCGCGGCATGAAACCAGCCCTCACTTCAATGGATGTTCAATTTTGTCATTATTAGCAGGTTGTCAACTGCCAAGGGGAGGCACAGGGGTATCTGTGGCGTCTTGTCATTGTTGTCGGGAGCCATTTGGAAAATGCTGCTTCTGTCACTGCCAGACTCTCACAGTGAAGGGATCAGAGCCAAGTCACTAAATTGCTCTTCGTTGGTTCATAATGTCAAGAAATGTGACTGAAAAAAGTTGGCAGGAATTACTCAATCATTCAATTGATAAAGATCTCAAAATGAGTTCATACTGACTCTCTAAATGCCCTGGCTGAGTGACTGAAGCTAAGCAGGTGTGGTAGCTCAGTTAGTACTTGGAAGGGAGACCCCCTGGGAAAATCATTTGCTGCTGGAAGAGGTGTTGGTGGTGTAGAACCAGTAACTGGCAGACCTTTCCATGATGAAATATGTACTAATGTCCCAGTGCAGTCAAAGTAAGTTCCTGACTCACTGTGGTCCTTCAAGAACCCATGACACTCTTCATCAAGAGTAGGGGTTTCCTGGTGTTCTGGCTAAATTCCCTACCTGGCTCTTTCAACCTTCCACCTAATCATCCTCTGAGGTAGTTGATTATGAAAATTGTCCTGTCCCTCTCCATCTCCGCTGATGTATGGTGAAGTTTCTGGTCCAAAATGGCTGGTGAGCATCACTCAGGTTGGTGCTGCACATCGGTGGTCGTGAGGTGAGAATCTTCCCCCACATGATTGAAAAGCATTTTCAGTGTCTTTGACAAACCACTATTAAAAATGCAACATTAATTCATTCTAACAGAAACAATCCGGTAATGCAGATTAAATACTTAGATGTAAGATGCTTTTTTACGTACTTTGTAGCCCCTGTCAAAATGATAGTGAACAAAAGCGCATATGAGTCTCTATATGTTACAGTCAGATTGTGAAACTAGTCGCCTCGTAAAATGACAAAAAATTTGTGTTCATTTTATGAAATGTCCAACATTTTTGGTCATTTTTTTGTCATTTCATGGTATGACTGTTTCATAATCTGAGTGTAACATACACCTCAACTGACATAGCACTACAACATCCTTGTTTAAAACAAGAAAGGTCTCTACTCAGGAAATTACCCCAGTGAAAGATATGCTTTTGTGTCTGGCTGAAGTTTTTGAGCCTTGTTGCTTGCTCTGCTCAGGGACTGACACTGAATGGACATTCAGGGCAAATTACCGGCCCTGGAGGGCAACCTAGGCAGAGAGATTCAGTGCTTAATGCGCATACCTGAGGGAAAGAGAGAGGAAGATTCAGTGTTTATAAAGAGACGTGCGGTAGGAGGACAGGAAGATTCAGTGCATATTACAGGGCCTGAGAAAGAGAGAAGGAAAGATTTTATTTATAATGCTGGGCTGAGGCTGGGAGATTCAGCATCTGTTACAAGATTTGAGAGGGAGAGATCAAGAGAGAGATTTAGTCTCCATTACATGGGTCTGGGAGGGGTTGTGCGGACAAATTTGGCATTTATAGCTCACTCAAAAGAAAACAGACGGAGAAATTTCATCTCATAACATGACTTGAGGAGTAGGGATGGCTAATCTGTATATTTATGGCCTCTTGTTCAGGTGAATACTTCAAATTGATTTTTTTATTGAAGAGGATGGGGAGGTACTGCCTTACCGTGGTTATACAAAACCAGTGATATTGCCCTTCATTGAATGATTGACAGTTTTGTGTACTATAAGTAAAAACTGGTGGAAAATACTTCCATATGCTTGATAAATTATGCATTTACTTGGGTCTCATCAGGGGCAAGAGCTGTATAATTAAAGGTTGGACTGGAAATTGATACAGTATTTATCATATAAATGTACAACATGGCGCAATCGTACTTAGTCCCGCTCACAGTCGGCACTGTGACAGTAAATGCTGAAATACAGTATTTACTACTGAAATAAAGTCTACTTTTGATTTGTCAATGAAACTGTGTAATGTTCTAATTAAATAACTTCAATATTTTCACCTGGTTACGAAGTTACTAAGAAGTTACTGAAGGATCTCGTATTATGGAAAATACATTTTCCCCAGTTCAGTTCATCTGAATTGTGGTCTAAAGTGTATCCAACAGCCTTCAAGAGATTGAATTTGGATACCTCCCAATTTAGCACTTAGAATCCCCTTCTCTACTCCAGCTTTGGAAACACACAGTTTGAAGTTCATGCTGTTTTCTACATCACAAACAGACCTGCTTTGCACAGTTAGGCAACATCTACCGGCCC
This sequence comes from Gymnothorax reevesii, assembly GCA_029721435.1. Taxonomy (NCBI): domain Eukaryota; kingdom Metazoa; phylum Chordata; class Actinopteri; order Anguilliformes; family Muraenidae; genus Gymnothorax; species Gymnothorax reevesii. The sequence continues at coordinate 168,450,954 of CM056574.1, forward strand.
TGTCTGTGTTCCCTCCCTGTTTTCCTTGTGGCTCTAATGTTACTTATTTGCGTGTGTCTAGAACATTACTGCTGAAGTTAGTTCATGTCTGCTTGTGCGTGCACCTAATTTCACATTGCACATTCAACGAGGGTCAGTTCAAGCCAAATTCATTATTACATCTCCATTTGAAGAGTCTTTCCAAGTGTCGATAAACTTGCATGGCGACTGCAAGCCGTGCTTGGTTGTCCGTGCAAAGTGCGATCCAAAGATATTCTCAACCTACTCACATTACCTTTCTATGCTCATTGGTTCCCTATGCTGGCCAATCAGAGCAGAGCTCATTATCATAGCGTTGCCCGTTACCACTTGATATGGAATTTTGATGAAGTTAATGTTCACATCAAGCATTAGAATTGGAAAAATTATGACCTTTTGGTGATTTAATGGTGCGGGGAATATGTTCCTGGTATACTTTTGGCCCACTAACTACCTTACAATCAACGTCAAATACCACAGCCTATCTTCAGTATTGTTCCTGACCCTTTACCTCCCTTTGTCACCACAATCACTCATCTGCTAATCTTTACTGGCATGACAATGCATCATGTCACAAAGTAAACCTCTTCTCTCACAGATTTCATCCATCCATCCATCCAACCATCTTCTTCCGCTTATTTGGGGCTGGTTCGGGGGGGGGGGGGGGGGGATGGGCAGCAGTCTAAGCAAGGATGCCCAGACTTCCCTCTCCCTGGACACTTCCTCCAGTTCTTCCGGGGGTATCCCGAGGCGTTCCCAGGCCAGCCTAGCGACATAGTCCCTCCAGCATGTTCTGGGTCTTCCCCGGGGCCTCCTCCCGGTGGGGCATGCCTGGAACGCCTTCCCAGGGAGGTGTCCAGGGGGCATCCGATATAGATGCCCAAGCCACCCCAGCTGGCTCCTCTCGACTTGGAGGAGCAGCGGATCTACTTTGAGCTCTTCCCGGGTGACAGAGCTCCTCACCCTACCTCTAAGGGAGCGCCCCGCCACCCTGCAGAGGAAACCCATTTCAGCCGCTTGTATCCGAGATCTCGTTCTTTCGGTCATGACTCAAAGTTCATGACCATAGGTGAGGGTAGGAACGTAGATTGACTGGTAAATTGAGAGCTTCGCCTTTCGGCTCAGCTCCTTCTTCACCACAACAGATCGGCACGATGACCGCATTACTGCTGCCACTGCACCGATCCGTCTGTCAATCTCACGCTCCATCCTTCCCTCACTCATGAACAAGACCCCAAGATACTTAAACTCCTCCACTTGAGGCAGGAGCTCTCTTCCAACCTGCAGGGGACTAGCCACCTTTTACCGGTCGAGAACCATAGCCTCGGACTTGGAGGTGCTGATTCTCATCCCAGCCGCTTCGCACTCGGCTGCAAACTGCCCCAGTTCATGCTGAAGGTCCTGGTTCGAAGGAGCCAACTGGACAACATCATGCGCAAAAAGCAGAGATGAGATTCTGTGGTCCCCAAACCAGACTCCCTCAGGCCCCTGGCTGCGCCTAGAAATTCTGTCCATAAAAATAATGAACAGAATTGATGACAGAGGGCAGCCCTGCCGGAGTCCAACATGCACCGGGAACAGGTCTGACTTACTGCTGGCAATGCAAACCAAGCTCCTGCTCCGGTCATACAGAGACCGCATGGCCCTCAGTAGAGGGCCCCGGACTCCATACTCCTTAAGCACCTCCCACAGAATGCCACAAGGGACACGGTCGAATGCCTTCTCCAGGTCCACAAAACACATGTGAGCTGGTTGGGTAAACTTCCATGGACCCTCAAGCACCCTGCGGAGAGCATAGAGCAGGTCCACTGTTCCATGACCAGGATGAATACCGCATTGTTCCTCCTGAATCCGAGGTTTGCCCGTCGGCCGAATTCTCCTCTCCAGCACCCTGGAATAGACTTTACCTGGGAGGCTAAGGAGTGTGATCCCCCGTAGTTGGAGCACACCCTCCAGCCCCCTTCTTAAATGGAGGGACCACCACCCCAATCTGCCAGTCCAGAGGCACTGTCCCCGACTGCCATGCGATGCTGCAGAGGTGTGTCAACCAAGACAGCCCTACAACATCCAGAGACTTGAGTTACTCAGGGCGGATCTCATGCATCCCCAGTGCCTTGCCACTGAGGAGCTTCCGAACTACCCCAGTGACTTCAGCCCGAGCGATGGATGAATCAGCCTCTGGGTCCCCAGCTTCTGCTTCCTCTGGTCGGATTGAGGAGATTCTCAAAGTATTCCTTCCACCGGCCGACAATATCCCCAGTCAAAGTCAACAGCTCCCCACTTCCACTGTAAACAGTGTTGGCAGGGCACTGCTTTTGTCAGCATTACGTATAGGAACCACAAGCGAGCACCAGAGAGTACAAAAAAAGGAGGCTTTATTTCTGAAGGGGGGAGACCCCCAACAGAGCAGGCAATAGTACAATGTCCACAATACAAAAATCTGAATCCAAAGGGCGAAATCCAGAACCGTAAACGGCACCAATCACAATACTCGTGGTCAGGCAAAAATGGGATCAGTGCACAGGCACAGTTATTTCAGTCAGAGAAGCAAAAGCCAAAATCCAGTGGGCGTAAACTGAGTCGAAAACCAGGGCAGCAATCACAAAACTCATAGTCGGGCAAAAAGGGTTCGTAAACAGATGCAGACAATAGTACCAAAGAGCAGAGCCAAAAATCGTAAGTCGGGTGGTCCAGTCAGAAGAGTGACACTATGAGTACAAGGCGAAGAGATAGCAGCGCAGGTAAACAAGAGAAACGTTCTGACAAGGAAGTGCTGTGAAAAGACTCCTAATATACACTCATGGCCCACGGGAAGTCAGATAAATGCCAAACATAGGCATGTAAACTGAAATTAACCTGCAGAGGAGTCAACTCTCAAATTTTGTTAAACCAATTATGTTATGAGCCACTCAATACAGAGCCCATGACAATTAAAAATACATTCCATTTCCAAGAACACATTTGTGTCGTGCTAAGCGTCATTGCTATTTCACAGATGTAAGTACTTTTGTATTATTTCTCGCAATTCCTATGAGAGAGTTATACTGCTCAGGTTTACAGCGCATTCATTTTATAACGTGCATTTCATTGCTGAGCTATCCACGGGGTATTGGATTTGTCACGAGGAGGTTACAGGTTTGGGATGCTGTGTTTGCACCATGGAGAGGAGCTTTGCCTGAATTTTTTCCAGTAAATATCCAGTTGTGTTAATGGTTTTTATATGCTAAAAGACAACATTTTTTTAAAGCACTCTGAATTTGTAAACACCTGAAGCTTTAATAGGGAATGTGTCACAATCTGAATCAATCTAGTTTCTGGAATATTTTCATGTTCCCCTGTTTATTTTTACAGTTTATTGTCCCCGGTCATGTACTAGTCATTCCCAGTCATCTATCATTCGCCATGTGTTTCTGTTTTCACTCGTGCACCTGCACAGCCCCTTGTTCAATGTTTAATTTTTTGATTGTTCCCTCCTTTGTAGCCACACCTCCCTGCTTAATCCTTACTGTCAGACAAAGGCACCCAATGTAATTAGATCCATAGTTTCCCTTTATATTTCCCTATATCTGGTCATTCCATTGAGTTTGTCAAGCCGGTTTAGCTGTGTCTTCCTTATGAGCATGTTCTGATTCCTGGTCACGATTTGGTTTGCGTTTTGGTTGTCCAGTCAATCCAGTTCCCTGTGTTTGATTTATTACGCATGTTTGATATATGATTGGCTTTTTAGGTTTTGATTTCTCCTCGCAAATTGGCATACCTACTTCCTGGTTTTTGACTTCTGGACTGGATTCGCTAATCTTTACTGCATTCTTACTGCTTGTAACTGACCTGGATTGCCGGACCTCTATTTATAATAAAAACTGTGAACTGGATTTTCATCTGCGTCTGAGTTCCGATCCTGTGTTTGTGTGCTGGTTTGAGGTAGAATATTTCAACCTATTTTGTGTGTACCCTGCTACTAGTTTGTACAAGCAGTTTGAACCTAATGTAATGAGTTTTTGCTGTGATTTTGCGGCCGAACTTGACTCTATTTACTCTCTACCTGTCTCTTTAAGTGCATTCTCGGGTTTTAGAGTAACCCACCTCTAGTCCCCGAAGAGTATCCTGCTGTCTCTCGCTAGCTCCGCAGATTTGGTGAACGTCTTCTCGCTGACATATTTCTGCACTTAGTTGCACTTATTTTTACTGCTTTTTGATTTAAAAAAAAAAAAAAAAAGCCGAAACCATGAAAACATCAAAAAACAACTGATAAAATATGGCACTTTATTTGGACGCACAATTTATTGCTAGATTTGTAAAACCTTAATCAATATCATATCGATTGTCACAAATATTGCTCAGAACATTGATTTCTATATGTCCCCATAATGTTCAAAGTCCATTATGATCTTGTGTTCATTCACACATTTTTGCTCAAGATATTTCTGTCCCGTCCATCTAAATGTGGTCTAAAATGCCTGCTCTCTGGTTATTATTCGAGATCATGTCTGCTGAGTGATGCTGGCTCAACGGCAGCATCAGTCCTGAGGCGAGGTATTTATCTGATGCAGACAGCAAGATGGGTTTGCGAACCAAGCACGTTTCCTCATGTAATGGGAAACATGTGCTTAAGTCCTCTGCGTGGGATGTTTTTGTTCTTGCTTTATTTGGAAATTACGTAGCAACTAGTCCAGCGATAAACACATCGTTCAACAAAAAAAAAACCAAGGTCTTACGGGACTGCACTGCACAAGGGAACTAAGACGGAGTCCAGAGGATGTCTGGCTCTTTGAGACTCAGAACACAGTCAAAAGAACAAAGGGTAACTTGACAGAGAATGTCATTTAAGTCTCGTTAGCTGAGTACTTTGACAAGCCTGCCTCCTGGAGATAAACATGGAGCCATTTTACAAAGTGTCCCTTGACGATGATAGGTAGGTTGGATGGGAACAAGGGTGGAGCATTCAGTAGATTGGGAATAATGAGGCAAGCCACTGAGATGCTATAACAGTTTTTCCCCTTAACCGTTTAAGTCCCGGGGGTAATGCTTACCGTAGACCCACAAATCCCATGGGCTGAATTATGTATGGGTAATAATTTACTCCATATCTCTTTATTCAGGCAATATCAAGTCTTGAAATACAAGAAAAGTTGTTTGCCTAATAAGGAACATTCTGATTGATAAATCACCGTGATTAATAAAATATTTAAGGGCTACAGCCCTTTCATTCTGAGACATTTAAACATTTTCTCATTTGCAACAAATGAAACACAGTGTCATTGAACTATAAAGGGTTGAAAATTGTTCTATATGCTAAAAAATGAGCTTTATAATGACAGAAAACTATTTTCAAATAATCTTATATATTTTAGTGATAGTTATTCTTAAGTTACAAATGATGTACAGTATATACACACAATTATGATACAAACTGTTCAGTGTCAATTTCAAATTTTGCGCCGCCACGGCAGTCCGCCAATTACGTAAAGTCTCTAATGTGGTATGTGATACGTGATTTCAATCACTGAATGCTGAATGAAGTTGTATAGGCGAATGGCGTGATTTTAGAGTCAAAACAAACCTTACGTCTTGTCTTATTGGCTAGAGTACAGCAGAAGGCACTGGGATGAATATAACAATGATTTTGATTGGTGGGAATCACACAAGGTCGAGAGTGCCATATGGCACTCTTGGGACTGAAAGGGTTAACATGATGGAGCCACGCTTTATTGCTGCCACCCTCCACCCACGCAAAGCAGCAGCATGGGAAATTTGTACCAGGTTCAAGGTCCTATAGCCAGAATTTTGAAGCCATAAGGTCATATAGCCTGGAGGAAGAAATGGTGAAAAGGTATTTCAAAATGGATAAGGCTGAGGTTTAGATGTTATGAATATTTGTCCTTAACTTTGAATCACAAAAAATAATTAAAAGTGTTCATTTGCTTTGATAACCACAGTGTAATGAGTTACTTTTATTTATTACACTTGCCGAGGAAAATGTACCACTTATTGCAAGTCATGTTTAAATTCATGCTTATAGAGTCAAGTTTCAGTCTAGACCGAATCATTTCTCGCAATTATATCTTTACACTTTGGATGAACTTCTAAATCCAGAGCTGATATCAGAGGTTCAGAAATACAATTTGAATTATTTTTGACTTAGTGATGAATCTACTTTCTATATTATCTTACTTTTTTTACTCTGTTAAGTGTGTTTGTTCTTCTGTTCTTTTTTTTTTTCAAATTGGAAAATTATTTTGTTAATTACCAAAATGGATGAAAGAACTGCGTTAACCCCTTAACTGTCACTGGGCCCTAATTAGGGCCGGGCCAAATGTGAGAAAATGCAGGTGACAGTTAAGGGGTTAATAAAGAATGTGTAAAATGTGTCAAAATCAGTGAGAATCAGTCTGTTGAATGAATGCAGGTTTGACCCAGAGCATCCCTAACCTTCACAGTGCTGTATTCAGGCCCTACTGCCATCTTGTGGAAATGCCTATAACCTCTCGCGGAGAATGTCTACAATACTTGTACGGCCCCGAGACAACATCCAAGTTTGCTCAATTGCTGGTGAATCATTCCATGAATGCTGGCAGCTGGGCTGTCTGCATTGCCCAGGAGCCCACTGAACCACGCTGTTCTGTAAATAGTGCATTTTAAGACATACGTTTGTTAAGTAAATAAATAAATCCGACTTTCAAAAAGCCTTGCCAGATTTATAGAACACTGAAATTTCAGCCAAGCTATGAATATGTGCCATTTTGAAATGGTAATGTGACTCTCTCCTTTTTTTTCTTTCTTTTTTTTTTGGGAAACCAGTCTCTTTGATGCAAAGAATGTACAGTATTTGTCGTGATTCCAGTGATGATGTTTTGCTTGTCTGTCTTTCCACTAGTGTTCATCATGGGGTCTGGTCTGCTGGTGTATCCCATTGGACTGAACTCCACCCTGGTGAAGTCGTCTTGTGGAAATTCTGACGTCTACGACGCAGGAGAGTGCCAGATTGGCTGGGGCTACATGCTGGCCATCGTTGGTGTCATGCTCACCATCTTTCTGCCCTTCTTTGCGAAGTATGCACCGAGAGATCACATGTCTCCGACACCTCTACCCACTGTTTTATAGGGAGAATAATTCCCTCCTGCTTCCAACCCCCTTTGTGAAGGCACTGGAACTCTGGTCTCCACAGAATTGGCAGAAATGAATTGCTCACTGCCTTCAGGACCCAAAACATTGTCTTCCTCTTCTCTGTAAAATAAGCCATCTCAAAGGTGATCAACGATTACAAGACACTGTTACTACTGGACATTTTCTTGCTATATATGTGAAAAAAGAAACCAGTATTCATTATTTATTTTGGTATTTCAAAACAGAAAAATGAGTTTGTCAGTCTGCTTTTTCCCCTGTGTTTTTGGCTTTGTTTTTGCATTGTGTTCAGCATACATCTGTATGTTATGAAATATATCCAACATTTTGTGCAAGCATACGGCTTCAAACATTGGTGTGTATTGCTGTATGTTTATCTCTCATTTCTTTGTAAAACTCAAATGTATTTTTCAATTTGCCCATCAATGCGAATGTACCATCAGTATAGTGGTAGTGGTCACCCTGCAAAACTATTGCTCTCACATTCCAAAAGTATCCGATTGAGCTATCAGGGTTGTTTTTCAGTGATAAATTATTGGAGCGATTCCTCTTTACTTTTTCTTTGAAGGAGGAACAAATCTTCAGGGACATCAATTCACTTGAAAAAAGAATCCTGAGCACCTTGCTGGGTAACTCCTGAGAAGAAAATATTTCCAAACGATCAATCGATATCGCCCTGACAGAGAGAGGGGAATCTGAACTGTCTGTCTGCTCCACCCTGCTGGCTTGAAGTGAGCGGTGCTAATATGAAGGGAATCAGACAGAGAGGTACCGTCTGGACCTTGAGATTGAATATGTTGATATATCATCATTCGGTTCTGAGGGAAGCATTGGTAAAGTGAAATTATTTTTTGCGAATATTTTCGTACAACTCAGTTTGCCTCCGAGCAACATCTGTCCGCAGTGTTTTCCTCGCCTTGGCTTTACTTGTCAAGTGGATCTGCTATGATCGCATTGTGTAACTCCTCTGCCTTTTTCACAAGTGTTGGAAAACTTGGATAAATAATTGTGTGAAAACAACAAGTACTGAAAAAAGGACATTCTGTTCTACAAACTGTATTTTTCCTTGCTCTTTGTTGTCCCATTGTAAAGCCGCTTTCACACTGGACGCGAAACAAATTTTTCGCGCGACAGATTACATTCAAAGTCAATGCAAAGACGCATCTTCGCATTGACTTTGAATGTAATCTGTCGCGCGAAAAATTTGTTTCGCGTCTGGTGTGAAAGCGGCTCAAACAAGGTAAAGCTTGTGATGATACGTCTTGAAGATAATTGTTTGCATTTGGGAATTCTTCTCTGGTTTTAAATCAGAGGTGGAAAACTGCCTTGCAAATTCACCGTATTACCAGATTCATTATTAATATCAAAATCACATATTTGAAACGATCAAAAACAGCTTATAACGGAAAATAAAGATAATGCGTATTTCATAAATAGTGTGATTTTACACCGTCATGGCTAGTTAACGTGTTCTTGTATTCATTTGAATGGTTTATAATTTTTAGGAGATATCTACCCCTCTCTCTCTCTCTCTCTCTCTCTCTCTCGTACACGCACATATATTTCTATACACAACCCTTTCAAAAGTTTGGAATCACTCTGAAAATGTCACGTTTTCTATATAATAAGTTGGATAATGAATAGGAAATGTCGTTAAAACATTGACAGGGATAAAAATAATCTTTTTATTTTCTCCAAAAAATTACGAACTTTGCTTCATCAAATAATTCTTCATTTAGGCTACAGAAGTTACAGCCCAGCGGACCTTTGGCTTTTTGGCTGTCAATTCCTTGAGGTTAATTGCAGACATTTCATGCCATGCTTTCTGAAGCACTTCTCACTAGTTGGATTGACTTGAAGGGCACTTTTTTTCGTACCGTATGGTCTGGCTGCTCCCGCAACAGGTGACCTGAGCTCCATGGACTGTGCTGGCCAATCAGTAATACGCAGAGTGCCAGCGTACTGTGTCTTCCCAAAATGGGTCTTCCATAATTTGGAGCAGTACTTTGGATCACTGTCCTGTTGTTGAGGGAAATTGTCCTCAATCAAGGGCCGTGCACGTGGTAAGACAAAAACGGAATGAAAGCCCTCCTAATTTACGAATCATTTTACCCTGGACTAAGTTTCAAATTCCCCAGCAACAAAGCACCCTAAGACCATCACATTTTCCCTGCCATGCTTGACAGGTGGTGGCAAACACTCCTCATCTTGTCATTTATTTTGCCCACAAATGTTCTTTATCTGTGATCCAACCACCATAAATATAGATTTTCTGTCCATGACACTATTTTCCAGTTGTCCTCCATCCAGTATCTGATTTCTTTTGCAAATTGAATCCTCTCCTTCTATTGGAAAGTTTCAAATATGGCTTCCTCAAAGCACTGCCTAGAGCTGCCGGGCGTGCTGGTTTTTCATGTTACTCTGCACTTGATTGATCAATTAATTCTGGTGAATACAGATTTAACTTAACTGACCTGGTTTCTTCAGTCAAACTTTGTGTGGTTTAAATAAAAGCTAGCACCTGCTGCTTTCCAGGACCAGGGTTGGCCAGCCCAGGCCGAGAAGGTCAGGGTACTGCAGTTAACTCTTCACCGTTGAGGATGAGACTGGTGTTTTGTGGGTACTATTTATATCCCCGAACGCCGAATGGCGTTCCGGGGGTATTATGTTTTTGGTCCGACCGCCACCGCCGCCCTACGTGTTAACGCGATAACTTCAGTAATATTTCAATTAGAAATTACAAGTTTTGCATATAAGTAAGTATCATAAAGAGGAAGAACTGATTCGATTTTGGACAATTTACGATTTCTAGATTGGCCACCAGGGGCCAAAAACTGATTTACGTGTTAAGATGGTAACTTCAGTAATATTTCAATTAGAAATTACAAGTTTTGCATATAAGTAAGTATCATAAAGCGGAAGAATTGATTCGATTTTGGACAATTTACAATTTCTAGATTGGCCACCAGGGGCCAAAAACTGAAAAAAATCACTGTTTTTATCATATCTCTGGAAATATTTGTCCGATTGACCTCAAATCAAGTGCAAATGAAAGGTCATGACCTGAGGATGTGTCTTACGATGACGTTATACCTGTTTGGTTCAAAATTTTGACACAAGGTGGAGCTTTGTCACATAAAATTCATCATTTTTGCCATATCTTTGGAACTATTTGTCCAATTGACATGAAACTATGTGCATGTGCAAACTAAGGTCATGACCTCACAACGTGTCACATGATGACATCATACCTGTATGGTTCAATATTTTGCCACCGGGTGGCGCTTTGTGATGGAAAATTACCATTTTGGCCATATCTTCAGAACCATTTGTCCGATTGACCTGAAATTAAATTCAAATGAAAGGTCATGACCTGAGGGGCTTTGTATTGTATTGGGTCTATTCAAGGATTGGGGAATTGGAGGATTGGGGCGTTTGGGGATATGCCCCAAGCCGTCGCCTCTGACGGCATAAGCCTAGTTAATAATGCTGACTGTAGCGGGCCGGACAGGCATCTGTTCCTCAAACTGGATTCTCTTATATTTTCAATCCTCCTCCTCAGTGAGCCCTTCCACTTCTCTTTCCATCCCGGTTAGAGCAAGTTTGTATAATTCCCTGAGGAGAATGGTGCACAGTTTTACAAGATATCTTCAGTTTCTTGGCAATTTATTTCACAAAATAGTCTTCATTTCTCAAAACAAATTAGGATCTGGTGAATTTTTGAAGAAATCTCTTTCTTTCTGGCCATTCTGAGGCCACAACTGAACTCACAAATACTGATGCCTCAGATATTCAAGGGGCCCAAATAAGACCAGTTTTTCCTCTTTCTTAAACACCACAATAGTTTTTAGCACAGCTATCATAATTGAACAAGAGTTTTATAATGATCTATTTGTCTTTTATCATAACTTGGGATAAGGTAACTATGTGCCATAGTAATAAAATGGGTCTTTATTTTATGGAGTTATTTAATTAAAAATCAGCCATTAAAACCACGGCGCTGCAACTATTCCCACAAAGTGTCTGGTCACTCTCGAAACTGACAGACAGCAGGGTCAGAACTCACATACAGACAACAATTCAGTTCAAGAGTTTTATTGGAGATTGTGGTCAAATTTTCCAGGTCAGTAACAAACAGGCAGAATGCAGCACATAAGGGGAAATTCAAATCGCACTAGTAGTTCAGTCAACTAGTCAGAAGCCGAAATAGGGACACGTCAAGTTCAAGTGATATCCAAAATCATAAATCAGTAAAGCCAGCAATGATCATGCACAAAGAATCTATCAAACACAGAGGACTGGGCGGAATGGCAACCGTTGATAAAAACAAACTACCACCAAAAATCTCGAGAGAGCTCGAAAGTGGCTCAGGAATTACTGGCAAACCAACTTAAAAGAGACAAACAAAAAGTGGGGTATATTCAAAGGGAGAAAGGAGGCTAATTGCAGTTGGGGAACTGGTTATTGTGCTGGGAGAGGGTGTGAAAGGAGGTGTGGCTATTAAAAAGGACAGGAGATGCATAAATTATGAAAGCATACAGGGGAGGGTGAGTGAGTGACTGCGGGGAAGAAAACAAGAAGCATATGGCAGGTGATTGGTGAGAAAGCAAATACAACCAATACAGATCAACCAACAAAATACAATAAATATAATAACAGAAAATATTAAAGACAGAAAATACGCGGTAAAACATGAAAAATCATAACTGCAGAAACTAAGACCTTGACGAAAACTGAGCACACCATGGGTCATTGAATACTGGGCTAATATAAATATGAATTGACCACTGGACTAATAGAAATATAAATCTTTATCATTATTAGTAAGACAAAACCCAAAATCAATCCAGTTCTTTTAAGATTTAAAAGCATATATATTTTGAAAAGGATGTATAAAATTTGTTTTTGGAGTTATCGTATTGAGCAAAAGATCTGCAGATGACACAGACATGGCGGGTGCAGACTTGGCGGCAATGATGATTCCATAGAATCAACTTGCATTCCTGAATGAATCAGATGGCAGAATTTCAAGATGATATTGCATGTATAACAGGTGACATAACGGAACTCAGGTATTCCATGAAATTAATGGGTAAATTAAATCATTATTACCAATAATGCAGAGCCCAAAATAAAAACAGCCCTCCGTATTGATGAGATCAAAAGGCAAATAAAATTTGGAAAGCATCTATAAAATTATTTTTGAGTGATCGCGTCAACAGGAATGATCTGCGACAGACACGGCGGCGATATAATTATTAAATAGCATACTCAGTTCTCGGTGGGTGGCGGTAAAACACCAAATGATTATATTTAACACAACACAAAAAGAAGAATAAGAAGCGGACCAATCAAGGCGTGTCCTTTTACATGCGGGACGGAACAGGAAGAGTGGTAGACCATTTAAAAATAAAGCAACGGAAATAAACAACATGAGAGATTTCACAGTGCATTTCATACGTAGTGAGTCGCTGTTTACAGAAAGCGGTCAGATAAAATGTGATGGTTAAGTGTTTTAATCTTGCACATATAATGACTTGTTGCTGTTTACTTTCTCAGTTGATGCAGCTTGATTGAGATTGTCTTAATTTTATCCATATTTAGAGTGGAAAACAGGTGCAACTGGCTGAACCATTTTGTGCATGCTTATATTTTTAATTCATAAGATAATATTATTATAATATAGCTAATAGGCTGGCCTGCTGACTTGTTTGTCCAGCTTAAGTTACGGGCGCGCGCTTCTCCTTAACTCTTGTGGACTCGGACAGTCACCGTATACAATGGATGCCTGCGATTCGAAAAACCTACCGATTTTCCAGCACAAGGAAAAACTTGTTCAAGCGGTCAAAGTCAACCCATTCTTGGTCGTAACGGGAGAGACGGGCAGTGGGAAAACCACTCAACTACCGCAGTACTTATACCGAGCCGGTAAGCGCCCTTCGCATTGCTTGTGTAATGTGTTTTTGTTATTGTCGTTAAAGAACCTGGAAAAGGTGCGGTATATAATGGATAAATGTCCCTTACTGACGGAGTGACTGACTTTGAAATACACATGCTCAAGTAGGCGAATGGAGTACACTTACAGCCGTGCTGCCAAAGCCCCTAGAGAGAAATTCGTGTCATCTTGGTTGAGTGCAATCGACCGAGAGTACAACTCTTGCTTTTATAGTCGGGGGCAGTGCATGGGCGTCTGTTTTCAGAGTAGAGTACTGCATTTCGGAGTATCTGCGGCCATTTCAAATTTGTTTTCGTTCCTGGAGTTTTATGACCATTTTATCATGGCCTATTGTTTATAATAAATGCATAAATTCACATCTCTTCAAAAGATTCTCTGTTGCTCCGGCCCTTTCGCACAAAAAGCTGACGGGTCGGTCACAATCAGGGTGCTGTCATGAAAATTATTTCTCTGCCCCAAAAACCTGAAAAGACTGTTAATGCTAAGCGCACACATTTGTGTTACTGACCTCCAAATTTCAGGTGCAAATCTTTTGTAATTTTGCCGAAATCAACATTTAAACATATGCCTGTCAGGGCGTATATTGTATGTCACGGACACTACCATAAATTAATCGTCTTGTTTCTCTAGATTTCTAACATGTTGTGCACCATTTGATAAAAAAGAACATTGTTCAAGAACATTCTTATACACATGGTATATTAACATGTATATAGACATGGGAATTAACTGACAGCCGGTGTCCTTCGTGTCACGGACACTACACGCGTAGTGTCTGTGACAGACGGTTATTCCCTACTATAAGGAGTGGTATATGATTGAACAACATTCATGACCAAAAGGTGTCTTATCATCTAGTTTGACACAATGTGAAAAGATAACCCCTTGGCATAAATGCTGTTGGCTCTATTATGGAGATAAGAACACGTCACGAACACTACAAGTTTTTTGGCAGATCGATTGTCTTCCAGCTTGAATGGCTGTGATGAAAACACATGCATTATGCGCATACAAAGCTAACTACACCATAAACGCCAATCCTTTGGTAATCAAAATGAGACATAATCTTGTTGTATAAGGTATTTTAAACAATACTTGGTAATAATACAGTGATACGTGTTGAAATGGGTGAAATTCTATTACAAAATGCACAATTTCCATAATTGCACACCATTTTGGATATTTCACTTTGATTTTGATGATTTTTTTGCACATATAAAAAACAATATATACTTACAAATAAATGTTCAAACTATAGCAGGTTTACCACATAAAACCAAGAATAAACACACAAAAATTAGCATTAACACCTGGTGACTCGTCATAACGCTAAAATGCCCGATTGCAAGGCACCTTCACCAGATCCACGCCATCACCAAAAAATGTCTAGCATCAAGTATCAATGCACCTTTGTGGCGTTCACAAAAAGTATAACCCAAAACTACTTGTAATATGCTATTTACTTATTAAATACTCATGTTATAAGACTATAACATCCAGTTAAACTGTAATGCACCCTGACTGTGACCGACCCGTGAGCAACACGGCTGATTACTGTTTTTTACAGTCTGGGGAGAGTGGGATGGAGCGAGGCTGAAATTCAAATGGGCAGCTTTTCACTGTCCTCTTCAATTTTTTGACCTCATTTGAAAAAGTCACAAAGCGGGAGGGAAAGTTGCTGTGAGATTTAAAGGCTCGTTGGCACGTCTGTGAAACAACAGGTGTCATTTCCTTCAAAACGTCATGAACTCGCCAGTGAAGATGGCTTTGGCAATTTATCGGAAAATGTCAGGAAGACGAGTTGCAACAGCTGCAGAGGATTATGCCTCATATTTGTTCTTTTCTTTCTTTTAAGGCCGGTTCTGTGTTTCCTTGTTGGAGGGAAACAACAAAGGAGCCAATTTCCACCTCTCCTTAATGAAATGGACAATAGGATGCTCCTTGTTTTGGCTACAAACCAAACTATTTCTGCTTTATGTTCATTGGTGAGGACTGTTCCTTCCGTTTTCGAGAATTTGGATTGTTGCACTTGAAGGCTGGACTTGAGTAGTCAAAAAACAGATCTTATTTTCTAATTCCTCATAATTTTTCCTTAATGTTGACACCAGTGAACGCGACAACACCTTCACCATCTTGAACTGTTGACACAAGGCAGGTTGGGTCCATGTATTCCTGCTGTTGACGCCAAATTATGACCATACCATCTGTGTGTCACAGTGGAAATCAACATTCATTCAGTCTGGCTTTATCTTTCCTACCATTGCGTTTTGGTGAGCCTGTGCAGACTACATGCGCAGATTTATGGTCTTTGCTGACAGGAGTGGAACGTGACATGATTCTCTGCTCTTACTGCCCGTCGACTGCAAAGCGTGAGGTTTTCTGCATTCTGCAACGCATTTTCTGCGCCCCACATTAGTGAGGCGTGGATATCTAGCTTACAGCAACCTTTATCTGTGTTATTGGCCTTATCTCAGCCAATAGTAATTCCGGCTTGTAAGTAAATGCATTCTTTTGCCTGCCCTCGAGTTGATTACATCGTATCCTGTTCTGCTGTGAAATGCTTAATCCTTTCCTAAGGTAATATGCAGATTTGACTGGTCCTCAGTAATTCACCCTTCCTGTAACTTTGAATGGAAATAGTTCTCGGCAAAGCTCTCAGTCCGACTGGCCCATTTCACTCACTAGGAGAAAGTAAGCAATCCATACAATAGAAAAATCAAAATATCAGCATATCTGTTCAAAATAAATAGTGGTCTCTGTGATTAATAACTACAAAGGCTGTAAGGTAACGGTTGCCTTTGAGAAAATCTAGATCGGATTCCGTTTTATCCAATACTTCCCATAGCTTCATGAGACAAGGCCTGCCTTTGTCTCTATTATCTTACTTACAAGTAAACAGGAATTGCTGCTGGGCAGCATTGTTGATAAAATGTGTTGTCGTAAAAATGAACTCCGGTAGAAAGGCCTGAGTCCTTTTTCTCCCTTTGAAAAGGTTTTGGGAAGGATGGCAAGATTGGCGTTACCCAGCCACGCAGAGTGGCAGCCATTACGGTCGCCCACAGAGTCTCACAGGAGATGGGCTGTTCACTTGGAAAGGAAGTGGGGTACCAGGTGCGGTTTGATGACTGCTCGACAGAGGTGAGTCTGCCAACATGCCAACCTTAACCTTTCCTCAAGATTAATGTTCAGTTCATGTTCAATGGATTAATACCTAGAACAAAGATTTGTTTTTGAACATTTAACATGATTAATTAATGGGGAAAAACAGAGTCTTATGATCTTGGGGAGATTTTACAAGTAATGTTATGACCCAGAATTGGGTTATTCCATGTCAAATCACCTAGATTATGCAAAGTTACCATGGGGACCATGTCAGATTTTTCAGGTTTTTTTTTGTGTAAAAAATCACAGTATATCACAAAGCCTTGCCTAGTTTTAGTTGCAAAGTCTAAAAAGTTATCAGCCATGAAAGATGAGGCGTCACACCCTTTTTTCCCCACTCACAAGGAAAGTTGTCTAGGTTCATCAATCAAGATATCATCATGAAGTCACATTGGTAAAGAAATTCCTACTCAGATTTTCAGAATATGACTGCGGAAAAAGTGCCCTTCATAATTTGTGAGTGTCTAAATTTGCCGAATGTGATATCATGCTGAGGGACTTAATATTGCACATGTGTGATATTTGGGTGCAGAGATGCATGGAAAAAGAAATCATGACACTTGCTTAGTAATTGAAATTTGTTGAGAGTGGTATTTTTTGCAAAATGCAAACAAAATGGCCATTATTTGTAGGGGCATATGACCATGTTGACAACAACCCAGGATTTCAAAAATTCAAACACAGAAAGATCGACATTTACAGCTGTTTTTGACTTGGTGCATTTGTTTCTTGCACCAGGAATAATTTTTTGAAGTACCTCCCTGTCTTGACACATTCATTACACGGGCAATATTAAGTCCCTGGGTATGATACGAGGCCTTTGGGGGCTCCCCTAAAAACCGAAAATTAAAAGGTCACATTATGCAAATGTGGCGCATATTGATGCTCACAAATAAAAAGGGCAACAAGTGCACTATATTTGCTGCAATATTCTTATAATCTGGGGAGAAATCTCTTAACCCACCAGATTTCATGTTGACATCTTGATTCTTTAATTACACAGTAGATATGCGGCTCTTAATTTGGGCAAAACTTACCAACTTCCTTTGGGTGGGGGATGGGGGGAATGGGTATGAAGCCCCATTTTTATGGATGATAACTTAAAAGCTATGAAGACTTTGTGACTAAAACTTGCCCTTGCTTCATGATTTACCCCAAGATACTTGTTGATACTTGCATGTGTCAGTAAGAAAAAATAAATAAAAAGAAATCTGATAAATCTGAGTTGGTTACCATGGGACCAGTCAGTGAGATGACATTGAGTGACCCAAGTATGTTCAGTATGTGCTTGTTTAAATTGTGTAAATCTTTGTTGTTAATGCTGTAAAAGTAGTATCGAACTGAGCAGGCCTGGATCAGTCGGTTGAAAGCTTGGCTCTTTTCTGCAGAACACGGTCATAAAGTATATGACTGACGGCTGCCTGCTGAGGGAGATTCTGTCGGACCCCAGTCTCGCGCAGTACAGTGTGGTGATCCTGGATGAAGCTCACGAGAGGAGCTTAAACACAGTGAGCTCCACTTGGTTACTGCATGTTTTGTAGTGATTTAGAAATAAAGTGTTTTGCATGTGTCAATAATTTTCTGTTTACTTTGTCCGGTTACCATTATGGCTGCTGAAACCTGCCTTTGCTCGTATGACTTGTCGTAAATGATGAGTACAGGCAATTTAGCCAAGCGTGGCTCGCGCTTTTATTATTACTGAAATGTTACTATAGCATTTCTTGACATAATAATTGTTGGTTTCTGATGTGGATTGTAGGACATTTTGCTTGGCCTCCTGAAACGAAAAGGGTTGCAGACTCGAGGGAGCTCGTCCAGTCGCTCCGTCCCTCTGAAGGTGGTTGTGATGTCGGCCACACTCGAGACGGAAAAGTTATCAGCCTTCCTCGGTGGCTGTCCCCTGTTCACCATACCCGGACGAACCTTCCCCGTGGCTGAGAAGTTCTGTGGCTTGATTGGCCCCAAAGACACGGACAGCACAGCCTATGTAAAGGAGGTCTGTCGTCTCTTTCTGTTAATTGTTAATGTAGAGAAATGTATTTTTATTATCCGATGCACTGTAAACCCACATATTGTGGCAAACTCAGATGGTTTGTGGAAACCTGTTGCCTCAAAAAAATAATGTAAGCGAACTTAATTGCATTGCGTGGACGGTAGATATTATTCTTACCACGCTTTTAAGTGCTGTTGACACAAGATCACCAAGTTGGCTTACACAATTTTTTGTGATTATCAGTTTCCACAAGACAATTGAGTGCCCCACACTATCTGGGTTTACAGGGTGGGTAGGTCATTTTGAGAGTCATTTGTTCAATTGTTTTTCATGAATCTAGTGCAAGCTGAGATGGAGTGCACTGAAAATTGAAATAAAACTTCACTACTCGCCCTTTTATATATTCAGTTTGGACAATCAGGTCTCACCTCATTTTAGTTCGTAATAACTCAGGGAATTATTACTCATAAACAAGTTTAATGGAAAATAATTCCTGGTATTGTCATGCTTGTCATTTTTACCGAATCTGTACTGTCCGTTAGGTTGTGAAGGTGGCACTGGATCTGCACACCAGTGAAGGGGCTGGAGACATACTTGTGTTCCTTACAGGTATGCTGGCCTC
Source organism: Gymnothorax reevesii (assembly GCA_029721435.1). Lineage (NCBI taxonomy): Eukaryota > Metazoa > Chordata > Actinopteri > Anguilliformes > Muraenidae > Gymnothorax > Gymnothorax reevesii. The sequence continues at coordinate 168,469,827 of CM056574.1, forward strand.
AGTCTCTCTTTCTGTCCCGAAGCCTGCCGTGGTTTTGCACGGTACTGAGTGGATAAAGAGACAAAGGGGAGATTCTAAGAGTTCTCAGATTTTTCAACCAGCAATAAACATCACAGAAGAAGAGTTATTCCTCTTCTTTTATGGTGTTTATTGGCTGTTGGCAAACCAGCTAACTTTCTTCATGTCCTTCCACTGAAGCTCAAAAATTGCGATTTGAATCCTGGAATTTCCATAGAAAACTCCTTAATATAAAATAAAAAACATAATGCCTGAGGAACTAAAATGTATACACTGCTTAACAAATTTATTAGACCACCATCCAATGTAAGGTTTATGCCACAGCTTCCCTAAATTAACACTGTTGGTAATTACCAAAATGATGTTTATGTTTCTGTCATGGTTAATCCACCAGTATGTGCTAGCTCTTTGAAATGATCTTATAAATGCGAAAGTATAATTATTGTTGTTATCCATGGATTTTCAAATTTACCATTTTACAAAAAAGCTGAAAAAATAGTTAAGCACATTATAATTTTTTTATTAAGACACTAAATAACTGTTATTTTCTTGCATTCCTGAACATAAAAATTAGTTTTAGTGGTTGAATGCAAGAAAGCCAGCTGTTATCAAGGCCAAAGGAGGCCATACAAATCACAGTTTTTACCCTCGGCCCCGACTTCAGGCCGAAGGGTATTGTCATCAGTTCGTCGTCTGTCTGTCAGTTTGTCTGTCTGTCCGTGTGTGCACCGTCAGGCCGAGGGTGTTCAAACGCGGGCGTTTCTGGTGGTTTTTTTTTTTTTGTTTTTATGTGTGAATAAGGACTATTTAGTGGTTTCAGTTTGTTATTTGTCAATGAAATAACAAAATAATTTTTAGTTTTAAACAAGTTCTTGACAAATTCCTTAAATATTTGTGTTTTCTCGTTGTTTTATGACAGGCGGTCTAATAAATTTGTTAAGCACTGTAAATACAAAGCAATGATGGAATCAGATTTAGACTTGCAGTTGAGTTGGTTCACTTTGTTTGATTTCTGGTTCAGTTGATCAGTTCCCAAAGTTCTGAGCAGGTGCAGTAATCAGGGCACTGCTCCTTTAAAGGAAGAGAAAAAGATCTGTTCGAAAATTTCTCTGTGACCAGATGGACATCACTGTGGGGTTATGAGTTTTTGTTTTTTTTTTTTAAATCCCTTACGATGCAACAGGGCAATCGGAGATTGAGAAAGCCTGTGATTTGCTGTATGAGAAGGCCGAAGCCATCGATTACCGCTTCGATGTTCACGACCGCACTGTTGAAGGCCTGCTGATTCTGCCCCTCTATGGGTCTATGCCAACAGGTAGGGTCTCTCAGCGGAGAAAAGACAGATGCCAAAGACTCATCCAATAAAAACTTCTCTTCTCTAGGGATCATTCGTCTCCTGTGTAAAATTACCCTGACTTGCTTGTCTCAAAAACTCAGGTGAGACGGATGGCACCTGAACGGTTGCCAACATCTATCTTACCCAGTCAGACTCATGAATTATTTCTTCATTGATGAACCGTTTTTTCACCCTCAACAGATCAGCAAAGGCAAATTTTTCAGCCGCCACCGAAAGGCATCAGGAAGTGTGTTGTCGCCACCAACATCGCTGCGACGTCCCTGACGATTAACGGCATCAAGTGAGTCTGATTGCAGAACCCTCAGTTGGTCTCCTGTGATTTTCCTACTGACAAAAGAACTAAATTACCGTAGCCATTTGATTATGCAATCACGTAATTGCTTAAACCTAATTACATATTCATTAATATGCGTGAGAAGACATGCTTGAGTTGAGTAGTGTTTACAAGTGTGTTTTTTTGACCTTCATTAACCTGAAAACTAAACAGAGAAATTGTCCATGGAGAATTTAGATGACTACTTGTATAAAGAATTTAAAATGTGGTATACTTTAAGTTATATAGCATACACTGTTTTACAACTTTAAAATTTACAGATTCTGGAAATTACAGTATAGACAATTTTTATTGTCTACACAGGAGCTGCTAAAATAAAGCAGTGTGGGTATTTTATTGAAGAAACTTTGTTTTTCCTGATGTAAGAACAGCAGGCTTGTCATTGGCTCGGGCTCTGGGGCCATATTCACAAAGGATTTAAAGGATGAAAGTATTTCCTAACTGGCCCAGACACTGTTAAATAATAGATGCGCCATTTCTACATTCAACACTCTACAGTTTTAGGTGTAAGAGTAATTTACATGCTATTGTAGCTCTAAAAACGGCACCCAAGTCAGAGAAGACTTGTAAATCATTTAAAACAGTCCTCTTAAAGTCACAACAATGACTGTAGCTGGCATTCCATGAAATGATGAAATCAATTTGATCTCAAAGTATTTGACAACAATGAGCTATTGAACAAGAATGTTCCTAATTAGGCAGTTGTTGTACTAACTTTCCCATAGTTATTGTCTTTCATTTACTAATTGTGCATAGAGATTGATTTTTTTTTTTTGGTTTCATATTTTGCGCATCTATAAATGTGCCCTGTGAAACATAAGCATCAACTATGGTTATTCTATGTGATTAAAAAAAACTGATGCATCATTATTATTATTTTATGTGACAAATGGAAATGATGACAAAATTGGCAAATTTATGCTTGACGAGTCACCATTTTTAATTTGTTTAATATAACAAGCCCGCCACAGTTTCGAAAGAATTACAATTGCATGATAATTCCATTGTCTTTATTTGAATATGCTGACATTATTTTGTACCTTTGGCTATTTGTAATTTTAATATTACCGACAATGTCAAAAAGCCAAGCAATTGTGCAAGTTATTGTAAATTACCTCTACCATAATTAATCCAGGTATTAATTTCCTCTTATTTAAGTTTTATCTAAGTTTTAAGGAACTACATAGAGCAATTGCATCACTTCCTGGGGTATAAAAGTGAGGTAACACACATGCAATATTCCTTTATCAGCCAACACCATGAAGAAAACAAAACAGCTGTCAGTTCAAAATAGGCAAATGGTCATTGACCCTCTTAAATTTGGTAATGGCTAGAAGAAGATTCACAAATGATTGAATATGCCACTGAACACTGTTATGGCAATTATTTATTAATTCCAAAGTTATAGAGCTGTTGAAAACCTCAAGGGTAGAGGATGCAACTGCATTTATCCCCTCAGGATACTGAGGAGGATGGTGTGAGAAGCAACACAATCTCCAAGAATCACTGAAGGAATTGCAGGCCTCAGTGGCATCTTGGGGTCCCCAGATTTCAAAAAGCACCATCGGGCACCACCAGAACCGCTGGCTCTTTGGAAGGGCTGCCAGAAGAAAGCCTTTTCTGACCAAAAGACACAGATGCAAGCGCTTGGAGTTTACAAATCGTCATTTCAATTGGGACTGAAACAAGATGGCTCGGTCTGATGAGACCAAAATTGCACATTTCGGCCGGGTACAGCATGGGCATGTTTGCTGTCGAAAAAGAGATGCTTACAAGGAGAAGCACCTCATACCCACGGTGAAATATGATGGTGGGTCAGTCATGTTTTTGGGCTGTTTTAATTCAAGAGGTTTTTTCAAGAATTCAAGAAGGCTGGGACTTGGCCATCAGTAGACTTTCCAAAAAGATAGTGACCCAAAGCTTCCTCAAGATGCACTCAGAAATGGTTCCAGGGGACAAAATCAACATTCTACAATGGCCATATCAGTCCCCTGACCTCAATCCAGTTTGAAACCTGTGGCCTGAGTCGAAGTAGGCAGCTGATAAACGCAAACCCAAGAATGTGAGGGATCTTAAAAGGATCTACTTAGATAAAAGGGCCAAAGTACCGCATGTTTATGTTTGGAATGTTTGGATGCTGAATAAATGGTCAGAGCTCAATTGATGTGTAATTTAGAAAGTAAGTACATACACTGCCCGGCCAAAAAAAAAGTCGTACACTGAAATATTTAGTTGGAACCCCTGTAGCTTTGATTACAGTGCATAATCTTCTTGTCATTGTTTTAACATCTATATGCAATGCCAGAACATTTATTTTAGATCAGAAATGCCATAATTTTTGGCCGAGATCTTGTCTTCTCGACATAATGGTTGAACCACTGGTGGTCTTTCATGAGCACATCCCAATAACTTTTAATGTGCTTTAGGTCAGGACTTTGTGGTGGCAAATTTGTTTGTGAAAATGATTCCTCATACTTGTTTCTGTCATTCATGGTTTTCTTTGCTAAATACAGGCCAATAATTTGCCCATTCTGAAATATTGTAACATCTTTTCCACCATCAAGGGATGTGTCTTCCAACATGATTTTTTAAGAAATGAGTAGCAACGCGCTTCATCAGTCAGGGTAAAATTATTATTGCCAGCTGAAACATATTAATAACCGCAATAATGATCCAATTATAGAATTTGTTCGTTAATTTCCAAATGGTGACTTTTTTTTTGGCCGGGCAGTGTATATTCTGTTGGCAGTCCCCAGCAACTCCTCGGAGTAAAGTGATTTACTTGTAAAGTGTCAAGCATGCGCTGGCAATGTCTGCAGAATTGCAACGGACTTAAGATTTAATCTCGTGTCTGCATGTTATGATTTGTTGGTAATTTTTCTGTAGTTTGCAAGCAGGCAAAATTTCAGCTCTATCAATCAGAAGATGTGGTAGTATGATTGTCATCTGTTTCAGGTATATTGTGGACAGTGGATTTGTGAAGCAACTGAATCACAATTCTAGGGTGGGCCTGGACATTCTAGAAGTTGTTCCCATTTCAAAGTAAGACCCCATAATTATGTGTTTATTCGTATTTTACCATGCAGTACTATATTTACTTTATTGTTCACTACAGCAGAGCAATGTATTCTACCCACATTGGTTAAAATACTGCTCTGCATGTCATAATTCGGGAGAGTTTTCTTTAGGTAAAGTTTGGAGTTCCGTTGGATCTTTTGGATCTTTGGACTGACGATTATGTTGTCATCACTTGGCGACATGTCTATCTCGAGTAGAAGCGAGGCGCAGCAGAGGGCGGGCAGAGCCGGGAGGACCTCAGCGGGAAAGTGTTTCAGGATCTACAGCAAGGAATTCTGGGAGAAATGCATGCCAGAGTACACAGTCCCTGAAATCCAGAGGACTAGCCTCACCACTGTCGTCCTCACGCTCAAGTGTCTTGGAGTTCATGATGTCATCAGGTAGGGCCAGCCCTGCTCTGGTTGCCACTGGAATGCCACCGTCATACCTGGTATTGAGACTGAGTGATATTGGACTATGCGGGTACAGGAGTAGGGCATTTTTAAAATCTGCCTTAAATTTTAGTTGTAAATTGATCCTTATTTCAGCTGGCAGATTTATTCCCGCAACTATACTGAGTGCAAACAAAGAACTGAGAGTTAACAAGATAATAAATGTACTCGCAGGGTCATCGAGTCGGAGTTACCGCAAAGCAAAGAAATGTTTTAAGGAAAGGATGGAAATGTGCATGTGCCAATAATAAATTATTTGTATTATAATTACACTCTACTCATTTTTCTCGGGTCAGTCTTGGCTTAACTTGCGCCTCTTTTGTTGCTAAGTATACTTTAATTTCTAAGTCCAATGAAATGTAAAAATGGTTTGTTTAGATGATTTGGATATCTCAGAATGGGACTTTGGCAGGATTTTGGAAATCCCGTCCTGTCTTGACATGGTCATATAGTAATGACCTACTCTACACTGGCATGGTGTGCTGTAAGCTTGGTGGCCACTCTTCAGCGAAACATTTCCTTGACTGTAGTGCATTTTTGTGTCATTGGCACCCTTGAGTTTGGAAACCTTGTGAAAATCTGCCATCAATAACAATGCAGGAGGGCAAAAATTATTGTTGATGTAACAAATTCAGTGTGTTTTTTATCCCTGACTGTAGAGAGGAGGGTAATTTGGCGGAGCAGTAAGAGGTGACGACTTTAATTTCATATCGTAGCTGTGGCCTATAATTGAGTTCAGAAGATCAATGTCCTGCATCTAAATGCTAATTAAAACAAAGCGGGCCGTGCTACGTTAAAAATGAGGCTTCAGTTACTGGTTTCACATGGAACAATGTTATAAACTGCTGCATATTTGCATTCCTCTTTGATTGATATTAGAGAGTCAAGTCAGTTTTTTGTCCACAAAGGTTCCCTTACCTGGACCGACCTGAAGAGCGGTTAATCCTGGAAGCCCTGAGACAGCTGTGCCAGTGCGATGCCATAGACAGGTTAGTATTATGCCTGCTCCTGCTTTCTGGTACAAACTGTAGATGCTGTGCATTACCAGTGACCTGCAGTCAAGTCTATTAGTATTTAGGCAGTCACTTAATTTTCATCATTTTGGCTCCGTACACCACTGCAATGCGTTTGAAATGAAGCGGTCAAGATGAGCTTTAAGTGCTGACTTTCAACTTTAATTAACAGTTATCTAAATATATTGCAGAATGACATTGCAATTGTGTTGATTTTTATGCATCGTCATTTTTTATACTTTGTTGCAAATCCTTTGCGGTCAACTACCCCCTGAAGTCTGGAAGGCAAAAGCATCTGCAGAGGTTTGGTTTCTTTCCTGCTGATGCTCTGGTTGGCGTTGGCTGCAGCTGTGGTCAGTTTCTTGCTTGTTCTTGGCATGTTAGGCCTTCAGTTTTGTCCTCAGCGAGTGAAAATTGTCATTCAGCTGGATTCTGGATAGGTAATTAATTTTGCCATTACAGAGTATTCCTTTTCTCTGGCCCAGCCGTTGGGTGCTTTCACAGCATGCTTTGGGTCATTGTCCATCTGCATAGTGGAGCGCCAGCCAGTAAGTTTCGAAGCACGATGCTGAATCGGAGCAGATAAAATGGCTTCATACTGTTATGTATGATAATTTTTTGTACAGCTTTATATTCCATTTGTAAATGAAGATTTGTTACATGCTGTTTTGCTGCCCTGCTGGTCAGCTATATTTATTTTGTTCATTGGCACCATCTGGTGGCGTACTTGTAAAATCATTAAGAAAAGTCTAGTAATTTCTCGAAGCTTCTGGCACTTTCCTGCTTGGAGGGGGCGGGATTTCCCTAGAATCCTGTGGATCTTTCTGGAAGGTTGCTAGACTATAAAAAGGCTGTGATTTTAAGCACAGCAGAGACTGACAACAAAGAGAGCAGACAGCAGAAGAGAGCAGACCAGAGTTTTGTTTTGGCAACAGTTAAATAGTGGCAGTGTTATTAGAGAATTTAAATAGTGGATAATTTTTGTCCAACTTTTTTTGTAAAGAATAAATTTGTTTTAGTTGTACTGGCCAGTTTTCTTTGTTGTGATTTTTCCAAGTCATAACAATACAAATCAGGATTTATCTGTTTGCTTTTGTCAGCGGTCGTACTAGCATGGCAGTTATTCATGCCCACGCTGTAACACTACCTCCATAATGCTTCACCGATTGGGTTGTACGCTTTTGATCACGAGCAGCTCCCTCACTTCTCCATATTATTCTCTTCACAACATTGTGGTATAAATTGATTCTTGTCTGATCATAAAGTATGAGGAAATTATATTGTTCCATCACGCTACAGGAATGTTGTAGATGTTTTATGACTGACTCTAATCTGGGCTACATCTTTTTGCAGCTTACCAGTGGTTTACGTGTTGTGTGGTAAACTCCTCGTATTTATTTTCCTAAAATCTTCTCCTCATTATTTATTTGGACACAGATATGCCTACTTCCTGAAGGGTCTTCTTGATCTGGTCAATTTTGGTGAATGGGCTTTTAATCTGGGATTCAATTCTTCTGTCATTCACCACAGTTGCTATCACGGGTCTTTTGGACTTATTGGTATTGCTAAGATCACCAGTGCTGCCTTTCTTTGAAAGAATAAGAAGAACTTGTAATTCTGTGATGAATCTTTTCAGCCTAATGATTGCTTGCTTCACTGGCTGCGGTGACTCTATGGGTCTCTTATTACAGTATTTGATAGTTCACTGCCGCAGAGTCGAAATACAAGTGTTGCTCTTGAGAACTTATCATCCTTTAAAAATGGGGTAATTGCATATGAGAAGTGCTGTAATTGGTTCATGGTTCACCTGTTTAGATGTATTTAAATTGAAGCTGAAAGTCAGCACTCATATTCATTCACTTCAACTCAATATGCTGTGATGAACAAGTAAAATAACGATAACTTTTCGGTGGCTTCGTATTTATCTACCCGACTGTGTCATAGAAGAACCTCTTGTGCTATATCTTAATTAGTAAATGTGCCTGTCTGGGGACCTCTGTCATTCAGGCTGTAGTTACTGGAGCACTTTGAGATTAATTTTCATGAGGGAAAGGTGATCATAAGTAAAGTTTAATGAAGGGAATGTGCTTCTCAAAAAGGGAATTGGCGTGTAGAGTTGGACACTTTATTTGCAGAGTTGGTAAGCAGCTGGATTTTTCCTCTTTTAGCTTTTTGAGTAACATTTAATATTCTTATGTCTTCCCCTGAAGGGAGGGGGGACATATTGTTTTCCTCTGGTTTCCTGTGCGCGTCCGCGTTGGCGTTCCCACCATTTCCAGACCATAACTCCGAAACCATTTGATATTTTTCCATGGAAATTTGCACACATTTCCATCAGGTCATGGAGATGCGCCTTTTGCTATTTTGAGAATATTAACTTTTCTAGTTTCTTCCTAAATGTCTGTTAACTTCAATAAGGGGCAGCTGTACAGGGGTGAGCGGAGCCATTTGTTTTTTTGCCTCAGAAACGATCTCTAATTGCGACTGTGTTGGTTTGGTTAATTAGTGCTTAGTGTAAGACCTTATTATGTGCCTCTGTGCCCCTCCCACTGTAGGAGAGGTCATGTGACCAGACTGGGCCAGCTAATGGTGGAGTTCCCCTTGCCGCCTGGTCTCACTCGGGCCCTGTTGAAGGCTGCCTCTCTGGGCTGCGAAGATCTGCTCCTGCCTGTAGCTGCCATGCTATCTGTGGAGAACATCTTCATTCGGCCAGGTGGCTGTGCCTTCATTCGCAGTCTATGTTGTAGTTGTATCTGGCTAATCTGGTCCTTGTGGTATCAGACATTTACAACGTGTTGTTCGCAAATCCTTGTGTTGTGCTGCCCCCCTCAGGCAAGCAGGAGAAGCAGCAAGCGGCCGAGATTGAGCACACAAAGCTGATTGCAGAGTCGGGCAGCTGCAATGACTTTGCCGTCCTGCTGAGCGTGTTCCAGAAATGCCGAGCCAGGTCCTGATCCGTCTCATCACCTACCAACCCCAGCATGTTTAGCTGCTATAAAAGCTATGTAGCGTGTAACTGGGAACCTCTCTCCAATAAAGAGTAAGCCTAATCTATTAATTTTTTTATTATGCAGTGAGTCACCATCTGCATGGTGCAAGGATCACTGGATCCACTGGAGGGCAGTAAAGTCAGCCTTCAGCATAGAGATGCAGCTGCGAGATATCCTTCTCAGAATGAAACGGGTAATTAAATGCACCAGCCATCATTATCACCTTTCTGCGGTTATTCTGAAACTTGTGTGGCACTTGTGAAATAACACGGAAAGTGTATTCTTTGAGCCTAACTGCAGTAGACCTGCCTGTAGACGTGATGTGCTTTGGGTTATTTTTGCAGCAGAAGGACTTTCCTGTGGAGAAATTTGATGGCAGTCGGAGTGAAATCCTTCGGAGGTGCCTTTGCTCAGGATACTTTGCTAATGTGGCCAGAAGGTATGTGATACTACTCAGAATAACAATAGAGTAAATGTGGGGAGGGTAACTGTCAGTGCAATTAGTTGTGTTAACATTACAGAGTTCACTTCCAGATCCCAAATTTCCCTTACAAAGTTACTGACGTTGGTTTCCTCTAATGATGTCACAATTACGTTTAAAAGTTTTAAATTATTGTTTTGCGATAGGTTGTAATTACTCTTGGCTACCCCAAGATCCAAAATTAAAAGATTTGTGTTGTTTGTAAAGGTGTAATTTCGTTAGAACAGACTGTACTTCTGAAGTCTTGAGCTCTGAAGGGAAAGCCCAATGAGTAGATGATATTACTCCAAATTTCCACAGATTACTGCCCACTTATGAGATCATGTCCACTACTGGGTAAATTTTAAAAGCGACAATGTAGGTCACGGTGCTCATTTCCCAAAGTCAAACAAAATGCCTTGAGCCTGAAACTGAGTTTTCAAGTAGGAGGAATGCCATCTGTTATAGTGTCGCAAGGGCAAAACTTTCAGGTAATTGCTTCTGTTGACTGGCCCTCAGTAAAGCGAGGCTGTGACAGAATGCTGTTTGGCTCCTATTCTGAATTCATACAGCTGATCTCCTGTATCAGGGAAGGTCAGAGCGACAGTATAAGACTGATTAATCTGAAGAACCCAGCCCTTATGAGTTCAGCAGTTTATACTTCTCTAAATCTTACTGCTCCTCAGGCAGTTCCATAAATCATTAGGCCTTGAGAGATCAATTTCAAGAGCTGGATGGGTAGTTTATTGACGAAGTCCACAAGTTAAATTTTTTTTTTTTCCACACAAATGGAATTTTGTGGATTTTAATAAGGTTACGCATCTCAAGTGTGGGTTTTGTCTTCAACCTGCTATGATCTGGAATTGCCCAACAATTTTGCTGAGCTGTGTGCTTTTCCATGTGCTGCTGTGATGCAAACCATCCTTCCACTTTTCACCAAACAGAATTTAAAGCAACTTGCCTTGTTCATTTCCAGGTCACTTATGACCTTCATTACTTTTGACAAAATGCAGTCTGATTTGGAACAGAGTAATCATGCATTATGCTCCATTACACTATACTGTTTGTACGCAACTGAAGAAAAGTAATTCAGTGTTTCATTCAACAGATGCAGATTGTATGCATCATAACATTTCTGCTAAGTAAAAAATCTCAGTGAGATAATGTTATTTGCGGATTTCCCCTCCCCCCCAGGTCAGTGGGAAGAACATTTTGTACAATGGACGGGCATGGTTCTGTGGTCCACATTCATCCATCATCAGCGGTAAGAGAAAACATATTGTGTAGCCTAACAATTATCAGCTTTTCATGGTTGTTTATAGTTTGTGGGGGAAGTACTTGATCTTCGTCTGTCTAGAACTCTGAGATCAGCTTTCTTTTTTTTATCCCCGAATCCTAATTCATATGTTCTGAATGAATTCACCTGATCCAACCCTATTTCCCTTTGATTCTAGGATTTTTTTTTTTTACTGAAACTCTTGTATTTTCCAAGTTCAGTGTGCCGAGGCCCGGTTAAACGAAGCATGAGCTTGGAGTTGGCTGCATTACTTTGCAGAGAAAAATCTGGAAACCACTCAAATTTGGAATATTTACTGAAGTGAAGAGAGCTGTTTGGGGTTTAACTCTGCCTATTTCTCAAATCAACATGTTGTTTCTGCTCAGTGAATTACTGGGAATGGTTAATCTTCTGACTTAATATTCCTATATAACACTTTACAATAATTGATTCCAGTTGAGGTTAATCCAGGGATTTATCCACCTTGGACTACTGACATGAAAGGTGGATAAATCATTGGATTCACCAAAAACAGAAGTCAATAAAACTCACCTTGACCAATCAGGAGAGAACGAATCCTTAAGTCATATAATATGTCTTTTTACGAGATCGCTTTCCTGAACCTTGTGTGTTATCTCAGCTCTTTGAGCAGGAGGCCCAGCTGGACTGGATCATCTTCCATGACGTGCTGGTCACCTCACGGGTGTACGTGAGGACCGTGTGTCCCATCCGCTACGAGTGGGTGAAGGACCTGCTGCCCAAACTCCATGAGGTGGACGCCTACGAGCTCAGCAGCGTTGCTCGGGAGGAGGTCACTGACGAGGAGGTCGCCAAATGGGAGGCCAAGGAGGCTGCCAAAAGACAAGCGGGTGAGGGGTTAAAAAAGGAGGACTGTCCAAGGGTGTCTGTTGTCATGTCCTCCAAAAATTGCGCAGATAGTGTAACACATTTAGATTTATAGACAATTCGTGGTGCTTGGTGCACCAAGAGCCAGTTTGCTCCTACTTTGGTGATACATTCTTAAGTTGAATTATTCTACCATTCAGAACTTGAAAATGAAATGCAATTAGTTGGACATTACTGGACAGAATATTGTAGTTTAATGCAATGAACAGGGGTCTAATCCAGAATTGGAAATGGAATTGATAAATCTGGGTTAGAAGAATTGGAATAGGAATATTTTATTTAGAGTTGAAGTGGAATTGGAATTGATTAAATGGAATTGACCCCAGTACTGCTTTTTTCTATACCAGATTTATGAGTATTCGGGCCAATCATGCATCCAACAACCATTACATCACCTCTCTCACCACATTCCAGGAGTGATAGGTTATACCAGTACTCAGTAGCAGAGACCAAATTCACAAGGACCAGAGCATCTGGTATAGTCATTATGCGTAATAAATGGTCAGCACTGGCTTTTATTTGGTTGGGATTGGGAACAAGACCTATAATTCACAGCAGCTGGCTAATGCTGCAGTTTTCTCTTTCTCTTAAACTCTCTTTTTCCTCTGTCATTCAGGGCAACATTACATATTTGGTCATTATATTTAGTTTTTCCATCTCTCCAAAAGTTTTCTTTTGAAAGTTGCTCTCCTTCCTTGCGAGAATTTAAATAAAGATCAGATCCGTAGACTAACAATGCTTTTGAAATGCATAATGCAAGAAATCCAGTTTGAGAGCAAAGCACAGATGACACTCGGCCTAAACCCTTAACCACCACATTTCTGTTTGCATTTACTGAGAAGAAGGTGAATATTAGTCCTGCTGCGCTTTGTTAGAAATGGAAGCAGGCGAGGACATAGAGTGCAGGGATTGCAGCTGGTTTCAATTTGCATTCCATAGGTTGGTAGGGAAGCATTTTTTTTCTCGGAGTTCTAAATAAAAACCATCCTTGAGTTCAGTGTGCGCATGAATTCAGAGAGTATTATGTCTAAAAATATTTTTGCAAATCATTGTTTTCCATCATCACCCCGGCCATCGGTATGAACACCTGCATCAGAGACAAATGCGCAGATTTCAGATTATTGGCAGGCCTTCCTTTGTGCTGGTACCCGGAGATGTTGTTCATTCCGATGGATTTTGTTTCTCTGCAGGGGAATCTGCAGAGGAGATGTTGAAAAAAATGGAGAGGAGGAATGACGATTCATCGGTGTCGGAAGCCCGGGCGAGGTACCTGGAGAGGAAGCGAGAGAGAAGACAACATAAAGCACCATGACCTCAGTGGAATTGTGGGGACAGATTCTGTGGCTACCCCCCCCCCCCCAAGAAGAGCTGTGGAATGTTGTGCCCCACATTCTTCATTAGGCTCATTGCAGTGGCATGCTGACTGTTGGGGAAATTGCACACTTCGCTAGGGAATGCAAGACCTCTTCCGTTCAGGAAACGCACCGCCTCTCACAATCCATAGTGCTGGATTCACCCTCTGTTCCCTGCACAAGCACCACATTGCAGATCACATGATGGCCAGCTTGCTTGTTAAAGGGGGAAGAGGAAGTTCAGCTTTCATTACTTTTCTTGTGAACTCTTGGCCTGTATGTTATGCAGACCAAGACCTCTTTAGGTGAAAGCTGAACTGTGATGGTGGGCTTGTTTTCTCCTATGTGTGTCACTTTTAATTGAAATATGAAACTTTGAATAAGTGTTTCTCTGACATTGGATATTTACATAAATGCTTATTTCAGCTTATTTTCTTGGAAGCAATTTTAACGGAGAAAATGTCAGATGCAAGTATGGAATGAACTTTTTAGCTCGCCGGGACGAATGTCGTCCGGAGAGCTATTGTCGTACCCCCGGCGTCCGCGTCCGTCCGCGTGCAGAAAAACTTTAACCTTGCCCCCCGGCGAGCTTTGTTGTCTTTCTGACAACTCTTGTTGTTTAATTAATAATTAGATAAGTGATAGGCATCTAATGAAAACTAATTTTAAAATTCAGTTGTACAGTTTTGCTAAAAAAAAAAAGCGGTATGTTTAAAAAAATGAATAAAGTGCAAATGTTTTTCAATAGCCTTCAGTTCCGTATTTCAAATGTAGTGGAAATTTAACCCATTCAATTCCAAATCAAAGCATTAACAAATTTGATCAAGTCTGTGTTAGTCTCCTGAAAAAGAATAAGAGAAGGAGTATTAATCTGTTCGAAAAATAGCAGTGGTGATAATGTTCTCTTCAAACTCAAACACAAAATTAAACTTAAGATTTCACTTTTAATTCCTGGACTAATGTGTCGTTGCCTTACTACTGTTTTTGATAACTGCTGCGCATCTGCATTGCATCGAGTCAGCCAACCTCTGGCCCCAACAAACTGGTATTTCAGCCCAGAATGAACATCCTACATTCCACAGTTACTGTGCATTTTTGGGTTCTGCTTCAGATGCTGCATTTTTTATGTCACTCCACAAGTTTTCAATGGGGTCGAGGTCAGGGGATGGTCACTCCATTACCTCAATCCTTTTCGTCTGGAACCAAGATGTTGCTCGCTTATAGCTGCTGAAGGCATAACTAACCACCTTTGTGCAAGTGGACAATTTTCCCACAAGAAATATGGGTTTAACTTCCGCCATTGCATAAAAAGTGTAAAAATCGGCTTCTTTTTTGTTTACCCTATTCATTTTCTTTATTATTTCTGTTTTCAGATCTGAATACATTTGGTGTAACGTATTTGAAAAAGAACACCAGGAAGGACAAAATACCTTTTCTTTTTACTTTTATGAGCATTTTAAGCATATTTATCCTATGGGACATCATCCGGGATTTTAGGCCTCAGGAAAAGGAAAAATATCTCAGTTTTTATACATGTCACCACACCACGTCAATGTTCAAACCCATGTCAGTCAGCGTCCTTGGAATCACTATGATGCTTCTCTCTCCCTATGTCGCAGTATTAATAAAATACGCAAGAATTCCTTGGAGTGGGAGAGAGTGGGGTGGTTGCATTTAACTAGTGAATAGAAATTTTCCTTTCCAAAATTCTGAACCTACACCGGCTGGCATTGGAGGATTTCGCGGTTGCCCTCAGAGTTCTGAACACTTCGAAATTGCAACACGCTGACAGCGTAGCCTGCACGGAACTGACGTAAATTTACGAGAACAAACGATGTGGCGGAAATCAAAGGACAAATAAATAGTACCACTGTTATCAATAATCTGAATTAAAATAACTGATGTGTCAACACTTGTATAACTTGGCCTCGTTTTTATCAATGTTTTCAATTTTAGATAATGCATCAACATACATAAATATTGGATTATACGCGTTTTTTTAATTGATCAAAGTACACTGCTCATCCTCTGCTGCAGACACGTATCCTTCCGCCAGGCGGAGACCCAAAGCCGTTTCCGGACTGTTTCTGTCCTGAGCCGTTTCCGCCGCCATTGCGGGTTTTCAGGGTGCAGTGCTGCTGCCGCTGACTGTCATTCAGGGAGAAAAGCACAAACACCACCCGGCGGACTGAACAACACCCGCGGTGACGTAGCATCTCCAATTCCGAGCCCAAACAGATTCCAGTCCCCCCCCAGTTTTGGACCCTTACCTTGTCCCTTAGCTGTCCTTCGACCTGTGCCGAGAGCCATAGGAAGCCGCCAGCTCGCTTGGACTCCGGGAGGAGAGAGCGCTCAGGAACCGCCATGGCTCAGATCCTACCGATTCGCTTCCAGGAGCACCTGCAGGTAACCAAACATCGGAGTGATGCCGCTAAACTACCGGCGGAAACTTACTCCCCGGCTGTAAGCCGCTTTCCACACCGGACGCGAAACCAATTTTTCCGCACGACAGATTACATACGCATACGCGCGTTGACTTTAAATGTAATCTGTCGTGCGAAAAATGCGCTTCGCGTCCGATGTGAAAGCGGCTTTTACTCCTAATTCCTCCGGTGTTGGGGGAAATGATCTCGCCAGCATTGGCGGACGAGCACTTATGTGTGACTGCGCGTTATCTGAGGCGAATGAATGACCCTCTCCCTTTCGCTGATGTTATTTAGCCGGCTAACTAAGGCAAACGTGCGCTGGGCTTCAGAGCTTTAACATTAGAGCACTAAAATGGCCCAAATATATCGCATCCAGAAAATAGTCATCCGGCATCTTGCCGTTTAGCGAAAGCAGGTTAGCAGCTGAACTTGTATCTGAGTTGCTGCGGTCGCTCTCTGCGTTCAGTTTCGCTCACTTGGGTTTAACTTATTTGGTTTAATGTCGTGGCCTTTGCTTATGCTGTTAAAGTTACTGATATCGAGCTTAATAATGCTAACCAGGGATGATCAGCCCGCTGTGCTGTTTTGCTCGCTAACCCACGTAGCTAATGCCACAGGCCGGAATATTCAGCTGCGTTTACGAGTATGTTCGCCGGGTATCTTGTTAGCGTTACACTCTGGTAACATTTGCTAGTTTGCTAACATCACCGTTACTTGCAAAAAACACTAAGTAGGAGTGAAATTGCCCGTTTAAAGTAGCCAGCAGCGAGGTGAGCTACGCTTAAATTGTCTGGTTAGCTGGCTTGCTAATTATCTGGCGCTAAATTGCAGCCGCCGTTAGGTTATCACTGCGTTGCATCTGCGTGTGAAATATCTCCCAGCGGTCCGGCGCAGACACGCTTATTTTTTCCTGACAGCCACCGTTATCTGACATCTGTGTTAACCGCGGACCGGTTGGGTTATTTGCTTTCAAGCTTGAGAATTGGAAGTCAGTTCCCTCCTATTTATTTTTTGTTATTTTTGACTGTGGAAACTCATACGCGAGCAACATTGTCTGACACGTAGTAAATATAATTTATTCATATGTGCCGTAGTTGTTCCCATTAATTTAGCCTACAAAAGACCTGTCTGACATGCACTGGTGATACCAGCCACTTAAGTCAGTAATGTTTTAGTTGTGAAATTAGAACTGGTATGCCATAATTTGTTCAATTCCATCCTTTGATCTGTGATTTGCTGTACCACAATTATATCCAGAATTGCATAGCTGTACTAGCGATAATTTTGGGGGGCTTCCACAGAAATGATGGAAGCTGAAATGATCCTTTGGTACTCTGCCTCTGTCGCCATAGTCGTATTTATCAGGAATCGCCTGTAAGAAATACATGAACCGATTCTAATTGTAAGTTGTGAACTGTGGACATGATTTAGGTGTCCCCAGAAGACATTCGTCTGGCTGAGTTTTCTTTACAAGTAGGCTGACACCAAATACCATCTGCTAAATTTTTTATGTGTCAGTGTCATCCATGCAAATGTGAACATCGACATTGTGGCAGTGTTGTTCAGTGGGAGGGTGCTGTTTGAGAACTGAACCAAACTCCTTATCTGAAATGAAAGCGATTTTCCTTAGAAAACAGGCTGATCAAAGTGTGGCTGTATGATAGTATCAATGGCCATCTTCCTTCAATTATCTTTGTTAATTTATCAAACTCATTTAAACTGTCGTCCTGAACCTATTTTAGACATTTCCCTTGATTTAATAGGAATGTCAGTAATGTAAATGATTAATTGGCATGTTACTAATTCCATAGCTAGCTTCTTTCTCTTGTTGGTTCGTTAAAAAAATGATCAATTTAATCTATAAACAGCAGCTTTAATTATTATGCATAGATATGGAAAAATATTTGCTAACTGGCTCCAGCACAACCTGCCCTAAAGACTAAGGGCGCAATTACGCTGCCTAGTGAATGTGCCCCAGTAACAATTGTTTGATCACAAGACACCGATTGGGTAGGTATTATGAACATGTAAACTGGAAAAAAGCCCATAGAATCGGATACTGTAAGATCGATTTCGAGCCTCAGTCATATGGGGAATTAAATTGGATATCCGCCAATGCGGTTGTCATCTAAAAGGTCTAATTGGATATTTCCGGTCAAATTAGATTTGCTTGTCATTGCTCATTTGACTGTCTTTTGGTTTTTTGCATTGTAATGACATGGAACATTTCCTCTGCACGCACAACTGGGACAAATACTGTCACACTGTATCCTGTAGCAGCAGCCTAATTATTGCTGCATGTTCTCAGGCTGCTATCAGGGCTCTCCTCTAGTAATTTGCTGACTGTAAAGATGCTTCTGAAAGCTGCTTTTTTTGTCTGTTGCAAATAATAGTAAAGTGCCACCTGGTTGTTCGCTTTCGTTTCGGTTACCAAACTCTTGATTACATATTCGGGTCGTCTCAAGTTTTTGGCAAGTGTTGGCACCCAGGTATCAGTTATGGGTCATTTTTAAAAGTGGATGCAAATAGTTGGTTATGAAAAATTGGAGATGGGCATCAAGACCTGAGTTGTAAATTCGGCCCGAGACACGGTGTTTGGGAAGCAACTTAAAGTCAACAAATTTTATCTCCCCTGAAGGGAGGGGGGAAGTATTGTTTTTGTCCGATTTTCTGTGCGCAAGCACGTCCGTGTCGGCGTTCCCACCATTTCCGTACCATAACTCAGGAACTGTTTGATGTACAACCCCAATTCTGAAATAGTTGGAACGATGTGTAAATTGTGAATAAAATCTAAATGCAATGACTTTCAGATCACACGAGCCAATATATTATTTACAAAAGAACTTAGATAATACTTGAAATGTAAAAACTGACATTTTACATTTTTATCCACAAAATGAGCTAATTTCAAATTTTCTGGCTGCAACAGGTCTCAAAAAAGTTGGGTCACAGGCAAAAAAGGTGCTGAAAAAGCAATTCATATATAATACTAGAATCAGCTGAAAGAACATTTAGCAAGTAATTAAGTTAACTGGCATCAGGTGTGTAACATGATTGGCTATAAAAGGGATCTTTTAGAGAGGCCGAATCTCTCAGAATTAAAGATGGCCAGAGGCTCTCCAGCCTGTGAAGGCTTGCATAAAAAAATTGTGGAATACTTTATAACAATGTTCAATGTCAGATTGCAAAGGCTTCGAAGGTCTCATCATCGACAGTGCGTAACATCATTCAAAGATTCAGAGAAACTGGAAAAATCTCTGTGCATGAGGGACAAGGCCAAAGACCTTTACTGGATGCCCATGATCTTTGGGCCCTCAGACGCCATTGCGTCACTCACCGGCATGATTATGTCATTGACATTACTAAATGGGCCCAGGAATACTTCAAGAAACCTCTGTCTGTAAATACAGTCTTCTGTTCCATCCACACATACCACCTAAAACTCTATCATGCAAAAAGAAGGCCATTGTTGAGCATGATCCAGAAGCGCTGCCATGTTCTGTGGGCAAAGACTCATTTAAAATGGACTGTAGCAAAGTGTCTTGTAGTCAGACGAGCCCAGATTTGACATTCTTGTTGGGAATCCTGGGTGTCGTGTCCTCCGGGCTAAAGAGGAGAAAGACCACCCCTCCTGTTATCAGCTTTTCGTTCAAAAGCCAGCATCTCTGATGGTATGAGGATGCATTAGTGCATATGGTGTGGGATACTTGCATGTTTTAAAAAGCAGCTGAATGCTGAAAGGTATATAAAGGTTTTCAAGCTCTCGTCTCTTCGGATATCTATTCCAGGGAAGGCCTTGTGTATTTCGGCAGGACAATGCAAAACCACATACTGCAGATATTACAATAGCATGGCTTCGTAGAAGAGTCTGTGTGCTGAACTGGCCTGCCTGCAGTCCTGATGTTTCACCGATTGAGAACAGTTGGCGTGTCATTAAATGAAAAGTCCATCAAAGGAGACTCAAAACTCTCCAGCAGCTGGAGGCCTGAATTAAATGAGTTGGATCAAATTCCAGTGGCTAAACTCAAGAAACTTGTCTCCTCAATGCCCAGACGCCTCCACTCAGTGTTAAAAAGAAGAGGGGGTGCTGCACCATGACAAATAGGCTCTGTCCCAACTTTTTTGAGATTGTGTTTTGACTTTATTCACAATTTACATTTTGTCCCAACTATTTCAGAATTGGGGTTATATTTCCATGGAAATTTGCATACATTTGCTTCAGGTCGTGCAGATGTGCCTTTTGCTATTTTGAAGTTAACCTTTCTAGTTTCTTCCTAAGTGTCTGAACGTCAATGGTTTGGGCTGGGGGGGAGACGTTTTTATTTTTTTTTTGCCTCAAACACACTCTCCAGTTACCATTTGGCTTAGATAAATTACGAACTTGCTTGCTAGCTACTGTAACTTTGCTAGCAGCATGTTAGCTAGTTGGATAACTTGCATCAAGTTCAACTTCAGTCATAATATTGGTTGGATATATGACTGAATTAATTGACATTTGGCAAAGATCACCAGTTAACTGAAGATAAATTGATCATGTAATACTGGGAGGTAAAGAGGAATGCTCTTTACCTCCCAGTATTACATGTCATAGTCTATCTTATGACAGGGTTTCTCTGACCCTGTTCCTGGAGAGCTACCATCCTGAAACAGGTTTTCATTCCAACCAAAGCAAAGCAGACGTAATATCTCAGATGTAGATTTAGATGAGCTGCAAATTGGCCAAATCAGATGCACTAAATTGTGGGTTGAGAAAAAGCCCAATGGATAGTCTGTCTCAAAGAGTGGGGTTGAAGACCCCTGTCCTATGAAGAGTGATTTTAACTGGAAATTTTTTGCAATTGCAGGAACATTGCTCATGTTTAAACGTATTGCTGCTGTTTCGGTCCATGAGATTGTTTGGTCTTGAGATGGTCTTTGCGCTTCCCATGTAGAGTTTTTCTTTTTTTATTTTTGCCGTTTTGAGAGTGTCCATGTGGTTGCTGCCAAAGTCTCTATTCTGCTTTTGTTTCCTGTCGCATCAAGGAGTTTCGCTGCTTGCAGCTACAGAAATGGGCACAGATCTTTAGAATTGGGGTTGAGTGTGTCGTGGTCTTGGGTTGAGTAGGACAAAAGTACTGATGAGCCTATGGTAGTGTATTTGCATATCAGCTTCATTTTTTTTATTTTCTTCTCTTGATCCCTGCAGCATTTGCACTCATCTCCTCAGCATGCACAGTGCTGCAGTAGTGTGGCCAGGTTGGAATGCTTGTCTATATCAGCAGTCAAGCAGACATACTGATAGGCCCTCTGGACATGGCGATTATATGATCTTGCATTGTCATATACAGGTCACTGTACATGCCGCTACTTGGCAGGGGAAGTATTTAGCCTCAGTATGCTATGTTTTCCATGTGGAAATTCAGTGAGTAACTCGACTGAAAGAGTTGAAAACATCCTTGTGTTTCCTGTGAGTAATAAAAACAGTATTGGGGCTGTGTTTTGATTTGGTTCTGTTTTCTATTTCGTTTGAGTTGGCGCATCTGTTTTTTTAATTTATGATCCCACTTTGAAGGGAAAACATAGCTTCTTTAGCTCATTGTTTTTGTCCCATTCAGGATTTGATAATGTAGTAATTCTGCCGGCTAATGATTGAGACGAGAGAAATGAAAGCCTGGTGAATATCACCAGTGAACTACTCATAAGTGCACTCTTATAATCACACTATAAAGAGTGATTAAAAAAAGCATGTATACCTTGGGCTGACTCTGTCACTTTGCATTCTGAAAATGCACATAAAACTGGAGTAGGGGGAGTCACGGATTTAGTTTGACTTGCATGTCATTGCATGCAGTACTATTTGCAAAACATATGTCATGTTTTGTGTGGTGTACTAACTTCTATTTGTAAATATTCATTAGGGGTGTTTCATGTTACGGTAAGTGCCCCAGTTTTGAAGTCAAAGTTCGGTATGTTTTCAGGGGGGGAAAGAAAAGCAAAACTTAAAATGGATTTTTTTTATTTTATTTTTTTTTTTATGAAGTTGTAAACAAAAACATGTAAGGCAGTGTTTTACATACCAAAGGCTACTGAATAGTAGCTAATTGGCCATACTGCTAAATGGTGGCAAATTGGTCATAATTTCCTGAACAATGGAAGGCGCATTCTCAAATAATTATTGCAAAACAAAGTCAATATTGCTGTAACTTACTAACAAAACTTATGAAACAAGGCAATCGGAGATAGCAGACCTGGCCCCAGCCACGGGCTGACAGACAGACTGACAGAAACACACACACACACACACACAGACATGATCATTGCTTAACCTGGCCCCCTAGGGGAGGGGCCAGGTAATTAATGAAGAAATATAATAAACTTAAGATCCATTTGAGTGCAACAAGTAGAAGCTTTTAGCTTCACCATGATTCAGTGGAACAGTCCTGGGCAGCTCGAATTCATCACATTTCCATAGTTTCTTTCTTCCCTCACACTTCTGCAGCTAAGAGGGATAAAACGTATCGCAGTCTGGCCCAGCAAACCATCAGTGCCTCTGTACACAGTCATCTACACCCAGAGTTAACTGTGCTTTGGTGTCAGAATGTTGTCACAGGCCACTAAACCACTGTGGCTAATTGACCATAATTTCCTGAACAGTGGAAGGCCCATATCTTTCTTTCTGAAATAAAAACATACGAAAGCCTGCAAAGGTTTTTTCTTTTTATCTGTGATCTTCACACTTGGATGTTGTAAATGAGTCAACATATTTGACGCACTGCCAGCGATATTGTTAAACTGAAATCGCATGTCAGCATTTTGTGACCAGCTGACCTGGGGTATGTTTCGTTAAAGGTCAGTTGCTTATTGTGTTAGCTCTGGTTCAAACTATGTAGCTAAGTTGTGAACATAGTTAGCAACTAAACTTTTTTGAAACAGACCCCCAAAGGATAGGGGTGGGTTTTCAATCTCTGGCTTTTGCATTTTCGTTCGGAGTGGCATATTACTGCCGAGGCTGGTATGTGCTAATGCGGTCAACTCACTGTTAGCTCAGCTGAGTCAATTGCCAGCGTTGCTTCAACAAAGTTTGGCTGTCCGTTACTGGGAAGAAGACTTGTAGTATTGAATGTAATAAGTTCCATACACAATTTTAGGTCTGCCTGGCATCATCTTTTGAAAGCTGGACCATTTTGGTTCTTACACGGACCCAGCCAAACGGTTCAGCACGATTACGTGTACTGTCACAGCCCTATTATTCATCTACCCCTGCTATTCAGATGTGCAACACATTCCTAAAGAAGTTGGGACATAGCAATTTGGGACTAGTAGAAAGTTTAAAAATCTGAGGAATGACATTATTTGAAATGGCTGATGTCAGCAAGTGATTTTAATTATGATTTGGTCCAAAAAAGTCCTAGGATGCGTACAAATACCCATGCATGTTTACTATACCGTAATGTGTTGCAAACTCTGGAGTATGTCTGAAACCTCTGTATAGATGATACTGTGTGCAAATAATACTCAGATGACCTACTAAATTCAGCCGAATTCTGCTGCATGCAACTGATGGACACCGTGCTACCCTGTAAGGCCACTTAGCACGAGATGACAAGCAGTTCTCATGAAGATGGAGGAAGAGATGGCTCTCTGTAGAAAACAATACGGAAAATGGATTTATAAAATTAACAGAAACACTGCATTGGCCTGTATTTTAAAAATTGTGTGAGAGAGACCAATTCTGAGGCAAGGTTGTGTCCTTAAATATTTGCGGGGGAAGGTTATCCAGTGTCATGGGTAAACGGGGTCAGGAGATTGGCGAGAGGGCGGGTGTAGAGTTCGTTTTAAATTTGTCCCTCTCGTGCTGATGCATACATATTGTACCTACGACATTGATAGTTGAGTAGTTGGAATGAAACCAACTTCTGTAGGTTCATATGTAGTATGGGAACTCAGGTGACACTATCATTTATCTACAAATGATATAGCCACACAGGCTCTGAAGGATAGTTGTGGCAAACCTTTGTCAAGTACTAAACAATGTATTTGGGCCTTCATCCTCAACTGCGAGTTCAAACTTTGCTGAGCAAAAAGGAAGACTCGTGAACAGCATCTTGAGGTGCCTTCAAGGTGTCAACTTCTGTCAGCTCGGAGGCATTTGTTATGGACCATCGCACTGCAGAAATTGATGCAGATAGTGGTTTTGCTCCTAGGCTGTTTTCATTCATTCATCTTTCTCAGACACCTGTGCAACATGTGTTTGCTTAAGATTTTTTTTAAAGGCATTGCTCATGCCTGAAGCTGGGAGGATGCATTTTGCCTCCCTTTATTGAAGGTGTGTGCTTAAAAAAATATCTGATCAAACATTTAATGAACATCTGTCTTAATAAAAGTGTTAAGTTGCCCATTTTGGTTAATTTGACAGGGGTTTATTTAAGCGTCTCATGCATTCATAATCTGATGACTATATTGCTTTTACAACCAGATTGCACTACCAGACTATTAGCAAAATCACAGTAATAAACTTGTGACGAGTTGCTCTTCATGCAGTTCAGGACTACGCTTCGACGATAATATCATATGATTGTCAGCATTATGTTTGCACTGCAATTTAGTGAAAGTGGATGGGTGTGAAAAAATTCTGGGAAAAAGTGGACTGCTGGCTGTGCGGATGATGGGGGATGTGTAAAAGCTGCAGTCCACTGACAATGGGCGCCAAGCGGAAGCGAACGGCACTTCAAGTACACAAGACGAGCACCCCGCACTCCCGTTTGATTGGCCCATGACCCTGGAAATGCTAACGGGCATTCTGTGCCCTGGTTTGATCAGCCTTTTATCTCCGTGTCATTGCATGTCACTGAGAGAAAACTGGGTCAAAAGTAAGTATTGGCACCCTGTGAACTCCGGAATCTAGTCTCCATCTTTAAAGGTCACCAGGGACTTTGTAAACCTGTCACCTTTCTCTCAGGTCACGCTGGTTTTGGTCGCGGTGGGCCTGTGAAAGTGGTGAGTTACGTGCTGAGACAATGGGAGGCTTCCTGTCGTGGGCTGATGCCTCAAAACTCTATAGCATCAGCACTCCATATCCTTCCTTATGCCGTCAGCTATAAGCTGACACAGGGAACATTCTATCGGAGCAAAGGAGGTCAATTGAGTGATGAGTCTTTGTACACTGTTGGTGCAAAAGCCACATGGATTTATTTCACTGTATTATAAATAAGAAGTTCTGTGAGACTGATTTGCTTTCAGAGCTAGGAAAATGCTTCCTGGTAATGTGTGTGTGGTTTTTTTTTTTTTAATTTGTGTATGGTGTCAATTCAAAAAATGATCAACTTGCATATGTATATATTTTTTTTTAACTCTGCCAACTCACAATTCATTTTTGTTCCACCCAGCTCCAGCCTCATTGAATTTCCATTAGTTAGATTCAGGATGGTCATAAAATAACTCCATTGTGGGCTGAATTTTAACCGATCTCATTTATAACCCAGAGAAGTCTGTAGAGTTTATTCATTCATGATGATGGCACGAGTGAGTCTCTTTTAGTCTCGGGGTTGTTGTGGTCCTTGTGTATTTAATGCACGCATCCTTTCTCTGTACAACCTCTCAATTTGTGCTACGGGTGGAAAATTGGCAGTTGTGTTCAGGTGTATAACATAGTCCTCATAGTATTGCTTTTCTTATGAGAAAAGACATGAAAATTATACGTATTGTTTTTGGCTCAGCTCCCATCGTTGGTGTTCCTAAAGTGTCTCTGGATCATAAGTCAGAAACTGCTCAATATTTCTTTACCAAATTTTGTAGTTGCATTGATCTGCTACTAAACTGGTGCCTTTTGGCTTGCTTTTGTGGGGAGATGGCTATTTTACATGTAAAAGTGTGTTCCCCTTTTGGTGTGTGTGGGGGAATGGTTAAATACTTGGCCATTAAATCTAGCCTCTAAAACAAAATAAATTCACATTTGTCTAACGGCAGCTACTGCAGCAATACCTGCATACTTGTCTGGTATATTGTGTATGTAGAAGTGTGTGGTGTGTAGAGCTAGTGATTCCCTTAAGCCAGTGACTCAAACTGCTACAGTGACGCATAGGCATGATCAACACTTTTAATGTCAATAGTTCTGGCAAATATGTGTAAATTAATGTGGCTTTTATTTCTGTATTGTACCGAACCGCCTATATTTACTGGACATGTAACCAGTTTTGTGTGGTGGGTATTTTGCTACATAACGGCTATCGTGTATCATGTCTTTGGAAGCCTCACTGTGTCAACGTGACCTTTTACCCTTTTCTACAGGAGGCTTTGAAATGATCTTGGGCTTTAAAAGCCTGATGAATATTATTATTAACCCTTAGAGCGCTAAATGCAGCAATAGTCACTCAGTGATGGAAGATATCAAGGCTGTGAAAACCTATCATGTGGCAACTTGTTTGAAAGAGCTCCTAGGGGGCCGCATGATAGGTTTTCAACAGCAGAAGATCATTTATTTATTATCCCCCGCCAACACGAAGTGGGAGGGGGATATAGATTTGATCGTCCGTCCGTCCGTTCGTCCGAGATAAAGGGGACAGCTTTACTCAGAAACTACTACAGATACAGAAACCAGATTTGGTGTGTAGCTTCAGACCATAAAGGCCATGATGAAGTTCGAAAATAAGAAGCACACAATTGGCGGGGGGATGTTGTAGACCATGTCGACTTGTTTTTATTTATTTTTTTACGCTTATTTCAGCGCTCCAATGGCTTTAGGGAAGTGTTTTATTTCACATGGTGCTTTGCAGCTTTGTATTATTTTTCGACAGCATTGCGGTTAAAACCAAACTCGCATTTTACAGTAGCAGTGGTCTGAATTCCGTCCTTTACTTCTGCCCTCCATCCACTGCATTCAGATCCATCAAACCTTACATCACCTCAGCCGAGGCAGATCATGGCCTCTTGGCGATATCTGACATGTTACTGGCTGATAGATTCAGAAGCGGCTCCGCCCCCATTTCACTTATGACCTGCATCATTGGCAGGAGTCAGAATTCCATCAGTGTTGGTGAACATACCTCATCATTCCTGTGTGTGTGTGTGGGGGGGGGGTGGCAGATGGCAGATGAGTACAAATGCCCTGAGATTTCCTTTGACAGGGTAGGAGCCTGACAGTTTTTTATGCAGGGACTTGTTCTTACCTGCTTCCCCCTCCCTTTGTTTGTCGTGCAGCTCCAGAACTTGGGAATCAACCCGGCCAACATCGGGTTCAGCACGCTGACCATGGAGTCGGACAAATTTATCTGCATCCGGGAGAAGGTCGGGGAGCAGGCGCAGGTGGTGATCATCGACATGAATGACCCCAACAACCCCATTCGCCGGCCCATCTCCGCCGACAGCGCCATCATGAACCCTGCCAGCAAGGTCATAGCACTGAAAGGTAGGGCTGCGTGAGTGGTGCTCCCTCAGGGCTGACGTTACTGGTCTTGGCTGTATAACCAGTGACATTATGCTCTGAGTATTTGAACTGTGCTGAAACGTAAGGGGCCGCAGTTTTGAATTGATCCACTCATGTTTTTTTATGGTATTTACATGCACCTGAGCCTCTTATGAAGTTCATCCCTTTGTCATTGTGCTAGTGTCCAGATAATTACAAACTGTGCCATTTGTGATTAATTTTTGTTAATCTTTTCACTGTTAACTGCGGCCCCGTTTCCAAAAAACCTGGTATGCTGTGCAAAATGTACATAATGGAATGCAATGATTTTCAATCCTGCAAACTCTACATTTAATTTATAGTAGCACAAAGACAACACATTAGATGCTGAAACTGAGACATTTTATTGTTTTGTGGAAAATACCTGCTCAATTTGAATTTGATGCTAACATGTTTTGAAAGATTTGGGACAGTGGCATGTTTACCACTGTGCTGCCTTTTTTTTTGACAACATGAAGTGTTCGGGAGCGGAGGTCACCAACTGCTGTAGTGATGAAAGCAAAATGTTTTCCCATTCAAGCTTGATGCAGGATTTCAGCTGCCTAACGCTACATGGCCTCCTCTGCCATAGTTTTTGTTTCATAATGCACCAAATATTTTCAGTGGGTGACAGAACTGGACTGCAGGCGGGCCAGTTTAGCACCCAGACTCTGTACAGGGTCATGTTGTTGTAATCCATGCAGAATGTGGTATTTGGCATGGTCTTGCTGAAATTGGCAAATTCTGCCCTGAAAAAAACGTGGATGGTGGTATGCGGTGCTTCAGAGCCCTGTATATGTCCTTTTAGCATTCATGGTATCTTTGCAGGTGTGCAAGTTACCTCTGCCAAGTCCACTAATGCACCCCTATACAATCATTGGTGCTAGCTTTTGAACTGAGTGCCAATAATAAGCTGGATGGTCCCCCTCTTAACCTTGGAGGATGCTGGTGTCCATGATTTCCAAAAAGAATTTCACTTCTTGATTGATCAGGACAAGTTTCCCACTTTACCTGGGCGAATGTGCTTTTGCCCAGAGGTAGGGGTAGAATTTATGTATCTCTATTGCATATGGCTTTATCTTTAAATGCCGGTAGACCTTTAACCTTCATTTGTGGGTGTAGCGATGAACTGACTTCTCAGATAATGGTTTTCTGGAGCACGGGCGCAGGGCGCATTCCTGCGCCCATGCAGTGATTTATACAACTGAATCCTGTCTCCGCAGTAGATTGCTCAGTATTGGTTTTTGGCCTTGTCCCTTGTGTAGAGATTTCTCGGGATTCTATGAGTCGATGACGAAATTCTTTGCTATTTTACGCTGTGAAATGTTATTCATAAATTGTTATTCAGCCCTTACCATCTTCTGAAAGACTCTCTAGGATGCTCTTTACTGCCCATGTTACTCACCAGCTGCTGGTCAGTTGCTGTGGGATTTAAACCCATAACCTTCTTGCTGTGAGGCAACGGTGCTAACCACTATGCCACTGTGCCGCCTTGTTAACCTAAATGGCTGTTCGGTGTTTCACCAGGCATATTTTTTTAGCATTCCAAGTTTTTTTTTTTTTTTTTTGACATGTTACTGGCTTCAAGTTCAAAATGAGGTGGTATTTTTCAAATGACAATTAAGTTTCTCAGTTTAAAAACCGGATATGTTGTCTTTGCTATTTGCAGTTGAATACAGTGTTAAAATTATTTGCAAATCATTGCATTCTGTTTTTATGTGCATTCAATGCCCCAATTCTTTTTAAAATGGGCTAGTCCAAATTTGTTACCTGGGCTATTGTTATGAACAACTATGGGAAATATTTGTTTAAGTGGAGTGTATTGTTTTTGCTAACATTTTGTAGTGCTGACTATGATTTAATTTTATTCAGGTAAAGTGAGGTTCCAGTTTTGTCACCCATGGGTGCATGGAGAGCTATTTATACTTAGTTTTTTTACTACTTGTTTTATAAAGTAGTTTTTATTGGCCAGTATGTGTCTTGCAAACCGTACATAATTTTAGTAGGAGAGCTTGAATGCAGTTGCTGTCCTGCTGTCATAATTGCCTTGTCTTTTTGTTTTTGTTTGTTTCTTTACTGCTTACTTATGTGTTTGCAGACGGTGAGTTAAATTTATCTATCATGAATTGTGTTAGCTATAATCCTGTCTAAAATACTTTCATTTAACATTCATGCTTTTTAAGGATATGCAATGGAGCATAGGTTTGAATATAGGAAAATGGAGAAATAGCAGATTTTGGCTGGTCATGAAAGTTTGCACCTTAGACAAGGTGCTTTTATGTCACTTTTATTTTCCCCCACAAAGTCTGACGGGAGAATATTGGTTTGGGGACTGTCCGTCTGTCCATCCATCCGTCTGTGCGTACATCTGAAAGTTTAGGCCACTGTGGGGACAAAATTTCTCAGAAATTATTATACCTCGATGCATGAAATTTTGTACACTTAGTAAGCTACTCCTGATCCACGTTCAGTTCGAAAATGGATGTCAAAACCTATTTTTTATGCCCCCGTAAACGAAGTTTCGGGGGCATATAGTTTTTCACCTGTCGACCTGTCTGTCCGTCCGCACTTTGCGATGGCTATAACTTTTGATCGGCTCATGATAGGACTTTGATACTTGGCATATGCATTGCTTGTGAGAAGGCATTTCAGATGGGGTCATGACTTTTGACCTTCTGACCTAGACCTTGGAGCATGACGTTTGGTGACAAAAACTTTAACATGGGCCAAAACTTCTCATTAGTTAGTAATAGGCATTTGATACCTGGCATATATATTCCTTAGGATAAGGCCTTTCTGATGAGGTAATGAATGTTGACCTTGACCTTTTACCTTTGATTGACTCATGATAGGCCTTTAATGGTGAGCATGTGCATGTTATGTACGGGGCATCAGTGTTTCACAAACACATCTTGTTTTGCTAAGCTATGGCCCTTGATCGTGGCGGTGGATAGTGAAGCACTGTCGTCTTGTTATGTTTGGCTTTGGAATTTATGTTTGCAAACACTTGAAATTCTGTAATCTAAAGTGGTAATGCTGTCCAACTGCTTTTTAGCGAGACTACCATTCTTCGCTGATTTTGCTGCTAGGAGCCCTGTTTGCCGAAAATAGCTGGCTGGTCTGCGCAGTACTGTCTCTTAATTGCATAGGTTGAAGGGAAACTGCAACCTAATGTTATTTGAGTGTTGAGCATTCTGTTTTTCATTTAATGAAATCCTTTAGATCAAGTAGCCTTTGGAAAAGGGTGCATAATTTTGGCTGCGCAGCATGATTCAGCTTTCACACTCTATTAACGGACTGAATCCGAGGTTGATTCTTATATAATGGGTCCTTCTGTGTGAACTCAACCAGAGGTCCAACGGTGACTAACTCAAATTTGGCTCAAAAACTTGTGGAAGTGCCCCTGCAGATATAGTGAACAGATGCAAAATTTTTGGCTTCAACTCCCAAAGGTTTGCCCCCCTCCAACACTCTACTACTTCTTTTTTTTTTTTAACAAATTTTCATTTCAAGGGGGGGTAATATCTTCCAAATAAATCAGAGCTGTGGGCTGAGCTTTGCTAGTCAGGGTAATTGGGGTCCAGGCTTCCAGAATCTGCTATCAAAATTGGTCTAACTCTCATTTCAGTGTTATTGGCCTCTCGAATATTAATCTTTTTATGGGCAGAAATCAAAATAAAAAAACCGTCTGTCAGCCCATGATGAATTACAGAGGGTTCATGGTGCTGGATTCCTTTTATTCCGGGACGGGTCTGTCTGCAGTAAGACCATTGACTATATTCAAGGCTTAATATGGGAGATGCAAGGCTCTGAAGATGGTCCCTGTTGAAACAATTGACTCTTTTTGGCCAGTTATTGTTCCAATGGTGATGAATTTGGAAGGGGGGGAAAAAAAAAAAAAAATTTTTTTTAATTTTTTTTTAAACATAATTGCTGTGTGTCTTGCTTTTATAATTTAGCAATGAAGGACAGGAGTAAAGGAGTTGAAATAATTCATAACCATGGGTAAATGCCCACATGGTGAACTTGTCATCCAAAAATTGGCAAAAAAAGTCACTTTTTTCAGCTGAGACCCTTTTCAAAGGCTCTTGACTCTCATATGAACCCTTGAATGTCTGTGTTGTTCTTGGAGGCAGACATGTCCCAAATAAAAGGAATCCAACATCATTTACTCTCTGTAGGTGGTCCTGAGCTTACTGGGGGTTTTTGAAATTTTTATTTTTTGATCTCTACCCATGAAAAGATTCATATTTGAGAGGTCAATAACACTGCAATGAGGAGAGGAAGACTGATTTTGATAGCAGAAGCTTGGGCCCCAATTACCTGTGGTAGCTATATTAATTCCAAAGCTCTGATCTCCCCCCCCCCCCCCAAGAAATTAGCTTCCAAAACTCCTTAGACTAATGTTTGCAAAACAGTCGGCATGCCACCCCCCCCCACCGTTTTCAGAAACAGGTGTTGGAGCCTAAAATTTGCATCTGTTCAATATGCACTTGAAGATGCTTTTAAAATTCTGCCAAATCTGAGTCGGTGTCTGTGATAAATTCCATAACTTTGCTTTAGTTCATATGGAGTAACCCTAATGTGTACATTCATTCATGCACTCATTCATTCATAAATTTATTGATTGCCGTTTGGCTGGCTCATCAGTCTATTTTGTCTGCATCTGTTGTTTACTCTCATATTGGCGAGTGATCCTCAAATTTACACCCACTACAAAGCGAATCATCGCAAATCAATACCTTGCTATGTAGCCTGCTACTGAGAAATGAATTCCATAGTATTCAAACTGCACTCTAAGTACATGGACTAATCCTTATACTTGGCAAGATGGGCTTGTGTTATACTCAATGTTGGTGGCATACGTTAGTGAAACGATGTTCTGAATTATTTTGAATGTTTTGATGGGCATGTTGGGCACCGTTTGTGATGGAATCGGGAACTAGGTGGACACTATTGGGGACAGCAGCATAGTTGTCAAGTCTAGAATTACTTTGTAGTGGTGGTTATAAGGGAAAAATAATGAAAGGCACTCATTGTGAGTCTGAAAACATTTCTGGCGTCCTCAGTTGCCACTAATTGGCTCAAGCAATTCCGCTCTTGACAAATTTGGATTCAGTGGAGGCCAGATGATTTGAAAGTTTCAATGAAATTTGCACGTATTGTAGTTTATCCCACTCCAGTTTTCAGAACTGTTCAATGGGGAGAATCGTACTCCGCTCGGCTCTGGTCCTCTCCTTCAGTGAAGTAAAAGTTGAGTATTATGGATATTCGTCAGCCCTGTGTAAGTTGTCTGTGTTACGCCGTTCTCTGTGATCTGCAATCGCACCCCAGTGCGGCCCCTAACCCAGCCACAGAGATGACGAATTTCCATGATGAATTATCAGATTCACACACCTGCAGTTTGTGTGTGAAATCTGTTTTGCCGTCAGAATATAAATTTCAATGCCATCATCATCCCACAGACCTATCCTGTCTTCCCCATTCCATCTTGAAATTTATGATTTTGATTTTTTTTTTTTGTATGTACACTAAAAGTCCAGTATTTAGGACATTGATGCTTTTACGGATTCACTTTTTGCAGTAATTGTAAATGATCAACTCAAGCAATAATGATGGATTTAAAAAAAACAGTAATTCAGTCTGAAATTGACTAACTTAAATCACTGTTGGTCTGGCGTTTTTGGAGTGAAAGAATATGAATGTGCAGGCTGAGATTTTTGCTCCTGGGTACGAACTGCCTTTATTGGGAGATGTAGCAGGAAATGGGTGAAGTGGTCTCTCCATGCCCAGATGAGTCACATGATCCAGCCTCTAAGAGGCAGCTGGCCCATTACAGAATCTGATTCAGAGCTGATGGGGGAGAGGTGTCCTCGCTTGTGACCACAGGGAGGCACCGTTCAGTAACATTCGTCGCATCGTAAAATTTTTAGTGGCGCCCTGAGTTCAACCACAGCGGCGAATCACAAGAACAAGGATCTTAATGCTGTATCCAAAACAAGCCTTTGTGCGAGATGTGCCATTATTACAGATGTTTATGCAAGCTGTTGATTGATTTATTTTTTTGACATTGCTGTGCATGACAGTCGTTTAAGTCACTTTCTAGATGTATTTTGTGCATTTGGTCCTTGTCACATTTTACCTATTTGTATAAAATAATTATTATGCAGCTCCTGCGAGTAGATTCCTGGAGTAATTGAGTGGTCACATTTGCATTGTGTATAAAATGCATGTAATTGTATCCCTGGCAAGGAGTCGAGGGGGGGAATAGTGTGGATTAGCGATCATCGCGCCATGTCCGCCACCGCATCAGTTGAGATTACTTGCGGGCGATCTTTAGGCCACAGATTTCATGGGGAGCGATTGCCCTCGGGGTGGGGGGGGGGTTCTGGGGATACACGTCGACCAGCGAGTGACCAGCTGTTTTATTGTCAATTATGAGGATTTATCCAACATAGTTTTTGTTTGTCTACTGTCTGACTAACAGCAAACAAATATACCGAGGTGTTACTTTTATTCATTTTTTTTTAGAAGGTTTAGTTGGAAGCTTTGAGTGGGACGACATGTTTTGGGGAAATTTCTTTGCAGTTTTTCACCTCCTTGCAAGGGCCCCGTGTGTAACTTTCGTCAGCGTATTATTCCCGCGATGCACATTTGTGAATTGCATAGATTTTGAATCGTAAATAAAATGACCCAGTCTGTTCAGAATATTGAATGCTCCCCGTGGCTGAAAGAGGAACTGTCCTGAGAGGGATATCAGCCAGATATAACGCACACAGTGCAGACATTTTTACTGCCCGCTGTTGCAGTGTAGAAGTATTACTCCATGGTGGTAGGTCACATCTCTCCTTCAACTCTGGTCTTTTTACTGAGGGACACTTAATTTTCCTGTATCAAACATGCTCAGGCCTAAATTGGATCTGTCAGTGTTCAGTAGCCAAAATACTCTTGTTGGAGTTTCTTGTCGCATCATTCCTAGATCTGTTTCTTCCCCACTCATTTTCATGTTATTGAATGCAGATTTTCAAAATGATTTTTATTGGGTTCATAGTTCTTGTGAATATTATGTGCATTTTACTTGCTTGTCAGTGTTTTGTACGATCAACTTTGTTCAGTCAGTGTCATGCCTAACAGATTGCAGGCCATGGCTACTAACAGTTCTGTTGTTCTGTACTTTGCACTATCCCCTTTGAGTTCGCTGTGTGTTTGTGTTTTGGTGTACAGTTTTTTATTTTTTATTTTTTTTAAACCTCGGGAGTGAAGTTTTTGTTGATTTTTTTTTTTTTTTTTTTTTTTTTGCCTCCCCAACTGAATCTAGATTTTTTTTTTTTTTGTTTTTTTTTTTTGCATGTTCATTTCAGCTGCGAAAACGCTTCAGATTTTTAACATCGAGATGAAGAGCAAGATGAAGGCGCACACCATGACTGATGATGTCACCTTCTGGAAGTGGATCTCCCTCAACACGGTGGCGCTTGTAACGGACAACGCCGTCTACCACTGGAGAGTAGAAGGAGACACTCAGCCAATCAAAGTGTTCGACAGGCACTCCAGTTTAGCAGGCTGTCAGATCATCAACTACCGCACTGACGCGAAACAGAAATGGCTTCTACTCATTGGTATTTCCGCTCAGGTACTTCTCAAGCCTTGAGGAGGTCCACTCTTACGCTGTTGCAGTGTGAAACTGCTTTTGTGCCTTTTAAATTGATGTATTCATGATCACACTTTGTGCCAGCACATTGAATAACTGGGCATCCATTGTTTTAGCAAAACCGTGTAGTTGGGGCAATGCAGCTGTACTCGGTGGACAGGAAGGTGTCCCAGCCCATCGAAGGACATGCGGCCAGTTTTGCCCAGTTTAAAATGGAGGGGAATGCTGAGGAGTCCACGCTGTTCTGCTTCGCTGTGCGAGGTCAAGCCGGGGGAAAGGTAGGGCGGCCGGGGCTATGGGAAATCTTTTTTCATTGGGAATGGGAGAGAGTGGATTGCAGTTGCTATCTTTGCAAAAAGTACATCCAGTACAAGAATGTGTTCTGCAGTTTACATATTTGGACGGTGATGCAATTTTTTTGCTTTTTGGCTGTTTGCTTCCGCAGTTGAATGATGAAAACAATGTGAGTTTAAGTGAGGGGATGTCAGAAACTGGTTGAAAAATCTGCCTACTTGATACTCAAACTCCATCATAGGTAATGAATGAAGATGAGGTCATGTTGTGTGGTAGTTTTAACACGATCCCTGGGTTGTTCACATTGTAGCTGCACATTATTGAAGTGGGGACGCCGCCCAATGGGAACCAGCCGTTTCCAAAGAAAGCCGTGGATGTGTTCTTCCCTCCGGAGGCCCAAAACGATTTCCCTGTTGCCATGCAGGTAAACGAGTCCCAGAAGTGTGTGGTTTTTATTTCCGTTATTTAGCGCTTAATTTTTCTCACTGAAGGTTATTCCTGGGATTGAGAGGCTTTTTACGCCCCGGCCTCCCATAGGGTAGGTCCATGAAACTATATGCAGCAGCCTAACCATTTCACACTGACTGTATGACCTTTAACAAAACAGATCTGCTGCCTTTTTTCTCCCTCACATTTGTTACCTTTTTGTGACCTCTGACCTTTTCCCCCTTTCAACAATGGCCTCCATCGCTGTGCACATCTACAACACTGACAGTAGCCTTTCAAAATGGGGACCCGCCCGGATGACATCGCGAAAAACGTGAATAATCCTCACGTGGTGTGGATGTCGGGCAAGCATCGGGCATCTGCCATAGAGAACCATTGAAAACGAGATGCACTAAATTACTTGTTGTTCGTTTTTTCACCGTGGAATGAAGCAGAAATGTGTGCTCAAAGGTAGTTGAAAAATCAAATTACTCCTCTTGAGTCATATGAATATGAACTGATTACACTAAATGAATGGGCGAATGACGAGCGGTAAATTTAGTCTCACTCCTCCCTTTCTCCCTCGTCCCGGGCTGCTGCTTACACCCAGGTAACCTGGTTAACCTGCTGCCTTCTGATACCTGCGCAGACCCACCAGAAGCGATAGGTGTACAAAACTCCTTTACTAGTCTTCACAAGCTTTCTTCCCTTACCTAGCATTATTCTTGAACATTAACATATTTTACATATACTACGAGCCTTGAAATGAGCAGTATCGCATCACATTTGTGATCTACAAATGCCTATTTTCGAACCAAAATGAACAATACCGGACAAATGAATTGCAGCTGCTGTGAAAGAAAATCCTAACATAAATGGAATAACTTCAAATTCTAGCATAGAATCATACAACTAGTGTATTATCAAGTAGGTTAACGAAGTGTTACCAAGCTAGCTTGCCGTTACAAACCTGTCACAGGGGTCACAAATTAAAGTATGAATACGAAGTCTCCCATGTTATCCTGCTGTGATTCAAGCATTGAATACGTTGCATTTGCATTTTTGTAGCTGGTTGTGAAAAGAGGGTTGATGGTGTCGTGGTTTTGTGTTATTTGGACTGGCCCTGATCTGTGTTTCCCTGTTAGCTGTCGATGGTGAAGTGAATTTTTTCAGAGCTATTGTTGGTATTGCTAGATCTGCTCTGCCTAGCCAGGAATGCGTTTCTCGGAAGAACAGGTTACATAGTTGGAGCCATTGACGGTGAATGGAGGAAATATGTAAGTTGTTAGCGTAGTTTAAAAAACGATGCTTTTGGGAAACGCACCCCAGGTCCCTCATTGTCAACACAAGGTAGATCTAAAATAAAAGTTGATAAAATCGCCTAAAAATCTACTTTTTCTAACTCGGCACATTGCCTCCTGTTGTTCGCTTGCCTGACTTCCGGGTTCGGAGAATGACGTTCACCTTGCGTACAGGCTATTTTTAGATGTCGGGCGGGTCCCCATTGCTTGTATATCCTCTAGTTTTTCCTTTTGAATGTTTTGATATGTGGCATTTGACCTTTTTGTACATGACGGTGACTTTCTTGAACAATTTTCCACTTTCTGAAAGACCGTCCAATCTTTTAGTGTTGCACATGAAGAACTATTAAGTGTAGGTCAAGGAAATGAATGCAGCCACTAAAATTGACCTACATATGACCTCTATAGGAGATTGTATGTGACGTTTGTCTTGTGACCTTGGTCTCAGTTTTGTTTCTGGAGAATATCTCCCAAGCTACCTGCTGTGGCCTTTTAAAATCATCTGACTGGTGCGTCTAGGGACTGTTGATTTAGGCCATGTCAGTCCATCTGTCGAACAGTCTTTCCATCTGTCCATGCGCGCGTCATTGTGGGCGTCCTTTGACGGGGGACCTTTGAGGTCTCTGACTGGCTTGTTTTTCTTTTTCCAATGATCAGTTTTGTTTGTGGCAGAATGAATTTTCCCCGCCCCAGAACAAAACAAACCGTATTCAATGCAGTCTCTCAAACCTGTTCCTGTGCTTTACCCTCCATTGTAGATCAGCTCCAAGCAGGACGTAGTGTTCCTCATCACCAAATATGGCTACATCCACCTCTACGATCTGGAGACGGGCACCTGCATCTACATGAACCGGATCAGTGGGGAGACCATCTTCGTGACAGCGCCCCACGAGGCCACTGCCGGCATCATCGGGGTCAACAGGAAGGGGCAGGTATGCACTCGGCTCTCTGGGCTGTGTCTGCAACATCGAGTTGTGCATGAACTTTAGTCAGCCTCCACTGACCAGTTCCCTGAATTGCAGTCGCTGCTGCATAATGGTGCAGAGATCCAGTTCATGGCTACCAGTTATACTGTGATAGATTTTTGGCACTAGAACATTTGCACTGTATATGTTAAATGTGAAGGGATTAATTGGGGGAAAATAAAAAAAAATTTAAAAAAAGAAACATTTCTCTCAAGTGCAGCCCTTTAAAAACAGTCTGTCCCTGGCGGGTACTGAATTCAGTTAATTTTTTCAAAATTTGAATATACTGTGCAAAATATTCTACTTGGGTGAAATGAATTTTTCGTCAGTTGTTGCATGCAGCGACTGAACGGGCAATTGGAGTGCTTTCGTCAAGGCCAAATGCCCTATTCACAATTTCAACAAAAATAAAAAATTATTTGTGTGTTTGCTGTCTGATTCAGACCTGCACCAAAATTTAATGGGTTCTTCCTTGGCTAATGCTAAACCTTTCCATTAAGTATCATGAAAATTGGGTTGGTAGTTTTTAATCAACAGGTCGTTGACTGGCTTAATCATGACGATGGTGTGAACTTCATAGTCTGTCCTCGTCTATCTTCCATATACTATTTGACCCATAACCTCTACCGGTCACAAGTGTCAGTCAAATTTGCCAAAACTTGGTATGCAACATCGTTCACTTATAAGCTACTTTTTGGATTGCATGTCAGCCTTGCTCTGCCAAAAGCAGGTGTGATAGGGTGGCAGTGTGGAAAAACTAATATTGAAATTATCCATTTTAGACCTTTCTAATTTAGATAAAGAGCTGAAACTTAGTATGCACTAGGTAACATAACTCTTGTCTTGACCTATAAATGACTGGTTTTGACGCTTCGTATGTTCACTTATAGGTACCTGTTTGAATGACCCATAGCCTCTAGCGGTCGCTCAAAATGATCAAATTTAATGAAACTTAAGGATTTAAACTAGTTTGCGATTTTATTTCAGCCTTGTTAATCCCTGTATAGATGGTATGGATGTGACAAACCAGTTGAGTTTTAGGTTCTCTTAAATCTCTGGTTTTGTAATCCGGCTGACCAACAGACAAACAAGAACGCGAACAGAACCGGATGCTTCACTTCCTTGGGGGAGGTAATAACCCCAGTAACTGCTACGTTTCACAAACTTTAGGGGATACATCTGTTGCTGGGTCCCTGATAAGCCTTCTCGTGGAACAGGGTTCCTGAAGAACTTTGTTTAATAGCATCATTATATTGTTGCCTTTAAGTGCGCTTGTGTCTCAGGCATGAGAAACAGGTGTTGTGTTTACTGCTCAACTGTAGAAAGTTTTGGAGAAAACAGAACACACTCCATGCTGTTTAAATGAATGCCTAATTAAGCTTAAAACGTGAATATTGTCGTGCATTAAGAGCTCATTTTTGCTGCAGCTGTGGCATAACTGCTGGCAATGTTGCATTGTAGAGATCTTGCAGGGATAAAAAGGATTGGGTTTACCTGGGAGTTCTCTCAGAACTTAGGGCATTTGTGGTGAGTAGGTGGAGGTGTGCACTGCTCACCGGGAGCTTTTTGTTGGGAGGCCCGTGAAGGAAGATGATGTCAGGTGGCGCTTTTCATTTTCTCTCTGTGAAAGCTGCTTTTTAAGAATGAGAAAATGAGTCCAGTCTTTGAATGTCCCAGCATGTTTTTTGGCAGAATCGGTATGGTCCCGGCCCTACATCTGTGGATGTTTGTGGCCGAATGATGGACTGAAGTTACACCCTTCGCTGGCCAGCGAGTGTTTTCCCCTTCGGCCGTTGGTCATTGGCAACAATTTCCCACACAGACCATGAACCGTCTCGCCACATACTAGGTTTCGCCTAGTCTTTCTGCCAAGGCAAAATTCTCCATTTGGCAAGTTACCATTGATGTGGGACATTAATCTCATGTGTCTTGAAATTAGGTTTTGGGTCCAGTCCTGTTCCTGGAGATCTGTGGTCCTGACTCTACTAATTAATAGGCCAGTGCGGAGCCGAGCTGTTAAATGAGGTGTGCATTGGTGGGGTGAAAACCTACAGGATGGTAGCTTTCGAAGAGCAGGATTGGGCAGCCCTGATTTAGGCCGTGTGAATGCATAAAATGGGCAGTGATTCTCGGGTAAGGTATTGCACTTGTCTAGATGGCCTTTTGCTTAATGACTAACCGTAAAAATGAATGATGTGAATATCAGCACTGCTTTTGTCGTTGTTTACCTGCGCCGTTCCTCAGGATGAGTCGAAAATTGGAAATATTGATGGCGCTCTGCGAGCAGGTGGATGTGAAGGCTCAGATTGCTTTTTTTTTTTTTTTCTTTATTGCCCGTGAGCTGAGAATCCGAAATGAGAGAGGGGAGAGCTGGCATTTCCTGGCCTGAAACCTCTCTCTGGATTCTAATGAGTCCTGCCATATTCCAGCCCATTTTTCAGATTTATTGGGGTCTCTCGGGTAATAAATGTTCCGGCAAAGTCTCGGCATCCGTGACATTTTTAGAACGGCTGTAAACTTATCTCACAGAGAGGCGCGAGGCTGAAGCCTGGGTCCAGGTGTCGTGCTGCTGTTCCTCTTTGGGCCTGTGGGGGTCTCTGATCCTGCCTCTCATTCAACAACCCCCGCGAGGCCTCGGGATTAAATGCACTTGTGTTTACAATATTCGTGTCGCCTGGTTTGAACCGTGAAATCGGCTGAGCGGAGAGTGCTGCTAAAAATAATTCCTTCTTTGTCATGCTTAAATGTCCGCCGCTGGTGGGGATTTTGGCTGGCTGTTTGCCTCATAGTATGAATTTGAAGCGGAGTGTATTTGTGAAATTTGATATCGTTTTTAAGAGTTTCACAGCATGCATGCGGGCACCCACACAACATTCTTGTAGTTTTATTTTGTTCATGTGTTTGAGTTGTCATCCTGTAGCAGGCATATGTTGATCCATTCATGACCATTTTGTCCCATTTTTGCGACGCAGCACATTTTAACCTCTGCAACCCAAATGAATGCCTTACTGTTAATAAGCTGCTGTAGGCTCAGTAAGAGAAGTAACTCGCATCCAGGACAAGTGCTTATAAGAGTAGTCTCTGTGAACAGCAGTGGTGGGGGCCGCCTTTTGCTTGAATTTCTTGAACTGTCCGACGCTGTAAAAAGTGAGGATGCCATTTTTTTTCTGAGATACATTTTGAGACAACACTAGGAACAGAAACTGGAGAATCTGTATATGATTGTCATAGGACATGCGTATGTGGGGTCCTCTATGACAAAATAATAATTTTTAATCAGAATTTAAGCGTTAAGACGTTCACTGTACACTGTATCCCCTATTAAGATGTAAGTTTAACTTTGAAAAGAAATTTGGGCCTTCATGGGTTAATCTGAGAAATGGGAATCCTTCAATCCTATGCTTCATTTCGGCAGAGAAGTGCCACCGCACTGAGCCAAATGCAGACAGACGGACCGGAGTCTGTATGTGGGATGCCCTTGGAAGTGAGGCATCCCATAATATATCCGCAGGGGTGTCATCTGGCACCATCTCTGGGTGAGATGCTTCATGAGGTGCTTTGATCTTCTCAGACTTGCAGGCCGGCTCTTCACTCTGTCCTGAAGCGTCTGTTCATGGTGGGCTGACCACTGCTGTGATGTGGCCTACATTGCTGCCCTCGATTTAAGGCTAAATTTGTTAATCTGGAGTCACCCCTCCCCGGAGACAGATGAGCCTCTTTGGGTCCCGCCGCTTTGTCCTGCGACAGATTGGTGAAGAAATTGACCAGTGTTTAGGAGGGACCCCAAATATTTTGTTTGCCCGCAACAAATAAGTTTTGGTGACGGCTCTGAATCAAACTTTTGTCTCGTCCCACCTGAGGCGAATGAGCTTCAGTAAGGATGTTGTGTGTGTGTGTGTCTCATTAGCAGTGGTGTGCGATGCTTTCAGAGTGCAGATACAGAGTTTAACTTGACCCGAAAGCAGTTTTTGCTTTTTAGTGTTCAAAGTGTTGGGGATTACCTCGCCCTTACACCGACTCATCCGGAAGAGTCCCCCCCCCCATTCTCCAGGCGTGTTAATCTCGCTCTGCCATGATTTTGGCTCTGGAGGAATTTATCTGACCTCCTTACTGAGGAAGAACTTGAGAAGGTTCAGAGCATGTGCAGAGAAGTCTGTTTCTCATTGGTCAGTTAAAAAAGCAGCCGGTTTTCCTTCATCTGGACACACATCTCTGTTCTGCTCCGCTGTGTCAGCAGACCATTTTTGATTAGTCATCTGATTACGCAGAGCTGCCGAAGATTGATTCATTCCCAGTGTCTGTCTGGGACGCCACCCTGATATCCTTCAGCACTGAGCCTCAATAACGGTGCAGAGCTCTTTTATCCTTTTCACTTAGTGTCATTTCATACCATGAGTGGCCAACGCAGACCTGCAGAAGTAGTCTATAACAAAATTAATTACCCTTGCCTGGTTTATTTCTATGCCCCCGCCCTCCAAAGAGGACACCATGTCCGTCCGTCGTCCGTTAACTTTTCGTTTCCGTGGGATAACTATAAAATCCCTCATCGGATTGATGCCATTTCTTAATGGCGTATTGGGAGTGGTTAGAGCAAGGTTCCTTTCGAAAACCAGCGTCGTACGATATCTAATATGGCCGTCACAGCAGCCATCTCAATATGCCCTTGATCAACATACAGGCGGGGGCATATGCTACGCTCTGAGTTGCTCTTGTATTCAAGTTGTGAGAACCATAATTACCAGCAGGAGTGTGTGTGTGTGTGTGTGTGTGTGTGTGTGTGTACGCAGGTGCTCTCAGTGTGTGTCGAGGAGGAGAACATTATCCAGTACATCACCAACGTCCTGCAGAACCCGGACCTGGCCCTGCGCATGGCCGTCCGCAACAACCTGGCGGGTGCAGAGGAGCTCTTCGCTCGCAAGTTCAACAACCTCTTTGCCGGAGGAAACTACTCTGAGGCTGCGAAAGTGGCTGCTAACGCTCCAAAGGTACCATCTCTGTTATATAATTATATCCGTCATAGAAACCTTACGCACCAGGCTGAGAAAATGGCTGCTTGTTTACCAAAGGCATTTCATCCACTGCAGATGTTTCCTGCACTGGGCTGCTCGGTAACCAGTTGTTTTGTTACTTTGGCTTTTCGCTACTGCACTCGGCACTTCTGCTACCATGTCCAAGTCCGTTCGCGACTATAATCAAACAAAGTCTTTGTTGCCAATTCGATCTTTAATTGATTGTATTGAGACAGAACCAGGAAAAATATTCTCAGCTGTAATGCGAATGATTTTTATAAAGTTTTACTACTGATTCTTATTAAATATTTATGTTCTTAGCTTGTATTTATCTATAGTAGCGAACGGACTTGGAAATAGTAGCGAAAGAGCAGTCTACTGTCGCACGAGTGCTGAAGCGAAAAGACAAAGTAGCGAAACCACCGTAAACCGGCTAGTCCGTACGTACTTGCCAGTTGTAGTGGAGTTGCAGTAACGGTATTTGTTTGCGTTCGTCACAGGGAATCCTGCGCACACCAGATACTATACGACGGTTCCAGAGTGTTCCGGCACAGCCGGGCCAGACCTCGCCTCTGCTGCAGTATTTTGGCATCCTGCTGGATCAGGGCCAGCTCAACAAGTTTGAGTCCCTGGAGCTGTGCCGTCCCGTCCTGCAGCAGGGCCGCAAGCAGCTCCTGGAGAAGTGGCTCAAGGAGGATAAGGTACCAGCGCCTGCATTATTTTTGGGGTCGGCCTTCATGCATATACACATGCTCACATGTATCCTCATATATGTCCACACAGACGCACAAATGCGTACATGTGTACTTTCTCATGCATATGCAGTACTGTGCAAAAGTCTTGGGCACATTTTAAAGCGATTTCTTTGGGCAAATATGCTTGCAAAAATGATGAAATCAAACATTTATAATAAATGAGGAATGTAATAAACAGAGCTGTAGACTGTTAAAAACTGAATTAAATCAATATTTGGTATAACTACCCTTTGGCAAAAAATGTGGGACACTGTCCTATTGTGATATAGTTTTAGAAGATGTTTGGCTTTTTGCTTGTCCAAAACAGAATGGAGAACTTGCCACCGTTTTTCTGCAGACTGACTGTCTCACTTGCGTCTGTCTCTTAAAGTAATTACAAACTTGAAGATATTGACATCAAGGCTCTGTCAAGACTATAATATCTGTATCGACTATTTTTAATGGAATACAAACATTTATTTTTGAAACTTATCTTTAAATTAGTACTTGGAATTTCTAATTTACTTTTTATATTCTGGAACTCTTATACGGAACTAAACGTAAACATCTAATACAGACTTGTATTTAATAAGTGCAGGGTGCCTAAGACTTCTGCACAGTACTGTATATACGCCTTATGAGCTGCTGACGGTTACAGCACAGCTCTTTTTCCCTTTTCCTCTCTTTCTCTCTCTTCTCCTCATGAGTTCCCTTCTCTTATCGTTGTGAACATCGCGCACAAGTCTCTGTCTTTTTCTGTTTTCTGCACCAGGTTTCTATTGGTCTAATACACTAGCATTCTTCAATGCATTTTTACAGGTGCCTTGTAGTGTGCGAGCTCA
Source organism: Gymnothorax reevesii (assembly GCA_029721435.1). NCBI lineage: Eukaryota > Metazoa > Chordata > Actinopteri > Anguilliformes > Muraenidae > Gymnothorax > Gymnothorax reevesii. The sequence goes on from CM056574.1 coordinate 168,514,106, forward strand.
CTCCTTACCGAAATGTTCCTGTGCATGAAGTGCGTGTGTTTGGCGTAACTCGGAGATTCTGGATTGTCTCTGTGTCCGTGCAGCTGGAGTGCTCGGAGGAGCTGGGGGACCTGGTGAAGTCTGTGGACCCCACACTGGCCCTCAGCGTCTACCTGAGGGCAAATGTTCCAAATAAAGTCATCCAGTGCTTTGCAGAGACTGGACAGTTCCAAAAAATAGTTCTATACGCCAAAAAGGTACGGCTACATTTAGATTCATATTTATGGGGTAAATGTATTAATTATTAAACATTACCTTCATTTTCTTTGTATCCAAGGAGAAATGCTTTTATTTTACATTGTGTTACTCATTAGTGCCGCTCCTAAACTTGGATGTTAAGCGTTGCATTATGGGGTATTTGTGATGGTGTCTGGGGAAACCGTGTCGGGGGCGAAGGCTCTCATTTTTGATCGTCGTTGGCGCCCATCAAGCGCATTGCTACCAAACTTTTTGAGGGGCCTCGTTTGATTTCTGTGCTCCGCGGGACAGGTGGGCTACACTCCTGACTGGATCTTCCTTCTGCGGAACGTGATGCGCATCAGCCCAGAGCAGGGCCTGCAGTTCGCCCAGATGCTGGTACAGGACGAGGAGCCCCTAGCTGACATCACACAGGTACGGGAGAGCGGCGGAGGTCACGACCTTAAAAGCGCCCTGGGGATCGTGGTACATGGGTCTGAAAATAACTGACCGCTGCTGCTGTCTGCAGTGACCAGAGTCCCATGCTGGTGTAATTGGAGTCCATTTGCATGGGAAGTGCTGAACCGTAGCCGCTAGAATGAGCTGTAAATTTAGTTTCTAACTGGGGGATAATGACTGTGATCACCCGGGAGGGGGGAATTGTTAGTTAGCCCCCACCGTGCACAGACAGTCGACTGAGAGGAAACGCTGCCTGGCAGACACAAAGATGCCACAATTTCATCTCCTGTTACAGTCTGGTGCTACTGACCAACCTGTTTTGAATTGTATAACAAACTTGAGCTTCTGATTTGAAACTGGTGGTTATTTTAGTATTTGGCTGCAGTTGACTTTATCAAAAGTGAGCTGAGCGATCTCTTCAGCTGCGCTGCGGTTAGCACTGCTGCCTCACAGCAAGAAAGTCGTGGGTTCAAATCCAGCCTGGGCCCTTTCAGTGTGGAGTTTGCAATGCCCTCCATGTGTTCATGTGGGTTTCCTCGGAGTCCTCCAGTTTCCTCCCACTATCTAAACACATGCATGTTTGGCTGATTCGAGACTCCAAAACGCCCATCAGTGTGAATTAATTGTATTTTGACTTGAGAGAGTGGAGAAAATTGCTGAAAGTATTAAACGATGAGGAATCAATCGATCAATCTCTGCCCCCTCCAGATCGTGGACATCTTCATGGAGTACAACCTGATCCAACAGTGCACCTCCTTCTTGCTGGACGCCCTGAAGAATAACCGGCCCACCGAGGGGCCTCTGCAGACCCGGCTGCTGGAGATGAACCTCATGCACGCTCCGCAGGTACTGGGGTCTCGCCCTCACCCCTCAGCGCTCTGGGGGCTTTCCGAGGGTGGTCTTCTGGAGCCGTCCTGCCTTACGCAAGAGAAGTGCTTTCTGAAGGACCCAAGATTTGTGTGAAGCATCCAGAAAATATTCTCATATTTTCCAATAGATGCCTTATTTTTCAACGCTGTGACAGCAGACTAGAATTTGAAATTAGTGGTAACCAAATGATGTTGGTCTTGGATATTCCTTTTCCTGGAGATCTACTGTCCCATGGGTTTTCAGTCCAAAGCTAACAAAGACATGACATGTGTGGACTTGCTCGACTTGTTCCTGAGGTGGTAATTATTTGAGTTTGTTGTACCTAATGTGGGTTGAAATCAAAACCTCCAGATTGGTTGATTTCCAAAAAAAATGGAGCTGATTAAAGTACAGAAGAATTAACACATACTCGCCTTTATTATTAAAATTTGCAAACATTGTATTAGACGATGCCATCTGGGACTGTTTTGCTGAGTGTTGGCTCGCTGCTTAGGTTGCTGACGCCATCTTGGGGAACCAGATGTTCACGAACTACGACCGCGCCCACATCGCCCAGCTGTGTGAGAAGGCGGGGCTTCTGCAGCGAGCGCTGGAGCATTACACTGACCTCTATGACATCAAGCGAGCTGTGGTCCACACCCATCTGCTCAACCCTGAGGTATTTCCGCACCTCGCCAGCTTGTGTACGAGTGTCCCCTGACGCACTGACTGTGCGGTTAATCAGGCTGCAGGCCAGATAAAAATAATTCATGAATTTCTGTGTTCCCTTTGCCAGTAGTAATAATGCTTGTGTGTGTTATATTTTTAAAGGAAAACCTTTTAAATTTGGCAAAACTAATGCATCCCAAGTTGTAGAGATGGCTTGCTTAATTTTTCTGGTGGCCCAAATCCAATAGCTCCTAAAATGAGAGCAGGTCTGAGCCCTGAGAAGGCAGCCACGGCTGTCTTTCATGTCATGTTGGAAACGGGAACCTTCTGCTTGTATATCCTCCTCCAATCTGAATACTTCCTTCCAATAAACTCACACTGTAGTGAGGCTTGATATCCAGCCCCACGCTGTGGTAAAGCTTGAAATTCAGCTCCACACTGAAGTGAGGCATTACATCTGGCCTGTGGCTTCGGTGCTTTAACCTGTCGTGAGGCCCTAGATCTGACCTCTGACATCTGTTCTCTAACCTGTCGCAGTGGCTGGTCAACTTCTTCGGCTCGCTGTCGGTGGAGGACTCCCTCGAGTGTCTGAGGGCCATGCTTTCCGCCAACATCCGCCAGAACCTGCAGATCTGTGTGCAGGTGGCGTCAAAATACCATGAGCAGCTGTCCACCCAGTCCCTCACCGAGCTCTTCGAGTCCTTCAAGAGCTTTGAGGGTGAGAGAAGTGTTACTGCCGTTTGAACTTTGGAGTAAAAAACCCCTCTCTGCTATCTAGAGCTTCAGTTAAATGGAGAAAACTTGCTTCTATGTCCACCTTTGTGTAGCACCCAGCAAGGTGATGGTGTACAGAGAATGGCCTGAATGGGTTAAAACGTGATCTGAACAATATTCGTATTTTTAGCTGCTGTGCTGTTTAGCATTAAAGTTGTCTTCAGGCTACAGCGCTACTGTGGTAGTTCGAATTCGCTTTCATTTCATTACCAAAGGAGGCCAAAGGCTACAGAGGTCAGAAACATCTTGTAGAAGTTGCCTGGCTGCTGTTAAATTTGAGTGTTTATTAGTGGCAGTAAATGTGGTTGGATGGTCTTTCACCAGGCAGTGATACCCCCACAGGGCCAGGGAATCAGACCGTCCGTATGAATGTGGCTGAACTGAGCTGCAAGGGTCAAGTCAAGCTAATCCCCATTAGGGGCTGCTTTGTGAAACAGGTCTCTTCTACTTCCTGGGCTCCATTGTGAACTTCAGCCAGGATCCCGAGGTGCACTTCAAGTACATCCAGGCCGCATGCAAGACCGGCCAGATCAAGGAGGTGGAGCGGATCTGCCGAGAGAGCAACTGCTACGACCCTGAGCGCGTCAAGAACTTCCTGAAGGTAGAAGGAAGACTGCCACTGCCGCATACTGTACAGCCGGTGCTGGTGTCGTGACCAGAAATGGGTCAACAAAGTGACATTACTTGGTGGTCATTGGGCCAAATACTGCGAATGCTTCTGTGCATTGCACTCGCTTGCACTCGTCAGTTTTGGCTGTTTGACATTCTAAGTGACTAGTGTCGCATAATATATCCAAAATATTATTGTAGACCCTTCATGGCTGCTGTTTTGAGGTCTTCGAGCTCGTTGTCTGCTTGTGTGGTAGGGGATGATTATTTCCAGATCACTGAATATTCTTCAGTGATAATGGATGATGTAGACCAAAAGCCATGCACATGCATTATGTTGGTGTCTGTGTTGCATTTGCCGCAGTTCTTACAGTGTTGCAGCTCGTATCCACAATAGCATTTTCCTGGCTGATGTTCCCTGGGAATTTGAGCTGCCTCTCAAGCTCTGTGTCTCACCCTCACTCCTGCAGGAGGCCAAACTGACCGACCAGCTCCCGCTAATCATCGTCTGTGACCGTTTCGACTTCGTACACGACCTCGTTCTCTACCTGTATCGCAACAACCTGCAGAAGTACATAGAGATCTACGTGCAGAAGGTGGACCATCCTCAGTGCCTGTTTGATTGCAGTCTTTCTTAATTAATATAAATCAGAACTAGATGAAATGGATAATGACTGTGGAGTCTGGTGTCAGTTTCATTTTGTACAGTGCATTTTACTGGAGATCAAGACATCAGAGTAGCAGCAGGGATTGCATCATGTTGCATTGTCTTAGAGTGCTTAAGATGTCAATAATGCTGTGTGTGTGTGGGTGTGGGTGCACGTAACTTTCATATATGTGTGTGTGTGTGTGTGTGTCACAGGTGAACCCCAGTCGTCTCCCTGTGGTGATTGGTGGGCTGCTGGATGTTGACTGCTCGGAGGACGTCATTAAGAACCTGATCCTGGTGGTCCGGGGTCAGTTCTCCACAGATGAGCTGGTTGCTGAAGTGGAGAAGAGGAACCGGTACGTCGGTAACCTAAAACTTGGCAGCACTGAGTTTTAAACACATTATAAAATAAAGTTTTATAAGTCTCTGGTTGAACAAGCTGGCTGCTTTGAACTGGAAAGCAATATCCGTTCTCATTTATGTCAAAGTCTGACCCAGAGATAAAATGCCCTGGATTTTTATGTCTATTTTTATGTCAATGTAGTTTGTCAGCTTCAAATTTGCTGCCAATTTGTTGGAAAAGTCTGGAATTTACTGTGCGCTTGTACTGGTCACGGGCCACACAACATACCAGGGACTGAAAGGGGCTGAAAGGCCAGACAGGAGGAGTTTACTTTATATATTTTATTTTATTTTCTCTCAGCACCTGATTATTTATGAAGTGATTATGACTATAGCAGAAGGCTTTGGACATGAGGTTCACAGGTTTAAATCCTTGTGAATTACCCTTGCTTTGGTTAAATGGTCTTAATCTACTTTGCTGCTAATTTTCTGGGGCATTAATCACTTACTATCTGACTCCTTGACAAGGACTTAAGCCAGTTGGCTCCAGGCCAGCCATCGTTGTTTGTTGACTGAATGAGTGTGTCGATATAAATGATGGACGTTGAAGCATTATTGTTTGTTTGAGTTGGACTGAATGAGTGTGTCCATGTTATGGTGGATGTACAGGCTGAAGCTCCTTCTGCCCTGGCTGGAAGCCCGTATTCACGAGGGCTGTGAGGAGCCGGCTACGCACAATGCCCTGGCAAAGATTTACATCGACAGCAACAACAACCCCGAGCGCTTCCTGCGGGAGAACCCGTTCTACGACAGCCGCGTGGTGGGAAAGTACTGCGAGAAGAGGGACCCCCACCTGGCCTGTGTGGCCTATGAGAGGGGGCAGTGCGACCTGGAGCTCATCAACGTGAGTGTGTGACTCAGCTGGCTTGGTTTGGGGTCACGCACACGGGTGTATTAACTGTGCTGCTTGGCGCTAAAGGAAGACTTAGGCTTTGTTCGGTGGTATTCCGCAGCCTACGGAAGTATTTTTTGCGAATAATGTTTTTGTTGAAGACTAAAAATGTGTCAGAGATATACTTTGAAATATCTTGTCTTTAAATTCCTCCCTAAAAACGTTGTCGCCGGTTGAAAATGTACAAGTTCTTTTAGAAGTTGCAAGTCAAGGATGTTGTTTTATGTAGAAAATGTTCTTGTTTAAGACTGTAAACTTGATACTGAAACATTAGGAAAAGCCTCTAAATCCTCAATGCTGTGTCGGAAGAGAAGCGCTAATTCATTTGAGAGTAAACTAAAGGGTTCGGAGTCGGTCATATCTCTGTGTAACTTCTCTGCAGGTCTGCAATGAGAACTCCCTGTTCAAGAGCCTGTCCCGGTACCTAGTGCGACGTAAGGACCCCGAGCTGTGGGCCAGTGTTCTGCTGGAGAGCAACCCCTACAGGAGGTCACTCATCGACCAGGTGGGGCCCCTACCTCTGCAGGCTGAGCTCTACTGCTGATTGGCCCTGTATGCCTCCCGTGTGACTTGTGAGGCGATCGTCTTTCACAGGTTGTGCAGACTGCCCTGTCCGAGACGCAAGACCCAGAGGAGGTGTCTGTCACAGTCAAGGCCTTCATGACCGCCGACCTTCCCAACGAACTTATCGAGCTCTTGGAAAAGATTGTTCTGGATAATTCCGTCTTCAGTGAGCACAGGTATTTCTTTTTTAGAAACATTCATACAATTCTGACTTAATATCAGTTTTGTGACATGAAGAAAAAAGGTGTTGATTGTGGCAGTGAGTACATGTGTCCTCCTGTACTGCATCTGATGTTTTTCGCCTGTTACTTCTGCTTTGTAGAAATCTGCAGAACCTCCTGATCCTCACAGCCATCAAAGCCGACCGCACTCGTGTTATGGAGTACATTAACCGCCTGGACAATTACGACGCTCCCGACATCGCCAACATCGCCATCAGCAACGAACTCTTTGAGGAGGCCTTTGCCATCTTCCGGAAGTTTGACGTCAACACCTCAGCAGTGCAGGTCAGACCGGCTTCTGGAACATTCCCATACTTCCCCTCGTTCCTATTGTTATCCTCTGAGACTACTGCCCCCCTTCCTTTGCCATGGCTTCTGGAACAGTCTTGCCATCTCCTGGACCCCAACAACCCCCCAGTACCCTTCCCTTATTCTACCATGGCAATTAGAGGATTTGTCTCTCTATATTGATTCCTCTTGTTCACCTGGTATCGTACCCCCTGTATCCATCTTGAATTCTGGAATGTTCCTCGATCTCTTGTCCAGTCTCTCACCCCCCCCTCTCCTGACTTGCCGTAGGTGCTGATAGAGCACATCGGGAATCTGGATCGCGCGTATGAGTTTGCGGAGCGCTGTAACGAGCCGGCAGTGTGGAGCCAGCTCGCCAAGGCCCAGCTACAGAAGGGTCTGGTGAAGGAGGCCATCGACTCGTACATCAAAGCAGACGATCCGTCTGCATACATGGAGGTGGTGCAGGCTGCGGACCAGAGTGGTGAGGATGTGGCTCGAACTGACGCTTTACGTTCATTTATTATCCAGTATTGGTTTGTTGAGGATATCAATTTGTCTGTTGCTGTATGTTATAAGATGTTTACTTTTATAAGCATGTTATAAGCTGTTTCACCATATAATTTTTTTTTTAATGTTTCAAAGTAAACATTCATTGCAATTTTGATTCTTGCAACATATTTTGAAAAAGGTAGGGATAGTAAAATATTTCCAATTTGGTTATGTAGTCCTTCCCTTTCACAACATGGACTGAGGAAAACAAGCGATTAATTGTTTCATGTGTGAAGTCTGAAAGTCTGAAGCTGTGCCACAGCCTTGCATACATCACGCCCTCTGGCCATTTGAGAAACTCAAAATTTTAAATGATGTGGTCAAAATAATTTGTGTAAAAAAGATTTTTATGCAGTGAAGAGGTTGTATGGGTTGATATTGAGCGTTTTCGTCTGTAGGAAACTGGGAGGACCTGGTGAAGTTCCTGCAGATGGCGAGGAAGAAAGCCCGGGAGTCGTATGTCGAGACCGAGCTCATCTTCGCTCTGGCCAAAACCAACCGCCTCGCCGAGCTGGAGGAGTTCATCAACGGGCCCAACAACGCCCACATCCAGCAGGCATGTTCATCGCCTCTTAACTGTAGGGCATCTCACAGCTCAATGAGTGGTCATGTTTGTCCTTATTTTTGTGATGAGTACTGTGGTAACCAGTGCTGTATTTTGGGATCTACCATTCTTTAATTTCACTTGCATCCAACCGCATAATTATCCCCCGCCGCGCGATTTGTGGGAAGCGGGGCATATAGTATTGGGCTCCGTCCCGTTCGTACGTACGTGCGCACGTTCGTCTGTACTAACATATAAATGTGCATATTTTAAGAACCGTTGACTAGATTCTTTTCATATTTGATATCTAGGTTTATCTCAGTGGGGGAAAGGTACCATTCAGTTTTGGTGACCTTCACCTTCATTTCAAGGTCACATAGCTTAAATTTGAGCATCTTGGTCCGTCCGTACGAACACATGAACTTGAATATCTTAAGAATCCTTGACTAGATTCTTCTCGCATTTGGTACCTAGGTTCATCCCAGTGGTGGAAAGGTACCTTGCTGTTTTGGTGACCTTGACCTACATTCAAGGTCACAAAGCATAAATTTGAATATCTTAAGAACTATTGACTAGATTCTTCTCGTTTTTGGTACCTAGGTTCATCCCAGTGTGGGGAAGGTACCATGCTGTCTTGGTGAGCTTGACCTTATTTCAAGGTCACAAAGTATAAATTCCAATATCTTAAGAACTGTTGACTGGTTTCTTTTCATGTTGGATACCTGTGACGACCCCCAAAATTCTGATGTTTCCTGGAGGTGATGGAGGCGACAGCTTGTCAAAATAAACATTGCCATGTCGATACTTCATCAAGTTTTCAATTGGAAAATTAAACATTGCATATTCTAATTGCAGAAATAACATTGAAAAAGATCCACAAAAGTCAGAATAAAGCGTATTAAATGTTGCTGACATTATGCGTTGACTTTCTGACTTTGTTATTTTTATGAAATGTCTCTGTGATATAGTGGCAGTCAGCCATTATAAATACATACGATGGTCATGTCAAAGTTTATTACTGAACAGTGATACATTTTTAGATTATTATCCCCTGCCGCACGATTAGCGTAAAGCGGGAGCATATAGAATTGAGCTCCGTCCGTATGGACACACAAAATTGAGGCGGTGGGGGATATTGCCATGTTAGTGGCAGATCTCCAGCTATTGGTCTGTGCTTTGATAGGGTTGGAGTGAGTGTGGTTTGTGAAAGGGATTTGTTCTTAACAGTTTCCCTCTCGAGATCCACTTCAGCAGGTCCAGGAAATAAAACTTCATTGTTCAATTGAGAGGTATTGTCACCATGGTTACTGACGGGGTGATAGTGAAGTGTTTATTTTGAAAGCTTGGCTATCCAGGATCTAATGACTACTCTAAACTTGACCCAGAAGTGCTCTGCTCTCGTTTGCAATTTGGGGTGTAAAAGTTTACTGTGTTTAAGGTATACCATGATATCAACTAACCTTAGTTCTGAATCATAGGCACTTAACTGTGATGCCGTGCCCGCCCTGCATGTTATGCAAATGTGTGGAAAAAAATGTTGCGCAGTGCGCACGTGCATGACACCACACAACACCTCTCCACGGTTCTTGACTCTAGCAAATAATAAAAAATAGGCGTGCAATGCACGGAATACCCCTCAGCCCCATGTCGAAGATTTTGGAGACGACGGCCCGCCCGCCCAACCGCACGAAGGATAGCAATACCCTGTCAGCCTTGAGGGCTGAGGGGTAAAAATGATTAATTCTAGTAGACTGTAGATCTGCCTTGCAACTTCTGTTGGTGAATAAATATGTCAGGTTGTGTCTCTGTGTATTCATTCACGCAGCACACGGGTCTAGGCAGGAAAAAAGTGCATGCAAAGACATTTCAGTTCCATTAGGCAATGTTTTTCTTCAAGGCAAAATGATTCCCCGCCCAGTGCGGTACAGAACGTCAAAATTAAGGAGAGGGGAATAATATCGTGAAATACTGTATATGATGGTAGATACTGTACTGTAAAATTCATACATTTACATCCCTATCACAAAGAGGAAAATTTGATCTATAGTTTCTCTGAAAAAAATGGGAGGGAAAGCGTTATTCATCTTTTTGTTGCAGTTAAAAGTGGCTCTGAGCCTCGTACTGAAAGCTGCTGTTTCGCGCCTCTCTCTCGTGCAGGTCGGTGACCGGTGCTACGATGAGAAGATGTATGAGGCAGCCAAGCTTCTGTACAACAACGTGTCCAACTTCGGACGGCTGGCGTCCACCCTGGTGCACCTGGGAGAGTATCAGGCTGCGGTGGATGGAGCTCGTAAGGCCAACAGCACCAGGACCTGGAAGGAGGTGAGAGAGGAGCTCCCTCCCATTCAAAACCTCAGCGAGCCATCAGTATGACTGAACTGACTTGATGTAGCATAGTGTAGCGCAGATATTGACAGTTTAGCTGAAGCACCGCTCTGACGGAGTGCATTTCCCCTGAGGAACAGCATAGCTCAGTCCTTCCTTTAATAGTGAAGGCACTATGATTATACCTGCTGCTTCAGTTTAGCCTCTTTCAGCAGTGATTTTTGAGGAATTACAGCTTTGAATTCATGAACAGCTGCATGTGTTTTGTACTCATTGCTGGTTTGGTGTTTGTAGGTGTGTTTCGCCTGCGTGGACGGAAAGGAGTTCCGGCTGGCCCAGATGTGTGGCCTACACATCGTGGTGCACGCGGACGAACTGGAGGAACTCATCAACTACTACCAGGCATGCGACCCCCGCCCTGACCAGTTAATTTGTTCTTTAGGCTATTGAGGTTTATACAACAGTTCCGATCGAGTATTCTGATTGGACGAGAAATTTTCCATGAGGGCTGATGATGGAGTACAACATCACTGGGACATATAACGGCAAAGTCACTCCGCTCTCAGGAGTTTTCATAACTGTTAATCACTCCAACTGCTTCATTGTTGGCAACAGTCAAGTCCCGATCCATTTGTGGAACCATATGCGCTGGCAGAGTCCCATAATTTCTTTGTTTACTTAATCAGTTATCTGTTGCTGCTTATTTCCAGCAAGTAATGAGTAGCGTTTATTGAACTATTGTATAAAAGCAATATTGCACTCGATGTGGTGATGTCATTTAGCAACAACATGGCAGCCTAGAGTTTGATATTGCTTTATTGTGAGCTCAATGGCCACTGACTGGAGATTAGAGGGAGATTAAATGAATCCAGTGCTCCCTGAAACATGAGGTCTTGGATATGGATGAAGCTTGTCTGTATTGTATGGTGAGTAAAGTGCAAGTCAGCTGAGCGCAATCTGAAGGTACTGTTTTGTCCCTCCCCCTCAGGATCGTGGGTATTTTGAGGAGCTCATCACTATGCTGGAGGCAGCCCTGGGCCTGGAGCGGGCGCACATGGGCATGTTCACGGAACTGGCCATCCTCTACTCAAAGTTCAAACCGCAGAAGATGAGGGAACACCTGGAGCTCTTCTGGTCCCGGGTCAACATCCCAAAGGTGGGGAGCGGAGGGGGACGTGTGGGTCACTGCCCAGACCCTGGCGCTAGCAGATATCCCTCATCTGTGTTTTATTGGTGGCCAAACTAAAATGGATGATCCTTACAGTTTAGTCCAGGACTTAATGCTTAATCTGCACCTGTTAAAATGGCCCTAAGCTTTATATTTTAGTGGAGTCTCGGAGTATTAACAACAAATGAAACAAAATAAAACGAAGGCAGAGTGTGTAAAAAATATGTAATAAAATAAAAAAAGGTGAATGAGGTCATTTGTGAATTGTCAGTTGCTGCCTGAAGCCGTAGCAGCCATGTTGACTGAGTGCTAATGTTCTTCTTCTTTGAATCCTAGGTTTTGAGGGCAGCTGAGCAGGCACATCTGTGGGCGGAGCTGGTCTTCCTGTACGATAAGTATGAGGAGTATGACAACGCCATCATCACCATGATGAACCACCCAACCGATGCCTGGAAGGAGGGGCAGTTTAAAGACATTATCACCAAGGTAACCGCGCTCATGTCCACGCAGACAGAAGTCTCCACCCCCCTTCCCCCCCCACCTTGTCTGTTTGGGACTTATATTGTGGTTTCTGCCCTTTTTTAGGTGGCTAATGTGGAACTATATTACAAAGCTATTCAGTTTTATTTGGAATTCAAACCGCTACTGCTGAACGACCTGCTCGTTGTTTTGTCCCCCCGGCTTGATCACACCAGAGCAGTCAACTTCTTCAACAAGGTAATCGGTCTCTCATAGGTGTTGTGTTTTGAACTGTTAAGACTGTCCATCTTTTTCAAATAAACTAAGCCCTATGTGCCCTTCAGGGGCTGGAACGCAGGTTTGGCTGAATGATCTGATCTTATTATTATGTTGTGTTGCATAAGTTGCTCGTTGAAGTGTATCGTCAGTAAAATATTTCCCGGACTTCATGTCGTTCTCACTAGGTCAAGCAGCTGGCACTGGTTAAACCCTACCTGAGATCTGTTCAGAACCACAACAACAAATCTGTCAATGAAGCACTTAACAACCTGTTTATCGCGGAGGAAGATTATCAGGTCTGTACTGCGGCCATGTCCGTTGATATTGTCCTGCGAGTTAGAGCTGTCAGGGACAGCGATGTGGGCCTCCCAGTGTTCTGGAGACTTTCTTCCACCAGAGCAAGAACATGTTCTGAATTTAAATTTACTGAAGACTGGAGGCACTTCAGTTTTTGTGAAACATGATTTTTCTGAACTTGCGTATGTGCCTCCATTCATGAACCAAAAATTTCTACTCAAGGCTTTGTTTGACAATCAGTTGCTTTGCTGAGGGGTGTGGTAGGGAGGTCAATATGCAGTATATGAAGAAAATATCCTCATGCTCTGCTATCAAAGCTCATTTGGACACTGTGTAAAACTCTGAAATCCCCCGACCCCAGGCCCTGCGCACTTCTATAGACGCCTACGACAACTTTGACAACATCTCGCTGGCTCAGAGTCTGGAGAAGCACGAGCTCATCGAGCTACGGAGAATCGCAGCCTACCTTTTCAAGGGAAACAACCGCTGGAAACAGAGTGTGGAGCTCTGCAAGAAGGACAAGCTCTACAAGGTTCTCCCTCTCCTGCTGCCTCTGTGGCTGACATGTACTCCTGTCTTCCAATTGCTTCTGCATTATTATTTCTTGTGGTTAACGATGATAGGACTCTTTCTGTGTAAAAAAAGGACACCCTTTGTAAACTACACACACTGCACAATAGTGTTTTTCCTGTGCTGGGCATTTATAGCGGTCTGTTTAAAACGAAACTGGGTAATAATTTTTACGTAACATCTGTTAAAAAAATCTGCCAGCTCCAAAGCGGTTTTTTGCAATCTGGCAGTTCATTCCATTTATGCAAACTTTTAAAGGGGACCTATCATGCTATTTTGTTCCTAAAGTAATGATATTCTTGGATGTCCAAAAGGAAAGTTTATAAACTTATTAGAGCGGAAAAAAACATAATTCCATGATTTCTAATTCCCACTGTGGAATTAGCCTTGTTCTGATTGGCCGGAGATCTGAGCCACTGGTTTAGGGAGAGCAACAGTGTCATAATTTCCGAGCTTCTGGCAAGTCTGTAAATACGGATGACTGAATAAGTACCCTTCCAGCAGGCCATTAAACTACACAATGAGCATGGAAAGCTAACGTCTGCTGGCTAAACAAGCTTGGATGTTACATTTACAGTTGTAAAGCATGCAGGCATTATAATAGTTGTATCTCCCCGACAACGATAGTCGGGAGATGGAGATACTATGGCTTATTTCTGGGGCCGCAGCCGCGCCTGCGGGGATTTTCTGTTCCGGGCACTGCAAGCAACAATTATTACAGGAATTTTTTCTGATTTTGCTCAGGTGAAGATATTTATTTGACTGATTATCATTACTGAATTTCGGCAATTTTTGACGTCCACTATGGTGATCGTTTTGTCCGAAATTTGGGGATCGGGGAGATACACGACTCAGTCCCTGTAGCGACCGAGTTATGTACTTTCTCTATGCTTGTAATGCCGTCTCTAACGTTAAGAATGGTCCATAACTGACATCTGTGTAGTAGCCACTGATTTCTTGCATTCCATTTACAGTGCTAGCTACTCCATTAAAAATGACTTGAATTTGATGAAAAATGGTCAAGTTGTGGAAGCAAAGATTTATGGCTTATTCTCCAAATAATGATTAGAATCAGTTATCAGTGCATTTTTTTTTTTTTTTTTCCGCCGTTAATGGAATGAGCCAAAAGGAATGTAAAACTGCTCTGGTTAAGCACCGTTTGCCTCTGGTTAAGACTCGGGTTACCATTGCCACTCTTGCTTTGCCTTCCCAGGATGCAATGCAGTATGCATCGGAGTCAAAGGACACAGAGCTGGCAGAGGAGCTGCTGCAGTGGTTTCTGGAGGAGGGGAAGAAGGAGTGCTTTGCAGCCTGCCTGTTCACTTGCTATGACCTGCTGCGGCCAGACGTGGTGCTAGAGACGGCCTGGAGACACAACATCATGGACTTCTCCATGCCCTACTTCATCCAGGTCATGAGAGAGTACCTCACCAAGGTATGTGTATCTGTCAGGAGGCTCATTTCATGAAACCTAATCTCCCTACATCAGGACTTTTTCAGATTTGCCCCTGCTTCATTTGGTCTCCAACAAGTACAGTCCAGAAGTCTCCGCCCGGGCAGCCTCTCTCATGTCAGGGGTTTGAAAGTTTAGTGTATATATCTCCACCCTCTTCTAGAGAACAGCTTACAGACACTCCCCCCAGTCTCAGGTCAGCCCAGCTCTCCTGAGCTTATATAGTGTCTGCCGCCTCCGCCTTCGCTGCGCTCGAACTCTGCTCCTCCTCTTACTGCAGCGCATTCAAACTTTACGCTCTCATTTTTTATCTAATTTTCTTTATTTTTTTGCTCATTTCCCCAAAAAGTGTCGCATCACACTCGTGGTTAACTGTGAAGCTTAAAAGATGAGACTGATTTTCTCATTTATCATTTCCACACAGCATTTTCCTAACAGAACAAGTCTTAAATTTAATGCAGTTTAGAAGTGAAATACATTAACTAACTTGCACATATGTATTTAGAGGTAATATACGGAGTAAATAATCGCTTTATGGACACTTCCCATTTCCTTAGATGTGTAAAATATTCAACCATCTTCACTTGGATGGTGAAGATGTCACTGAGAATTCATCATCTTGTCGTATTTTAACTCTGGAGAGAGGCTCCAGTGGCCCAGAGCTAATGCCTGACTCTCCATTATATAGATTTATATTTCAGTGTCTGCTCACTGGCTACCAGTCAAAGTGATATTTTTAAGATTTGCAGGTCTTGCTTGCCCTACTGAACTGTTGCTTGTGATTTTTGGTTTAATGCAGTAAAAATGATCATTTTGTTCACAATGGCAGCGCTGGGCATATCTCTAGTGCATAATACTATAATGTATCGAGAGCTTCCTAAAAAATGCTTCTCCTCCTCCTTGCATTTTACCTGTGATTATGCTTTATAGGGGCCTTTTATACCTCCATGGTTGTGTCGCTTCTGTTTGTGTTGTTCTGCCTTTTCAATGCTGAGTAAATATCGTCCTCATTCTCTCATTTATTTCTCTAAGCTGCTCCTCTGAATTCCTTTTCAGGTCGATGCGATTAAGGAAAAGGTGAAACGGTCGATTCTCGTTCTGCATTTTGTTATTAGTCCAGAGGAGCGATGGCTCAGAAGTCTGCATGAGTTGCGCTCTTCCTATGTTCACTCTACTGCTTCCTGAACCCACACGTTCGACTCGCACCTCCCAGTGTCCTACCAAACTCTCACTTAGCACAGGAAGAGCCCTAGTCTTCCCACTGTCCTCTAGATACTAATAAAGCCTTTAGTTCTCCTAGATTACAGAGTACTCTGTATCTGCCTTGTTCTGGTCTGTCATTGGTTTCCAGTCCCGTTCAATCATTTCTATCCGGCTAAACTCTGTAGGCTGCAGAAAACCATCTTCAGCTCTTCAAACTGCATCAGTGCTGCTCATTTAATTTGCATAATGGGTTCCCACGTCTTTCTGACGACGGTCCTTCAGCATGCTGCGGCACAGGGTTGCATGAGACTCAAAAAAAAAAAAAAAAAAGGAAAAAGTGTCTTAAATTTTTATCCCCAATTCAATCATGCCTGGGTGTTGTAGCATGAATGCAGTTTGAGCAGCATTATAGCCAGGGAGAGTTTCCCCTTATATTTTGTAAATGTTAAGTTCTGCTAAGTTAGACTTGTACTGTGGTTAGGACTGGAGCCAGTGAGAGACTGCATTTGACTGTCACACTAAATGTAGGTCCAGAATGTATCTGTGTCTGAAGTGACCACCCCTCTCAGAAATGTACTTGTGTTCCCTTTCAGATGTTCGCGTGTCATTAGAGATGCATCTCCAGTTTGTTTTTTTCCTAAGATGCAGTGGGTGCTACCCTGAGTTGGTAGCCTAAGCAGGGCAGTTTGAGGCTCCAGAATATCTGTCCCAGGGGCACTGGTTAGCAGGCTTGTTGGCGCCTTGGCAAGTGGTTTATCATGAACAGTAGTATATTTTTCTGGTCGATCCGGAAATATATATGCCTGAATAATGTACAGATGAATCTCATCCATTGGACAGCAGATCACAGAGGTTGTGAATCTTGCTAGGCCCTTTTCCCTCCGTACGGCATGTGTGACGGCAAGTATGGCTCCGGTGTAGGAGAATAAGAGCTTGGGTCACAGCTTATCACATATCCTGTTCTGGACTAATAAAACCCCCATCATGTCACAAAATGCACTGCAAGTTATTATAAGCCAATTGAAAACCTGTTTCTTGGTTGACATGACATGCAGAAGTGACCAGTCAGAGGCAAGAAGGACTGGTCAACTTCAGGCAAGCAGTTAATCAGTTCCTTCATGGTCCTGGGTGCGGTCCTTCCCTTGTGATGTCACAAAAGGACAGATTTTGAAATGGCTTGTAATGGCTAATTGGCTCTGCGCCTGATAAATTGACAGGGGGATCTTTTTAGTTCGTATTTCGGCTCGTGATTCTTCGCTGGGTAAATCAAGTTCCTATCAAAGACAAACCCCACATTTGGGGAGAAGTGTTTCACTGAGGGAGCTGAGAAGGGTGGTCTTTCACATGCAGGTCAGTTACAGTAGAGATTTTTGTGTGGTTATTTAAAAAAAAAAAAAAAAAAGAAAAGCTGGTTACAACACTAAAAGATGAAATACTAGTTTGTTCTAAAGCAGCATGTGTTGCCCTCTCCATAGCACTTGCAGCACTGTCTTTAAGAGGCTAGCAGACATCGCTGTTTGGCTGCGCCCGCTTCTGGAAGCCTCCTCTGGAATGGCCTTGACAATAACAACCATCATCCACTCCTCACATTCGCTGCTTCTGACACTTCTGTCTTCTTCATGCACACATTAATCCTGGAGTAACGCATCAACTCGCATGTGTTTTTTTTTCACTCTTCTTAAATCGCAGAGCTTGTTCCAGCCTCTCTGGAAGAGCCATTTTAACATGACTGTACTAATTGGTATTTAACCGGAAGCATGTAGGGAACTGAACCCAGTTTTATAGATTCAGCCCGAACAGCAATTGCGTTTTTTTTTTGTTTGTTTGTTTGTTTGTTTGGCGCTGGACTGCAGTAGGTTCAGACCAAAATGTTACATTTCACTGAGCTCAAGTCATTTAAAGCATTTCCAGCATATATTAGTATGATTTGTGCTTACTGCTTTGCTAGCTCAGGACTTCTTGCCGCTCGCTTGAACTCTTGCCAAAGTCTCAAACGCGATTGATCTTTTCTTAACGCAAACCTTGTGCTGTGCTTCTTGTGCTAAATTCTTATTCCATTTAGTCATCGGAGATGTAGCCGTTTTGAAATATTTCATCTGTACTGGTAATGATATCCATTCCTCCAGTAATATAATTCCATTTGAATACATTTCTTGAAGTATTGTGTGCTGACAGCTGTTTTTTTGGGGGTGTCAGATGTTTCGGGATGGGCATAAGGATCAGAAGGTCGAGGGTTTAGTACGAAGTGAGTGATTGTCGATCTCCTGTGCGCTCAGTTCTAGAGAAAAACACATGACCTTGTTCTGCCCTGTTAGTATCATGAATCTCGCTTGAGAAAGGCCGGGTTTATGTGAAGGTTTTAAGACTAGGGGGTCAGTCAGAAGGAACATACTGCCTCTGGGACTCTTCACTCCCAGGTACATTTGCTAATTCAAGTATGTCAGCACATCTGGTGCAGTTTTGATACTTCAATGCTGCAGAAGTGTTGGGAGAGACTTATGATCTTTGGGTTTGGTTCTCTACATTCAGTTCCAATCAACACACAAATGAAAAGAAATGAAATGTAAAATGGTGGTGGCTTGATGGTGGGACCATTTTCTGTGCAATACACTGTGCACCCCCCCCCCCTCACCTCGATCAAGTTTCCTTCACAAGCAGTAAATTGCTGTCCCCTTTTTTATGACTCGGGTGAAAGTTAAAAGGTTACGTGTATGGCGATATGTTGCGGCCTCCTTACTTAAGCATGCAATGGCAATATGATGGTCGCATAAAAGCTGTGAAGTTTTCCTCCTCTGTGAGAGACTCTCCCCTTCTGCACTGCAAGTGGTCCCATTCATCCCGGTCATTGTGTTCGTTCACAATGTGAGCAGATTACTGGGGGGGGGCTCGATTGAAGGCTTTTTCCTGCCATTATCATGGGAACGCCGCGCCCCCACCCCGCCCAGCAGCCCCCCACTCTGCCTCATTTTCCCTCCGAAACTCTTTCAGGTGGACAAACTGGACGCTTCTGAATCGCTGCGGAAAGAGGAAGAGCAGGCCACAGAAACGCAGCCCATCGTCTACGGTAAAGCCCCTCAACGCCGCTCACCCACGTCTCTGTTCGCCCATACGGAACGTGCTTTTTTTTCCCCCGCCCTGCTAATTGCTAAGTGCTGCTGCTGTTTAACAAACTAGCGTGCAGTGGTAGGCACGTGTTCATTATGCCATAGGATCAAACTTACAGGAGAGGTTCTTTTAGGTTCTTGAAATTGCATTAACATTGTGTATTGATCAGAATTGGTCAGTTTAATCACGGGGTCAATTATTTAAATTTCCATCTTTTTGTATTATGTGTGTAATTTTTTTTTTTAATTATTCTACTCAAAATTTTAAGTTCACTTGTATTCATTCCTCATAGTTTAGATCTGTGGCACTAAATAAGCGATTGTCAGATTTAGGTAAGACTGTGCGTGACTGTCCCACTCATAGTGGAGGGTCACTGAGCTTCAGTCTCAAAATGTGCTGCTTTTAACCACTCATACCAAGTTTGACTGTTATCTGTGTCTGTGTTTGTGCACATGAATGTCTGCTTGTGTGTGTGCGTGCATATATGCATGTGCGTGTGCGGGTTTGCGCATTTGTGCTCGTGCATACATACATGCATGCGTGTGTGTTTGTGTGCGCGCATGTAAAAACCCTGTGTTCCAGGCACGCCCCAGCTAATGCTCACCGCGGGACCCAACGTGGCCGTACCTCCCCAGCCGGCGTACGGTTACGGCTACACCGCGCCGGCCGGCTACGCCCAGCCCCCGCCCAACGCCGGCTTTGGCTACGGCATGTAAGAGCCGCCCAACTCCGAGCCGGCAGCGCAACTCCTGCTCGTACACCAGCTCATTACGGTCTTCTACTCACCGCAGGGGGGCGCTGTACACCCCCGTCTCAGAGCACCACCGTCCTCACCGTCTACGCCCTCATGAAGGACTCCATTTTATTTTATTTTAAGTGTTTATGAACAGAATCGGACCTCGAGCTTTCTTTTTTAACATTCCATTTTTATGTACTGCTTGAATGTTTTTGTTAGTCCCGTATTTTAATTTTTTTTTCTTTTCTTTTTTTTTTGTTTTGTTCCCATCCCCGAGGGGAATGGTTTACGTACTGAAAAAAGAGGGCTTATGTGTGAGGCCATTAAGTCTTCTGCTGCATCTGTTTATGAAGCATCCAATTTGCACTCTGTAGTGAGAAGAAACCAGAATAGAATCTTTATTTGTGTGTCTGAGCGGCTTGGTCAGTCTGTCGTTAAAGAAGGGCATTTGGTTATTGTATATTCCGGAAAATTAAAAAAAAAAAGCAACAGTGTTTGAAGTTTATCGCTTCCGTGAGTTCAATTAGAAACACTAAGTAATAAAAATGTATTCAAAACAGACTGCCTTGCTCTTTTGGTATTATTTAACATGCATACGTCCATGCCATTTCAGTCCTTTCCAGCCTATATGGATTCACCAGTTGACAGTATAGAAACCTCATTTTTGTTTTTTCCACTCCGCGTGTAACATGAGTTTTGTGTGCCGTATACGGTGCTGTTAATGGGAACATTTCAGTTTTCATAACTAGAAGAGACTAGTCTGAATCCTGTATGAACCCTCTTTCCGATATTCCTTGTGCAGAGCTTTGTGCTGATGTTGCGGTGTTCTCGGTCGCTGTATCAATTGTACAGAGAACGAATTTAACAAATGTCATAACCTTTACCCCTCCTGTCCGCTTTGTTTGTGCACTTCACTCAAATGGAGAATGGTCGCAGCGCCATGACTATTTTTTCTTCATTGTAAGCTTGTGTTTAATATATCAATAATAACCCCCTGAACCCATCCTACTCTTGAAGATTTAAAGATTACCTGTTATATTCTTAAACAAATGTATTGGTATTTTATTTAACTATTGTGCATCTAAAATTAATTCCAGCATCGACCTTGGATTTAATTCCGTGACATTGCAGTTTGCTTTTCCACATAAAATAAAGACCCGTTTGTCAAGAACCCTTGTTTTTGCCATGTGTTATTGCACATGTCCACATCATGTTTTCCATTTTAACCATTAGAGCGCTGAAATAATTCCATTTCTGTTTTTTATTCATTTATCTTTTGCTGTTGAAAACTCATCATGTGGCAACTTGTGTAAAAGAGATCCCCTGCGCGACCTCTTTTAAACTAGTCACCAGGATTGGTGTTAAACAGCTTTGACTTTGATACCTTACATGATTTAGCAACAAAAGCTGCATTTGGCGCTCTAAAGGTTAATATATGTGCAGTTGATGAGAATACCAATTTGAATCCATCCCCTTTTGGGGGGGGGAATGCGGGAAAAGACTCCTGGCAAAAGAGATGGTGAATGCAGTAACAGTGAATGAATGGTGATGCATTATTGCACTGCCCCATAATTTTAAGTTTTCCCATCTTCTGTTTCATCATTAAACTATGCCCATGAATGATTGTTTGGGGGAAAAAATGCCAACGGAGGATTTTGTATCAAGTTATTCATCCTCTTTGAATAGAACTTTGAGGGACATGGTTTTGTGCAAGTATTGAATCCTCCATGTCTTTGTATTGTCTTGTGTTACCTGAAACAGCTGCATGGTGTAGTTGCACTGGCAGTAACAATTTGAAGTTGTTGGCATTAACTTGTGTGGTTTACAAAGGGAATTGATCTCACTTGATGGCTAATCTAGCTTCCTGATGCATTCACAAAGCATGTGCACATTAGGGCTTATGTTTCTGCAAAAAACGTCCACCATCTCCGATCATATTTAAGTGTGAATGTTAACTGAGGTAATGCAATGCTTAACTCTGTGCTACGAATGCTCTTAGGAGGCCTGGAGTTATCCTGTGACTTAGAATTATGATGACCATGATATTTAGAAGTTTTCTTAAATATTTTTGCCTTACAAAGTGATAGAGCTGTGATTAAAAAAATTGTTAACTGAAAAATCTTTGAGTGGCATTGTTTTTACAATTGACTACTTTTTTTTTAATCAACCTGCAGGTCAGTACTTCTACATTCTGTAGTGTTGCTCATTTTGAATGGAAGGCCAGCTTGAAGGGAAGCTGGTTTGGACACCATTCAGAATGATATCAGGTTTTGGTGGTAAACACAATTACTTAAACTGGGGTGTTCATTCTACGCTGAAAAGGGCGAGTGGGGTCTGGTTTTTCTTACTCTTCAGTACAATCGATCTTAATTCTGCGTGCTTTAGGTCTTTAATAAACCAGAATAATTTGTTAGATGAGGAATTGTAGTGCTGAGCTAAATTAAAAACCTCCACCCACATCGACCTTTGGAAGTCAAATCTTATCCACAAAACTGAAAGCGCTTATTGCTCTAAATTGCATTTCATTTTTTTCTTTTGTGCTGCTCTTAAACTCCTCCATGTGCAGAAGACTCTTATCTAATGTTATTCACTTGGTTGCTGTGGTGTGGAATATTGCCTTGCAACTGCATGAGAAATTGATTGGGTTCCAGCAAGTAATGGCTGTACCGGTGTGCGTTCAAAATACTGTGTGCTGTAGTGCGTGTAAACTGCAGCGTTGATCGTCAGCAGTCCTGCTCCGGCTTAATAGTGAATCGTAATTTCCCACACACTTCTGAGGATGCTCTAGGGAGCTGGTGCTATTTTGATTCTGAATTTATTTCTTGGTATAACTCGGCGCATTGTCTATCGCGCTCTTCCATCAGACTGCATTTAGTGGCCATGGATTTTGGTGACTGGGGCGACCTTGTGGAGTCCTTGATGACCGCAGCAATCACTGGAGTTCCCCTAGAGTTCCACCAGGTGTGCAGCCAATAAACCATGACAAGCCATTTCAAAATTTGTGCTTTGTTGTATCATAATGGGGAGAGACCACCGAGAACTGTCCTAACTGGTCGGCCGAAGTTGATCAGCTCGTCTCTGGCGAGTCACTTTTCCATGTAGAGTCAAAAAGGAACAGATTTTTTTTTTTTAATGACTAATTGGCTGTGTACCCGACGACATAATGGGGGACCTTGCATGGAGTTCAAGATTGTATACATGGAAACGACTCCCTGTACATCTCCGTAATGAACATCATGATATCCAAAGAGCTTTTCAAATACTATCATTTAAAGATGTTTTTCTCATTGTCCGAAATGCAAGAGAGAATTCGTTTTTAAAGGCAAGTGAAGGCGTACTGAGCGTGCAGCTTTCATTTTTACTGTTAAAACATTACTAACCCACAAAATGTTTTCGCTTCCTGAAATGTGGGCCGTTTGTATTTCAATTTGGAAACCTCCATTGAGATGAGTGCTGCTAATGGACAACTGAAGGAATAAAATTGATAGAATTTTAATGGCGGCCATTACTTATGCAGAACCCGTTGCCAAGGTGGTGCTTAAGTCTGACCTATGATATACCAAATACAAATGCTTTTAGGATGCATGGCATGGAAGAGACTGACAAGGACTTAAACTATGATGCATCAGCTTTCTAAATGCTGACTGAGCTTTTCTCTTGTCGATGGCTGCAAGGTGGTTTGCTAAGCATCATTTCCTGTGTTAGATAATGATTTAGTCAATGAGGTAATATCTTCGGTTTAAGTTAACCATCACCAGCATTTAACTGACATTAACTGTTGCCATTAAAGTCAGCTGTGTGCTGTATTTCAGTGTTTTTTGCTCACAGGGAACGTGTCCTTTCTTCTTTTTGTTGTTAATATACTGTTCTCATGATCATTAGCTCCTGAGGATCTTTACTGTAGTAGAGTTCGTGAGAGGTGTTACATATTACATTAGTAGCGTTGTTGGGGAAGAAATCGCGAGTTTGATGTCATTGGCGTGTTTTGTGCCGTTTCAGTTGGGCTTGAAGATCCAGGTGTCTGAGAAGGAGGAGCAGGCTGGGTGAGGGTGAGCAGGTGAGATTTCATTGAACATTGTTGAGTTATTTCCACTGCATGTCCCCACCGATGCAGATGTCTGCATGTGGACACGACACCCCTAGAGTCATCTGTCCTGGCCGGCATCTCATTGATGACAATATGAACAGCCAGAATGTATTCCAAGGCATAATTTTGCTGTATTTTGTGCTTTCACAGTTACTATACATTCTTCCTACGTGATGCAGCAATGATTGAAAACAGAATTTGAGTCTGGTAAACTTTTGCTATGAGTATAAACCCCCCCCCGCCCCCTCTGTCTTCAGCTCTGAGAGGCCTTGCGATAAAGACTGGGACTTATCACATCCTTGCTTAGTCTGAGACCTGTCTCATTAATATTTCCCATTTAAAAACACATTTTTCTGTGCTGTGCTCCATCATGCCAAATCTGAGTTGCATGATTAATTGCCCTGCTCATATAGTCTCTGATCAGCCCTTCATTTCTTCACAGTTTACAGCGGACAGGCTGGTTAGCTTCCCACCATCTTCAGTGGCTGAAGGCGGACTGGGATCAACCAGTTTCTAAAGGCATGAAGATACCCCCTCTCGTTGCCACTAATATGTGCAAAACTACGCCCCGAGGGACATGAAATGCCTGTTCATCAAGCCTTTTTCAGGATGGACCTCAACTTAAATGCCATGTGCATTTGTTTGCTGTCATGAGTTCTACTATTTCTTTATTAAAAAGTAGACCCTTTGTGTGGGTTTACAATTAAAATTGCTTTGAATTTATGTTCCATTAACTTGCACTGCGTGACTTCACTCTTGACAGAATATCTTTTGTCCCCTCTGGTCTTGCATGTAGTCCTGATGTAAGAATTATCATAATTATGATATACAGTCTCTGTACTCCTTGTTATTCATAAACCTCTTAAACCTCTTTTCATGCAGGCGTTAAAATTCGTTAAAATTGTTCATAATGAAAATAGTAGCTCTTTGCTAAGATTTCCTGAGGTCTATTCTTTTTTTTTTTTTTTAATCATTGTTCATGTGCAACCATCACAATTTGGGTTGTATTTGGTGATTTGTGCGATGGCCCACCTTGCTGGAAACTATGGTCTGCACACGATGCTGTATTAGTAGCAGCTACATCATAAGACTGGGGTCCCTCTTGCCGTTCATGTTTGCATTATTACAGTTTTCTTCCGTTTGCGGAAGGAAATGGACTCCACAAGGTGGCCCTCTTGTGTTAGGATAATCTTACGCAGACGCCTAACGTGGACTCTAAGCGGAGGAAATGCCTCGCAGTTTATTTATTGAACATAAATAATTCCACGGATTTACACTCCTATTATTTGTCGCTTGCCTGAACATTTTCCATTTTCCTGGCAAACGGAAGTAGAATGCTCTGTGGACCTGCCCAGGAGAGGTAGCCTGCGCGTGGCCTCTCCTCGCATCCTGTCAAGGCCGTGAGGTTAGAGTTCAAGGCTGATACTTATATTTTACAAGTTATACCGTCCCCTTAATTCCCGACGTCACACTTTTGTTGAATTCTATTGAGGTACATGACATTTTCAGTAGTAGCCAATTATAATGTAGACTGATGTATGCGGTGACTGAGTTCGTACGAAGAGAAAATGAATGAAAATCTTTATCTTAATGGGATACATTATGTATCTTTAAAGAAAGCACGTCGCACATTTCACATCCTCTGCATAAGGAAATGGGCTAAATGATTAATTTGCTCAACTGCGATTAAAATATAGCCTAGTGCTACAGGTTCGAATACTGGACGCCAAACATTTTATTCATATGTAAACCTGTTGATACAGCTGGTCAGTACCAGGGTATAGGCTAGAATTTACGGTAGGCCTGTGTGCGTGCATTTTCAGACGTGATGCATGCATTATCACGCGATTTCGCTGTGCATTTCAATAAAGGGTTAATTTTATTACACGCATTTGTGCGGCTGTCCGTGGCATTACATATAGCCCACTTACAGACGAAGTCAGTGCGAAACTCGCAATGCACAGGCTCGCACTGTTACCGCCGGCCGTGCGATTCGCGTTTGCGACCAGCCGCATTATAACTTGTGTAAACCGCAATTCTGCGTCTGCATCTGTCATTTTCTGGTGACAAGTTGGAAGGAGGTTGTCTTCTGTGCTTTATCGTCTGGACCGACGAGTAAAGGATGTCCCGCTGTCGAGACCTAAATTCTAATCCCGATCATTTTACGATTCTTAACACAAATGAGCTGCGGGATCTTTTACAGGATGAAGGAACAATGGACCAGATCATCAGACTCAGTCAAAAGGTTGTCCGTTATGTTTTCTATTCGCCTATTTGCTTGCGATCCTACACAGGCTAACCCGCGCTGGAGGAGGCTGCGTTTCTGAGTTGTTTTCATTAGCTCAGACTTGCGGAACATGGTTTCGGGTCCTACTGAGCGCTGTCTGATTGTTTACGGGACCACTTTTGTGCTCTTATGAAAAATTTGGCTATTACCACACCTGATGCTACTGAATGTAGCCTGCTGCCTACGTGTCTCCGATTGCTATAGGCTGCTCAGACAAACGTGCCTCGCCAAGCGTCTTGAGGTTGGTTCATGCATTAGTTTTCCGTCCACACGTATTTGCTCGCTGTGGAAAAAATACCCAGATTTATTCCCTCTCTTGCGGCTGAAGTTGACTTTTTCTTTGATTGGGATCACCATAAATTTAATCATTTCACCTCATCCCTAATTCAGCTACTTTATCGATGCGAAAATTGAATCCTTAAGAATCAAAGCGGTCACTTCGAACTTGTCGGGATGCGCATTTTAAAGAAGAAAATGCGAATGGGGACCGACATGGGCAGGCAGCCGATTTGTTTCGGATTGATGTTTTTTGTCCGAAACGGAGGTTGCAAATGGAAGGAATGGAGTTTATGCACTTTCCGCGCTTTGGCGATACCCCGACCTCTTCCTCAACCAACGGAACAGTCGCTCTGCCTAGTATTAATGACGGTGTCCCCGTTTTTAGTAAGATATTTAGAAACTGGATGTGAGTGATAAGGGTGCCAAGATCTGATTTCAGACTGTTATTGCACTGTTAATGCTTGTATCAATGAGACTTGGACATGACGCAGGATAAATAAGCTTCTGTTAGTAACTTATGTTGACCCACCAATGTGTGATTGCTTGTTCACCTGAAATCAAACTGGGATAGTGTGTCGATTACACTGGACACTGCTTTGATGAGGGGGTTAGTATCCAGTTTATATTGTACAATGCTGCGGATGAGTGAGCCTTGTGGATGATATTTGATGAGCAGCCGAACTGCTGTGGTGATAACATGAAATGAGCCGGGAACGCTTCGCAAAGTGGGTAGGAAATGGTGTGACTGTTCCTCGCTTGAGCCCGCATTCCATTAAATCACCTCATGGGAAAACTTATTGCAGAAATGGATTGCGAAGTTGCATGTACTTTGGATTCGCAGTTGCTTCGTTCACAGGGAGAACAAAGCCCCCAGTTTATAACGGCAAACTCTTCTCTCTCTCTCTCTCTCTCTCTCTCTCTCTCTCTCTCTCTCTCAAATATTTATGGGTAATTAGTGCTCAACGACGCAAAAGTTTGCCTGACATGAACTCTATCTCCACCTGTGAAAGTCTCTGCTGAGACCTTCTGGTGCTTCCTTTCACTGTGAATTTGGCGAGAGTAATATGAAACTGTAAAGTCTGATTGCTGGTCTACCATCCTCTTTCGGGGCTGTTTGCTTTTTTGGTTGGCCCAGAGTATAAGTAGGGGACTACTAAATAACCCTGTGGCAAAATTTCTTCACTGTCTCAAAGGCTTCAAGCACCAAATTACTGTTCTCAAGTTCTCTCGTGTCCATAAATGTCCCCTGGAGATGGCGTGCAAAATTTTCTGTTATCCTCCTCATTGTGAGTTTCTTAAACTTTTTTCTGTTTTAATAACACTGTGAAATTGCATCTTGTGAGAATAATATATATATATATATATATATATATATATAAATATATATAAAACATTGTTATGCTGCCTTGGGGGGGGATAAAATCATCCTAAAATAAGTGAAACGTATCATTTTGCTGACTGGATGTTCGTTAATATTTGTTCTACATTCATGTTAATGAGTCCTTCACTTACTCCTTTCATTTTTTTTTAAATAGATAAAGCCTCAGGTCTTGTCCTGTGGATTGACTGATTTCTAATGAGTTTTCAGCTCAAAACCAAATCTGACTTTCAATAAGGAAGAAGCTATTTTATGTTGCCATGTCAACATTTCAGTTTGTGGTTTTACATTGATGTGGGATTGTGGCTCGTCCTCATCTCTTGAGACCCTTTGGTCCTCCAGGTCATCTGAAAAGCAGACATGCGTGGCCACATGAAACGTCTCTTGCGGTCAGCAAACATCCTTTCCACATATGGGACAGGGGCAGAATGAATTACAGCACTACAGAAACCCCTAGTCATGATTTGTGTGTTTCTTCAATGTTTTCTGAAAGGCCAACATCCCAGCCAGCATCTTCACTGCCGTCAAGAGAGGAATCCAGATTCACATTATAATCAGATGAATAATTTGGCTTCATTTTTCGGTGTTTTAAAACTAAATGGTTATGCTGTCAGGCTGAATGACATTTATGGTGATGCTTCAGACTTGGTCCTAGCAGTGTGGGAATGTCATTGCATTGTGGAGTGGGAAGGTTGGGGGGGGGCTAACAGGCCATGCATTCAGTGGCTGAATTTTGTACAGGCAGTGTTAACTATTGATTTGAACGGACAATTGTTTTTCTCTGAGATCCAATTAGCACATCCTCACAATTACTATCTGTAGTGGAGTTTTGGAGTTTGCATGTTCTCCCCGTGTTCGCGTGGGTTTCCTCTGGGTACTCCGGTTTCCCCCACCCACAAAAACGTGCACTATAGGAACACTCCTGTATGGCTGTGTGCGAATGTTTGGTGGTGGTTGGAGGGGCTGTAGGTGTGTACTGGCAGCCACACTTCCGTCAGTCTGTCCCAGGGCAGCTGTGGCTACAAAATGTAGTTTACCACCATCAGAGCGTGAATGTGTGAGTGAATGAATAATGTATCCATTGTGAAGCGTCTTTGAGTGCCCAGAAAAGCGCTATATAAAAACTGATGCATTATTATTATTATTATTATTATTATTTTTGATGTCTTTGCAATGTGAAGCAAGCAAGTGAATAATGAAATGTTGCTTAATCATGGCAACACTGATATTTACCTTGAAGAAAAACATGATAATAATTGACTGTTTGTATCAAAATTTTATTCTCGGTTATCTTATACGATGTACTCATGCAAATACAGAGAGTGGACAATATATCAGAATCATCCCAGAAGAAAATGAAGACGTTTCTCACTGAAAACCAAATGTCCAGAGGGTGGAACAGGATGTGATTCCGTTCCACTCACTGCCCCATTCTATTGGTTAACCCTCGCCCTTACTGTGTTACCCTACCCTGTGGATCTGACCGAACCTCACCTGTCAAACCCATAGAGTGGGGCTGTGGGCTAAACAGGATCTGATCCAGTACTGGATCTTTGGTTCTGTGACAAAAAATACTTGGAAAAATGGCTTAAAAGTTAATTCTGTAAACCACCTATTGCAGAAGTATTTGTACAGTTAATCCATATTCATTTTAATGCCAATTCACTGCAAGTTTATACTTAAGAGGTCTAGCAGCAACACTTTGTTAGGTACGTGTCCAATTCAAGATGAGGATACTAATCAAGTTCCAAATAGGCCCAAATACGTAGTTTGTACCTGAATTGCATGCACCTTGTTCACAAAAACAGGAAAATCATTTGAGTTGGCCTTGGGAACTGTTTCAAAAATTATGATAAAATGTATTTAAAACGGCAGCTGCTAAAAATTGCATCACATTACATTTATTCAGCAGATGCTTCTATCCAAAGTGACTTAAAGTCCATACAGTAAGGTCACTGACACTGTAGCCCAACAGACTGGACAAGGTTCAAGTCACACCAAGCATTAGTCACCTGAAGTCATGAACATGTGGAGCAATGACTGTACAGAAGGCAGCAGCACACAGGAAAAAGAAACAATGCAAATGGAGACAAACAGTAAAGGGTTTAAAAAAATAATTATAATTTAAGTAAATAAAAGCAGGGGAGGGTGGCGATCAGGTCAGAAACTCTCTAAACAAATGAGTCTTAAGGTTACGGCGGAAGAGCAGCAGGGATAGAGCAGTTCGTAAGGAGGTGGGAAAGTCATTCGACCACTAGGGGAAAGTGTGGATGCAAGTTTGAGCTCTCTGACAGGGACTTCAAGTGAAGGATGTGTTAAAGTGCAATTCCCTGAGTTAATCTAGTTTGATTATGACTGATCTTTTATTTACTGTCAATTATCCTTCATTTAAAGTGGACCAATCATGCTAATTTTTCAAGTTATAATATTTTTGGATGTCCAAAAGGGAAGTTTCCAATCTTCTTAGTGGGGGGATTCCTGTCATTCTCAACCCTCTGAAAAACGGGCTGTTCTGAGTGGGTGTCCCCTCTGTGGAACGTGCTTTGTTCTAATTGGCCAACGAACAAAGCCGCCATGTCAGTTGAGAGCAACGATATCGTAAGCCCCCAGCTTCTGGCAAGTCTCTGAACACAGATGACTGAATGAGTAGTCAGGTAGTTCGCCAAACTACACAACGAGAATGTAAAGGTAATATGTGTACCCTAAGCAAACATGGTGTTACGCTAATGGGAGGGCAACAGCCAGTCACCATAAAATTCATTTATTTTATTTATTTATTGA
Source organism: Gymnothorax reevesii (assembly GCA_029721435.1). NCBI lineage: Eukaryota > Metazoa > Chordata > Actinopteri > Anguilliformes > Muraenidae > Gymnothorax > Gymnothorax reevesii. Next base: position 168,544,201 of record CM056574.1, read on the forward strand.
ATTAGGACAGGGCTTATGAATCGACATTTCAGCAATATGCATCAATGTAAATATGCTGGAATTGGCACAATAGCTAAATTTCATCCATAGTCCTAAGCCAGGTACTTACAAAAACATTAAAAAAAAACAAGTTTTCCAAGTAAAAGACACCACAGTTTGCAAAACAGCACACTGAAACACCCATCAACAATTTTACATTCAAATTCAATTCAATTGAAATACATTCAATTTTACATGGATACATTTTTAGCATTACAACTCACAGACCCACATGCCGTAAGTTGGTTAAAATGCTTTGCCGATTGAAGCTGGGATGTTCCCATAAAAATAAACTGTGGGTTCTGACGAGGAGTGGAACAATTTTCACAAGCCTGCATATGACAGGAAGGGTAGCCAAATCTGAATGCCACACCAATTGACATGTTTTATGAAAAAGGTAGCCCACGTATAAATGACTGTTTTACTTCGCAGTTTGTGGGTAGGTAAACACTCCAGATATCAAAATGTATGTGCACAAGAACTGAAAAAGTGGGTTTTTCATATTTTGTCCCTTGTAATCCTTTGCTTGTTAAGTTGTTTTTTTTTTTTGACGTATTATAGGTTTAAACTTATTGAATTTTGGATCTTTAATGGTAACTTTTACCAGAGTTTTCTAAGACCAGATTTTGGACACTGCGATTGGAGGACAGTACTGAATTCAGCCGTGTCCTTGTGTGCAGTTTCAGGGCCTGCAGGTGGACAGGGAAGCCCTGTTGACCGCTAACCATGGCCTAGCGGAGCAGAATCTCTCCCGACGGCCTCGTCTCCTAAATTGCAAGCTGCTGCTGGCCGAGAAGTACCAAGAGCTGGAGAAGCTGGCCACTGTCTGCCGGGAAAAGCAGAGCCGACTCGGTGAGCAAAAGGGGTGAATCAAAAACGGGCAAATCCTGGCTTCCGCTGTCTTAAAATCAACCTTACGAAGATGGTCAGAAGTTCTTTAGATTTGAGAATGTGATGACCTTTCATTAAGCCAGACGACAAGGTTCAGGAACAGTCCATTTTACCTTCTATGATGGGTCACGGTTCATATTTTGAAATTTAAAAAGCAATAGTGTATTGTGACCATATCTGTGACTAGGAGGATCATAGATGTTTATATTTGAAGCAAGCAGCTCACCGTTGACCAGAGTTACTTAACAAGTTTTGCTCAGAAAATTCTACATTCATGTATGCGCGACTTCTGATGTACCAGTTAATGAGATTGCAAAGGCAATCAGGCTATGACAGACCTGCAATGGGTAATCTTTTATGACACATGGAAGTGAAGTTCAAAAAGATTTTTTTGGGGAGGGGGGGGTTGGGGGATAGGCATAGAATAGGTTACAAATTCCTCATGACTTGTGGACCTTCCAGGTGAGTTATAAGTCTGGAAATTTTGGGTTTTTCTGAGCCATCCTCTACATGGCTGCCTCTTTCCTGCTAGTGTTGACTGTGGAACATCTGATGCTGGTCTGAATTTAATGGACATCTTTTCAGAAATCTTCTATTTTTAATAATATTTTATAAATTTAAATGAACATTACTCTCTTACTGCCCAAAAAGATAATAACTTACAATTGAATCTTAATGAAAGCATTTCATCAAAATTATTTCTTTTTATCAGCTTCCAAAAAGGATTATGTTATTTAGAAAGATTATCATCTCTTAATCACATTGTAGTTGAATACAATTTTTGGATTTCACTGAGAAAATCAACATGACAAAAAGGAACATAATCTCAGAAAATTAACAAATGTAAAAAAAAATTTAATTAATAAAAGTCAGGTATTATTATACTTTCCTGTCCCTATTTGTTGGTGACAAATTATGAAAATGAAGATATTTATCATTTTAATTTTTGTAAATTGAATGTGTCCTTTCTAAGGTGAACATTTTTCATATAGACACATGCAGATCAGTTGTACTTGCATAAGACCCAGATTCTTTGATTAGAAGCCAAATGCTGTAAGTAATATAATCAGGTTACTTAGCATCAAGTTACTCAGAAATATGATAAAAATAATTTTTAAACAGGTTCCTTTCAGGCTGTTGGTCATGAATACGATTTTTGGATTTCCCGAGGGTATAGAGCAGGACAACGTGGAGCATAATTTCAGAAAACTAATAAATAAAACAAGGGTTATTGTTATACTGTTTCATTCCTTTCTATTGGACCGCGCGGTCACTGAGAAATAAAAGGTCTTATTGGATGTCGCACACAGTCCTCTGGCAACTTGCACAGGGGATGAAAGTGCACCTTCATTTCTCCTCCAGCCTCAAGCTTGCGGAAATGGAACTGTCTAGGCGCAGACATGTGATCAGACGTGGCATCTTGATTAGATAATGGTGTTTTTGGTCCCATCCAGATGCGCAGTGTCATCTGTTTGCTGTGTAATGCACACGTATTGAGACAGATGTGCCAAAGTAACAGCTGTCTAACCAGCGAGCCACGGGCCACCAAGCAGTTGTAGGGCTTAACCCTCTGCTGGTAAAGCAAAGATGATATGGACATTTGAGTTCTACAACGGGCACCTCCCGAGGAATCTGTTCTCTTTAATGTCATACAGTAGGAAGGTTTGAATTGATCACATGGTTCCGACCTACATGTTTTTGTTTGGACGTCTGCGCTGATACTGTTCCTTTGCATGTCACCCCTTATGATCTCCACCGACCAAGTTGGGTGCAGGTTGTGTGTTCGCCTCTTTGTCTATTTGTCAGTTTGTGTGGCTTTTGTTTGTCCAGACAATATTTCTTAAATTTCTAAATCTATCTCAATGAAATTTGGTAATAGTGTGGGCCACGGGCCTAGGTTTGACTTTTGGGGAATTTTTGGGTTGGATTCATAATCAGGAAATCTGTTACCTCTTTATTCAGCTCTCGGTGACTAATGCGTCGGCGGAGGTATGTGCTGTCTGAGTACTTTCCAGTTGCAGCTGTGGTTTGTTGATGGCAGAGGAATGTGACAAAACTTCCTGCTTAAGTGATCGTTGCCGTGACATTACCATTTGGAGAATGGCTCCCCCTTCCACATATGTCCGAATTGAGGAGAGTAAAGAATGTGGTCAGGCATAAAACATCTTGAGTGCGATGAAGGGTCAGGATTTGTATGACTGTTGTATAATCTTGTGATGTCAAAGAGCGTTAAACATTGAACGTGCACGTTGCTCTGGGGTCCGAGCAGCTGCAAAATCCAGACTTGGTGTTTTATTTTTTGGTTCTCCAGCCACCTTCTTAGAATTGTTTGAAACTGCTCATGCTGTTATTTTGACACTCAAGCATTTTGTGTAATTTTGAACCCGTGAAGCTTCTGAATGGGCAGTGGGAGCTTACGGTTTCACTATGCGTCATCCCTGCTCAGCGCTCATGCAGTGAGTTTGCTGGTGCCTTGTTCAGCATCTGCTTTAAATGTGGTGCCACAGTTCCGCGGCATATGGAGTATTTTGATAGTATTCTTTGGAAAATAAATGCTGAGGGCCTGTGGTACGGAATTTAAAGCCATGCCGTGGTACTTATGTAAAATATTCTCACTCCTTAGTCTTGCAGATTTTAGTCCATACTTTAATCTCGCATTCTCAGGTCTATGGTGCCTGTCTGTCTTTTCGCTACAGGCTCGGTACTCTTAATTTTGGTAGTTCGCACAATTGGCTGTTTAAATTTATTTAATTCATTCTGTATTTTAAATATCGGTTATAACTGCAAGCTGGCTGCAACACAAAATCGCCGTGTCGCAATGTTCCAAAAACGGTTTGTATATTAATTATCTGGACAGCTTGAGGGAGCATCTGTCAAATAAAATTTTCATCTCGCCCATACTGGCATGGGTGTGTTTTTGTTTTGTTTTGTTTTTTTTATTAGAAATGGTAGTCACATTCTCCTGGAGAATACTAGTCCATATTAAAACTGTTTTACTAAATTTGAAATGTAAACGGTGCATTAATGTTAAACTACGAGAGAGAACTTATTTTCCTCTGCTGAATTTATAAAAATAAGCAACATAATTTTTGTTGGCTCAGATATCCTAGGTTTCTGCACTTGGTGACCAACGGTTAATATGGAGTATTTATGATTTTAATTTGTACCAGTTGAAAGTATCATTGGTGGAAAAGATGTAGATTTTTTTTTTCATGCAGTCATGCGCAGACTTGTACAAGACTCAAATTCTTTGAGCTGATGCCAAATGCTATGAGCTATATCATGACAAAAATTTCAGAAAAAAATGAATGTTCAAAAAGCATAATGTTTCTAGAAGAGATGTAGAAAGTACTGTATAGTAGTATGTTCATTGTGACCTTTGAATGACTTGTCAGAGGACTGAGTACCTTTTTAGCTTGTGTGCGTGATATGTCTGACAGCATTAATGTCACCAGAGGCGATGTCAACAGTGATTTATTATCAGTCTTGTAGTGATGGCTGGAATTGTCTGTCATTCATTTTAATGTTCCTGCCATGTATGGCAGGGACATATAGAGTTACCCTTGTCCGTCCGTGTGTCTGTCCGTACGTATGGGATTTTATTTATCCGCTTCTCCTCAAAAACTGCTGGATAGAATTCAACAAGCTTTTGTAAATGCTGTCTACATAGATCGAAGGTGTGCATCTCATATTTTGCTTGACAAAATTGGATCATTTCACAATTTTAGGAGCTTAACAAACTCTCAGACGCAGGGGCATCTCTGTCCAAGGGGAGACACTTTTGTAATTTAAATATTTATTTTAATTTTTTCAGCTTTATTGGACAGGATGTCACAGAACAGTGGTTCCCAAGCCTCTCCTGGGGCTCTTCAGCCAGGCCCAAGTATTAGTTGTGTTCCTCCTTAAACACACCTGATCATGGTTCTTAACTCCTTTATGCAGATATAGATGCCGGCGTCCGAAAATTCCTAAATAATTTGTAATTGAATTTCCAAATGCTTTGCTTCACTGGAATAATTTTCCTGAGTCTCCGTGAAATACTGAGTTATAAAGTTTAAATAGGCTAATGCTTAACGGGAAAAAATTGGCATTATTTGTATTCTGCGCAAAGAGGTTAATAAAACAATTACCTGCATCTGACTGGTGTGTCCTGGAGGAGTTTAGGGAACCAATGATCTTGGAAGATGGGCAGAACAGGGAACGCAGAGGTCTTAGGGATATTTTGTGGCCTGATTCATTCTAACATCACACCTCGTGACGAGCATGTGGATTGTGCCTCAAAGACTGTGGCCACCAGAGCTTTGTCTGTTGTACTTATGCTGCTGTGAATATGGAAAATCTTAAGACGCTCTGTGTGGAGTTTTTCATCGTGCGTTCTGAAGTTTCTGTTCCATTCTGTGTGCAGTGCTGATCAGTATGCTGAATGGACCGCAAGCTGTTCTCTATTGGACTTTCATGCTATATTTATTTCCAGAAAAAAACTATTACCAGTTTTTATCTGTGAGCGCTGAGCCAAAAATGTGAAAAGATTTAGTTTTCTTCTCATAATTTAAATATGCTGCAGCCTTTTTTGTTGATGATTTGGAGACTCTTCGTTCTCTCGACGCCTTAGTACTTGGGGTAATTTTTAGACCGCATCAGTGTTTCGGAAAAGCTGCTCGTCCATCAGGGATGACTGTAGGTTTCCTCAGCTTGAGCAAGCGCAGTCTACACTTCTCTCATTTTTTTTTCTCTAGTTTTTTTGCTTGGGAAATGTATTGCGTTGTTTTTATTAAGCAAAACATTTGAAAACCTACATTTAAAATAATGAGGAAGACAATAGCAGCTTAATTGCGGCATGAAAACATTGCAGCAGTATGTTTCCATATCCACCGTACCCTTATGTACAGTTTTTCCATGATACGTTTTGCTCAGATGTGAGGTATACCTCTGCACACTTGCATGGGCACCCTGTTCTTTTGTGGAATGATGGATGCTTCAAAGCCTTCTCCTATAATGTCTGTCTCAAGGGACACACTCCTCGTTTTCCAGCTGGATAAATTAACATTAAATGATAGCTCCTGTCTTGCCTCGAGGATCTTGAGAACCACATTCATGATTCTAGCTGCTGCTGCTCTGTGGTAATGGAATATTTCTAAGGGACGGGAAGATCACACAAGTGAAGATGCAAACTAATTCTCTTCGGTTTAAGTATGCTTGCAGTGAAGACTGCCTGTCTGTTGTTGTGGAAACTAGTGATTAAAACAGAGTCTTATCAAATGTATTATGCTGATGAAATTATGAGCAAATAATTTAACGACTGTTAAGAACAACGACCTGAAGCCTGGGGCCCCCCCTGCCCAGTATCAAGAAAAAGAGACCCTTAGAATGGGCTCTTACAGATTTATAGCTGAACTCATTGGTTGAACACAGAAACATAAACCGGGGGGACCCATGAATGTCTTACAGGGGATTCTGGTGAGACATTCAAATGATAACAATGGACGGATATAATCAGGTTGAGATACAGAATAATGGGGAAGTGGGCGGGGAGGAATGCTTCCTTCCTCAGTACTGTCAGTACCGTCCAGACCACATATATTCCACTTTTCTGTGGGGGGGCCGAAGTGATTGGTCTCATATCTGTATGCAGCATAAACTGTTGCTCTCCAGAGCCTAGATGGGGCGAGCTTGTTTAGTTTGCTTTAATGGCTGTCTGTGTTATTGCACAGCCAGCTGAATTTCACTGTTGTGCGATTCCACTTGTAAGACTGATTCTGCCCTCTCCTATCAGAAGCCTGCATGCAAAGGCACGGCCCTCAGATGGCTGAGTATCTTCTCCAAGAAGAGATGGCTCTCGCTGAGGGAAAGTCTGAGGTAAGTCATAATTTTCTTGCTAATCTTGGGCTTTTGTATGAGTTGTATACCAGTTCTGTGTGCAGACGGTGTGTTTAACGTTGTTGAATTATCACATTAGGAATGCAGATCTGGATGTTTTATCTGAAATACTATCATTGTAAACCCACTAAAAGGTCTCTGGGGAAACAGTGAGTAACATCATTCATAGGACAGTGATTTTAGTTCTTCACTGGAAAGAGACAATGACAAGATGGTTGAATTAGGGGCAGTCAACTTTAATTTGTGGGCGTTTTCATCCATATTGGATGTACTGTTTAGAAATGAAGTCCCCCATTTCCTGGCGCTTCGGAAATATTGGACATTTTAACACAGTGTGAAAAAAGTCATCATTCTAGAAATATTTTGTTGCATCTCTTTGCTTGTTTTGGGGCCTTTTTGCCTTCAGTTTCCCCTTCAGCAAGTAAAATGCACGTTCACTTTGATTTACATGCAGTGATTGAACAGGTCATCAGAATCAAAACACAAAAAAGTGTCACTAACCAATGAATTATGGTGCTCACTGTGTAAGTATGAATCTATTTTGTGTGTTTATTGTTCTAAGTGTTTTGATTATTGTCTTTAAGCAAGTGCATTTTAGTACCATCCATTGTGCATGAGAAAATAGGAATGAAATAGAAACAATATTTAGAACATTATTCATTTATTTGCTCTCGTAAGAGAACGTTTGTCATACAAAAATATACACTTGAATTTAAGGAACAGCATACAGTGCTGATTAAAATTAAGTGAATGAACAATATATAAACCTGTTGCTTTTTAAAATAAATGACACCAATAAGTGGATTTTACGAATTAGAGAATAAGTAGAATAAGAGCTTTCATTATAGACATAAAGTTGTGCCGTCCTGATAATTGCTGGCAGCTAATTTTACTTGTTGGCGAACTATGATGGTGAGAGAATTTGAGCAATGAGTACGAAAAGATGACATATGAAGAGTTTATTTCCGAAATGCATTGTATCCATTTTACTCATTTTTTTCTATGTTGCAATTTTTTCCTCTTGCAATTTATGGAAAAACACAAACTTTGACCATGAAAAAAATACACCTGATAATTTGAATGTCAAGAAATGGATTTTTGCACCATGTGTTAAATGTTACCATTACATGGACAGCATTTATATAGCGCTTTCTAGTCACTTGACCCCAAAGCGCTTTACAATTATGCCTCTCATCCATCCTGATGGCTCATTCATCCTGCACATCAGGAGCAGTGTGGGGTTCAGTGTCTCGCTCAAGGACACTTCTACATGTTCTCTGGAGGAGCCAGTGATTTAACCAGGAACCTTCTGATTCCTAGACCACCTGCTCTACCTCCAGAGCTATGCCGCCCCACTCTGAGAAGCACAGGGCTGTCGCTCTAATTTTGGCTCTTATTCTGCTTTGGAAACAAACTCTTCATATATTTTTTGTCTATCAGTAAATGAGAGGGCGATAGCTGGAGTAAAAAAGACATTCTTACACAGTGGAATTATGCGTTTTACCTGTTCGCCATCTTGCACAGGAGCTTTTGGAGAAGTTCGTAACAGGTGACATGTCGCTGGAGGAGTTCCTGGACTCCTTTCAAACCTCCAGGAAAGTTTACCACATCCGCCGCACTCAGACCGAGAAGCTCAAAGAGATGTGTAGACCGTGGAGGAAACTTGGGAATCTCAACGAGGCCAAAAATGAAGCCAGCGATCAGCCCAAGCCACCTCCAGATAATACTGCCGTCCAGGCCCCGCCGCGCGTCTTTCAGCTCCGCTACGGCCTCACCCCGGCCATTATCATTCCTCGCGTTCCCCTCACCTCCATTCCCGCTCCGCACCTTGCCACCTGCCTACCCTCTCTGGATAAGCAACTCAACCAGACCCAGACCTCCGGGCCCACCGCTCCCTGTCCTGGCCCCGGCCAGCCGGTAAGCCTCAGAGTGATTGGTCAGCTCTCTGGGTGGTCAGCCAGGCCAGTGCGTTTGCAGCAACTTTGCCGGCAGCCAAACCATCAGCAACAGCGTGACCCTCCATTGCGGTAATGCTTCTCTCTTCTGCTACGGCTCGGCAGTTTGACAACAGCACAGAGTTCACACAAAATCATTCACTGACTTTTCTCTTTATGGTTTTGAAAGTCATGCCTCCGTCGGCAGCAGAGCCGCCATGCGAGCAGCGAACTGAACCCTGTCATAACGAAAGGTTATTACTCGTAAGGTGTGAGCTATTGAAGGTTGATTACTTCAATAATCAATAAAATGGCTCAAAGATGCTTCTCCAGACATTCATGTTTGAAAATTTTGGATGTGATTCATTATTGTCCTTAACATTCTCAGTTGTGTGCCGTGTAATGGCCTTATTGTTCAGATGAGACATTTGCAGTCCCGCAGAGGGTGAACATTTTTAAGTGTACAAATGTGATGGACAAAGGTAAGAGAAAGTATCAGATTATTTTTGTTTTGTAACTGGGAAGGCAGAATGATGGTGTTTACAATGAATAATTGCGCGTCTGTTGAACCAGAAGCATGCGGCTTTGCGACATGAAAGTTAATTTAAGTCGTGTTGCTACATGACATGAATGCCGTCCTTTCATATCTATGTCATGAGCCGTCAATCAATCACTGCCTCCAATAAAAGAAATGTCATCAGCTCTCTATTCTTCTGATCCCAGCCAGTTGTCAGTTTATATAATTGATTGCATGCTTCAGGCAATTGGCATGTGACTCAATTGAGTTATATCAGGTGACAGAATTTTATGAGTGACTGATAACCCAATACCCACACGTCCCAAGTGAATCTATATTTTCATCTGTTTTAAAGTTGGTGTTTTATTGGCTGTATTACATACGCTTAAATATGTAACTAATGTACAAGCTTGTCCGGTTCATGAGTATGTTCTCAAACCTTTTTGTCACCCTTTCAGTGTTGATGGCTGTTTGGTTTTGGTTTGACATGAACAAGGTTTTGTCTCCCGTTAAAGGGTGTTCATGTGCTGGTCGTCAGGATTTCATGTTTTCTATTGCAGTTGCAAAGAACAACCCCGACTCATAAAAAGTTGGTATAGTATGGAAAATGCACGTAACAACAGAAAGCAGTTATTTATAAATTTACTTTAACTTGTATTTCATTGAAGACAGTATGAAAACAAGATATCTAATGTTAAGTCTGGTCAACGTCATTTTGTTGGAAAATATACAACCAATCCTGCCATTCCGGCCTGCAATGAATTCCAAACAATGTTTTGGATGGGGGCAATTTATGATGAGTTAGGAGGTGTAAAAAAAAAAAAAAAAATTGAATTACGATGTGTTTTGAAACAGCTGATGTCGGCAGGTGATCGTAATGATGGGTTGTTACAAAAGCAGCTTGCAGGAAAGGCCTGGTCCTTCAGGAGCAAAGCTGGCCCCAGGATCAACAATTTGCCCCCAAATGCGAAAGAAAAACAAGCGTTCCTCGAAGAAAGATAGGAAGGGATGTGGATATTTCCTTCTCTGTGGTGCAAAATATAATTAAAAGATTCAAGGAATCTGGAGGAATTACTGTGAATTAAGGGCAAGGACGCCCACCTAAGCTGAATACCCGTGAGCTACAATCACTCCTACATCACTGCATCTAGAACTTTCATTTGCCCTTCAGTGATAAAGCCACTTGGGCTTAGGATTACTCTGGCAAACCTTTATCAAGCTCTGCTATGCAAAGTTTCGTCTACCAATGCCATCATGTTAGCAGTGTCCAGAAGTAGAGTTGATCTGTGGGCTTGAAGGTGTATGCGATGGACCATCTCACAGTGGAAATGTGTATTCCGGTCTGAGAAATCAGTGTTTCTGGTCTTTTTGACAAGAAACCGGTTCTGTGTGCTCTGAACCGAAGAAGAAAAAAGCGACACTGACTTACCAACGACAAGTCCGAAAGCCATGGTCTGTCATGGTATGGGGCTTTGTTGGTGCTTTTGGAAAGGGTTGCTTGTTAGGGCACCATTAATGCATTAAAGTTCCCTCAGATTTTGGAATGATACATACGGCCTTTAAGATGACATCTTTTCCAGGGACATCCATACATATTTCAATGAGACGATGCTAAATTGCATTCTGCATGTATTACAAAGGCACAGCTGTGTAAAAAGAGGGTGCGGGTGCTGGAATAGCCTGCCTGCAGTTTAGACCTGTCCAATACAGAACATTTGGTGCATTTTGAAATGTGAAATGCAACAAGGAAGACCCCGTTCTTTTGCCCATCTCTTTGCTGGAGCAATGGGATAAAATTTCACCTGAAACACTGAATCGTTTGGTGTCCTCAGTCTCTAATTCTTTATGTTGTGTTGCAAAAAGGAACAGCAACATAACAAAGTGGTAAAGTTTCACTTTAGATACCCAACTTTTTAAAAATATGTTGCAAGAGTCAAAATGAAAATAGGTTTTTGGAAAATCTCTAAAATAAATGTCTGTTGTGTCATGTTTCAGACCAGGAGCCTCGAGCGGAGGCAGAGTTCAATCCAGTTGGTAGTTTAGGTACAGCTTATATGGTAATTTGGGGATGGAACCTCTCGAGGAGGAGGTGGTAACGGAACCCCGAAATAGGATAGCACAGTTCAGTGCAGATGTTTTGGGTGAGCCTGAGCTGTCAGTGGGCAGTCTGGAGGAATGCACACTTCACCAGCACCGAACTGTCTCACAGGAGAATGAAGAAGCTCGCAGGGAACCAATCCTGATGACCGTAGAAGTATTTCGACCTTGTTCCTGACAAACTGGACAGAGGAACAGACTTGGAAGGAGTAACAAGAACACGGTCCCAATCCTGGACCATAGTGAGGCTTGGGACCTTGTTCCTAATAAACTGGGCTGACAAACTGGCTTCAGCTGGGTTGACTCGAACACAATCCAAATCCTGGACTCTGAGTAGGATTGGAAGCTTTTTTTAGTTCACTAAGTAAAGAGAAAAGCTTCCGGGAATAGCTATCATTAAAGTACACTTTGCACTTAGCAAAGATGAAGTGTTTTCACTCGGAATTTAAGCACTGGATTTAAGCGCAAAAGGCAATTACGATCCAGCAACTTGCAGCACAAAGCAGGGATCTTAAATGCACCTCACATGGTCATTAGGAAATAACCATGAATTGAGAACCCGCTGGGGGTGACAAACATGCAAGATGTAAACCAATCAAAAGGAGACATACTTCTAAGTGACACGCAAGTTGTTGAATAGGGAGAGCCATGAAAGGAATTCGCATGAGGATTATTACATGGTTCTATTATTTCCAACACAATATTGATCAAAGATCATGTAAAAATCAGGGTTGCAATTTAAATTCAATTCAACACACTATCCCAAATTTGTCGGATTTGGGGTTGTCAACGGAGGGGGGTTGGAAACTACAGATGAAGTGGCGAAAGAGGAAACGAGTCTAAATTTATCACCCTCCCGCTACACAGATCTAATGGTGTCTGGCTGCACTAGCTAGTATCCGCCCTTTAGTGTCTGATCCTAGCTTGTCTACACCCCCCCCCAACCCCCCCCCCCCACACTGCAGGGCTGCGCTTCATTGACATTACAGTGACTCCTCCCCTACAGCAGCGGACCTGGTTTTGTTCGTATGTATGAAGGGAATTCTTGCTGGGAAAAAAACTGCCTAAAAGCCCTGTAGCCATGAAAATATTTTGAGGATTCAGTGTGTGGCCATGACTAGTGCTTGAAGTTGCATCATGCACGGTAGCCATGATAAGTTCTTAAAGAGTGCTGGAATTTAACTGCGGCGCGTGCCTGATGGTACGGTGTGCAACTGTGACAAGTGTGTGATAATGCAGTGTGTAACGCCACAAAGTTCTATCTAATATTTGCAAATACAGCATAACTATCACCACCCGTATGGCAAGTGAAGGCGACCAAAACCAGTCTGGCTTGGATTTGCTTGGCCTGTGAACTGGAGTGTGTAATCCCGGCATGGAAAATGAAGTATCGATTCAAAGCAATTAAAAAGGATCCACCCTGGAACAACTTGGGCGGCCCCCTGCATGGGAGTCCAAGAATCTGTGATCTATTCCACACATCCAGGAGACCCTGCCTGCATGAGCAATCAACAAAGGAGGCTCTGGCCCCGTTTCAGACTCGACCCGAGCCACTGAACGCCACTGAGCTGATGGCCTCCATAGCACTGCTGGCAGACAGGTAGACTAGCCACTTGATTGGTTTGATTCCTTTCTAGGTTTCGGTATTTGCTGAGACTCTCGTGTTAATTATGGGAGGTTGGCATGACCAAAGTAGAAGAACAGCCCGCCTCAGGGGAGTGTTTTTTTTCCCCTATGGTTTTTTTAAACTCAAAGAACTTTTAACCACATTGGCCACTGTCCTACGTAAGGGGGTTCTCTCAAACTTTTCTCAGATGGTTTTATCATCTAGCAAGTTATGCAGTTCAGTCCAATTTCACAGCAGTGAAAGGACATCTGCATCCACTCAGCTCGCAGATGGCAGTGCAATATATGGGCAATCGTGTATTTTTATCCAGCAAATTGAAATGTAATAATGAATATAAATTTAAATGCCTAGCTCCTAGCCTTTAATCCTGGGTATTTACATCCATATTAGATAATCTTCTCAGGAATTGAAGCCATTTTTACACATTTTGAAAGACCGGAAGCGTCAGAGCTGCACTCCAAGTACAGAAATGTTTCACTGATCTCCATTGGCTTATCTTTTCTTGCCACTGAAAGCAGTTTCGTTATGTGTTGAGTAAGAGAAAACATTAAGCGTTACTGTTCATGCATGATGTACAAGCAGACTAAATCATGTTTGGAGATCACTTGTAGGCTTCAAGATTTCTCTAACCTCTTTTCTGTGATTTGCATGAAAAGAATTCCTGTCAAGCATTGCATTTACCTGCAGGATTATTTGTTGTATATGAACGAAGAATATATATTTTGCTCAGTGTTGACTTTTTTTGTTCTTGCAACATAGAAATATGAAATGTTTTATTTGTAGATCTGGTCAAACTAAACAATCCACCCGCAGCATTTCTTCAGAAACACTCATTGTAGGAAAAATAATTCTCACTGTAATATTTAAGGGTATTTAACACATTGCATCAACAGTCAAATTTATGCTGCCTGAGTTTTCCCCACTTGCAGGATGTGCTAGTCCTGGTGCCATGTCAAATGGCATTGGTCATTCATTAGGAAGGAAGTAAATCGAGCTTATAAAATGAGTGCTATTGAATGGAATTATAGGACTGAGCGCAGCAAGATCGTTATCCTGGCAGAAGTGCATTTTCTCCAAAGTCACACAGTATGCTTATGAGCAAAGTTGCATCTGACAAAGAAAGAACCACTCTCTTCTGGACGCATATCTTTAGTATGATAGACAAATTGTATGGTACAAAAGAGCAATGAATTGTCAATGAAACGATGAGGTGCTGTCAAAATCAGAACAGGCACGATAGGCCACATAAAACAGGTCTTCCTTTTACCCCCCTCGTGATCTGTGCATCTGAGGACCAATGGGTAAAGCGGCGATCTCCCCAGGGATCCAAGACTTAATTCTCCTGTCCTGTCTCCGATGGCCTCCCCCCGTGAGCTCTGAGACCAAAGACTGCAGGCAGCCTGAAGATGCGTGGAAGCAGAGGGACACAGGAGGCTTTGTTAGACGGCAGGCCTGTTTGTCTGTTAATCAGACTTCTGTTACATCAACGTCAGCAACTGCCATTGTCTCGGGCAGCTCCAACTGGGCAATTTTCCCATCTGTCAGTATGTCTATTTAATGTCTTTGAATTTCACTGCTCTGTACCAGCCTTATACTAGGCTTTTAAATGCTCTGCATGTTTGGCTACAGAAGTCGAGATGAGACAGAGTTTTTGACTGGCCTCCTACACTGTTGGATGCAAACAGAATGCTCATGGGTTTATGAGATGGGAAAGTGAACACGATTCTACATTTACTGGGCAAAGTCGACTTTAGACCAGTGAGAATTGCTGTTGACCAGCTGAAACATCTTTATGACTCCGAATGTCATTGCGGTTTATCAAAGCATCAAAACTGCTTTTGGGTAATTTTACAAGAGATGTTAACAAAGCATTCATGTCTCTGCATTTTTTTCTATTGACATTTGTTGACTAAACTTCTATTTGAGGCCCAGTTCCAATGGAGCGATACGCTTGCAAAGCTTTATATGAATATCCAATTTATGTTGTATTTCTACACAAAAGGAACTTCAGATTATTGCGCTGTGAAAAAGTATTTGCCCCAATACTGATTTCTTCTATTTTTGCTTATTTCTCACACACAAAAATATTTCAGATCATCAAACTAATTTTAATATCAAAGACTCCCAAAGTAAACATAAAATTCGATATAAAAAGATGATTTAATTTATTGTACGAAAAACACATCCAACCCTACATGGCCTTATGTGAAAAAAAGTACTGGCCCCCTTAGTTATTTTATTCAACCAATTAAACAAATTTAATTGAAAATTGGGTTCTATCTCACTCGACACACTCAGGCATGATTACTGCCAGCCTAGCTGGATCCAAACATCAGTTAAATAGAACCTGTCTGGCAGTGTGAATAAGGCAAAAAGCAGAACATCTAGACAAATTCTCGAACAGATAAGGAAATGAGTCTGGAAACCATCACTAAGTAATTTTTAAGGCCCTGGGACTCCAGCGAACCATGTTGAGAGTCATTATCTACAGATGGAGAGAACTTCAAACGGCGGTGAACCTTGTCAGTAGTGGCCAGCCTACTAAAATATCTCCAGGAGCACATCGATGACTCGTCCAGGAGGTCACAAAAAACTCAGTCTAACATCTAAAAAAAATACAAGACTTATCAGCCTCAGTTAAGGTCATTCTTGACCATTCTACAATAAGAAGATTGGGCAAAATCACATCCACGGGAGAGCCTGGCCAGAAAGAATACAAAGACTCGTTTCACATTTGCAAAAACAAAAAACATCTTGATGACCCTCAAGACTTATGGAAAAATATTCTCTTTTCAAAAGACATCGGTCCTGTTACATCTGGCGCGTTTATTGTGGAATGCTGATTGAGTTTTCCACAATAAGAACATTATGACAACTCGGTGGTGGCAGTGTGTTCCTTTGGGGCTGCTTTGCTGCTTCAGGACCTGGGCGAATTGCCGTAATTCTGAACCATGAATTCTACTCTCTGGTAGAAAATCCTGATGTACGATATCCGGCCATCATTTTGTGACCTGTAGCTCAAGCACTGTTGGGTTATGCAGTGGGACAATGATCTGGAGAAAACCCACCTCTGAATGGCTCAAAAGAGACAAAATGAAAGTCTTTGTGTGGTCTAGTCAAAGCTCTGACTTAAATTCCATGTTACTGTGTTTTAAGGGGGGCAAATTATTGGCCTGCTTCAAGCAAAGCCAACAACTCAGAAGATTTCTAAAAATCACTGGAACTGGGTAAAGACCTACCCAACTCGATATTAAAACCTGGAAGGATAGTTATGAACCATCAACTTCACAGAGAAATGGGTTGGGGAAAAAATCACAAATGACCATGATTGGAGGTCACTAAAATGCTTGGTGAAGTCTTGTTTTAAACAGTCAACAGTAGAACTCATGGCTATGTTTGTGTACGTGAGAGCATTTTCTCTTGCGCAAGATGACATGAACTTGCAGGATTTGAACTAAACAGCTGTGTGGCTACAAGAAAGCCATGTGTTATGAAGGCTAATTGGTAATAAATGACTGCAGTTTATTGGTAGCATAAAGATTGTGAAAAAATAGAAAAAGGCTATGTTGTCTGATGGGTCCAAATTTTCCCTGTTCCAGAGTGAAGGGCACATCAGGATAAGACCTGGGGTTGCTTCAATCGGTCAGGCCTGAGCTCAGCAATATTACAAAGCAATAAAAAGAAGTCTGCTGAGTACTTGGATGTACTTTAATGACCAGGTCATCCCATCAATGGATTTTTAAAAATCCCTCAGGGCACAGGCGTATTCCGGGATGACAATGTCAAGATTCATTTTGTGAAAATTGTGAAGGAGTGGTTGATGAAATTGAGCATTTTGAAACATTGATTGGCCATCAGAGAGTCCTGACCTCAACCAATTGAAAGTGTTAAGAATTTCTGAACTAATTGCTGACATTGTACGAGATTGTCGAAACAATGCCAAGACGAATACGTTCGGTGATCAAAGCTAAAGACGATTCAGCAAAATATCAGAGAATGCGCTTTAGTATTTGGCCTGCATACACTGTATATACACCTATCAGCCATAACATTACGGCCACCAGCCTAATATTGTTTAGGTCCCCCTATTGCTGCCAAAACAGCCTTGACCTGTTGACGCATGGATCCCACTAGACCTCTGAAGGTGTGCTGTAGTATCTGGCACCAAGACTTCTGCTGCAAATCCAGCAAGTCCTGTAAATACTGAGGTGCGGCCTCCATGGATCACACTTGTTTGTCTAGCACGTCCCACAGATGCTCGATCGAATTGAGATCTGGGGAATTTGGAGGCTAAATCAACACCTTGAACTCATTGTGTTCCTCAGACCATTCCTGAACCATTTCTGCTGTGTGGCAGGGCGCATTATCCTTCTATCGGGGTATACCATTTCCATCAAGAGTTGTCCTTGGTTTGCAACAGTGTTTAGGTTGGTGGTACATGTCAAAGTAACACTCACGTGAACGGCAGGACCCAAAGTTTCCCAGAAAAACATTGCCCAAAGTATCAAACCGCCTTCGTCCCATAGAGCATCCTGGTGCAATGTCTTCCCCAGGTAAGCGACTCCCACAAACCCAGTCATCCACATGATGTAAAAGAAAAGGTGATTCATCAGATCAGGCCACCTTTTCCCATGGCTCCCTGGTCTAGTTCTGATACTCACATGCCCATTGAAGGTGCTTCCGGGGTTGAGCAGGGCTCAGCATGGGCACCCTGGCTGCTCTGTGGCTATGTATTTGAAAATAATTTTTAAAAATACAGTGTCTAAGACTTTTGCACAGTACTGTGTGTGTTTGGGATCACTTGGAAATTTTCTTGTTTTCCATCGAAACACATTAAATCAGTCTGAATAGGAAATATAGCAAATGAACAGAACATGCTGACTATGTCTGAGTTGGAAATAATGATTTTAATGGAAAATGATGAATATGTACTTCAAACTTTGCCTTCATCAAAAAAAACCCACCTTCACTGTTGATACTGGAACTGGTGTTTGACAGGAACTATTTAGCGCAGCTGCTAGTTGACAACCTGTGAAGCGTCTTTGTCTTAAACTACACACTCAGATATTTGTCTTCTTGCACAGTTGTGCATCGGGACCTCCCACTCCTTTTTTCTGTCCTTGTTAGTGCCAGTTTGTGCTGCTTACTGAAGGGAGTAGTTGACAGGATCGTAAGAGATTTTAAGTTTTCAATTTCTCACATTGAATAGCCTTCTTTTCTAAGCACAACAATAGGCTGACGGGTCTCGAAAGGAAGTTCTTTCTTTCTGGCCATTTTGAGCCAGAAACAACTGCTGATGCTTCAGGTACTAGACCAACCTCAAGAATGCCATGCTCCCTTTTGCGCTCCCTTATTAGTTCAGCGGTTTTCCGCTGTGCAACATATTTGCAGAAGGGTTTTCTAATAATCAATTAGCCTTATAAAATGCTTAACTTGGATTAGCAGCCATTCCAGGAGATTGATGTAGAGGACTGACAGTTGCTGATTGTTGGCCTCTATGCAAAAATGTAGATCATCCTTTGAAAATCATCTGATTTATTTTAATCATTTGTGAAATGGATGGATAAAAATATTTGTGAAATGGAAAAAAATGTTTGTGAAATGCATGAAATGTATTTTTCTTTGGAAAACAAAGAAATTTGCAAGTGATCCCGAACTTTGGAGCAGTAGTGTGTCTGTGTGTGTGTGTGTGTGTGTGTGTATATATATACAGTATACATATATATACACACATTTTTTTTCCACTTATTTGACTGGGTTCCATTGAGAATTTATTTTTCAAAGATGCCTTGGGATAAATGCCTGATAGAACAGTTGCAGGTGAGGATGGATAGAGAGACACAGGTAAAATCCCTGGGGTTATTATTTTGTATGAGGGATTGTGAATCACATGATGCAATAATGCCCTTAATCAAGATGCATGTGCTAATGATATTTATTGGTGCCTCTACACATCGACACTGTAACGCAATTGTAGACACGATTTGATTTGGAACACGAATGCTTATGCAGATTTAGAAAAAAAAAGCCTTCCAATTATTTAAATCTTCCTTTCTTATGTAGATGAAGGTCATCAAGACCTCCCCTTCTGAAGCACCATGAGGAATTTTAGAGAAGCTATGAATCTTTTTTATTCTATCAGTGGCTCCGCTGTTTTGGTTCAGTAAACTTTGAAATAGTGAGATTATACAATTAAAAGATAAAGATCTTAGAAGTACAGTCTATTCTCACACGAAAAAAAAAAACCTCTGCTCTAACTCCGGAAAACAAGCTAGCAGTTTGACAGATTAATTTTCTAGATAAATTTAATCTTTTGAAAATGCGCAGAAGAACCACCCTTCCTGTGGTTTTACAGGTTTGTGACTAATTTTGAAGCCACTATAAGCTTCACAAGCTTCTCAGGCTGAAAAATATCAAGCACATAATGAATTGCTTCGCGAGAAGCCATGCACTCCTTCTTACTATCTTGTAATGCTGGTGTAATTTCATTCATGATTTGCGATTCAAAACAATTGCATGATTCTGTGTTTTTCATTCTTGTATTTCTGTGCAGATTTATTTTACTTCAATGAGATAATGTTTCTGAGGGACACTGTATCCCCAGGGGAACATTGTTGTGGGGCTTTGAAATACCTGTAAATAAATGAGTTACATGCCTAAGATTATCATGATGTTTAGCTGAAAAATGAAGAATCATCATCTTATCTGCAACCTGTTCATTTGACCCCCACCTGAAGAGTCTGGAAACTTACAGTTAGGTCTGTAAATATTTGGACATTGATACCGTTATTGATATGATATGGTGGACAGTTAAAATATCAGAGATTAAACTCAGTAATTAAAATGAGCTCAAAGTGCAGACTTTCATGTTTAATTTGAGGGTAATTTACCTCCAAAATAGATAAATGGCATAGGAATTACAGCACTTTGGATACATGCCCCCCAAACTCTCTTATTAAGGAGACAAAAGTAATTGGACATGTGGCTGCATTGCTGTTCAATGGTCAAACATTTGTTATTGCCTCATTATTATATTCACAGGGAAGCAGACAAAATAGTCTGTTAACTCTCAGTATGAATTTCAAAGAGTAACCACTGCCAGAATTAGGCTGAAAAGTTACAGTCTTTTGGTTTGGTTTGTTTGTTTCTTTGTTTGTCAACACTTAAGCAGCAAAACTAATGGCCAGATTCCCCCCAAATTGGGTTTAGGGATTCACCACTGACCCAGAACAGATCCCTATTGAATTTAGGAAAAGCGGGTGAAAGTATGTGCGAGGGGCGGGGTTTGTTGTGCCTGGCACCACCTGTTAAAGATTGTTATATGTATGTACATTTTTGAAGAATAGTCCAGAGTATGTTTTCTATAACAGTCTACACAATACTGTATATTTCTCAACTAATCCAGAAAGTTCATTTTATGACTGAACTATACTGACACAAGACTAGAAGTGATTACGTATTATGGAAGGTTTTCGAGCAAGACAACAATATCAAGTAGACTGTGGAAAGTTCTGTCAAGTATATAAATACTTCTTGACTTGTGAGCCAGTTAATCTTAAATTTAACAGTTACTGGACACATTACAACATTTATTCAGCAAATCTTGGATTCAGTCAAGCCTGTGTTTCTTATCTTACATCGTCAGCCGTAGAGTTTTCCTTCTCAACCACATGAATGGACACAGAAATTCACAGACGTCTTGAAAATTCTTGGAATTTCCTGTATATCTCCATTGGGACCATTCCATCATCATTTTGGGACATTTGTGATGATGACCTCGAACACTGTACCACGCAACTGGGTGAATATTAGCCATTTACTTTAATATTTTTTCATTTGTTTGTCATCTTCGTTTTAATCTAGCAAATAAGCTACTGTGTTCTTAGTTAATACAATTTTAAATCAGCTCTCCATCTTGTTCATTTGTCGATGGTCATATATCCTTGCTCGTGTAGAATTTGAATAATTCGTATACATAACAAGATGAATGCACCAGTGAGCTCAGCTATTCCAAAAAGTCCAGATGACTGTAAATTCCAGCTATGGTGGATGAATTAATTGTTTTCCTGATGATGCTAAATGCTTTCAGAACAGAAAACCAGTGAGTAAGCGTATCTGTGTCAGTATCACCAATCAAGAGAAGACTCGACCAAAGTAAATATCGAAGGTTTATCGCAAAATGTAATACTCTGGTCTCAAGAATCCAGAAATTAGGATGTTTGCCAAGAAAGCTCAAAAAGCCTATTGGCCAACATTCTATGGGCAGAGGAGACAAACGCCAACTTGTGTCAGAATGATGGGAAGAAAGAAGTATGGAGAAGGAGAGGAACTGCTCATGATTAAAGTATACCACCTCCTCTTTGATGGGTACATAGTCAAGTGTGGGCATGAATGACCACCAATGGAGCCAGTTCTGTTGAATTTATTGATGATATGATTGTTGACCAACGCAGCAGGATGAATTCTGAACCCTACAGGGCTACATGCGTCAGTGCTTCAAAACCCATTCCGAGTTGCTTCGCAGCGCAGACGGACAGTGACTTGAAGCTCCCAGCAAAACCCAACAATATTTTCAGACAGACAAAGGAAATGTACTACAATGGCAGAGTCAATTACCAATTCCAAACCCAAATGAGCATGCTTTTTACATGCTGAAGGCAAAACTGAAGTGAAGATGCCTCACAACGAACAAGAACTGAAGCAGCGGCACTGACGGCCTGGCGAGGCATGTTCAGGGACAAAAACCCAGCAGTCATTCACTGCAAAGGATTTGGTCCCAAGCAATTAAAAATCTGAATTTAAGTTCTGATTATCTTCGTTTGTCCAAACACTTTTGTAATCCTAGAACTTTCTATGAAATGGTTGTAATTCCAGCACCGTTCATACTGTTGAATCAGGGGTGTAGCTTGGCCTATTTCAGGGGGCTTTGGCCCTCTTAAAATGTTCCTTAGCACCTCGAAATAATGTGGATATTCAGTTTAAATCATCAATAACTGGCGGAGAACTTGGCTCAGCTCCCCTTTTTCATTAGTCTCCAGTGACAGCCTTGCGTTAAATTAAACATGTACGTTAACGCTTCAAGCACATCTTGATTGATTCATTTCAAATCCATTGTGGTGGCGAATCATAATGCTGAAAACTGTTCCACTGTTAGACCGGTTCTCGGGGAAAAGAGTCAAAGTCCAGGGCTGGTGAATAATAGTCCTGTTTATTGCAGTCATAAGCAGAGCTACCGCATGGGGCCCTAGGGCCCACGGCCAGTGGGGGCCCCCGCCGCAGCCTCGCTGAGCTACATTCTCATTACCATCAAACAGGAAAAACAACTATAACAGCCATAGTGTGAACTGGAGTGCTGTGACTACACAATTTCCCATTAAATTCTGCCTTGTGCCCTGATGTTCTATACATAAAACCCCATGTTGGTAATCTAGTCACTATCATGGGCTTTTTTTTTTAATTATTCATAACTATTATATGAATAATAGTATAATATAATATTATATGATATAAGTTTTTATGTTTAACATATCCATGCTTTAAAGACTATTGCTGAAATCAACAATTTTCTTATTTTGTTTGATATTTTTCTTTCAGACTGATATGCAAATTGTCAAGATGATTGCAGGGTAATGTGTTGCCCAATGTCAAGTCTGTATTTGGTTTGATCATGTGACCATGTTAATGTCTGTATGGAGTTCAAGCGCAAAATCTGAACATCATCAAATTTGCAAACTTACGAGCAGTCATTCCATTCGAACATAAAAGCAATAGTCAAAAAAGAAAAGAAAGAACTGGTCAGGGTAGCAAAGCTACCAGCACTAAGTTCATTTGGTTTAAAGCAGTTGCCGCACCACAAATGACCCTTCCTCAAGCAGCAATTAAATTTCACCTGATATTCCAGCCTTTTTCACTCGGGCTTGTTAAATCTTCTGAGGGCTAGTGACTTTTTTTCTCTCACAAGTTCGACCGGCTAGTGTCAAAAAATTGGAAGATCCAGCGTTGCCGACAAATCAAATTAATGAAACTCATGTAGTAATTCTCACTTTTACCTGGCCGAAGGCTGGGAATAAATGAAAATGACTACTTTTGTCCTCGCCAAAGGCTTGGAATAAATGAAAATGACTATTCTCGTTTAACAGACATCTGGCAGCCATACCCTATATGCTTTTGCTGCCAAAGCACTGGCAACTTTTTTTCTTTCTCCCTCTGAACAATTTGATTGACAAGTTTGCTTGGCTCATATGATGTAGACCTATCCGTTATTTTACAGTTGACTGTAATGACAATCTGAGGGGCCCCTTGTAATACTTCGCCCCCTCTGGGGCGCCGCCCCTGATTGCAGTGATTGTTAGTTCAAAACTTGTGAGGAAAATTAATGGAGTAAAGGGGATAGGAGGAAGAGTGCAAACTGTCCTGTGTGCACAGACTTACGCTCACACCCATCTTACAAGGGGGGAAAGGGGCTGCTCCTCTGGTGTCACCAGATAAGATACTGCCTCAGCGGCCCTCCCCTTTTCAACTTTCCTTTTTCAGCACGGTATGACATGGAGCGTGGTGTTACTTTGTCTAAAACTTTAATATAACTTAAAGAATACTCAAACCAGGTTCCTTAACTAGAGTGAATTCAGAGAGCATAAACCTCTGCTACACCCCCAACTGCCAGTAAAACTCAAAAGCTTAAACACAGTGAGATGAGTATGTTAGTATATCAAACATATTGCAAAATCTTGACACACTTTAAAAGGTTTAGTAGAGACATGCGGTCAAGCACTTTTATTGAGTCCTTTAATTTTGACCCTGCAGTTACCGTCCAAGAACTTGTAGACCTAACTGTGTCAGTTTTTAGGACTAGACTATCATCTTTTTTAAAGGAAGAAAATGAACAGCGAGCACATAATTCATTGGACAGTGACACATATTTTATTTTGGTTCCGTACTTAACACTTTGTGCTTGAAATGATATGATGACAATGATAGTAAAATGCACTGTCAGACTTAATTTGAGGGTGTTTTCATCCATATAGGATGAACCGTTTCGAAATGACCGCTCCTTTGTTACATAGTCCCCTTAATTTTTAGGTAGCCCCCCCCCCAAAAAAAAAGAAAAACAGTGCACTGTTTAACATTATGCAACCTAGAATTATTGACTTCAGTTGAGGTGCAGTGGATAAATCATTGGATTCACCGATAACAGGTGAATAACTGTTTTATTACATGATCTTCCTTGAAAATATTAAATAAGAGAAGAGCGACACCTCTAACGCAAAGCTCCTCACCGGCACAGCAACGCAGCGCAGAGTACGGACACTGGAGCTCCTGCAGGGAGCCTATTTTTAGGCTTTTAATTTTATTTTTTAGCTGAAGGTCGTCGAATTGATATTATCACCTCTCGCGCAGTGGATAATACTGTCCGCAGTGACTGGCAGAACTCGCCTCGACCAATCAGGAGAGCATGAATCCTTACTTCATATCATAAAAGACAAAGCAATCATTTTCAAAATTTGGTCGCATATCCTTTGCATGCAATACTGCTTGAGGTCTGTAATGCACAGAAATCCCAGATCATGGGTATCTTCCCTGTTGATGCTCTGCCCAACTTTCACTGCCTTCATCCTCAGTTCCTGCTTATATCTGGGGCTCGTTACCTTCAGTCTCTCCTCC
The DNA here is from genome assembly GCA_029721435.1 of Gymnothorax reevesii. Taxonomy (NCBI): domain Eukaryota; kingdom Metazoa; phylum Chordata; class Actinopteri; order Anguilliformes; family Muraenidae; genus Gymnothorax; species Gymnothorax reevesii. The sequence continues at coordinate 168,568,844 of CM056574.1, forward strand.
TGTGTGTAAAATGCATGTTCCACTACATTCAGATCTGGTAATTGACTCACTGGCAGAACCGAAATAATAATTTTAAAAATCTGTCAATCCCCAATTAATAATGGTGCTCCTTTATGTTCAGAAAGTACCAGTCCACCCCAGTATTTTGTTTTAATCATCTGAATTTGGTATTCAGTATCATGTACAACCAGGAGGTGGAACATATACACATTGATTACATTCATCAGTTGAAGAGGCACAAGGCAGCACTTCATACCTTTTCATTCTGTCTTTGACTATTTTTCAGAATGACAATGTCCCAACTGCCTAGTGTAACCATTAACTACAGCTGACTCACCAGGGGATTCAGTCACGCTGCTCAGGAAATGTGGCTGTGATGTCACAGAGGAGACAAAAATAAAAGCAGGGGAACCATGCTGGTGCACCTGGCTGTCAGGGTGAGACCATCAGGAGGTTTCCATGCAGAGCCGGTGACAAATGCTCAGCATGTTGAACAGAGTCACCTGCAGAAAGTGGGACACTCCTGAGCTTTGCATGTGAGGCCACAAACAGCAATGACCGTGGCTGATGGAAGTAGCTGGTGAAAGCTGTCGGGCCTGATTAAGATATGCGCTTGCTTTATTGAGGAGAGCCTGTCATGCTAACCAACATTAACGGAGCCCGTCATTGGACTCTTTACCTCTCTTCCTCTCCCTTCTCTTAGCATCTCCTAAAATCACATGCTTGCCACTCGTGCATCAAAGCAGGATATGGGTAGTTTGATTTTCCCTTAATTTACAAAAGTAAATGGTATTATCCAAAAGTGAGCTAACACATTATCTCATGTTTAAGGCATAGAGTTCCAAATTCAGTTTTGGGGCTTGCTGTGTATGTTGGTTTTTGTTCTAAACAAAATTACTATAAAGGGATTGCAACAGGCTGGTCGGTTGCGTCAGTTAGAAGCATTTCAGTTTTTGCTCAGTCCCCTACCCTTTTAATCCAAATTTTGACATAAATATCCATGGTGTGCAAAATTAAAATTCATTATCCGAGATGTCCACGTTTACATGTGTAGGAGTCTTATGTTTTTGCACGCGTGGATTATTCATTGTTTGAAACGTTTGGTCTGGTTGCCACGGTGATGCACACGGTGTGGGTACTGGGGATGATTGCCGTAGGTAATATAGGGGACTGAATCACCTGCACTCAGGATGGAGAGAGGAGTGTGTGTGTGTGTGTGTGTGTGCGTGTGTGTGTGTGTGTGTGTGTGAGAGAGAGAGAGTGTTGGTAGCCGTAATTTTTGTTGACCGCTTTTGTTTAGTTTGTCACTTTGTTGCGCATTCGCCATCAGTGTACACGTTTTCCATCTAATGCTTGTGTAAAGAGAGAGCTGCCAAGTAGCTGTTATTGTTTTATTAAATCTTTGAAACTTTACCTGGACTCTGCGTGCTTACATAACCAGCAGCAGCGCCTCACACAAACGTACAGGGCCTATTCACATCCTCTCGAACGACTTTAAACGGGAGGAAAGTCGCTACAACGTGGACAGCTATTATCCGACTTCTGGCCTTATTATAAATAAGACAATATATCAATTAAGATGTTTACATGAGTTCCATATAGAGTATTCCATCCATATTCCCGTTAACATGTTACAAAGGTACATATCCCTTAGAGCTCATTGATTTTCTCAGTGTCTAATCTGTTTAAAACTATTACTTTCAGTGACTTCACGGAAGTATCATGTTTATTACTACACTTCATGTTCCCTACAGACCTGCAAGCAAACAGTAAACCACATGGAACAGGTATTTCACACTTACATATTATTTTTGGCTTAAATTTACCCACACATTCGATGAACACCGCAATTTTACGCGCACACGTACGGAAGAGGCAATTTACTCTGTCACTACTGAGCTACTAAACTGAGGGCTCTCATTTCAGTCAATCTGGCACACCTCACTCTTGAAGTGAGCAGTTCAATGAGATCTCTATCTCTTGAATGAGGTGAGCTTTGTTAGGTTTACAGTAAAAAAAAAACCTATAGGACATCGGAGCTTCATGAGTATGGTCGTTTAATCTTGTTCTGGGGAAAAGTCAAACCGAGCACTTCTTACACGATATAAGGTCTTGTATTGCCATATTTCTGCCAGCAGAGGGTACTCTGCACTCACTTCTGGTTGCCATTTTAGCCCAGCCCAGGTTGTGTTTTGTGCAATTTATAAAGAATACTGAGCACAACTACATCTCAAATTGCCTTACATTGAAAAATTAAACTCAAGCTTGTCTGAGATTTTCAATATACATTGTATCATGTTTAATCACATGAGAGTGACAGAAATGCATGACAGATGGGACAAATGAGGTCGTTTGAGAAATGAGTTATACTCCGGTAAGACGGGAAAGAACACAGACAATGGTTATTTAGATCAGAAATGCAGCTTGTTTTCTTTTCTGCCAGGTGAGTAAATGATCCATAACTGACACTGATTGGCTGGAAATCGAACGCACCTGGCGTCCCAGGTTTAATTGAGTTCTCATCTCACGGAAAGAGCCAAATTGAGGGTGTCTGAACTGAGAAAGAACAAGGACTCGGGACAAACACTGGTGAACAAACTGCACGTTAACAATGTTGGCACAAAGTTCTATATCAACACATTTTATGGTAAACATTCACAGTCTCTTGGTTCATCTCATTACATCATTGTTCCCTCCAAAATGTTATTACAAGCGAGCAAACATTCTCCTCCATGCATCTTTCTGAAAGCTTGTACCTCTGGAGTGCAGGGCTGCGCTGTGTTACGTTAGAGGAGCAAACTTCACGCTGCTGACCAGAACTTAGGAGATACTCTCAAAGAATCTGATGAACAATGATGTGCTACACTTCAGAGCTGCTAACACTAGATTCTGTCCAGATCACATCAAAGACAGTCTACACTTCAGCAGGCAAGAGAACTCGATCCCACCATTTTTCTTACATTACATTCAAGTGTAGAACAAGTGCTCTGATACAAGGCTCGCAGAGTTGAAATTCCATAGTTGCATAGATGAATTTCAAAAAATCCAAGAAGTGTTTTCTAACGGTTACTATTTACAAAAGTTTACATCTCTTTATTCAGGAATCATTCCAAGGGATTTTCCAAACAAGATATGTCAACAGAGAAAAACCACATTAAGATGCAAAGTTTCTCAGTTGACAAAATTTTTTTTCAGTCTGCTGTAAGAGTCTTAAGTGGCATTGCACCCTTCAAGTAATACACAATGCATTACAGACAGGAGAGGTAAATGGGAGAAAAATTAAGATCAGCTGTGAAAAACATCCCATGAAATCCAGAACAATAAAAAGTGTACAAGAACAATTTGACTTTACAAGCAGCAGAAGAGACACATACAACCAAGCATATGACTTTTTCTTTTTAAAATGTAAATCTCGGAAAATATACACCTAACAAAAAACGTGACTTACAAAACAAAATAGGAGTGACCCATTGGTAAAACCAGCGGACGAGGCTCTAGCTAACGAGGCTGAGAGAGAAACATAGCTGCTCTTAATCCTCCCTTTCTTTAATTCAAAATATTTGCAAAAATCTAACCTTTGATTTAAAGAAAACAACTGTTGGCAACATATATTTCATCTTTCTTTTTTTTTCCTGAAAACATGGCACCACAATCACTGGTTCCCTGGTAAACCTTACAGGAAAAATCTAATTGAAGTATATTCCCATTCATATTTCACTTTTTAAAGTTAAATATAATAATAAAAAAAACTTTAATGGTCAACAATAACCACTTCTTTTCTGCTTGGTTTTACAATTCATAAAAACATTTACCACTCACCAACTCTGTGGTATAAATATGGTGTGACACACAGCCGGGTAATTTCCCTTTGTCATCCATCACCATGATGAAAACAAAAGAACCGTGTAATGATGTGCGACAGGATGTGGAGCTCCTCAACGGTGGGAATGGCTAAAATAAATGGCTAAAAATTTAAGATACCCATTTGAACATCATGGCAATAATTGTGACGCATCAGGCATAAGGAATTGTAAAGCCAGGATGAGGACATGTACTATTTTGAATGCCTATACTGTGGGGAAGATACTGTATGTCAAGTGGTAAAGGATACTCCCAGCATCACTGTTGGAAAACTGCAGACATTAATTATGTCTTGGGGATGGAAAGACTTGAAAACTAGGAGTAGACACCATCAGCCCAACCACAAAATGCTTGGGACAGTAGCCAGAAAAAAAAAGCTGTTTTCATTTAAAAAAAAAAAAAACTCATGTGCCTACAGTTTGCCACACGGTACCAAAACTTATAATGGGACCAAGTTCTGTGGTCAGAGGGGACCAAAGAAGATTGCTTTGGCAAAGAAAGAAAAAAACACCAGCATTTCCCATAAAAATAAAAATATTAATTCCGTAAAGAACCTCATCCACACTGTGAATTATGGTAGTGAATCTTTGATTTCTTTGGGGCTAGTTTTTCTTCCAAAGGCTTTGGACCACCTGTTCGGTTTCATGGCATTAAGGATTCCAAGTACCAGAGGTTATTAAAAGAAAACCAGACTGACTCATCCAGGAAGCTGAAAGTGGGCTTTGGTTGAACTTTCCGAAATGACAGTAGTCCAATGCAAGCTTCAAATTGAACACAAAAAGTCTCCCAGCCACCAAATCAAGGTTTCCTCATGACCTTCCCAGTCTTTGGACTCAAACTCAACAGAAAAGCTGTGGGACGAGCTGAAGAGAAGAGTCCGTAAACGTGAAATTTGAAGTATTCAGAGAGATTCTGCAGGAAGGATTGGTCGCAGAGTCAGAGGTATGTCTTTCCCAACCTCATTGTGCGTTAATGGAGAAGACTTTGAGCTGTTATTTTGGCAAGGATAGGCTGCAAAAGTACTAAATGAGGGGGAATTTAATAATTGTTCCATAGATGCTATTGGGAAAAATATTAATTTCATTATGCTTATATTTAATTTCCATCACAGTATTTAATTCAAAAGGTTATATTTTTGTCAACATTTTGATTAAAATATCAAGAGGGTAAACAATAATGGCCATCTCTTCCTATTCATTAAGAGTGCCAGTATTTATGGAGGGCAGTGAAGTGAGTTCGACTTAACCCTGAGTGGGCCGGGGTCCTCCAGGTCTTATTAAAGACGGCATTCTTTCAGATGACAGAAAGTTGGGTCCAGCTCTTCTCCGCCGCAGACATACATGTGACCTCTCTCTTCAGTTCTCACGGAGGTGGAATATAGCGTTATATCATCCAGGTGATACGTTATCATGTCCACTGGGATTAACGTCACTCCGTCAATGTCTACGGGGCTCAAACCCAACCGTCGCTGCAACGTGGAAAAACACCCAGAGTGCAAGCGGTGCTCAAAGTGGGGATTCCCAGTGCTGGTGAACCTTCATCATGGCTCGCTTTATTTGCTCATAAGAGACGAACATCACAATGTTCCACGAGCCCAGGCGCAAAAAGGACGGCATGAACCTGGACAAACAGGAGGGGGTAAAATGAAAATGCTAATTAAACAAGTTCAGGAGTAAAAACTCATTAACTTACTATCTAGACCACTTAAGGAACAGGCTTCCACGAAAATCTTAACCACACAAGATACACACCTGCAACTCGGTACACACTTCAACTACTATCCTGTATCTAAAACCTACCCTTTGCCAATTCATTATGATGGCGAGAAACCGCATTTTAGAGCCAGTTTTTGATTCAGAAATCCACAATCTATTTAGGCTATTGAACGACTACCAAACCCGCATTGCGCACCGAATACTGTCGAGAAATCTTGATAAGCCCATTGCAGCGACCACCACGAAGATTATACAATTTGCCACTCAGCCTGGCAAGCTTACAGGTAGTAATATGCTAGTAAGGTTATTAAAATCCATACCATATGTAAAACTCTTCCCTGATCAGTCCTACTAATACCCACCCCTTGTAGAAAGCCGTGGGGCCCTCCTTGGTCAGCATGGTGATTGCACAGTTGATGGCGCTGCTGTACTGTCCTGGCATGGAATTCATGTACCGAGTCTTTATCACGTCCACCGGGGACGCAACAATGGTGGTGCAGAAGCCGGCGCCAAAAGCCGCGAAGAAGTGGCAGGGCAAGTTGTCTGCAAAATGCAGTCACATGCGTTACCGCCAGATGAATCCTGAGATTATTTAACGACCGTGCCTCTCAGAACTGCATGTTCCATGTATTGCAGTGAGCACTGCATACCACTGAAATAAGTGATTTTGATCCCTGCAGCATTTTCCGGTTTAAGTTAAAAGCAGAATTTCTCACACAATCGTGGATAACCATGTGAAGAACATAGCATTGTACAGAACAAAGGGCAAATATTGTTGTGTATAAAATGTAATTTGTATAAAGGGAAGTAAGTGTTTGAATTCTCATAGTTGTCTTACCGGTCATGAGGTCATACTTCAGGATAAGCTCTTTGATGATGTCGTAGGTGACGAGCTCCGCACAGTTCACGATGGAATTACGTGCTATGTTGGGCAGGCAACCTGAGGCAGGAAATGTGAATAAAATTTGATTGTGAGATTGGCACTGTTTTATCAAACGTAGTGTCTAGAGACACGGCAGTTTTTATTGGTACGGCAGTCGATTTCAAGGGATTAGGGTAAGGATTCAGGATTATGGTTAGGGGAAGGGTTAGAGGTTGGGGTTAGGGTTAGCTTAGGGCAAGGCTTGGAATGGGGCTGCCGGAACCTCTCCACTACGGTACTCCACATTGAAATGCGTTGAAAAACTGCCGACCCATAGCAACTGCCTTTATCAAAAATAGAGACCACTTGATCCTGACTGAATATTTTGGATATGGAGCCTGCCTTTTATCTAACAAAAGGTAAAGTAATCATCGAACTGATGTTGGGAAGTGCATAGTGCTTGAAAGCAGACTTCAGATAAAAGGTGAAAAGTTCAGGGGTTAAAAACGTTTGCCATACATTACTGCAGACCATGAACTCAGGCAGCTGATTTCAATCACTTTGCTCAACCTTTTGGCAAAGGAACTGTGACACTAAGTAAATCCAATGAACTGGGAGGAAAGACTGGACTGGACCTTCACTTTCAAAATTTAGATTTTAATATCTGCTTCACAAACCAGATGCGCGGTGATGAGTGGGTCCAGTACCTTTCCAAAGGCCTCGAATGCCCTCGTCGCGCGCAATGGTCCGATAGGCATCCAAGGTGCCGTTGTACCGCCTAACTCCATCGGCCAGGCGGACCTGGGCCTGGAATCGCACCTTCACTACGTCAGTGGGCTGAGCAAATGTCACAGCCATCGCCCCGGTGGTGCAGCCAGCCATGAGCCGACTTACAATACCAGCGTCTGCAAGGAAGTGTACACACGCACGCACACACACACACACACATATGCATGCACGAACACACACACAGGGACAAATACACAGATACACACACACACACACACACACACACACACACGCGCGCACGTGCACAATAAAACACTTAAATGAAAACGCACTCAATAAAATGAAGTCACCATCATTACTTCTTAGCTAGTTGCAGGGGAGGTGGGAAGGTGTCGCTGAATGTGCTTACTCTCCGATCCTCGAGTGTAGAATTGCTTCATGGAGTCGTAGAGGCCGATGCGGACCGAGGCGAAGCTCATTTGCCTGTGCAGCCCAGCCACGAGCCCACTGTAAAGGCTCCTTGGGCCCTCCGTCCGCACCATGGTGGCAATGGTGCCAAACACACCCCTATACTTCATTACTTTTGCCGTTCCTTTTGCCTGGGCCTCGCCCTGGATCTGGAACATTCAAATGCACACGGGCAAAGAATGAGTCATGGGATGCACCGCTGAAACTAGGATGAAGTGTTTGATTTCAACAATAAAAAAAGATCCTCAAGGATTCCAAGACTCTTAAAAAGTAGAAGGATTGTAGAATTGTAGTTAATAAGATTTTATTCTAAGCCTATGGCTCCAAATGACATAAAGCAAAATAACCTGCGTGGATTATGACCATTGTATGTAATAGTTGGTGCACGGTGAGCATTAGATTGTTTTCAGTAGGAGAAAAAGCCTGTTGGCTTGTTCTCATCATTATGTAATGTGCGCGGTTTGCACACACTGAAAGACATTAGCATGTCCCCACCTGAAGTCTGACTTTGGCCGTGTCTAAAGGGAACGTGACCAAATCTGCAAAGCAGGCTGCTAATCCAGCACCGAAGAACTTGACAGTTGCCGTGGGGGGCACGTCTGAGGGCTTCAGTCCGACCATGACTAAACCAGTGCGAAGAAAAATAAATAGCTGTCTTGGTGGTTCTTTTAAATGTGAGCGAATGTCAACAAGGATGACAGGAGGAACCAAGTTTGACTGTCGATCGTCGCTCTCATGAATCCATAAAATAAATTAAGTTTTCTGCCACTTGACAGGTCAGAGCTGGTCCAGACTCAGGTTTCAGGAAGAGATAAGTTTATCAGTTGCGAATGTTGGCCATCTTCGGCCATAAAAATGCAGGTACAGTGCAAAAGCAACATACCCCTTCCAACCTGTAAAACAAAAAACAGTAACAGGCAGAATTAGTCCGATGATTAAAGACGACTTCAGGTAATATTTCAAAATAGTCATATGATCCAAGCAATATAGGTAGTTTACTAGATTTGAAACATATACTACAAAAGGCGTAATGCATATTTAACTCAAAGTGAAGTTTTCAAATAAGAGCATGGCAAAAACAATGAAAGCATCTGTTGCACTAAAACAAAAAAATTACTCGGCGTATTTTTACCTGATGGAATTACGTCTGTTGATCAAATATTTCCCTTTCAAAATGCAGTAGAAATAATTCTGCGTTTAATTCCGCGGAGCAGTTTCGGTGCTCCGACAAGCGGGCGGAGTTGCCTTCAACTGAGAAGGAACTTTTCAATATATACCGACCCGTTTTCTGACGTAACGAGCGCACACTGCCACCCATGCCCCAGGGCAGCAGATGATCGCTCCAAACATGTTTACAACTTTTGTCTGTTAAAACGTGTCACAACTAAAGGCACGCATGATATGAGATGGAATAATAACGTTGATGGCTTGTTGACTAACGGTTACCTGAACAGTATTCCGCAATGTAAATCAATTAAAGCACCTGTTGGAGGGGTGTTTTTATTATTATTATTTTTACTCAAGCGGATGCAAGCGCCCTCATGGCACACAGAATGAACACACAGGAGGTGAGGTGTCAACAGATGCCTTCAAAGCTTCACCGTATGGAAATGAAATGCGCATATTTGTCGCTTTGTGCAGTTGCATTGAAATACAGCTACTTGAAGCGACAGTTGTAATATTAATTTCAAAACATTTTAACTTCGATGTTAAATCTGTTTCTGGGATACTTGACTTACTGCATTCTCTCACGTGAGAGATATAAACCAAACCAGTAAGCAGCACGTGTCATTTCGTCTGCGGCAGGAAACCGCACCTGATGAAGAACCGCAGCCTCCACCGACCAATCCAGCGCGGAGGCTCGTCCTGTCGTGCAAGAACACGAGAGCTTCGGGTCTCTTCACCCTACTGCAGTTCACTTGGTCGACAGCGGGGTGTAAGCGCGTCGACATTGTAATTATGGAAGCAAACTGATGGCCAGCAATGCCACATACGTTCAGAACGAGAATACATCATTTGCGTGAGGAAACGACTCGGGCGTTTCAAGTGCAACATGCAGCGTTTTGTGAAATTAACCATTATTGCGTTACCAAGAATACTCATCTCCGACTGATGCAGTTTTCAGGCCCACTTCTGTGCAGAATTTTTAATAATGATCTTTGCATTAAAGTACAATCTTTTCTTTCTTCTGCCTCATACTTTATAGCCGACACAACTCAATTATAAAAAAAAGAAAATGCGTGCAAAAAATGAATTCAGACAAAAAAATATCCAGGGTAATACACCAGGAGTGGAGAGGAACGTATTAAAAAATTGTCAATTTGTGATTTCACTTTAAAACATAAAAATTAGGCCTTCTGCTGAACCAGAATCCAAGAATGCTGAAAGGTACATATAGGTTTTGGAGCAACATATGCTCCCCTCCTAACGACATCTATTTCAGGGAAGGCCTTGTGTATTTCAGCAGGACAGTGCAAAACCACATACTGCAGCTATTACAACAGCATGGCTTCGTAGTAGAAGAGTCTGTGTGTTGAACTGGCCTGCCTGCAGTCCTGACCTTCCACCGATTGAGAACATTTGGCACATAATTAAACGAAAAGTCCTTCAAAGGAGACCCAAAACTCTCCAGCAGCTGGAACACTGTATTACAAAAAAGTGGGATCAAATTCAAATGGCTAAACTCAAGAAACCGGTCTCTACAAAGCCCAGACGCCTCCACTCTGTGTTAAAAAGAAGTGGGGATGCTACACCAATGTAAACAGGCCCCTATCCCAACTTTTTTGAGACCTGTAGCAGCCATCAAATAAGAAATGAGCTCATTTTGAAGATAAAATTGTAAAATTTCTCAGTTTCAACATTTGCTATGTTATCTCTGTTCCATTATGAATAAAATACTGGCTGATTTGAGAGTCATTGCATTTTGATTTTATTCACAATTTACACTTAATCCCAACGATTTTGGAAATGGGGTTTTATATTGCGGGCGGGTCATGCGTTCACTTCACCATCCTAGGAAACCAATATTGTGAACGCCAATAACCGGTCAGGTATAGAACGTGACATCAGTGCAGAGTGACATGGCTGTGTTGCAAACCGCTCTCTCAGCTCTAGGACAGCCACAGCACTTATGCAACGTTGTGGATCCTGTAGGAGGAAATGGGACAGCTTGTTCAGCCAATCGCGCATTAAGCTCAAGGGGTGTATGCACACCTGCAGGGCATTAGGAGGCCTTAAAACATGCGAGACAAGATGTGAGAGGAGGGCAGGGGCCAGGTACAAAGATAACAGTCTGGAGCTGTTGGCATAAATCAAGCCACTGCTCGACAGAAGCAGGGGTGTGCACCAAGAGCGGGGGACCCAAGGACTCGGTTACACATCTTTAAAAATAAAAAAGTCCGTTCTATGCAGAGTAATGCTGCAGTTCTCTCTCATTCAAGCCAGTAACTAGCTAGCACCAAAAAGAAAAAAGCAGCACCTTTACGACAATAAATCACTGACGTGAAGAAATCATACAAAATAGTTTTTAAAACCTCCAAGCATGTCAAAGTTCTGATTAGAGGTAGATGGGACAGGGACCAATCCAGTGAAATAAACCATTCCAGTCATAATAGCAATGCACAATTACCGAACGGCAACACGCAATAATCACGAAGAACAATTAATTGGATTTGCATGAAAGCAAAGGCATATTGATCATAGAACCGGTGAGACAATTGCAGCTGCAAGTGCGGCTACCTTATTGATCTCCATACTCGTGATTTCTCACACTGGAATGAAGTCCACCGTCCAGTTATACGAATATTCACACCTTCTACCCAAAAAATGTTCCCAGCACTGCACACCAAACGGTTTATTTTTATTCAAATAAAGAATCAACAACAGTATGAAAAAAAATAAATCTATTTATACTCTTTACATTATTTTTAAAATACTGTACAAATACGGAATCTGAACATGATCCTGTTTAAAAAGCACACATTTCAAATAAGAAATTAAATAAAAATTGCAATAAAGAATCTAAATTATAGACACTTCCACAATATTCATAGAAGTAATGTTTGAAAAGGACCGTTACAAAAAACAAGATATAACGGCTATTTTTCTTCTGTACATCGAGATGCAAAAATCTTTGCGATCCTCCTTGCCTCTTCTCTGTTTATCGTAGACGGTGGTGGTTTCCTGGGTCTCGGTCGTGGGGCTTTTTGTAATTCAACGCTCTGCTCTGCTTTCTGAAAGAAGGAAAAAAAAAAAAATTGGTGCCATCTCCATTTTAATTTACCATGATAAATGAGAGTGTTTTTAATACTGGCATTGTTAAATTAAGTAGAAAAGACCTTCTGAAGGACCCTGCGCTATGAGATGTTACTGGCAGCTCGCCAACAAACTCCGGCAGTTTCGTTTTGCAGCAGCAGACGCTTAACAGGCTTTTCTGCAATTTACAGTTCAACAATCACGCTGCTAAATAACTAAGCATTCAGCAAAAGGAATTTAAACTGCACCTTCCGTACACCTGAGTCTAAAAGAGCTTCATGACCAAATAAATAACAGCCAGCAGAGTCAAACAGCAACAGATAATGAAGATAAGTACCACTAAGACACACACACACACACACACACACACACACACAGACACACACGCACACACACACACACACACACACACACACACACACACACACACACCCACACACACACACACACACACACACACACACACACACACACACACACACACACACACACACACACACACACACACCCTGGCTGAGCAGATGGGTCTTAAGCCGCATTTTACAAGGGACCAGAGTGTGCAGACTGCAGTATACTGGAAGACCATTTCATAATTTCGATGCAAAAGCCTTAAAATCACCCCAAATCTTTACAGGAGGCCGTGGGACGGTTAGAAGACCCTGGTCAGAGGACTGTACAGCTCGGCTACACAATCCCCTCATCCTAAAACATAACTAGAGTGTTCAGGTGAACACGTGTCGCCTGCAAAGCTTATGTGAAAGTGAGACTACCAACTGAAAGTGTGACTACCGGACAGACAGACAGACAGGCGCCGGACAAAGTGATCCCTATGTGCCGCTATGCTTCGCAGGCGACACAAAAAGCATTCCCAGGCATCCAACAGGCACCAGAGACAAATGTGGTGCCTTTTGAAAGGTATTTGTTCTTAAAATGGAGAAAATTTGTCCCTGGATGTCTAATAAGAAACAAAATCACTATAGGTGGCCCCAGGAACAAAAGGAAAATATTCCAGACCTAGAAAACGTCCTAGGGAAAGTGCTTCTTAACCTGAGTACTTGAAACCCAAGACTGGGTAAACGGAACACTGTGTGGTCGTCTCCCAATTTAGAAATGGCTCCTGCATCCCGTTGAAGGCACCCTGCGAAACCTTGGCGCACTCTTGCCTCGTCACGTGGTGCGGTATGACAAGTCATAACCATTTTTTTCCGGATGGTTCTCTGACCTCTGCACACACATCATCTGAATAAACAAGTGCGCCCTCCCTTCCTCCCTCCCCCACCAAACATGAAACTGGAGATCAGTCTGACGAAGACATGGCGACCCGACCCACGAATGCAAGGGTACATTTGAATAAAAATAGAACAGAAAATAAGAGTGTCAGTTGAACACTATTTCGACAACAGTTCTCGACAATGTAGAGCAGTATCTAAACCGCTTATTCCTGCGGAGGGCTGTGAGGGGGTTGCAGTCCATCCCAGCATACTTATGGGGCAGGAACACACCCTGGAACATCCACTAATCGATGCGCAATTCACTCACACACTCATTCCAATGGGCAGCATAGAGTCTCCCATTAGCTTGACATGCAGGCCTTTGAACTGTGCATGCTGACTAAGGATCCTATGCAAACAAAACATGGCGAACATGAACAGGAACATGCAACCTCCATACAGAAAGGCCGCATTCAAACCCATAACTCTTTTTGCAAGGCAACCATGATGCCGAAAAGCAACAGTCCCTAAACATGTATAATACCCTGAATAAAATGCATACAGAAAGAACTCAACAAATGCAGTCGGTGGGCGACAGCATAGCATATCGCCCAGAACTATGGTCTTCTTCCCTTAGGCGAAATTCATAGCTTGTCCTAGTGGTGGCAGTACGGGAAAAGTTGGGTTCAGATAATTAACAGGGAAGCTACTCAAGGCTCCAAGAATCTACACAGCGGAGTTTACTCACTTTCCATAAAAACTTTTATGGGAATGAGTAACTGTATTTTTGAACATGTTGAGTTTGGCATAAAGGTAGAGCAGCAGGAATGGTCATGGTGTCATTACAACGATACGATTGGTCTAAATGCATCGAGACAATTGCAGCAGAGTTGATTTGATTCCCATTAAAACTGCTGGACTGATTAAATTTGGAAATGTAGATTTATCCAATGATGGCACGACAGTAAAAGCAACGGAGCCATAAATGTCAATTAGGTTCCTCCTCTTTGCACCAAGAATGTTGTCAGCAGGTTTGGCTGAATTCCCATTATAAATGTTAAAGTAATTGCGTCTTCAAAAATAGTGCCACGGGCACCGTGGCTCACCTGGATTGTTTACACTTGTGCAGGCTGCTAAATAACGGCATGAACATAATAACCCACAATGTCCTCATGGGTAAGAACATGTGTCAAGTCTCAGCTTCATCCGTCCAGTGGTTTTGGAGAGGAGGTTTACGGACGATGCCGACACAAACAATGCTGACGATGGACCGACGGCCCGTGACATAAGCCCATGAACAATGAAAAGTTGGGCCTGTTTGTGGTGCTACAGGGATGTCCTCGGATCTTAAACATCACCTTTAAACACCAGCAGCAACCACAGAGGATTTGACAAGACTTCCACTAAAACTGAGTCATTGCATTTGGAAATGTTAAAATTAGCTGGCCAGTGGTGCTATAGGAAACATTATAGAGTGACGACAATCAGTAACTTCAGCCGCTATGCACCCAGAATGCTGACAGTAGATTTGACACAATTCCCTTTAAAAGGCAGTGAGATACTGCAATATTTGGAAATTAAAAGTTTAGCCTGGTGGTGGCGCTACAGTAAAGGTCACAGGGTGACCAAAATCAATAATAGCCCTTTTCTATGCAGCAGAAATGATCAGAAAAAGTTAGACCTGATTCCCAAGAGAATTGTTTGAATTTTGACAACTGGAAATTTTAAATTTGGCCCAGGGTTGTGGTAAAGGAGGCACTACAGAGCCAACGCAATCAATAATTTCCTCTGCTATGCACGCGGAATGTTGCACACAGATTTGACATGATTCCCATTAAAGCTGTTGAAGTTATTGCAAGTTTGGCCAGGTGGTAGTGTGACAGCAAAGGTCACAGGGTGACTAACATCAATTACAGCCCTTCTCTATGCACTCAAAACAATCTTACAAAGTGTGACAGGATTCCCATCAAAGCAGTTTGAGTAATTGCATCTGAAAATGTTAAAGGGCATCTAAATTTGATTCCCATTGGCCAATATACGAAAACAATCAGCGAGCCGCACCTGCACAAACAAACCAAAATATAAGGATTATCTGCACGCATAAACAAAACATTGGTTTATATGAATGAAATTGGTCATGTGACAATGCAAGATGTCAACAAAAGCAAGTGATTTGTTCGAAAACATTGCACGTTCAACGTCCCGTCTGAGGATCGACTTTAAATGCCCTTTAAGTTTCATCAGTTGGTTGCGCTAAAGGAGAGGTCGTGGGGTAAAGCAATAGCGTTCGTCCTCAGTGCGCCAGAAATGAACACAAGAAATTTCTTGTGATTCCCAAATAAACCGTTCTAGTTATCGCGCCAATACAAAGAGTCTGTGGTGAAAAAAAGTAATGGCATCAAATGCAAATCCATAATATCCCTGAAAACTTAGCTTCTGGGATACCATTATTAGTCTTTTCTTTTTTTTTTTTATATAAAAATTTGACCGAATGGAAGACATTTTGTTTGCAAATAAATGCACTCTGAGGCACATCATATCATTACTGACTAAAGACAGTCTATCATTCAAGTGCCATGTAATCTAGATTTATGACGTTTGGCTGTAAAAAATTCTTTACCATGTAACTGCAGTATTTTTCAGCCCAGCTCATGACATATTTTTGTTATTACCCAAGGTACATATAACTGCAAAATTGTCATTGGCTGAGTGCGAGGGGTAGGGGAGGAATAATAATAATAGTTCTGAGTTACGTCATGCTGTTTATATTTTGACAAAGTGAACAACAAGTGTACCGTAGGTTACATTGGTGTGGCTCAGCACTGTAGCAAGCTAGCTAAGTGCCACTCACATAACTAAATGAAGGCTATTTGACTAGCTAGCAAGGGTGCATGCAGTACTTTTTCATAACCATTACATAACAGTAGTTGGTTGGCTAGCGGGCTAGCTAGTTAGCTAGTTCGATCGCTCAAATGTCTGCGACTCACTGACTAAGTTAGCAGCTTGACAGAGTTAGCTGAATGCTAAAATATAATGGGCGCCAAAAGAAATTATATTTGTTTTTCGTTTAAGTTACCGATTAAGTTATGTGATAAACAGAATCCTAAACTCTTAGTTGTGTCACATGAAAGTTTCATGATACGCCCATTCGTGTATGATCCTCTATATACCATACGTACTATACAATACACAAATATTAACTGGGTTTGCAAACAGAACCTAGGAGATGAAAAACAGGCACACAGTAACCACATATTTCCCATCCAGGAGTGCGGACCTCATTTCCTTTCATTGGACTTCCTGCTCCTCACAAAAACTACTATATGTTCCCCCTCCAAGCAGCTCCACTGCTGGGGGCCAAAAGACGATACAAGCCAAATGCCCTGCGTGACGCCTTCAATGGAGAGGTTATTTATGCCTTTGCCCTTGAGACCACAGCATTTGAATATTTCCCCGAGGCAACGTCATGGAACTCCTGGCCCCCCCAAACCAGGACATCTGGGGTGCTTGCCAGGCCAGTCACCCTGATCGCACTACGTCTTTAAAGACCCCCTACCCAGACTGTTTTCCGACTCTGACACACCCTTAGAGTCATGAGGCAGGGCTGCGCACAAGCGCTGCTGGACCAGAGCCCCGGACTAACGGAGACAGATATATACCTTGAGTTCTCAACTTGATCCAAAAAGGGCCGGTGTGGGTGCAGGCTTTCATTCCAGCCATGAAGTTACAAACCTGATTCTGATCAGCATATTATTCAGCAAAAACGCAAGGGGTTAATTCATAGAACCAGATGTGTAACTGACTTGTTGAAAAACAAGCCAGCACCCGTATCTGCCCTTTCAGGAGAAGGTCAAGATCCCCTAATATAGTGCGTCAGACGGCTTCTCCTGTGGTCCAGTTGAGTGACATTACTACTGTTCCTGAGCACAGGGATGGGACTGTAGCGTTCAATTTCCTGTGTGGCTAATCTCTTCTATTCTGCATCTGTACTCCAGTTCATCATGCATTACCACATATTTCAATTTCCGTTTCGGAACGCACATCTTAAATGACAACCTTTTTCTACACAATTTGCAAACCTGTATGACCTTTTTCGCATTCCACACGTGCCAAATGAGCACACAACAGACATCACATCTGCGAAGATGCGCAAAATAATTCAGGCATTTAGACATATTCTCACGTCTACAGTTCAATTAACATTTCTTTACAAAGTAGATACCCCATTACACGTATATTAGTTTCACGAGGCCACATTTCAGATTCTTCCAATTCCACTCTATTTAAGACTGAACCGCACATTTGAGCCTTTCATTTTGGAAACCTCAGTCAAAAATTTTCATTGCCACATTTATCGTTTTATTTGGGTATATCGTAAGCACTGTATGATTAAGTTTGCTTTGTCTGAACTCGTAAAGAGGGCACTGACCCCTCTGTGTCTCTGAGCACTAAATAAATAGAGGCCGAGGCGAATCCTGCCCGGCTGCCGGACGTTTCTCCAGTAACAGTCGCTCGAGGAGATGAGCAGCGAGGCGACTGCAAGGTCCACCTCTGCGCTTATCCCTCGATTTAAAAGCAGCCCGCACTCCTGCGGATGCCCAGGGCTCCGTCGTCCCAAATCGGCCCGAGAGAGCCCTGCTGCAGAGGCACGGCCGACTCAGAGTCCCGGAAGCGTGAACAGTACCCTGCACCGCACAAACCTCACGGTGTTAGAACTAATAATACGCTTAAGCTGGAACAGAGAAACACACAGCAGGCAGCGTAAGAGAGAAGAGATGGCTCTGCGGCGCTGCCCGAGGAGGAGGGAACGGACGCGCAAACGACTGAATGTGTTCAAAGCCGAGGAACACAAAATTTGCACAAAATACAGAGAGCATAGCCCGATCTACAATGCAAATTCCAGAGGACTGCGGTTTGCCTGCAACCTCATCTGTTTGTAACCATCAAGTCATAATATCATCGTGCAGGTATTCCAGAACGGAACGCAGCTAGCATTCCATGCACTGAAGCTTCGATTTCATCATCCAGATGAGAATGAAGACAACAATCAGGTCAATCAGGCTCGGAGGATTGAAACCGTGACGTACCCGATTGACACGAGAAGACAAACATCAACCCTTCTTGCAGGCTACAACACTCCCAGACCACAAACATTCAGAGAACAGCCATCAATATCAACCAGGTTTGCAGCAGTCAGACACTCCCCAACCGGTCAACATTTTAAAATCAGTGGTTGCTCCTCATAACATTTGAATAGGGTGAGGTGCATTTGCTTTTGTCGACTATTCAAAGAATCCATAGAATAGCAGGGGGGAGTGCTTAGGCCCATCAGTACACTGACCTGTACAGACCTCGGGCTAAAATGGAATTAGGTTACATAAGGCTAAAAATAACACGTGAACTCCACAAGCAGAGACGCAGCCCTGCATGTTTTAGATGTTTGTCTCCAACAAAACAGATAACTGCCTCATTATGAAGCTTTGACAGCGTAAAAACATTTGAATCAGGTGTCTTCGAGTAGAGAGACCCCTGAAACATGGAGCGCTACGGCGCTCTAGGACAGGGTTGCCTACCCCAAGACGCAAGCCATCCCGAACCCCAGACACAGTCTTGTCATGTGACCTTCACTCAGCCTTGAGTTCCAACATCTCAAATCAGGCAGTATGTGCTTATTCCCGCTCCATTAAAATCATTACACCCGTCCTTTAGCACGATGCAAACGCTGCGGGGGTGGTGGTTTTCAACAACTCCAATGTTTCCGTAGTTGGCGAACCACAGTAACGGCACACGATTTGCTTAGTGGGTTATGGGAGCCTTACTGCAGAGGAAGGTACTTTCCAGTCAATCAGTCAGTCCGTGTGTGTGTGTGTGTGTGTGTGTGTGTGTGTGTGGAGAAGGTGTACTCACAGTGTCGGCGAGAGGTCTGGAGAACACGGGAGCCATGCGCATGGCTCGCATTGAGGCCTCGAGGTGGTGAGCCGAGAGGAAGAAATTGGGGATATCGACTGCATCAGGGCTAAGAGAATCACATTAAGGAATAATAGGATCGTTTGGTAGCACCCTGGAACAAATATGACACTTTGGCTTGTTATCAAGATTAAAAGGTTATCGAGGAAGGAGGCGTCATGATTGAGCCCTCGGGATACAACAGCAGGGTGCGGCTGATTTAAGGATACGGTCTGCTTTCCTTGTCCTCTGCACTGAAGTCTTCCATTTCTGGCCGACTCCTGTCCCCCATATTCTCATGACCTCGTTGACTGCAGGAGGCAGCGTGCGTCTCCTCCTCTGAGTCAGAACCCTCAACCAGAGGCTCCTCCTCCCCCGGTGACAGATCGAGGGGAGGGGCAGAAGTGGGCGGAGTCACTGGGCCCTGATATCTCGCCCTGGGATCGTCTGAATCAGACTCGTTCGAGAGCCTGATGTCGGCCTGTGGGTCTGATTCTGGCGAGGCACTGAGGGGCTCCTCAGAACTTCTCCCATCCTGGACGTCCTCCCGCTCAGCACCTCCTCTCCGGGTCTCCTCCTCCTCAGGTTGATGGGGCGATACCTCCAGGTCCTCCAGGCTCCGCAGGGAACCCAGGTCTGGCTCGGACACGACACTCGTCCACGGGCTGGTCCTGTCCGTCACCACGGTTACCTCATTCAGCGCCCGGGGCTCGATCACCGTCTCCTCATAGTCCTGCTCTTCCTCGTCCTCGCCCTCGTCCTCGCGTTCGAGCCCGGGCCCGTCCTCGTCTTCTCCCTCGCTGGGGGAGAGGCGAATCTCTCCTACGTTTGTGCACAATTCATTGGGCTTGTCCCTCCCCAGGGATGCAGGGGTGCTGGAGCGAGACCTTCTTTCCTGGGGCGTCTCGGCCCCTTCATGTGGGCCACGGTCACCTTCCGTCCGCCTGACTGGCAGGAAACTGCTCCCATTGGGCGGGAAGGGGTCATCAGAAGGCGTGGCCAAACTGTGGGTGCTCTGGGGATTTTCAAGGGGGAAACTACGCCTGTGTCCACGGAGATCTGAAGAGAGGCAGACAGGGAACCATAACTGCTCTGTTGAGGGAAACACTTTCACAAATGCAAGGTGAGCCTGGTCCTACACAAGATTCCGTGCTGAATGAAGATTATGCATAAAAATCTCAATTCAGTCCAAAACCAAGTTCAATATGCATCTGTGAAACTGGTCAACAGTGTCCTAATGCAGCCGGGCTGTCCTGCACCGACAGCTGCCTTCTTCACCCCACAGTCCTCTCCATGGTCATAAAGCTTGTATATACTCACACTTACATATGCCACCGAGGACAGCACTGAAGTCTGGGTTGCCCAGAGGACACCCTTTCAAACGCACAGCAACTAAACCACAAGCGCATTACAAACACAGACCTGAGCATGTTTTCTTTTATTGTAGACCTTTATGAAACTATAGAGGAATACTAACGACCACTGCTGCAGTGATTTCCCTATAATAACTCCAGATCCAGCAATTCTCTCCAATCACTTTCATAGTTTGTGCGGACCTTGCTTACGATGACAATAAAAAACCTTGCAAAAAACCTGGCCTTTCTTAATTCATAATATTAATTAACTTTAACAGACAAGGCCGCACTCAAAAATCACCTCACAGGTCACAAACTTTGAGAGATTTGATAGTGGACCTGGGGCGAGCATCGCCTGTCAAGACAGTCAAGACAGAATTTAAACTCAGCAATTTTATTGGAATTTGAGTGCACCAATAATCGAGTAGGCAAGGGATCCAGCTGTAGCCGTGAGCATCCGGCTCTCCTAATTTTAGCACAGAATAGGATAGACGGCTCTCAGGGGAAAGCAGTTTGGTTCCAGTACAAGCTGCGGGGTCATCACATGCATGTGCACACACGGATGTACATCCTTGTTTGTTTAGCGACGTGGTGAGTGCGTTCAATGAGGACAGTAAACCTTCGGACAGTGAAACAATTTTCACTGGATGCAGTTCCTTCATGTTTCACTCCGCATGCTTGTACATACTGGAGGTTGACCACTTAATCCGTTCGGCCAAACAACTGGCACTAATAGGATGCTTTCCGAATTATCGGTGTCAGCAAAACTTGGCTCCGGTAGTGGCTGACGGCAGTGCAGCCCCCACCAATCACATGGGGACTTACAGAGCAGTGAAAAAGTACACTCCTCCATTTCTTCAGTTTCTGGTATTTATCCTATTCAAATGTTGCAAATCACCCAAGTCATTTTAATATAAGACAGATGTCATCAATAAACCCAAAATACAGCTTTTAAATGATCATTTTTGTTTTTTCTCCATTAGTAGATAATGGCTCTCACTGATTTGCCGGAGTCCCAGACCTTCAGAAATGGCTTTGTAACCGTTTTAAAACAGAGAGAGGAAAATTATCATTTCTCATCTGTCCTTGAATATCTATTTTTTTTGCGCTCCTTTTTGCTTACATCATACAACCAGACAGGCTCGATCTGAGTGACGTTTAGATTCTACACGGTTGACAGCAATCGTGCCTGGGTATGTTTAGTAAAAGTGAACCAATTTATCAATTAAATTTGTCTGATAGTCGTTTTCAAACAATGAATAAAACCATCATTTTGCATTTAGTGTTTACTCAGGTTATCTTTGTAGAATAAGACACTTCGCTTGATGATCAAAAACATTTAAGAGAGATTAATATGCAAAAATTGAAGAAATTTGGCGGGGGGAGGGGAGACGCAGCCTTTAACAATCCACCGTCATACAGGCATTTGCACACGCATGTACGGGTGTGTGTCAGTATGCGCGTGTGCGCCCGTGAGCTCGCAGCTGTTTGCGGAAGCATGCACAGTGATAGAGGCTTACCACCGAACAGGCTGTTCACCTCTCCCGCCAGCCGACTGGCCTGGAGCAGCAGCTTAGCAGAGTTTGCCTCAGGGTCCTCGTGCTCATCTGGTTTGGGGGGCTGGGCCTGTTCCCATTGGCTGGTAAATGTAGGTGTGGTCAGTTTGCGGCTAAAGTACCGCTGAATGTCATCCAACTCGCTCAGGTTTTTCCTGTTTTGAAAACACAGTGATGAAATCAGTTTAGATTTGTGAACATAGATTACGGGGGGGGGGTACCAATCACAGTGCCTGACCGAAAAAAAGTCACAAGTCACCATGTGAATTTCAATAAGTAAATCCTTAAGAGCCTGTGGTCGAATAATTGAATAATTGCTGCAGTGAGTAAACCTTGGCAGTGCATGCCACGAGACAGGCACGATTGCGCTGGCGGCTGTAAAAACGCCCTTGAAGTCGTCCTCAAGGGCGCGATTTAACACGCCCGTCTGTCACTTCACGGGCGTGCCACTATTTAATCCAACCGTTAACCCATTTGACCAACCCCGGTAGACCATGAAGATGACGACAATCTCATAATCAAAACCAGCAACCACAACATTCTCTCAGATCAAGGCAACCAGTGCCAGCTGTGAGGAAGCATCTCATATTCAGTTCAGCATATCCGACCCATCATCATAGCCGCAACTAACAAACTCAGACCTCGGTAAAAAATTGAGTAAAAAAAAAAAAATTCAAAATCTTTATCATTCAGGTTTTGTTCAAGGTATCTTAAGTGTAACCTGTGTGAACATGCGATGTAACAGTTCACACAAAATCAGTTTATGTTTGCACATTATTATTCTTTTCCTCTTATCTATGCATGTAATGTTTTGGGGAGTTTTCTTTCATTCAGTAGAATTTCTATATAAATGCTGTTTGATCTTTGACATTTCGGCAAAGTGACTTTCTCCAAATTCGCAGTATTCTCTCAGTATTCAGCTCTGCATTGGAGGCAAGATGAAATAAGTGCTCTTCAATGGCTTTGTAAAACGCAGTAAAATGCTAAACGGAGGCGAAGATACTTCTTTGTAGAGGAAAAAGATTTTGTTCATTATTGTTTCGATGATTACTGGAGTTTATACACTTTTATTTTATCATGAACGGCACTTTTGTGAAGCATGCTAATTTACCCATCCCAAGTCCAGGCTATTGGAGCATTAAGCGGTTTCTCGTGCAGTTCGCCGTTTCTTCCATCTCTAATTTAAAGGCGAGCTTGTAGAAACGTGACTTGCAAAGTTTCTGTACTGACATTAATGCGTTGCATGCAGGTACGCGAGCTCCCCGTTTCAAAATTACCTCCGCCTTTTAAGGTAGGGGAGGTTATGTTTTCAGTCCCGTTAACTAGAAACTGCTATGACATGCTGCATACTCAGCTAGAATTAAGCTCTGCAGTGGAGAGCTATGAATGTAGAAACATGACATGTGAAGTTGCTCTGCTGATATTAATCCATTACACGCAGAATAAAAATCTGTTGGCTGGAAAGAGAGGAGTGGTCTTTGCCTCATTATTCATAACATGCAACAGAACACTGAACTATAAGACCGGCTATATAACTATATCAAATCGTTTATCTCTTATAAAGAATGACATTACTTTTCAAAGTTACTATGTTATTAATGTGTTTTTAGGTATGAACAAAATTTTATTACCATAAAAAAAAAAAAATCTGAGGTTTTTGAGGTTCATCTCAATATATCTGAACAAAATGGTTTTCTAGAGTCCTCTCTTAACATTATGGTTATTTTAAACTTACTACATTTCGGGACTGTGTGAGGATGGATGGATGTGGGCTTGGAAGCAGCAGTTAAAGCAAATCTGCCTTTTTAAGCTTGGTACTCAAACTGGTAACCATGGTGACTGATACAGTTGTGAGGTTATCTTCGCACTCTCACCTCCGTGCGAGCAAAAAAGGAAAAAAAAAAAAATAATAAAAAGGTAAAATGAAAAATACTGGAAGATACGAAATTGCCCCCTGCTCAAGATAAAAAGCCCCCCCGTCCTACAGCAACCATCACCATCAAAATAGTGTCCGCAGGAGAATTGGCGGGAGTGATTGATAGTGCCCGTGCAGTTTTCTCCTCGCCTTAGAGTGCTGTAGGCTCTTTTAAACAAGTTCCCACATGACGGATTTTCAACAGCTCAGGATAATTACCTTTTTTATTTCTTGAAAATTTATTCAGCGCTTTAAGGGTTAATGTGTTTCAGCTGGAAACAATTCTTTTAACCCTGACTGATGCGGTACGTAGCTTCTCATTTCTTAAAGAACCATGTCCAAAGACATGTATTATGGTCGTGTGAGAGATGCGACTGAGCTTCAAGAGGGGCTAACAGCTGAGGAGATTGCAGGAATCACTGGTATTGGGTTAAGTACTGTCCAATGCTTTATGAAAACCTGAAAAAATAATGGCAACCCTTCAACATCGTGGAAGAAATGGACTGAAAATATATCAGGAATTATCCTGATCTGAGATCATTAAAACACTTCACAAGGTCTCATCATATTAAAAAAAAACAAAAAAAAAAAAAACAGTAAAACTCCACCCTGATATGATGACCAAGTTATTCTGAGTTTCATTATTTGGTATTATAGCGTGATTTCAACCACCAAAACCATCAATACTGAGCTCATCAGTGTTGGCCTACTTTCCGGACTTTTTTAAGAAATGTGGGTCAAAAAAAAAAAAAATAAATTCCCACAGAAGGAGATGAATAAGCAAACTTTCTATTGGCCCTAAAGTTGGATCAGGTCCCCCCCATAACCCCACTAATGATCTGGCGTCCCCGAAAATCATCAGCTACAGTAATGTCATCTTATTTGATTAAGAAGTTGTCAAAAAGCCTTTCAACTCACAAATCTCAATAACCTGGACCCTCCAATATCCCAAAAGTCATTATCGCATGAAACAAAATCCAGTTTTAAATGGTTAATATCGTATACTAGCATTACATTTGTCAAAGCTGCTTCCAAGAGAGGGGGCAATCAATGACCCCTTCATCAATTTTTAGCCCTTTAGCTCATATAAAAGAGAAGTTATGGGTCTCTAGATATGGTTACAAATTAGTGCAGGAAAAAAAATGGCGTGGCTCCTAAATTTCCCAGTGCCATAATGCCGAAATGACTAAAGGTATGAAGCTGAAATTTGGGGTCAAAAACTAATTTTTAATTTTTTTTTTTCAGTCATTATCAAATGTCACAGGGGAGGGTGTAAATTGACATAGAATGACCTTACTAATAAAATTCAGCTGTCGCTCACTCGGCAAGTATTTGAGTGTTCGTTCAACTGAACCTCTGTATGTAGGCTTGACTAGTCTCTCACAATAGAATATTTCATAGAGTATTGCATTCAAAACAGATCTTCTGTTATCCAAATCCCTTTCACCAGCAGTTAGGTCGTGAAGTCACTGCCATGCCGTACCTCAGTGCGGAGAAGAGTGAGGACCGAGAGGGTGGAACATCCCGAGAGACTGTGGTGTGGGGGTTTCGCTCCCCCTCCTGTAGACTCTGGTGGAACAGCCGCACATTGCGAGCGTGCTCCTCCAGGCGGTCGCTCGCACTCGACCTACCCGACCAACAACAGAAGTAAAAACAGCATTGATTTTATTTGCTACGATACAAAGCAATTCTGAGACAGACACACTCATGACATTCCACATCATTCTAAAATAAAGAACGGAAAAAATACGTTGGTGACCAGCAGGTGTTGTTTTGAATGAATATCCAGCCAGCCTATCCTCCTTCTCCCAACAGTCAACATCAAATCCATCACAGTTCAGAATGAGGGTCCACGCTTCCAATTAAATGCCTCCTTTGGAAAATTTCGCTTTGCTCAGATATGCATCATATCGCGTCGGGCAGTTCTGCTCACTTATTCATGTTGCATTTTACAGGCTAGCTTGTGAAAGTTTTTGACAAAGGTGCACATAACAGGTGTTTCGCTTTCACCACTCACACTCACCAGGAAACTTGGGGCAGCAGGACAGAAATTGGTCTTGTCTCAACGTTAGTTTAAGAGTCAAAGCTGTTTAGACAGACCAGATTGGAGTTAAGTTACATTTGACCCAAAGTTTGCCAGACAGCCCCAGTCCCTCCAGCTGGTTCAATGTGGCTGCTGTAGTGCTTTCTGGGACTGCAGGGCACAAGTTAGCTACCGTAATAATATTACCTTTCGGACAACAGTGCCTCCATCTGTTCTGGAGAGGTGTTGATCCTCTGCTCCAGGTAGCGCGTGATGTGGGCTGGGAAGCAGGTGTACACGGCTGACGAGTGGTAGCATAATGGGAGGCTCTGGAACAGAGACGGGCACACAGAAGCAGGGGTTACAGAACAATAAAACACTATATGTACAGTGAGCACCATAATTCATTGGACAGTGAAACTTTTTTCTAATTTTGGTTCTGAATGCCTGCACTTTGAAGGGACACAATGACAGGTGAAGACTGTCAGCTTTAATTCCCTCTGTCAAGGAGCTTATGCAACGCGTTGCGTTTGTTCGCTTCTTACTTGGCTAGTTGGTAGGATTACGCAGAAACAGAGGGATTTGGCAAAGAAATTTCACCAGAGCTGGATCTTGGCCGACTTGGAGGTGATTAGAATATGGAAGTGATCTAGGTCAAGGGCAAACGGATTTCCCACCATTGAAAGAAATTAGACATTTTGAGCCATAAATCCACATATATGTAACGATTTCAAGTATGAAAATGGCCATGCAAAGTGTGGAAATAAGCCCACATGGCAGGGTTGTCAATGAAGTGTTATTTGACCAAAATTTTTCCAATCATCACTAAAATCAACAGGGATCCTCTTCATCTCATCACTGACCCATAAAACGAAAATGAAAAGAATCCACAGAAATGGTGGCATGTAGAGTGGGAACCATAAATGGTGGATAGACTCACGGACGGTCCTACGGACGGAGAGGAGGCAATTGTAATGTATGCCCATAGTAGTACGCGTAGTACATGCATACAGCGCCCTCCTCCTGTTCCACAATTATTGGCACCCCTAACAATTCCTAGGAAATAAATGTAACTGAAGTATTTCTGTCATTTCTACAGTAGTTTACAAAGTTGATCAGAGTATCTAGGAACATTTTATTAGTAAATTATTGCTTCCTGTTTCCCTGGGGTATAAATATGATGTGACACAGAGGCCATTTCTCTTATCCACTCTTCAACATGGGAAAGACAAAGGAGCACACCATTCAAGTAAGGCAGATGCGGGTCGACCTTTACAAGTCAGGCAATGGCAACAAGAAAATAGCCACTCGCCTGCACCTACCCATACCTACTGTCAGAGGAATCATTAAGAAGTTTAAAACAACTGGAACGGTGGTAAACAAGCCTGCACGAGGACGCAAGGTCATTTTGCCACCACGCACAGTAAGGAGGATGGTAAGAGAAATAAAAAGTTCTTCAATGCTCACTGTTAAAGAATTGCAACAAATGGTAGCATCTTGGGGTCGCAAAGTCTTCAAAACAACCATCAGGCGCTATCTACATGCCAACAAGCTGTTTGGGAGGCACGCACGGAAAAACCTTTTCTCACTCACAATCATAAACGCAGACATCTGGAGTTCGCTAAGCAGTACTGGGACTTCAACTGGGACTGTGTGCTTTGGTCAGATGAGACCAAGATAGAGTGTTTGTTGCCAGAAAGCTCTAAGTGGGTCTGGCGGAACACAAAAGATGAGTATGCAGAAAAGCACCTCATGTCCACTGCGAAGTATGGGGGAGGACTGGTGATGCTGTGAGCATGTTTATCTTCTAGAGGCCCTGGAAACCTTGTTTGGATGCATGGCATCATGAACCCTTTAAAATACCAGGATATTTCAAATCAAAATCTGGCCGAAAGCTGAAGATGGATTGTCACTGGGTCTTTCAGCAAGATAATGACCCTAAACATGTGGCCAAATCTACACAAAAATGGTTCACCAGACACAGAATCAAGCTCCTCCCATGGCCATCTCAGTCCCCAGACCTCAACCCCATTGAAAACCTGTGGAGTGAGCTGAAGAGGAGAGTGCAGAGGAGAGGACCCCGGTCGCTGGATGATTTAGAGAGATTGTGCAAAGAGGAATGGTCGAAGATCCCTCTTTCTGTATTCTCCCATCTTGTGAAACATTATAGGAGAAGATTAGGTGCTGTTTTGTTGGCAAAAGGGGGTTGTACAAAATATTAACATCAGGGGTGCTAATAATTGTGGCACACATGATTTGATGTAAAAGAATTATTTCTAAATTTGTGATTTTTTTTCCCCACTGAATAAATGCACTTGAATTGAAGGTTGGATTTTCCTCTTTTTTTCCATTGTGGTCCTACAAAACCCAAAACCAATGAAGTTGGCACGTTGTGTAAATCGTAAATGAAAACAGAATACAATGATTTGCAAATCCTTTTTAACCTATATTCAATTGAATACACTCCAAAGACAAGTTACTTAATGTTCGAACAGGTTAACTTTGTAATTTTTTCCAAATATTAGCTCATTTGGAATTTGATGCCTGCAACATGTTTCAAAAAAGCTGGCACAAGTGGCAAAAAAGACAGAGAGTTGAGGAATGCTCATCAAACACTTATTTGGAACATCCCACAGGTGAACGGGCTAATTGGGAACAGGTGGGTGCCATGATTGGGTATAAAAACAGCTTCCCTGAAATGTTCGGTCATTCACAAACAAGGATGGGGCAAGGGTCACCACTTAGTGAACAAATGCGTGAGCTGATTGTCGAACAATTTAAAAACAACATTCCTCAACAAGCTATTGCAAGAAATTTAGGGATTTCATCATCTACGGTCCGTAATATCATCAAAAGGTTCAGAGAATCTGAAGAAATCACTGCACGTAAGCGACCAGGCTGAAAACCAACATTGAATGCCCGTGACCTTCGATCCCTCAGGCAGTACTGCATCAAAAACCGACATCAGTGTGTAAAGGACATCACCACATGGGCTCAGGAACACTTCAGAAAACCACTGTCAGTAACTACAGTTTGTCACTACATCTGCAAGTGCAAGTTAAAACTCTACAATGCAAGGCGAAAGCCATTTATCAACAGTACCCAGAAACGCCGCCGGCTTCGCTGGGCCCAAGCTCATCTAAGATGGACTGATGAAAAGTGGAAAAGTGTTCTGTGGTCTAACGAGTCCACATTTCAAATTGTTTTTGGAAATTGTGGACGTCGTGTCCTCCGGACCAAAGAGGAAAAGAACCATCCTGACTGTTATAGGCGCAAAGTTCAAAAGCCAGCATCTGTGATGGTATGGGGGTGTATTAGTGCCCAAGGCACGGGCAACTTACACATATGTGAAGGCACTATTAATGCTGAAAGGTACATACAGGTTTTGGAGCAACATATGTTTCCATCCAAGCAACGTCTTTTCCATGGACACCCCTGCTTATTTCAGCAAGACAATGCCAAGCCACATTCTGCACGCGTTACAACAGCATGGCTCCGTAGTAAAAGAGTGCGGGAACTAGACTGGCCTGCCGGTAGTCCAGACCAGTCTCCCATTGAAAATGCGTGGCGCATTATGAAGCGTAAAATACGACAACGGAGACCCCGGACTGTTGAACAACTTAAGCTGTACATCAAGCAAGAATGGGAAAGAGTTCCACCTGAAAAGCTTCAAAAATTGGTCTTCTCAGTTCCCAAACGTTTACTGAGTGTCGTTAAAAGGAAAGGTAACACAGTGGTAAAAAGGCCCCTGTGCCAACTTTTTTGCAATGTGTTGCTGCCTTTCAATTCTAAGTTAATGATTATTTGCAAAAAAATAATAAAGTTTCTCAGTTTGAACATTAAACATCTTGTCTTCACAGTGTATTCAATTGAATATAAGTAGAAAAGGATTTGCAAATCATTGTATTCTGTTTTTATCTACAATTTACATAACGTGCCAACTTCACTGGTTTTGGGTTTTGTGTATTATTTAGAAAAAAAACTGAATTTATTAGAAGTTAATTAAAGAACACATCTTTACCAGGGGTGCCAATAATTATTGAGGGCAGTGTATATGTCGCTATGCTAAAGTAGCCGCACCAATAGAGGCACAGATTCTAACCCCAATTAGCCTAGATGAAGACTCCTGCTACATAAAAACAACAACAAATACAATTAATCTTTTGCAGAGGTATTGACAGATAGCAAATAGTTCAGCCTTGGCAGAGGCGTGGGACCTTGCATTGGTATTATGGGAACATAATTTTGTCCGTGTTTTATGAATTGTCCAGAAACACCATCACCTTTGTACAAACAGTCTACCCCACTTTTATACAAATAAAAAGATACTGCACAGCTGAACAAAAGGAATTAACGAAATGAGGAATTAAGAATTAACTTGCATGCAATGACTGTTCAAGTCTGCACAGATCACCAGACAGCAGACATATTGCCAGGACTGTGCAGCATCCATCTTCCCGCCTATTTTTGGGATACAAGTTAAACTGGATTCAGATGCGGAGACCGACTCGGCCAACTGAACTTTACAAAAAATGTTCTACCGTTCAGTGAATTCTGGTGATCACAGTACGTGTGACTTAAACGCAGATCAGTCTGTAAGCATCTGTTCCGGGGCACCATTTTTGCTTTTTGACGTACTACAGGAAATTGCATTTGAAAACCATAACAGGTTAGAGCAGAGAATACAACTGAAATTTGCAGCAATTTACAATCATGTAGGACTCATGTCCGAACACTCAGTCTGCACTTTAAGTTTTCCTGGGTCGCTCTCCACTGTGGACATCAAGCACCTAGCAAAGGTTTGTACATCAGGAGAGAGGAAATCTTGAGACTACAGACACAGGTAATGCAAAGGTAATGACAGATAATGATATGTTTATGCTCCGCAAAGGAAAATATGTGGTTTTGTGGGGTGAGTAAGGTATGATCCTAGCACAGATAACAGATACCGTTCCAGCATTTCTACAATAGCATGAGTGACGTCTCTGAACAAGTTTGTTCGCATCTCACTGCGGATGTTTGGCCCCTTCTATATTTTAGACAGATCAGCAGTTTTCAGAATCAAATCTGAGAGGAGCTACAGAATAATGCTCAATAAGGGAGTAAAGTGTAGAAAATAAGTGCATAAAATCCTCACTTTATCGGGGGTCAGTGATCGATTATTGAATAAAAGAAGGTTCATCTTCAAAAAGTCAGTGTGTTCGCTTTGTGGTGGACTGGAAAAATGCAAGAGCCACCTTTGACTGTACCTCACTGGGTGGGGCTTGACAACACAAGTCATAACAAAAATCTCAGTTACAATCACATAGTAATACAAATATGCAGGCAAACGCCTTTCACATCTCTACATATGAGTTTCCAGCAGTAACCCAAAGAGTAGTATTGACATTTCTTGAACACAAACTATCAAGAATAAAAAGTTCCACAGCACCAGCGAGAGTGCTGTGCATCACAGCAGGAAACTCACTGTCGGGTCCTTGGCCACATCCTCGTGCACAGCCTGCCGCTGTCCCCTGAGGTCCCGAACCCCCTTCACAGGGGACACAGCCACTTTTAGCTGCCCCTGGCACAGCCCGTTAAAATCTGTGATGTTGTACCAGCCGCAAACGGACTGAAATCCCGACAGCAGTGGCGAGAGGTCAACGGATGCAAATCCAATTACCCTGTCCATGTCTACAGAGAGGAGAGAAAGTGGACAAGGAGACATCTTCAGATACAATCATCTCAATATATCCACCACTGACTGGCCTTCAGCCACACGGAAAAAAAAGCCTGCAGTTGTTACATTACCTCCTTTGTGCCACACTTTAAAAACCAGAGTCTGCTGTGGATCCACTAGAACCTCCTTTGGAAGCCTTGGTAAGAGAAAATATGAGCAAAATTTAAGTGCAACACATAATCTCAACAAGAGTTGTCAGAAAGACAACAAAGCTCGCCGGGGGGCAAGGTTAAAGTTTTTCTGCACGCGGACGGACGCGGACGTTATTCGTCCCTGCGAGCTAAAAAGTGTTCTGCAAACAGTTGTTTTAAATAACTGCGACAGGCATTACATTTGAATTAATTTTAGTCCAGTAATACAAATTAAATTTTAAGTTCAAAGTTTGTATTTGCCCAGGGCGCCGACAGACAGAGGTCATATATTCCGTCCCCAATTGAATATTTGACTGAACCTAGAATACTGCTGGAGGCAGTTTCTGTTGTGTTGGGGAATTCGGCCTTTTCAGCGAGTTCGTTTAAATGACGTTAGCGGAAAAAAAAAAAAAAAAAAAAATCAAATTAGTTGGTCAGCAACTGGGAAACGCGTTCCGGTAGCAGAGAGGACAAAGTAGAGCATAGTGGCGTTGCCGTCTAGCTTCCGCTAACACCATAACCACCACGAACAGCGTGCATCTCAATTGAGCGAAATGCATCGTGTATAGCCCGTATGAAATGTACAGAGCCGAAAGGTGGTCTATGTTCTCGCCATTCGACATGCTACTAGTTTGCTGCCAGCTTATTTCTTCATTGACTGTTTGGCCTGCGATGTAATAGGTCAACCAGAAAATGGTCCAAAACGAACAAGCTGAAAGGGAGCACATCACCACCTATCGTAGCGTAGACGGACATGCTTCGGTCAATAAATCGAATTTGAACCCGTGCATGTATACAGAAATAAGGACAGAAGTCTGATTAAATGGCCTGAAGAAGCTAATATTGTAGGATGACTTAACTGTGCATGTAAACATACTGAGTAATTACTACTACATAATAAAGGAGAGCGCTCTCAGACCCTCAGGTGGACAGGTCTGTTTAGAGGAGCAGTTCTAAGCGATAATCCGGAGGGGGGGGGGGTGCGTGAATAAGAGGGCTGGTGAGGTGGTTTTTGTAGGTGAGAGCACCTACCTGCCCACCCACTGGTGGTCCCACACTGGACAAGAGTTTTCCGGAACCACAGCTGTGGTGACAGAGCCTTCATTTTCAGCCGTGGCAAAGGTTACACAGCAGCTAGGGGTCCCACCGCTGCGCTCCGCCAGTGGGCTACCTGCAGGGGGCGCCCCACGAACACAGATCACCTCTGCTGCAGAGCCACACAACAGAGCTGCTCAACACTGAGAGGAAGACTCAGAACCTCCTCTTCATCAAAAAATGTAGGGTAATACTACAGCAAAAAAACACATTTCCCTTAACTTTAATGTTGAAAGCAAACTGGTAACTATTTGAGAATTCAAAGTAATAAACACCGTAGGAATGTTTGAGAACAGAGTCCTAAGCCCTGCCCTACAGGCATAAAATGGCTACCTAAAATCTCCCCATTAATTACACACTAGAAACATAAGCCCATGCCTTGCATGGGCAGTGAAATATACGCTTAGTGGACAGATAGTGCATTCTCACCTAACCGCAGTGCTTTTCTACTTCTCCCAGAGTCCAGCTCATGACATCACTTTGCGTTATGTAACGCTGTTTATACTTCGCAAAACTGAATACAGAGTGTAACATTGCTTAAATGGGTATGGCTCAGCGCTGTAGCAGTCACATAACTAAGTTCATATTACTTAGCTAGGTAGCCTGCACACAATACTTAGAAAAAAATTTCTGTCATTTTCTGTAATTCTGCAGCATTAGTTTGTTAGCCAGCGAACTAACGTTAGCTAGCTACTCAGTCGAGTGAAGTTACAAACCGTTGCTTGTTCAGCCATGAATGTCTATGCCTCAGAGACTGACTAAGCAGAGCGATGCAGTAAGCGCAGTGCTAACATACAATGGGCGCTAATGGAAATCACATTTGCAGTGTCTTTCTTTAGTGGGCGGTTGATTACGTTCTAAAATGTTGTCTGCAAGAGCACGTGTAAGTGGACTATCAATATGTGAAAGGACAGCTCTCTAGGTGCTAACATGACGAACTGAAAGGAGAAAGGAGAACCTTGCTTCCTGAAGACATAGTAAATTGCACAAGTATCTGACAGAGATGTTGCCATGCACTTATAGTGGAGTACAAAAGAAAGGTTCACCTTCAATATGTTAAGTTATTAATTTACCCTTCAACATGGAAAATCCCACCAGTGTGATGCTAAGGTGGACAATCCAGGCTCAGCAAGTAAAAGCTCCATCCAGTATTTTGTTCCAATGACCTAGATGAGCTCATAAGAGCACCTCTGCCCAGAGATTACACTAATTCATGGAACCATGGGTGGAAGCAAAACTCGGCAGGAATTTTACTTCCTGACCCCAGGTGTGACGAGACTGTGGTTAAATGACCAATGAAACCCTGGTTGAGTAACAACATGAGGTAATTTCATCCACATCAAACTCGCGGCTCTGAAAAAGCTTCCCTCCTGCGGTGCTAATGTCACTGCTGACCCACTGTTTACCTCTCAGGCTCAGGTGCATGGCCCTGTCCACAATCACAGTCACTGCGAACGTGTCGTCTCTGTTCTCGTCCTGATTGGGCAGGGCATCGGAGCTCGCCGACGCCACCGTCTGGTGTCGGCTGTCAGCGGCGGGTTGGCGGCAGGCCGCTGTGACAGGGAGGGTGGGCCCTTCCTCCTCCTCCTCTTCTTCGTTAGCAGAGAGCAGCGCCCCCTGTCTGCCGTACTCGTGCTCGCCGTCGCTCGAGAGGTGGGGCTGCACAGGGAGGGGCGTGTCCCGCGTGGACGCCATGGTGACGTGCACCCTCAGGGCCGCCCCCTCCAGGTCAGGAGACGAGCGTCTGAAAATGGGGTATATGCCTGCAAGAGCCACACACACACACACACACACACACACATACTCTCACTTTAGCTACTTTGGCCAATTCTCTGAATAATGCTCCCGTGACCTGGAAAAGCCTAATGAATTCATCAGAGGCAAGGGTCTCGCAACTGAACAAAAACTTTTGGATTCTGGACTTTTCCTAACCAAAAAGAAATAAATGTGATTTTGACAGCTCAAATAACACTACTAGCAAATGTTTTAGGATTTTCACCACTCAAAATTACTGTAAATGATGGTCAAACTCAGTCTGTGTGACTCATGTAGGTTTTTCCAGTTCAAAGGTAAATGGCTCAAACATCAATTTGAGCACCATGAACCAGCAGTTATACGAAATACCAGGAGTAAAACCCGTACGGTTATCACAAGAACACAGCCACAGAGCTCTCACCCCCTGCTGACACCCACCGCTGACGGTCCGTTTGCTCAGGGTCCTCCTGGCCAGCGGAGACAGCTCCACGTACGCGGAGCCCACCAGCCGGTCCGAGTCATGCGGCCGCGCCCTCCTCTCCTTCCCGAATGCCACCCAGACCTGGACCTCCAGGCGCTCCTCGCGCAGGTACCACCGCAGAGGGAGGGTCCGCCGCAGCTCCACGGCCCGGCCGGCCCCGAACGCCACCGTGGCCCCACGTCCGTCCTCACTGAGGGCCGGGTGGCGGAGCGGGGAGCAGTACGCCGGCTCCTCGTACAGTCGGTAGCGCAGGTAGCAGTATGTGGAGCGCTGCAGGGCCTCGTGTCCCGGGAGGAGGACACAGTGCAGGGGCAGCCACAGTCTGGGCGTGGCCACCGACACGGCCACCGTCTCCCCGCCCTCCTCCTCCTCTTCCTCCTCCAGCTCCGCCTCCCAGCCGAGGCCCCGGGCTGCGCTGATCACCCTCTCTCGGTCGCCGTGGTGAGTGAAGCTGACGGACAGCTCCAGCCCCCCCACCATGACAGGGGGGGCCCCAGTGGACCCTCCAGGATCCTGGGAACAAAACACCGGGAACCAGCCGGAGATTCCTAAAGCACAGGACACAGCACTTCAGCTCAAAAATACCCCAGTAAACACCAAAATATACACTGCAACATACCTGCTAGGGCCAGTTTCGCTTAATTTTAAAGACTCTCCGAACAGAGACATGCCGACACAATTAATGTGAAGTTATGCACGTTACAGATGATTAAGTGGACGTTGAAGTTTCAACTTCAAAAAGGCAACAGCGTCTACAGTCCATTTTCTAGCCTGAGAGGGATTTCCCCATTTATGACCAACATTTGGGGGGCGGAAGGGGGCATAAGGGTGGTTACTGGCATAAGAATTAGCACATAATTACAGCATGTGTAAAATGTAAAACGTCTCCTGCAGAATCATCATGACTGTGCAAGTTGACTGGTTCTCTAACCTGTTCTTCTATGAATGAGGTCTCCCAGGGGAATCGTCACGGCGCCCAGGACTGTGTCCTTTGATGCTGGGAAATCTGGGCCTGTAACATTAAGAACACACTGTAGACAATGTGGGCCAGGTGTTGTGCAGAGCCGGGCTTCATAGGGCTACATGTCAAGTCTTTCCAAATGTCCGCCAGCTGGAAAATTTATCCATTTTACGCCATGACTGTCTGGAAACTGGACGGGAGTTGCATCGCAAGTAGGCCTGACATAAGAAATATATATTTCAGAATACTAAAAGTACTACAAATGTAATGATACCAAATGAATGAGATCACTGCAGTGACCTGCAGCAAAACCAGCAATTATAAAGGCAGAATATCGCTTTTAAAAACCATCATAATCTGTTTTTGCTGTATTGAATCAGTAAGGCCATCATCAGCTGATTTTCTGCACATTTCATTACAATTAATTTCAGGCATTTATTGATCCACAGTAAAGCCCTTCGCTGCTGACACTGGGTTAAACAAACTGCACCCAGAAGGGAGACTGAACACATTAAAATGCATTAAAAACTCTCTGCCTTCAACGGCATTATTTGCACCGCTGTCCATCATATCCTAAAAAATAAATATCCTTTATAATGCCATGGAGGTAGTTCCACCCCAGCCATTGATTTGGTGCATGGAAGGCTCACAAATAATTTCAAATGGTTACATTACACAGTAGGGAGTGTGATATGCAATGAAAGGCTAGGTACATGACATCACAAAAAAGTCAACCACTATTTCAGGGGAAATGCAAAAAAAAAAAAAAAAAGCTACATCTCTTGCCCATGAACATAAAAGGTGACAAGATGGAAGGACAAAACTCCTGTACTGCGGGGAAATACCAGTGTTATTGCAGCTAGCAACTACACAGCTTACGTCAAAACTATCGTTAGTGGCTGAAGATGACGCTGCTGATGTTTGCGGATTTGACCGTTGTTGACTCTGCTGCTATAGGAGTCGCGGATCTTTGAAACCGACCCTGACCCAATACTGTGCGTGTAGACATCTGGGCGCTTGTGAGTGGCACCCTCACCCTTCCTACTGTCCCGGTGGCAGACGGTGAATTCGGCGCTGCCCCCGTCCAACAGCTCGGCCAGGCTAGTTGCCCCCGTGCCCACCAGTAGGTTGCAGGGAAACTCTGTGTGGTGGTCAAATTCGGGACAGAAGGTTCGAGCCACCACCCGGGTGACCCTCCTCTCCCTCTCCGGGAGGAACGACAGCTCAACCGTCACGTATGTGTTAACCCCCACGTCGGCGTAGTAACGGAGAGCTTCGTCCTGCCTCGCCGCAGCCCTGAGCAGGAAACACAAGGCATGAATGAAGGCCACACACCAAGAGTTCTATTCCAAATACCACAGCAGTTTACCAACAGTGCAAATACCATTTAAAATCAGCAGGCGTCCGCATTCACTTTAAGTATACATATACTTAAAAGGTCCCCTACTATGCCACCAGGTGCGCAGCTAATTAGCCATTTCGAGCCAGCTCAAAATCTCCCCTTCCTGACATCACAAGGGGAAGTGACCACCCAGAATAATGAAATCTGATTGACTGCTGGGCTGAAGGTGATCAGCTCTTCTTGCCTCTGGTTGGTTACTTAAC
This sequence comes from Gymnothorax reevesii, assembly GCA_029721435.1. NCBI lineage: Eukaryota > Metazoa > Chordata > Actinopteri > Anguilliformes > Muraenidae > Gymnothorax > Gymnothorax reevesii. Next base: position 168,606,486 of record CM056574.1, read on the forward strand.
TGTGTGATGTCAAGAGGGGAAAGAATTTGAAATGGCTTGTAATAACTTAAACTGGCTGTCGATCAGTTGACGAGATAGGAGATGTTTAAACTTTGATCCTGAATCCCAGTTCCTTTAAATTTAAAGCTTTATCCTCGTTTACAAATGGAAAAGCAAAAACTTTATCGTTTCTTACAGAAGTAAAGCACAAATTAAAACTCAGTCACATTTTTAATGGGTTATCAAGCATTCTCACAAAGGGCTCTGCTATAACACTAAAGTAACACTACTTGAATCCACTGCAGGAACAAATGCAATAGGAAAATTGGCAAAGTAATTATTATACAAGCACTTCAAGGGCTCTGGGAAAGATCCGTTTCAACTGGAGGGGAAAGTATGGGGGCTGTAGGTGGTGGGCAGGGGACAGTATATTTACCGTGCTGCTGCCTGGAGACCAGCTGCTCTGTGTATCTGAACTGCCAGGCCAATCACTCGCGACGCCACAGCCCCATCCCTCACACCATGGGCTCTCATTGGCTGAGGCTTGTAACGGACACTCACATCCAGCAGTCCTGGGAGGAGCCAGAGACCGGGACCAGAGGCATGTTGGGTTACATAACGCGTTTACATTACTAGGCAGAGTGAGGCTAAATGTTTCCCTATGTGCCCTGACAACGCATCCCAAAAACATGAAGACACGAGGTAAGCGTTTCTGTGTGAGCCTGTCCATCTGTGTCAGAGGAAAAAAGGACGAACGACAAAGAGTAGAGATTCTCTTTTATAGTTATTCATTTATTTCCCCTTCTGAAAGACTTGTCCTTCTTTAACCCTTTCACACTCAGCTTTTTTGAAACCAAACATGACCGCTCTTGCACAAGATAATTAAGGCTGGATATGAGATAAACTTAAAGTTTTTAATGAATTCTGAGTTAACCACATTACCTGGTATGAGAGACAAATTAAATGTTGCTTATACATTTCAGCAGAAGTTGTGTTTTTTGATTTATGGCAAAACGTAGTAGATTTTACACATCCAGACCTAATATCTAGATACACATGATCAGTTTGATTTAGAATTTTTGCCGAGGACCAAGATTAATAGCATCAGGTGTGTAAGTGCTTAGTTGGAATGAATGTCTGCACCTACACCAGCCCTTTCTGCATCAGACTAAGAACTCAAAGGGATTCGATAAACACGGAAAAATCCGTATTTGTGCAGAGGAGCCAATTAGCATGATACAGAAATTTCCCTATGCGGGCACAAAAGGGTTAACGTGGATTCTTATCGGAACCCACGTGATTTAGCAGAGGAGCAGTCAACTCGTTTTCCTAGAGGTGAGTTAGTCATTATTTGAATTGCAAAGAGGAGAGAGGGAGTGTATGAAAGATTGTAGGAGACAAACACAATCAGAAAGAGAGAGAGCACGAGAGTACAGTCATTGGGGACAGAGGTGTGCCACCTGAAGGCTGAGGGTGGAGCCCGGCGGAGCTCTCGCTCTGGGGCAGGAGTGGGAGGGAGAAGGCCTGGGGCCCCGTGTGTTCCCGCGTCTGCATCGTTACCATGGCGCACAGTTTGGACACGGGCAGCAGCCCTTTGGCCACCAGCTGGTCCCTCACATTGGGGTAGTAATACCTGCCCAGGAATCCAGATATTGAACAATTACGTCTGCCACTTTCCCGAAAGTTGGATTAACAGAAACGGCATTCGTGTTTACTGCTCAGCATTTTCCAGGAGACCGAAGTCTGACACTCCGCCTAAGGGCTGGCGACCTCCAGTGGTTACCGGCAGTACTGCAGCTCATGCAGCTTCGAGTACCAAAATTCACTAATCAACGTCTACTCAAATCACTTTGCACATGGAATGCTCCATCGAAAAAAAAAAGAACCTTTCTACATAGCTGCACAAAAAAAGCTCAGATTCAATTGTTAGTTCAAATGTCCCTCACACCAGAAAAATGTCATTTTCTCGTGTCAAAAAGCCGTGAAGCCAGCATGAGGGTTACAGGAATTTCCTTCTTGCAACTATAAGCAGGTCTGGCTGGAGTCTAAGATGCCAAACAGGTGAAAGTGCAAAATCTACAGAAGACGATATTAGCAGTTAACTCTACTGCCACCTGCTGATTAAATGAGGAACTGTTTTGCTCACCTGCACCACACCTGGAAGGGGATGCCTCCCCTGGCAGAGGGGCCCTGACTGGAGCAGGAGCTGAGCAGAAGCCTCTGCACGGGGACCCCCGCAGGGGCCCGCAGAGTGTGGCTCTCGCTGTGGCCGAACACTGGGTCTGGGACACACAGCGCTGTGCCTGTACGGAACTGCCTCAGACACACACCTGAGAGGGGAGGCACACTGTGCCTGAGCTCAAAGCCCTGGCTCTGCCCACATTCCTTCATATCATTCAGTTTCTAAATTCAGGCTCCATCCAGCCTAAAACAGGCTGCAATTCTGAAGCAGGCGGGAGCAGCGAGGCTCAAAACAACTGATTAATCCAGCCCTGACCACGAGTGAGCTTTTTTGGATTTTAGTGAGGAATTTAGCAAAACAACAACAAAAATATTCAAATCAAATGATGGTAATAGGGTACTTTAATCTTTCCTCGTATGCACAATAAAACAGATTATAGATTTAAGAATTTCAGATTTGAAAACTGCAAGGAGTATGACTGAAAACCGCAAACTGAATTTCCCATTACATCCCCAAACTCTTTTTGCTCAATGAATGCAAAGCAGTAGAGAATTAAAGGGATGGCCTACCGCTCTCAATGCTTAGCGGGTCCAGGGCTCCGCTGGTGTCCTCCTCTTGAGTGGGAAAGCCGTACTGCACGTAGCAGTCAGCCTCCCCCCACACGGTGGACTGCAGCGGGGTCAACCCCTTCACCCTCTCCACCGTCACCTCAAACAAGTGCTCCACCGTATTCTCGTCCTGACAATCAATCACCTGCAGGGGGCGACACACAGCTTCACGTCCTGTGTTACACCCATGTACCTCCACCAGAGGGAGCTGTTTGTAGATTGTGAAGACCACCTGTAGTACAGAGCGGTCATTCTTCATATTGTGAAATGACGAGGAGAAATGCTGCAGAGATTACATATCGAACAGCAGCTCTCTCAGGACAAAAATTACTGAACAGCACCGGATCAGTGTGCATCTGGCAGTGTGCTACTGCGTAAATAACCACAAAACTGACCTTTAAATGACACCATTATACGGTAGCACACCTGTAAATGATTTTTTTTAAACCAGAGCTTCAGCAGAGAAGACATGCACCCAGTTTGTTCAGAAACAGACCCTTGGCTCTGCAGGACGTCTCTGATCCAGGGCATGCACAGGTCTGGGAGGGAGCGGTGCGGAGTTGAGGTCCTCGTCCCTCACTCGCTGCAGGGCCACAACCTGCTCAGCCAGCCCCATGGCCAGCAGGACTCGAAGGCTGCCCCGAGTCTTGCCTGAAAACACGTCCACCACAGGCATGTAGCTGTCCACCGCCACCACAGGGTACTGCACCTGGAGCAACAACCTGCAAATCTTTGGATCTCTGGAAAACAGAAGAGGGGAAAAATACAAATAATATCACGCACCAGACACTTACAGTTTTACAGCTGCTCCGCGATCTCCTAAGGCTTTTATCATAACCTCTAAAATACACCTCAGGAGAGACACCACACGCGCACTAATCAGAATATGAGCCACAATGCCATCACCTGGCCTTGATAAGATACTGCAGGGATCTGAGCCATTTCACACTGCTAATGAGTGACAACTATTACTAACATTTATTTAGTTTACACCCAAACCCAGAACAAGGTAATCTGACAAAACCACCTTTTTCCCTTAAATTTTCCATCCTGGAGTTTTTCTTTAACCCTTACAGCACTAAATGCCGCTATTGTTACTCAATCATGTAAGATATCAAATTCAAAGCTGTTGAAAACCTATCAGGTGGCAAATTTTTTTTCTAAATTCAACGCTCCAAGGGTTAATGAATCTCAGCAGGGCTGATCAATCATGTTTGCGAGGCAGTGAGATTCTCACTCATGCTGTGTCACTGCTGTTTCCTTTCAACTTTCCTTCAGAAAGAGACACACAATGGAGTGAAGCGGTACTTAAGGGCACTATAGAGGTGTCAGAGCCAGGAGTCAGATGTCAGGGCCACCTGTTCCCCAGCGCCCGCGAGAGAGCCCTCTCTGCCCCCGCTGCACACATGAAGCATCACTCGTACCTGAAGGACATGTAGAACTGCTGCAGGGGCATTTTAACCAGCCCCAGGAGCCGGTCCTGCCCCAAACCGCCCTTCAGCCACACCTCAATCACCATCACGTTATTCCTCATCCTCTCCAGCAGGGCGGGGGACAGGACCACGGGAGCCACCTGCACAAACACACACAGACCCGGTAAATAACACACACGCTCTTAAAACAGAATCACAAACACAATGCAACACACACACACACACACACACACACACACACACACACACACACACACAGACCCTGTATATAACACACACAGCACACCTATACACACAAACCCTGCAGAAAGCAGAGATGCACATTAAACACAATGTAACACACCAATACACACACCCTGTATGTAACACATATGCACATTAGACAGATTCAATAACACAAAATAATACGCCCATACACACAGACCTCGCAGAAAACACACTTGAGCATAAAACCAGAAGAATACACTGACCCTGCAGATAATACACAAGCACCTGCAGCCTGATACAAAATTAAAGGGACAAAAACCTTTGTGGGACACATGAAAAACAGAATACAGTTACCACAGGGCTGGCGATAAGCAGTATCGCATCACAAAATGCAATCAGTTTTTTGAAATCCGCCAATCTGTGACAGGCTTTTGAAATCCCCATCGCATATTTTGCGATACAGTCTTCGGATAATGTGAGGAAAAGTTTTAGCCCAGTTTTGAACAAAAATGGGCCCCTACAGTCTCATAAATATCGTTCCGACCACCCTCCGCAACTACAGTATGGGGTCACTCCAGGCCAAGTGGAAACACACCTGGGCCATCATGGTCTTGGATTTTACTTTACCTTTGTCCATTTTGGCACAAAATAATTGATATCTCTGATTTTTTTGCAAACAGCCCTCTGGTATTGGTTTTATGGACCTCTGAAGAAATGGCCTGTAGGGGTTCATGCTGTAGAAAACCCCTTATATCTCCGGCCACATTACTGATACAGGTCTAGGGGTTTGGAGGGACTTGTAATATGAGGCTTCCTCTAGCACAACAATCATTTACAATGGTTGCATCCGTTCTTGTTTCCATGGAAATAGTGTTTGAATTTGGGCAAAATAATGGATATTATTTTGTTAATAAGCGTTAGTACTGTTAGCAAGTGTTCTCGGAGATGAAAATAGAAGGTTAAAGTGCATATACAGATGTTTTTGTTCAGTTTTATTTTTGCTACAAAGTAATTTTTTTGCAACAAAAAAATGCTACATAATGCTACAGGCTTCCAGAGACTGCATAGCGTTTTATTTTTTTTTTTTTGCTAAATGCCAGCCCTGGTACCGTGTGGTGGTGCCCTGGATGTTGTTACCTGGGTGAAGTTAAAAGTAGGATCAGTTTGGCCCCAGCTGACCGCTGATCTCGAGGTCTCATCAGAGCCGAACATCTTGCAGTTGAGGAAGATGTTAGGTGTTGTCGCGCCGCTGGTGAAATCCTTCCCATCAGGCACCAGGAGCAGGGTGTGCAGCAGAACCCCGCCCCCTGCCTCAGCCTGCTCCTGCTGCCGCCTCCAGATTGGACAGCTCGAGGGAGCAGGGGGGTGCGCGGGGGCGGGGTGCCTCACTACAGGACTGTCCTGGACATGCCAAACCCCTGAAACTGGGGTCCCTCTCTCCCTCTCATTCGCTCCTGCAGGCACAGTTGGGGTCCCTCCTCCATCCCTGTCCAGTGTCTGTGGCTGGATGATGATGTCATCAGTGGGCGTGGGCATCCTCGGGGGGTTAGGGATCGTATTCGCAGGCTCCCCACTGCCCTGACCGCGACCTTTGCTTTTGGCCGAGGAGAAATCCTTGCTGACGGCCCCCAGCTCCACTGACACCTTTAAAAGAGGGACAGACCAGCTCAAACTAATGCTAAGGCGAGGAAAAGCTCATGACATCCCAGTCAGGTCAAGGGCTGAGAGCTATTGATCCTTATTCAAACAGGCAATACGCAAGTTAATGGAAAGAGGTCCAGATCCCAAAGTCCACACCCAATAATAATCCAAGTATAATTTTGATACATGGTACATGCGGATGTGTTTTTATCTACATTATATTTATATTGGAACATAATATTTAGCCCTTAATTTTTACTCGCCCCATCCCTCAAAAAGTTAATCATTCATTATTTAGTTGACAACTGACCTTCAGAAGGACTCAGTGGTACCTGTGAACACTTCTGAAGGTCACCAATTTGCCGACTAAGAATTGAGAAAATTGTTGAGCTTTTAATACTGAAATCTGAAATTTTGCGTCACATATCGAGTCTTGTGTGACTATAAGCAGTGATTAGCACTTGAAGGGTTAACATACAATCCTGACGCAGTTGAGTTCATGGACTTAAGCTCCGCTCCTGTCGTACAGGGGGTGTAACTGCTCCACACAGGAGCCCTGGAGCTCACCTTCAGCTTCCCCAGCTCCAGACCCTCTCCGTCCCCATCGAGGCCCAGGACAGGCAGGGCTCTGGTCAGGCCCAGCTGCTCGCTGTTCAGGAGGGAACTCAGGGGTAGGACTGCTCTGCCGAACGCTACAGGCTGTACCGGGATAGAGGACATGTGCTAAATACTCAATTTCAAACTCGAGGTGAAATGTTCATGTACAGACATCTGCCTACTTTCTTCTGGAGCCTTTCTCTTGAGCAGATCTTAAAGGTGAGGTCGGAGCCCCACCAGCGTTCGACGGTGGCCTCGCTGACGTGAACCGGGAAAACAGAGCTCTGCTGGAACTTCACAACTGCAACGATTATGGGTGGATGTAAGTCCGCATGCCATCCTTCTATTGAAATGTACGTTTTAGTTCATCCATTCAGAATCACACGTGCGCAGATGAGGAGAGACTCACCCCCCCCAGACACCTTACAGGAGGCCACCCGAGTCACTCCAGGCACCGCAGACCTCTCATTGGCCTCGCGTTTAGAGGGCGGAGCAGGAAATAAATACTCCACACAGTACGAGCTGAGGAACAGGAACCGCAGAGAGCAGACAGACTTCAGTTAGACACGCGCATCAGCGACTGCAGGATAGAAGTTGAACAAACTGACTGGCTGCGAGGAGAAATGCGCTGAGCAGGTATGGACCGTACCATTTCCGTGGGGGGTGTGGGCGGGGTGGTTTGCCCTTGCCGAGCGTCTTCTGCGGAGTGGCGGGGGCGCTGTGGTCAGGGACGGTGAGAGAGTGGATGAGCACTCTGGCCAGGCGGATCTGGCGCAGTTCGGCGATGCGGTCGGCGTGCAGGCGAGGCGCTGCGTGGTCCTGCTCTGCAGGCTGCGTGTGTTCAGTCAGGCTCAAGCTAAACATCCAACGGAAACATCCAAACATGAGCAGTGGATTAAACCAACAAGGTGACAGATCCCCGGCCCCACATCAACTGCAGATTAGCAAAAGGCACCACGTCAGGTCATGATGAAAGTGCACACCAAGTGTTGTAAAAAATATGGAACGGTCTTCAAGTTATGCCAGCGGGATGGTAAAAAAATGATGCACTCAGATTCAAGAAATTCACTCAAGCTTGACTTCAATCAAAATTACCATGATTAATGCATTAGCATGGGCCTGTTCTTCTGATATAGGCTGAGAATGAGGATTTGTCCACAACTGCATTTAAAACTAGAGGCACTCCGAGAGTGCAAACCTCTGCCAAGGCAACAAAGTCGAAATCTTGCCGAGTGGCTCGTATATTGTTTGACCGATCGCGGTCAAAATGCATATGGTCCATCCCTGATGTAATAGCAACCCACTCACAAAATTTCAGATTCATTACTTTTTGAGTCATGTTTCACACAAACAGACAAAACATTACTGGCAAAAACATAACCTCCATGGCAGAGGTAATAAGAGTTGCACACTGAAGTAGGCCTGCTGAAAAGTAGCAGCCTTTACAGTGCCAGGTATATAACTAAATATCCCAGACGTAGAGCAAGACTCACCTGCCACTCAAGCCAGAACTTTGTGGCTCCTTCTCCTCTCTTCTCCGTGAAGACCGTCCCCTCCTCTGCATTTCCCTTGTTGACCGACCATCATCTTCATCTGCAGTGATGTCACTCAAACTGCTATCAACTTTCTACAAGCAAACAAAGGAAATGTGCTCAGTCCACATGTTCAGTGCATACTGGAGGCAGTACAGGCAGTCGTAGCTTTGTCAGTGAAACTGCACTGGACAGTGCTAAAGCCACTATAAGCTCTGTGTCGAGCGCACTGCTCCAGCGTTGACACAGTAAACTCTGCTCCAACTAGTATAGACTACTAGAAAATGCACGGCTTGTTCAGGCTAAATGTCCCCCACTCCTCTTTCAGAATTGTCATGCCATGAGCTGCCCGAGAGAGTAGACGTGTGAGGGAGCGCTCACTGCGGATCTGTAGAAGAGCGTCTCCAATAGGCTCTCGTCGTGCAGTGGGTCGTTCACCTCACTGGATCCCAAAACACTGCTGTCCCCAGAGAGAACCTCCAGAGGGGAGCCGTCCACATCCAGCAGGCTGGGCCCATCAATGCTGATAAAAAAAACACAGTGTAAGAAAGGGGCTGATATTCACATTACCCGGGTGTAAATAACTGCGAATTATGGCCAATGGTCTCTATTTTCACCTGACTGTCACCGTTTAATGATCCAGTGTGCTGCCGTTAAGAGTTCAAAAGTAAAAATGCCATCATATCCAAGCGCTTAATGTTAGACTCCAATGTATGTCGTTAGTATAGCAGTTAATATATTAAACTCTCACCTTCAATAGTAAAGTCACTAAATATCTTCAGGCGGAGCATATCAGTCATTAAATGTACCCATATGCAAAATATTGCCTTTAAACTCTGAAACATGGAATCAGAAAAACTGATTTCTGAAGTAGAGTTTTTGATACTGGGAGTGGGTTACCTGCCCAGGAGTAGCTCGACTGCCCTGTTCTCAGCGTCAGCAAAGCATTCGATGTCTGTATTCTTCGGAGATCGCTGTCCACCAGGGCTGGGTAAAGCGCTAGGCTCAGTCTGCAGAAGATTCTCCAGTAACCTCCCAGAGGAGGGCCTGGGCAGCCTACGGTGAGGAGAGGCACGGTGTTACATTCAGTAATTCATTATTCATGCCCTGGCTCAAGCAGTAAACATAGATACTCATTCAAAGAATAAAACTGGTCAATGAGTAAAATGAGGACACTGGTTTGCAATCCTCTCAGGTCATACACCAGTCCAGATCCAGGCATTTCATGAATTCAGCCATAAAAATCAAACTATATTATTTACATAACAGATAATTAGCCATGAGTAGTTAAGGGCCCGATCTTGGGCCCAACACCTAGAGCTACAGTTTTCCCTAATGATCTTGCATCAGATGCGCTTAAAAAACACATGAAACGCCTGGATCTGCGGTGCCCTCGGACAGGCCTAAGAGCTTCCAGTTTCTCAGCCGTTAGTTACAGCACACACACAGCGGAGGAGGAGTGCTGATGTTGTCTCTGGACACGGGTAGCGGGATGTCCTTCAGCGCCAGGTCAGAATCCAGGTTTGACTTCAGAGCCGAAACCACCATGGCGTTTCGCAGCTTGCTGCCGCGGTCTAGGAGAACTGAGGAGAAGGGAAAAGCCGTCAGAAACACCTGACACACATCACAGGCAAATAAAGGTGTTTTACCAAAGCAGAGTATTTCATAGTCCTGTAGATGGAAACAGCACAAATATTCACACTCCAAAAGGTGATTACCAAAAAGCCAAGAAGTTGATGCAAAAATTTATTCAGGAAAAGTGAAAATTGTTTAAAAACACAAACGTTTCGGTGCTCACACCATCCTCAGTGCAAATAACTAAGTGGTAGGACAAAACCATTTAAATAGACATCACATGACTGACTAGAATCAATTGCCTTTTTCAATCTCACAGGATACAATTGACACGTCAATTATTCAATTACAAGGGAGTATCATCATAGATGACAAATGAAGTGGTAGTCCTGTAGATAAAATCCTGTTCAGCAATACCTCCAATAAGGGCCAACATTACCAAATCTTGCTTTAAAAAACCCACCCCACTGCTGCCCCCATAAAGTCAATTTTGATTGGATTGTCAAAATCATTGCACTTCAGTTTCAACTGCACTGGTTTCTAACAAATTAAGCTTGTTTAATCTGAAGAAAACAGAAATACTTTGAGTCTAGTATTTTTAGAATTGTCGCAAGTACTCAAATGTTCTGTTCAAATGCAATTGCCTTTCATTAATTTTGGAAGCACACGCAGAGTGTCCAATACGCACTGCAGGGTAAGACTTGGCCACGTGTGTAGCTACTATGTATATCACTGTTGGCCAGCTAATTAAAGTAAGACATAGTTACAGAGGGGATCCCCTCACAAACCAACCTGTTTCTCTACAGTAAGAAAATGACAAGTAGTGCACGGCCCAGAAATAGAGTTTATAAACATTGCTTTGCAAAACCAAAATATGGTATCTTAACAATCGGCGTAATACAATGACCTTTGAGTCATGTTTTCACTACCAGTTGGATGAACAGATTCAGGAACAGCATGAAAATATAGATAATGAATGTAACCCATTATCATCATGAACACTAAGAACAGACCTGAAAGGACATCCTTGGAAGCCTGTCCGTCAGCCATGGTGATGGTGGACCCTTGCGGAGTCACCTGACTGCCTGAGGGATGCCCATTCGCTGCAAAGGCCCCAGTGCTCATGCCTGCATTACTGGGGCCCTCTTGGCCATTCCTTGTCCCTTGGAAGTACAAGTGGTCTTTGCCCCTGAGAAGGTTTAGCACGTGGGATCAATCAGGGAGCGTAATCAAGTCATGTTTACCCCACAGGAGTCTCTCAAGAAGCAACTACTCATGTAAAGACTCTGTTACGGTTTCACCACCGAGATGCGCTGCCATGGAATGCAGTCAAATCTGGGATGCGTCAGTGCGGATAATGACCATTAAACATGTTGTGAGATTCACTCTCTAGCCTCTGGAATTATTCCAAACCGGGGAGATTTAAAAAAAAAAAAAAAAAAAACCCCAGGAGATGGGATCGGCCAGCCCCCTTTCTACCCCACGCACTTATGTTGCCCGTGCTGAAACACCCCCACCTTCAAACTCTGCCTTCATTTTTATCTGAATTGCAAACTACACACCTGTGAAGTTTCCCAACCACAGTTTGCACGATTCTGAAGCTACAGTGGTGACAAAATCTGTCCACAGACAGACATATTAACACCTGGCAAAGTACCCAAAAATGTTTATGTGGTAGATCTCCCTAGAACAGGTGCCTCCAGGACCAAATTTCGCCATGACTACATGCACACACGCACGCACACAAAATGAAAACCTCTTCCTTTATTTGCATGGCATGTTGGCCACAGAAGCAAACTCACACACAGACAGATGTGTGCCATGTTTACAATTCGCTACTTCCATAGCTAAACCACCTTCTGTCATTAAGTACTTTACACACGAAAAACCCTACTGCGCTCTGCAAAGGGAAGGTGCCATTTCTAAGTACTGGCAGTGCACTGATAATTTTCCAAAGCCCCAAAAGTAACCCAAGTGCCTCCTAAACAAAGACAAGTGCCTTAGAGATCACTGTGCCTTTAGGATGTAAAAGCAGTGCACCACGAGTTGAATGATATGATACAATTCACCTCAATGTCACTTTAAAGTTTTTAAAAAAGTCATTCAAATTCACACATAAGCAGTGACGTGGAACACTACGTATCAGTGATACGCCCCACAGACTATAACCACTGTGTGCTCTTCACTCCCACCTGGGTGTGTTAGCGGAGCTGCTAGCCACCGATTCTCTCCCGCTGTTGGAGGTCAGGGGTTGGGAGAGAGAGGGCACCACCAGCGTATCCCTGCGAGGCAGCACTTTCGACACGGGGCCCCGGGCGTCCAGGCAGGCATCGGCTGTGTTAACAGAGTTGCAGCTGTCGTACGTCTCCATCAGGGGCTCCAAACTGAGAGAGACCTGCGGCAAAAAGCACCACATTTCACCAAAGAATCATAAAAAATGAGACATCTCAGAAATCTCATCCTTCATACATTTTTTAAAATTTGGGTTGTGTCTGTGTGACAACCATGAAGCATAATCTGCGGTTAAGTCCATGATTTGGAGGGCTACAAAAAGCTGAATTTTATGAGAAAATGCACTTAATTGAGAGAGCAAGTTTGTATGCAAAACTGATAGGAATCTACAGAGCTCAAAATGGGGAGCACAGCCAATTTATTTATTTATTTATTTATACTGGGAGTCCGATAGAGAGCGAGCTTTCTTTTGCAACGGAGCCCAGTGGCAGAAAACAGAAAACACCAGTACAATAAATAAAAACAATGACTACATTACACATGTACATTCTTGCTTTGAGGCAGCCAATGAAAGACATTTAATACAATCAATTGAAATAAGACTTTCCAACTTTAAAAACTGCTGAAGCCTATTCCACTACTGTGAAGCATAATACATAAAATCAGTTTTACCCAGATCAGTACGCAATGATGAAAGTAACCATAAAACAATGACAAAAAGGACATGTGGCAGATCAGTGATAAACATCTTAGTTCTTTTGGCACAAAAGGCATCAATCTCCACCATACCTGTAACTCTCCTAGCTTCTCTGAGGTAGGGGACACCAACGTGAAAAATCCACTGATGGGGTGTGATAGAGAGAGCCCAGCAATTCCACCAACTTGGACTCGACCAAAAGGCAAATGATCTGGGTTCGTCAACAAATCCAACACCAATGCTCCCATATCTGTGGATAGGCAGAAAGAACTAATTAAAATTCATACCGTACTGAATGCCGTACAGTAAGTTGTCCTCAGCATTTGACCCATCCTAGTTAGTTAGGAGCAGTGGGCAGCCAAAATGCAGCACCTGGGAACCAACTCCAGTTCTACAGCCAGAGCCTTAGTCAGGGGCACTGGTAGCAGTGCTTCTATATGGCACGTTTCAGGGATAGGGAAACCGAAGTACCAGGAGCAAACTCACGCAAACAGTAGGAGTACATGCGAACTTCACACAGAGCGGTCTTGGCCGACCAGAACCCAAACTGGAACCACTGCGCCACCATGCCACTACTATTCAATCCAACCCACTCACTTCTCCAGAGAAAAACCAACAATGTGCTTACATTACCTGTCAAATAGGACGTGAACTGCTTAGGTCCGCAGCGGATGGGAAATCGAGCCGTTGTCCTGACTCCTCTCTGGTCTCCACAAGACCCATCCCGAGGGCGGAAATGGGTCCCGCTGGACGACTCTCCCCACCACCGCAGCCTCACCAGGGGCGTCGCCGGTGGCTTTGGGATGGTCCATAATACCCTGCCAACTGTCACCCTCAGAAAGCATCGCACCTGTCCTTCCACCAGCGGAGGCAGACTAGTGGACGGCGAAATGTCACCTGGGACTGAAATGCCGAAGGCTAGTTAGTCATCAGGGGCCTTACTTATAAAAATTAGCAAGGATTTCATACCTAGATAATACATACGCAAAAAAAAATAAAAATGACATTTTGTGGAAAATAACCAAATTTATAAACCTATGGGTTAAATAAACTGCATGGAATTTTCATTTATTTAATGATGATGGGCTTGGAATTTATTGACAGTCTGCATAATCTTAAGTTCCCTACTGTAATGTCAAGTCTGTTGTTATAAACCAGAAATATGCTAAGAAAGTGACGTACGTATCTTTTTTTGTGCCGACGCATCGTTTATAAATGAGGCCCCAGAACATTATAACGGGACATAATATTTATGATGACTTTCACAAAATGAGTTCATTAAGCTGTAACGTCTGTGTTATTCACGTTAGTCAATGTGTTAACGTTACAAGCAAGGCAACCAAACCAAACGTCAGGGGCGACTAAACTTCAAGTCAGCTTTGTGATCATTGGCAGTTTGGAGGTATTCGCGTCTTTCCATTGACTTTGCATGTAAACTGTAGCGCGAAAAATTCGCTTCGCGTCCAGTGTGAAAGCGGTATTAACCATTTAGCCAGGTAGCTAATGCTAGCAAACAGGCTACAGTCATCCAACCTGGCAATAGAAGGGGCTTCGTTAACCAGCTGGGGTCGAAACGAGTGTAAAAACCAGCCGAGTCACCTCACATAAGCCATTTCTATATGCAATCATGAATATTCACAGCCAGTTGATTAATGTTATTTCTATTCAAATAAACTTGGCGCTATGCAAGCCGTCAACAACATAAACTGTGAAGTAGCATTTTTGCATCCTACCAAGAATGCTAACTAGCAGGCTAAATAGCTATATCTTCAGAAACACTGATGTCGAGCATAATGTAGCTACTGATTAGCACAATGACACCCGGGCGACTTTACCGTTAACATTACCTTTCTTTTTCCTGTTCCCCACTCTGGTAACGTCAGCCTTGGTCTTTTTATTCTTCATTACGTCCGCGCAGCCCCGACTCCTGAGAATCTGGCGTTTTTAGGGCCATTTTAACGGAACCATGTCCTTACAAACAAGGCAACATACTGCCGTTAGCAGGCTGGCAAAGTTTTCGTTAAAGCCGGGAAATAATTTGTCACCGGGCAACTGCAACCAGCAGCTCTTCTGTCCCGCCGTCAGCAGGTAATTGCCGCTTAACTGAGGAATTATGGGATAGAGGGGGACACAGCGCAGTATCAGGTCCGGAGGACTGGCGACCCGTGCCACTGCGCCAGGAACTTCTTGATTAAACTATTTTCGGTGGAAATAGGTGTAAATCCAGGGGTCAGAAAGTAAAACTCCAGCCAGGTTTTTCTCCTTCCCACAGAATGAGCTGATCACTCATATTGGCTCTATTTCCTGTCAGAAGTAAATCCAGGTGGTTGGAATAAAGTTCTTGTGAGGATTTTTACTTTCTGAACCCGGTTACATTACAGCGAGCGTGACGGGAAAAAATGTTTGTTACCCGCTGAATGCATTTTCTTAGTGAAGTTTACTATTACAACTAACCATCTTACTCTGTATTTATGTGTAATTGTAAAATCATGCAGCAGCTGTTGGAGCCCAAAGGGGTTTGACCAACTTCTGAAATATAGATGGCACTGAAACAGAAGTCTCGAATAGTTCTGTTGTAAATATTCTCGGGGTCCCCGCCTGTACGGGCTGGGAGACAGTTCTGTGGACAGGGGCGCAACTCCGAAATTCAGTGATTAGGTACCTCATCCACTTATCAAATGTGTTTTGCGTAACACTCCCGAATGGGCGATTACCCCACCCCATCCGAATTTCCATGGATATTCCACAGGAAACTTCTGATTCGAGATGTTTGTGATACACTCTTGCGGAATTAATTAATTTATGCTTGCTGTGTGAACACAACGAGAGTCCTGTTGATGTCACGACTTGTGTCGAGATATGAGATGAGCTTTCTGATTAAACGATAAATTCTGGTCAAGACGCTAATGCCAATACCAGGGTGCGACATGTCATATTCATCGCTGGAGGACATTGACCCATGTACATTAATTGGAGACCCATTATACGAGATGTCATCGCCTGCAAGTTGCAGGAGCGCCCCCGCCCTCCCATCCACCGTAGGCAAAAGCATTACGTCACCCCTTTCAAGTCGTCCTGTTGAAACAGAATTGTCGACAAAGCATTCTGGTATCTGTAGTTAATATAAATTCCATCATCTTTGGTTCTGAGGTGGTACGTCTGATTAATGAATACATTCCCCAGAATGCATTCGTGGAACATTTTAACGTCGTGCGACGAGACCATCCCTGTATACGGAACATTTCATGCCAGTCGCTGCTCTCATTGCGGAGTATTTGGGTCGTAAAGTCCAGAAATAAATTATCTCGGTATAAAATTGAACACGTTACATTTCACGAATACAGAAGTTTTGGGACACGCTAATTTAGCACTGCTAATGGAGAAGCAATTGCATCTTAACTTGCTGTCATCTAGACCTCCAATGCCAGGGGGTTTGCAATCTGGGTCTAAAATGAGAATGGGGTGAGTGTAATGTAAATGCTCTAATGTGAAACACTGTCTAAAATAAATAGCGTATGTTCTTGATTTTTGACTACCGATAGTTCTTAGAAACGAATGATCATCTTACTCACTGGGAAAGTCGATGCGGTTGTTCGGTGGGGAGCTAAAATTATCTCAATGTAGATCGTGACAGTTGCAAGCAAGCTTAGATGAGGTTCGCTTGCAACCAAAATTTGGAATGAATAAGGTTGTGTGGACGTTCATCTATTATAATTCGGTGGAGTTGATTGATTTGGCAGTCATCGCCTTTTATTATTGTTAGTTAATGGTAAGATTGTATGTACCGTAGCTAGTTATAATGCACCACAACTAACTTGGATTGCATACATCGTGTGAGGAGAAGATGGTTTAACAGTCGTGAGTTGACTGCAGCAGACGTCTCTTTGTAGCAAAACCGTGGCAGTGGTTACTACATCGGCAACGTTATAGCTGAGCACTTCGACGTTGCTAAAAACTTGCGTTTGTTTATGTAATCTATTTAACTTGGTATTGACCGGACGTTTTGTGTTTTATGAGCCTGCATGCAGAACGCGATACGTGCACTGACCGTAAACTTTAATCGGCGAGGAAGAATTTAGATGATCCATTAAAAAGCTTTTAATATATTCAAGTGGCATGTATTGTTTAATCTTCATTCAATCCTGCGGCACACTGTGCAGGGGAATCGTTTGCTTTATGTTGTTCTCTACGAATGGCATTGGGTTGGAAGCAGTGATCCCCACTCATAACATGGGTACACACCTATGAAGTACTTAAGTTGCCAGTTTAAATGAAAGAGCAAAAAGCTTCAAATGAAAAATAGACGTTTTTTCTGTGTTATTATATCCAGATCTTGTGATCAAGAGAGTTTGAAAATGTTAGTCTTTTTTAATAGTTTGAATAATTTGATTTAGTTTTGCAATAGGATTTATCACTCTGCTCCATAAAATAATACAGTCCAGATGGAGAATGCCCCCTCCAGCTGATCAAGGTTTGCACTTGTCTTCTAGGCCTGGCAGAAAGCGAGACTTTTCACCCTTGCCATGGAGCCAGTACTTTGAAACAATGGAGGACATTGAAGTAAAAAATGACAACAGCAAAGACATATCCTTTATCTTCTGAAAATAATGGATCACATTTCTTCCTTCTGCTTCAGTTCAGAGGGTTATGCATCCTGAGCTGGGCCCTGTTTCACAAAGCGGGATTAGTGAATAGGTCGGATAACTGCATTATAAAATCTGACTACAGTCTGATGTGAAAAGATCTGATCCGAAGTTTATATGACAGAAGTGTCTAGTTAATTTCATAATCCTGCTTCATGAAATACTCTCCTCATACAGGTTCTCTCATCATCACAAGCCTCTTAAACCAAACTCACCCGATGCTGGCTGCTTTTTTTTTTTTTTTTGCATTATAATTTAGAAAAAATGTCTCTTGCTGGAAGCACTCCTGCCCTCCATGCATAGTTTTTCAATTTTGGGTTTGGTCTGGCTAGTGATTACCTTCACATTATGTAGAGAATATCCACAAGTGTAGAAACTCCTGCCTAATATTATGGATGCCCTGGTTGTGCCACCAAAACAGGGCTGTCAGACTAACATTCACTTCAATTCCCGCAACCAAGCAGAACATTTCTGAGGGCAGCGCACTCCTTTTGCCAGGTTGGCGTATTCTGACAGTGCATCCTGATGCCATCTCTTCCCCAGGTGAACAATGCATACATACCTGGCAGATGTTCATGATGTAAAAGATAACGGGATTTACTGGACTAGGCTACCTGCCTCTATTGCACCTTGGTGTATTTCTGACTCTCAGGTGCCCATGATAGGCGCTTTCGGTGATGGACTGGGGTGAGGATGGGCGTTCTGACTGGTCTGCAGCTACTAAGTTCTATGCACTGCGGGGTGTGATGCATTTTGTGTTGTGATCCATTCTTCCCATGTCATTGAAATTCTCTGCAACTATTGCCACAGAAATCCTTCTTTTCGTTCAGACAAGACAGGATTCCATTCTTTACCCTCATGCATGGATGAGTCTTGGGTGCCCAACTAACTGGTTCATGGTTGGTCGCTTTTTGGACCACTATTGGTAGGCACTCGCAACGTTTGTCTAGGAGCACCCAGAAGCCTGCCTCCTGGGAGGTATCATGACCCACTTGTCTGGCCGTACCAATTTGGCCGTTGTCAAAGTCGCTCAGGCCCCGCATCCAACATGTTGACTGCAGGGACCAACTGTTAGCCAACCGTCTAAGGTCTGTCCGCAGATCTTGTCACATGCTGTTATCTCACACTCACGCACACACATAGAATATGTACTGTATAGACTATATGATTTACACTATTTAAAATAAAACCACTCAAAAAACCACTCATGTACTGTATGTGTTGAGGGCCAAAATATTATGGCCAGATGACCAGATCTCAGAGCATCTCCAAAGTGGCAAGACTTCTGGTGGGTTCCTAATCAGCAGTGGTAAGTTCCTACCGACAGTGGTCCATGGAGGGATCAACCACGAACCAGTGATGGGGTGTTGGGTCCCAGGGCTATTGGTACACAAGGGCAATGAATCCTATCAAGTCTGTTAAAAACTGACAGAAAGGGTACTGTGGTATGCAGTGCAGAGAATTTTAATGATATTTATGCGATGTTGGAATGTGTCATGGCATGTAATGCATTGCCCCCTGCTTCATTTATTGCTTTATAGCAGCAGACAAATCAAATTGCCCGATCTAAGCCCTATCCACTGGCAAAAGCGCCTACAATTGGCTCTTGAGCATTGGAACTGGACCTTGGAGCAAATGAAGGGGGTCGTCTGGTGCAATGACTCCACTTTTCTTTGACATCCTGTGCACTGGCAGGATACATGTGCACCATTTTACTTGGGAAGAGATGGTACCAGGATGCATTTTAGGGAGAAGACTCCGATAGGTGGAGGGAGTGTTATGCTCTGGAAATATTTTGCCGTAAAACTCTGGCGCAGGAATTCGTGTGGAAGTCATTTTGTCAAAGCTGTTTTGGCAACACAAGGGTGACCAGCACGGTATCAGGCTGGTGATTTCACTGTTGTCGCTGATCGGAGTATATTATGCACGGTATGCATTGTGTGTGTATATGTACAGTATGTATCAGTGGCAGTTGGTGAACTGGCAATAGGGGAGGATCAAACCCATCCCTTAAAAATATTGATTGGTCATGACTTGTCCTCAATCATTCACTTACAATCCCAATTCCGAAATAGTTGGTATATCAGTGTAAATTGTGAATAAAATCTAAACGCAATGACTTTCAAATCACACCAGCCAGTATTTTATTCACAACTGAACAGAGATAACAGCAAATGTTGAAACTGAGACATTTTACAATGTTATCCATTAAATGAGCCCATTTCAAATTTGATGGCTGCTACAGGTCTCAAAAAAGTTGGGACGGGGGCAGGGCCGGATTAACTCAGTGCTATGCCCCTGTGTGACCAATCATGAAATGTTTTATATATTATATAAAAAATCCTGATGCCGAGGCAGTTTGTTGACTGAGAAAGATGTGAAGTCGTTAGTTTGCATCACAGATTCAGCTGTGTTGATTAAGCCAGGTCTAGTTTCCATTACGCGTGCCAACCGCCTTTAATCTGACATCAGGACAATCGATACAGATACTATAATTTATGTCCTGATTCAGATAGTTACATTAAATAGTGGTTGCTGTAATTATTGATTGCATTGAAATGTGCCTGACATTCAGGAAACCTGCCTGTGAGGTTTTGGTGACGTGTGCGCACTGTGTGCCGTTCAGCCAGATTACCACTGCATAGAAAGTAAACCAGGTTGGAGCTGGCGAGCTCTCTGCGCACTTTCGGCGGAGCCTTTTGCCACAAAGTTGTCACTGCGTCATGATCAATATGTGACCATCTACCAAATTGCCAAAGTGGCTGCGCACAGTGTTGCACCGCACGAAATTACCACTGTGCGGACTGCGCCACCCTGCGCTGTGCCAAGAAATTAGAGCCCAGAGTGGCATCTTTTCCACGAACACAGGATATGTCTTATAACATGGTTGTTTCAGAAATGAGAAGGTACTACTCACAGCGTCAGTTAGGGTTAAATACATTTTTTTTTTTTTTTTAATTTGGCATCTCCAATCCCACCCGAATCTGGAGTGTCCAATTGGGGAACTATATACAAGGCTTTTTGTATATGCGGCCCCCTATTGCCAACTCAGGAGAGTGAGACAGCTTGTGACTCTCCTCTGAAGCACACGCCTGTCGCCACCTCTTCTTATACACTCATTAGTTGAAACTTTGCAAGCTCAGTAGGAGAGCGTAGGATACACGAACTTGAGCGAGCTTAGAATCTTCCTAACGAGTGCCCATCTGGCTGACAGGAGGCACCTGAGAACTTGTTATTCACAATACCCTATCCCAGCAGTTCCTTTCCCAATTTGCATCCCTATAGGGCATTGGCTGATTGCACACTACTCTGAAAAGAGCTGCCGACCGCTGCCGGCTGGTACGAGGCGGGGATCGCGCTGTGATTGTCACTTCTGCTTTGCAACGCGATGCTTTACCGAGTGAACTATCCAGCAGCTCTGGCTTAAATAAATTGTTGCCAGCTAAAACATTAATCACTGCAGTGACTATCCAGAGGTAGGCTCTTACTCATTTGCTTGGTTTAATTCAGGTGGTGGCTTTTTTTTTTTTTTTTGGCTAAGCAGTGTGTGTGCATGCCCCATTACAGAAAAGCCTGCACTTGATGGAAGATGCAAGTTAAATCAAAAAGGAATGATTTGAAAAGTCCAGAGACATCCCTACATTCTTCTGAAAGACAACACCAAGCCACGTTGTGTACGAATTTCAAATTTGTGGCTGCGTAACCGTAAATTGCTGGTCTATGATTGACCTGCATACAGTCCTGATCAATCTCAGATTGAGAATGTATAGAGATACATGAACTGAAAACGCGCATAATGGAGGAATGGGCAGGAATTTGCAGAGTTGATCAATTTGCATATATTTATGATTGATATTGATACATGTTTTAATCTTACAAGTTAAGGTAATTTTCAGTTTGACTCTGAACAAATCCTGAGTGTCATTGTACCTATACTCAGTCTATGATCAATTGCTATGTGATGAGTATAATGAAGGAGGACAGATTTTGGGAATTAACCATGCCTTTAACATGCAGTTGAATTGTCATAATTTAGAAAATAGAATTCTTTCTGATGTTGTATGGTCCACTGATCTTAACTTGGACCTCTAACCTCCAGCAATGTGTCTATGTAATGGACCCCCTTTCAAAAAATAAATGACAATTTTCCATAGTGTTTGTAGCCTTGACATTTTCACACTCATTTAGAATTTACAGCAGTGGATCCCATGGACCCGTTCTGCTCCTCTTACATGGAGGTGGTCACTCTGCTCTCTCATGGGCAGTTTTCACAGTGAGTTACTGTATTTGTGATCATTTTCACGTGATAAAGAACATTTTTTCCTCATCTCAAGGGACAAAACAAGAAAATGTGACCCTTGCTGTTGACTGATCTCAGATTCTTGGATGTCTGATAGTCCTTGAATTGCAAGAAGTGCTGTTTCTAAGCTGGAAGTAGAAGGACTAGCTTTATTGATATTGATTTCTGTCAGGGGGATCTCTGGAAATGGGAAAATCAAAATTCTATATCCGAGCAAAGTTGAGCTAATGGTAAGATGTGAAAGATACTGTTGTGAGTCTAGGTGACATACAGTTTTATTGACTCAGGAGCCACTCTGCTGTTACGAGCAGAGGGAGTCTATTTCTGGTCTGGGCAGCCAGCATTGGCCACTGGAAAATGTGTCAGTGTAAGCACTGCGTCTTCAGTCATGCCTCTGTCGGACACTTCCAGTGTGTGTGCGTGCGGCGCGCACCTGTGTATGTACGTACTTGTGTGTCTGTGTGTGTGTGGGGAGGGGGGTTTGTGATAAAGATTTATGAAGACCGAAAGATATTTGAGCCTGAAAAAACCAGTATTATGGAGGAAAAAGCTCAATTCCAGGCTTAGGTAAACATCTATTGTTAAGCTTAGGTATCAGAATCAGGGTCAAGATTAAGGGTTAGGTTAAAAATGTTTTTTTTTTTTTTGGAGTTTGTAGGTTTTGGTGAAGACAAACTGACATAGTCATCCATATCCCCCCCCCCACAACCGCACATTATTATTATGGTTCATGACACAAGATCAGGTCATGATGTTTTCACCAATCAGCCAAATGGTAAGAGAGTTGCAGCCCGGACAGGAATACATTGCAAAGTGACACTGCTAAATGCAACAAGTGTCGGACAAACAGACATTTGACCAAGTGACCTAGTTTTGGTTCATGACACACCTTTAGGTCATGATGTTTTCACCTGTCAAGTTTGAAAAGGATCGGCCAAATAATGAGAGAGTCCCTATCCGGTCAGGAACATATGACAGAATAGCACTGGAAATTTCGGCAAATGATAACGGAGACAGACATTTGACCTAGTGACCTAGTTTTCAGCATGATGCATTCTGATGTCATGTATTTGCCTGTGAAGTTTTGTTGAAATTCGACTATTGGTCCATGAATTATGGCTCCGCCAGGTCCGACAAACGGAGCTCATTTTGGTACTCATTAAAAAAAAAATTTTTCTTGTCCCCACGGGTATTAAAGAACATACGCGTGTGTGTGTTTGTGGGTGTGTGTTATGTGTATATATACACATGATTGTCCACCGATATTTGGTATCTTGTGCACAATGTAGTTACTGCTCTTATTTGTTTGTTGCAGTGGATCTACTGACGATAAAATGCTGAACTTACTCAAGTAGCTTAACCGTACTGCATTGAAATGGATAAATACTTCATGATTTGTTCTTGTTATGAAATACCTCAGTATTATCCATGTAATTGACAGACTCTTGGCACAGTCTGCACTGTGACCCCAGTTCACTGTGATCAGAACTGATGGATTATTTCCTCTTTAGAAGGTACAGTTGAATTGAAAATAAAGATTGACACTGTTGTCCTGTTTTTTCTTTTGCTTTTGCAGGCAGTTATATGCAATAGAATAAATTGCCGTGTGGTGGCGCTAGACCTCAGGGGACATGGTGAGACTCACCTTCATCCTGCATGTTTGACATTACCTTTACAGCTGACCTCTAGCTGACTTTGCGAGCTGGGCCCTGATTGGATAAAACAGAAGGCACACGGTGTTTGGGTTTCCGAACCTCACCTCGAAGGCTAGTGTTAATACAGGAAGGGGAGCCTTTGGAAGAGACTTGGTGCCAACAGTAAATGCCTTTTTCTTGAATATAATGTGTTATTTCTTAATGGGGTTCCTCTCCCTCATTTTTGATGGTAGTATCAGTATAACAAGCTATGGGGTGAGATTTGTTAATATATTAATGTTAGGTGTATCTCTCAACTGAGAATGTCTTCGCAGCATGAAAAATGTCCATATCGAACAGTGCAGTTGATTTTCTGATGCAAAAAGTGCCATTTGCATCATTCCTTGTTTCCTCTATTAGTTTAATACTGGGCAAACACAAACTTGAAAACGTCAGGCTCATTTTTAAAATGATTTAATTTATTGAATTAAAAACCCATACACCACTAAACCCTCATAAAGCAATTTCCTCCTTAAACCTTTGGAGGCGATAAATTCTACTTAATGCGTCCTATAATTTGATTTCAATCTTTGACATTTTTCTGGGGGCATTTCAGGCCGCGCCTTTTGCTGAACTGCTTTAATTTGGGCAAATTGTTTGATTTCTAACCGTAAACTGCATGTTTTAGGAAATAAGCACACGGCCATTCCAGGTTATGTGGATCAAGAGTGGGAAATTGACCCTCTTCAAAAATTCTGGAAAAAATGTATAATAGTAAACCCCAAATCAGAAAAGGCTGGGACGGTATTCTGCTATAAAATGAGGAAAACTTTGAACCAGTTTTTCTCCTCAATCAATCAATCAATCAATCTGAAACTGCGTATGGGCACTGTATCAATCTGAAACTGCATACGGGCACTGTATCAATCTGAAACTGCATACGGGCACTGTATCAATCTGAAACTGCATACGGGCACTGTATCAATCTGAAACTGCATATGGGCACTGTTTCAATCTGAAACTGCATATGGTCACTGTTTCAATCTGAAACTGTATACGGGAACTGTATCAATCTGAAACTGCATACAGGCACTGTATCAATCTGAAACTGCATATGGTCACTGTATCAATCTGAAACTGCATACGGGAACTGTATCAATCTGAAACTGCATACAGGCACTGTATCAATCTGAAACTGCATATGGTCACTGTATCAATCTGAAACTGCATATGGGCACTGTTACAATCTGAAACTGCATATGGTCACTGTATCAATCTGAAACTGCATATGGGCACTGTATCAATCTGAAACTGCATATGGGCACTGTATCAATCTGAAACTGCATATGGGCACTGTATCAATCTGAAACTGCATATGGGCATTGAGCATTGGTATCACCAGCGACTGACAAAGCTGATTTTTTTTTTTTTTTTTTCTCATTCTACCAAATTTATGTTTTTAATGTGCCAATTTCCCGGAAGTTTGTATTGCATTCTGATGCGTGCTGGGTGTGAGTGAATATGAAAAATGTTTTATGATCTCCGTATAATATCAGCTATATATGTGCTACTATTCTTGGAGTTCTTTATGGATTCCTTCCACATTAAGGTTAATTTAAATGTTATTTGTTATCATGTGGTGTGGGTTATCATCAAACATAAGTGGAGTTTAAAGTGTTGCTTCCAGATGGATTTTCTGTTGCTCAGAAAAGCACTTAACAATATAGCAATAATCAGAAATATCTGTTTATTTAATTTTGAAAAAATTTCTTAATAAATATGTGAAATAAAAAGTGAATACTTCAAACATTCAATTTAATTAAACCTTAATGTAGTTTGATTCCGTTGAACACAAGCATCCTTTATGCATTATCTTATTTATTATGGGTGAATTTTGAGTTCACTTCAGCTCTTGTCTGTAATCTACTCAGAGCCTGTCTTTTAGTTTCTAGCTAATGGGTACCATACACTAGACGATCTCATCTGTTTGTTTTTAACAATGTTCACATCATTCAACTTCACTGTTTGCATAAGCCAAGACCAAAGCCTTCCCATAATGATAAACACGTTTGATATTATTGGAGCGTCAAGATGAGAAAAACACTTGTGTTAGTCTGAGTTTTTCGATCTACTGAACCAAACAATTGAGATGACTGGATCGCACTGACTTCAGCAAAACTCTCATGACTTCATTGGAAATTTGTTCGATGTTGGAAATTTGTCTGCGACTGTGAAATTGTTCCAAAATTTGTTTGGTGTGATATAAAAGCTGTTTAATGTTATCAGACGTCTGTAGTCTTGACTCATGCAAACAGTGAAGTTAAATGGTGTTAACATTGTCAACTACCAATATGTGCCCTCTGCAGAATCCCGTTTTTCCAAAATCTTACTATCGGAATAAAAAAAACTATGTGACTTCTTTCTGGTACTGTGCATGGATTGTACAGTGCATAAATGAGAGACGGTGTCAGACATTTGTCTTTTAAGTGTTTTAAAAGTCTTTTCAAAGCCCTCAATGGAGCCATCTTGCGCCACACAAATAGGAATGCACTGGAAGATGTGGCATTAGGAAGTGATGCTACATTTACACTTGATATAACTGGCGAAGTACAATTTGATTTTGATTGTTTCTTGCACACACAGCTCGAAGGCTATGCATTTCATTTCACTACGCTCACTTCCGTGCCTACTATGGGTGTGGTTTTTTGGATTTTAAAGGAGATGAGCTCCCTTATCATTGGTTGGATGCATATTAGGTTTTGATGATGTATACTGAGAAGAGGATACCTTGAAATCCAAGAAACAAGCCAAGCAGAGAAACTCGGGACAATCAATAGCTGTTACAAGCTGCTGAATTACGAAACCCAAAACCAGTGAAGTTGGCACGTTGTGTAAATTGTAAATAAAAACAGAATACAATGATTTGCAAATCCTTTTCAACCTATATTCAATTGAATACACTGCAAAGACAAGTTACTTAATGTTCGAACAGGTAAACTGTAATTTTTTGCAAATATTAGCTCATTCGGAATTTTATGCCTGCAACATGTTTCAAAAAAGCTGGCAGAAGTGGCAAAAAAGACTGAGAGAGGTGAGGAATGCTCATCAAACATTTATTTGGAACATCCCACAGGTGAACGGGCTAATTGGGAACAGGTGGGTGCCATGATTGGGTATAAAAGCAGCTTCCCTGAAATGTTCAGTCATTCACAAACAAGGATGGGGCGAGGGTCACCACTTAGTGAACAAATGCGTGAGCTGATTGTCGAACAGTTTAAAAACAACATTCCTCAACGAGCTATTGCAAGAAATTTAGGGATTTCATCATCTACGGTCCGTAATATCGTCTAAAGGTTCAGAGAATCTGGAGAAATCACTGCACGTAAGCGACAAGGCCGAAAACCAACATTGAATGCCCGTGACCTTCGATCCCTCAGGCGGTACTGCATCAAAAACCAACATCAGTGTGTAAAGGACATCACCACATGGGCTCAGGAACACTTCAGACAACCACTGTCAGTAACTACAGTTCGTCGCTACATCTGCAAATGCAAGTTAAAACTCTACAATGCAAAGCGAAAGCCATTTATAAACAGCACCCAGAAACGCCGCCGGCTTCGCTGGGCCCAAGCTCATCTAAGATGGACTGATGCAAACTGGAAAAGTGTTCTGTGGTCTGACGAGTCCACATTTCAAATTGTTTTTGGAAACTGTGGACGTTGTGTCCTCCGGACCAAAGAGGAAAAGAACCATCCGGACTGTTATAGGCGCAAAGTTCAAAAGCCAGCATCTGTGATGGTACGGGGGTGTATTAGTGCCCAAGGCATGGGCAACTTACAAATATGTGAAGGCACTATTAATGCTGAAAGGTACATACAGGTTTTGGAGCAACATATGTTGCCATCCAAGCAACGTCTTTTTCATGGACGCCCCTGCTTATTTCAGTAAGACAATGCCAAGCCACCTTCTGCATGTGTTACAACAGCATGGCTCCGTAGTAAAAGAGTGTTGGTACTAGACTGGCCTGCCTGTAGTCCAGACCTGTCTCCCATTGAAAATTGTGGCGCATTATGAAGCGTAAAATATGACAACGGAGACCCCGGACTGTTGAACAACTTAAGCTGTACATCAAGCAAGAATGGGAAAGAGTTCCACCCGAAAAGCTTCAAAAATAGGTCTCCTCAGTTCCCAAACGTTTACTGAGTGTCGTTAAAAGGAAAGGCGATGTAACACAGTGGTAAAAAGGCCCCTGTGCCAACTTTTTTGCAGTGTGTTGCTGCCTTTAAATTCTAAGTTAATGATTATTTGCAAAAAAAAAAAAAGTTTCTCAGTTGGAACATTAAACATTTTGTCTTTGCAGTGTATTCAATTGAATATAAGTTGAAAAGGATTTGCAAATCATTGTATTCTGTTTTTATCTACGATTTACATAACGTGCCAACTTCACTGGTTTTGGGTTTTGTACTACCTAAATTATGTCCTAGTAAGTCTGAATTACTGTACTCCCTTATACATGTATAAATGTGTATTAGTCCCATATACATGTTTAAAGCAATTTAATAACCAAAAACATTTAAAGACAGGAGTCAACAATTTTGGCGCCTCACTTCTTTTATCATGCACTGCAACATATATTTTTCCCACAATTTTTGATGAGGATCGATTTCTGAACTTGGAATGACCCCATACACAAAACTGCTCTAAGGGGGGGATTGAATTTTGTCTTATAACCGAGCTGGTGATGATGTCTCTGACCACAGATTGTTCTTTTAGGTGACACAAAGGTTAAGAATTGTGAAGACCTTTCAGCAGAAACAATGGCCAAGTAAGTTCAAAATGTAATATTTTTCTGTAGAAAGAGTTGCTATATTGCTGGGAGAGTGCATAACTTGAATCAAGCATTGATAAAAAACTGTTAGATTGACCATTAGCCTGCTTCTGTAAATACTTGAGTTTTGAAATGTAATTGTGCTTGTGGCGGTGACTTGCCCTTTGTTTGCTCAGAGGGTGGTAGAAGGGCCATCTGCTTGCAGTGTGTCGTGTTGGCATAATGTACTTGCTCCTGATTTGTTTAAACACAGATTGAAACTAAAAATAGATTTGTTTACACCCAAAACCCAGAAGAGGTTAAGAGTGCAGTCTTGCAAATCCGAGAGAACCATTATGCTGCGTGCATTTTTCTCTGAACGGATCATTCGTTGAATTTGTGTTCTCGTAAACCGTGATTATTGTAACAGCATTGTTGTGGGCTTGCTCTTCTAGGGACGTCGGGAAGGTGGTTGAAGCCCTGTATGGTGAAAACGCACCGCCAATCGTCATGATTGGCCACAGCATGGGCGGAGCAATAGCAGTTCACACCGCTGCGGCCAATCATGTGCCATCTTTGCTGGGACTTGGTGTAATTGATGTAGTGGAAGGTAATATCAATTTCTGTCTTACAAGTGAATAAATGGATGCATTTTTATTGGATATGTTTATATTTGTGTTCGTCAGAATTTTGACTACTCTTCAGTGTTGTCCTTTGTATACTTTATGGAATTATTCACACCAGTGTTATACCCATCAAGTGGCTGCCCGTGCAAAACTTGCCTGTTCAGAATGGGCTGATCGCTTGGTCTCCGATGTTACTGCTTACAGCTTTCTCAAGATTTCTTGATATTTGCTCAGCTAAACAACTTCACACTCAAATGTGCTCTTCCACGGGTCCTCAGCTATACATTTACCAAGCGTTATATCGATCAGAAGAACGGTTGTTGAGAAATTTGTAAGACAGATATTCATTCAGACACCCGTACCAACAGAAAGATTGATGTCTCCATTTATCGTTTGAATGTTTGAAAAAAAATCATGAAATTTACCCTGTATTAATAATCGATTTAGTTAAGCTGATTCAATGGCACTTCTGATTGTATTATGCAGGGACTGCAATGGATGCTTTGAACAGCATGCAAAATTTTTTAAGGAGTCGACCAAAAACCTTCAAGTCTGTGGAGAATGCTATAGAGTGGAGGTAATTATTTTTTTTTTTATATATAGATGTTGTGGTTAAGCACTTTCATGCAGCAAAGGCATGCATTGCAGCCAGGTATAGTTTGCCAAAGGTAAAGGTACCTAAAGGTAAACTTTACTTTGCTTATTCCATGTGCTGTACATGTAAACACACACAGAGTATGTTCCGCTTTCTGCTCTGCGAGAAGTGTTTTCTGTCATTAATTTCTAAGAGGTTTTTTTTCCGGCAGCGTCAAAAGTGGACAGATCAGAAACCTCGAATCTGCACGCGTCTCCATGGTCGGCCAAGTAAAAAAGTAAGCCTGTCATTCCAAACAGGAACTTTGGCTATTCGTTAAACTTTCAAAAAGCCTGAAACTTCTGCCCTGTCGGTGCAGGTGTGAGGAGCCCTTGAGCAGCCCAGGAATTGGAGAAGGGATCATTGAGGAAGAGGAAGAGGATGAAGAAGAGGGGGAGTCCAATCACAAAAGGAAAAAAGATGATGATGTGGAGGTACAGAATGCATCTCAACCACTCTATACAGCATGGTGTAA
This sequence comes from Gymnothorax reevesii, assembly GCA_029721435.1. Classification (NCBI taxonomy): domain Eukaryota; kingdom Metazoa; phylum Chordata; class Actinopteri; order Anguilliformes; family Muraenidae; genus Gymnothorax; species Gymnothorax reevesii. The sequence goes on from CM056574.1 coordinate 168,636,288, forward strand.
AATGACTATCCCCAGACTGATGCGAGAGCGTTGGTATTGGAAGTCTCGAGTTTGATGGTCATTGTGATCCTGGGCCTGTGGTTATGGGATCCAGAATAGGCCTGCTGACTCCTTTGTGTTACAGGTTAAAAGGGAGAGCCTGTTCACCTGGAGAATTGAGCTGGCTAAGACTGAGAAGTACTGGGACGGCTGGTTCAGGGGGCTCTCGGCCCTGTTCCTCAGCTGCTCAGTCCCCAAGCTACTCCTGCTGGCAGGTGAGCCACTGTCACAAGGACGAGTAGGTTATGCTGTTTGTTGGCTCACCTTAAAGTTATATTCCGTTATTTGCATACTGCTTCATCTGCTTGCATTCAGTGTCAGTTAAAGTTCAGTGTGAGTCCTTCATGGACAACTTAATGAAACCAATTTATGATTTTTTTTAATCCGTTTGGCTCCTCTAAATGATGTATATGCATCTGTGTATAAATCACAAATCTTGCAGATAATATTTAATGTCTACCTCTGAAATGCACATTTGCCCTAGTTCTATGCTGGTATCAGTCAATTAGTAAATTATTGTACAGTAATCCAGTGCCCTACTGGGGAAATCTAAGAAAATGCGCCTTCAAAATCGCCTTGTCAGCAGTAAAGGCATTATTGTATTGGGAAAGTGGAGTGAAAGGAGCTATAAGGGAGTGAAAATTTACGAGTTCATCTTGATCATGTGCAAAGTTTTAACCTCGCTGTTCCTTAAAGGTGTGGACAGACTCGATAAAGAGCTCACAATTGGACAGATGCAAGGTAAGCATGACATCAGAGGAGGAAGAAATGTGTGGGTTTTAAAGTCAGTTTCTTGTGTTACTTTAATAAGTAAAGGTGCACTATTCAGTTTCATGTGATCTCTGCAGCAGTGTGTGCATGTTCTGTTTCATGGGTTCTGTGAAAATACACAGCTGTTTTACATCACGCCCTGACTTTGATTGTTACGACCGTCTCAAATCTCTGCTGTGCCGCACCCTGTTGGTCACAGTATTGTCTGGTGACTGCTGGGGTGGGCAGTCCCATTTTGACAGTTATTTTGGCCAGTTTTGCCTTGGCAATCAGTCTGTATCAGGTGCTTGAGATGAGATAAAGCACTGCCACATGGTCATATTGCGCAGCTGATCAAGAGAGGCATGAAAAGAAATGGTGATTGACAAGAAGTATTCTAAATGATGAGCCCTGTTCTGTTGTGGTGCTCATAAATCAAGGATGCTGTAGTGAGGTGAAGCTTTTAAACCTTGAAGTACAAAATACACAAAATTTCAGATTTCAGGCTTTCTAAATGTCAAAAATTATGTCAATTTTTAGTCGGCAAATTAGTTGGCAGTGACCTTAAGAAGGGTTCACAGGTACCTATGAGTCCCTCTGAAGGTCATTTGTCAACTTCATTATGGATGATTAACTTTCGGACGGATAGGGTGAGAAAAAATTAAGCACTTATAGGGTTAATACACAGGAGAATTAAATGCTGAAGTTGGGAGAGAAGCAGAGCAAATTTCTGAAAATAGACTAAAATAAACAGTGAAACGGATTGTGATGGCCACAAGGTCTTCAGTAGTGCCATGTTTGCACATCTGACGCCGGTGCCTCTTCCAGGAAAGTTCCAGATGCAGGTTCTTCCGCAGTGCGGCCACGCTGTGCATGAAGATGCCCCTGAAAAAGTGAGTCTGAGCTGCCCATATCCTTGTGGAAAGTCCCGGAGTTTTTGTCAAATGTCTGAGCTCCGCTTCCTCTCGCTGTTCTCTGCAGGTAGCAGAGGCCATTGCCACCTTCATGGTCCGTCACAAGTTCACAGAGGCGAAAGAAGGCTTCCAGTGGTGAGGGTCACTGTCGTCCTGCCTTGTTTATTTAAGAGGACATGGTCTTGCTCAAGGGGGCTTCATGCTGATGGCCAAATTTGAGATATGGCATTCCTTTTCTGTTCTCTAAATCAGTGGCTCCAAAAGACGATCCTCGATCACCCACTGCGTATTCTAGTTTTTGTTCCAACTACAGTTCCAATCCCAGAATTTTTCATTACTGTTGATTTTTCTGTTCGTCAGAGTGTGCTGTCACCATCTTGCATCCCTTTTACAGAAATGGCTGTGCATTCCATGATGAACTGAAGTCAAACGTTGGCCTTTTTTTTTATTTTGCTATGTTCCAAGTTAGCTAACCACGCCAAGGTGGCAATTTGTTTTAACGATTCAAATTCAGGACTGCAGTGAATCGATAAGCTGCTAATTAGGTTTCTGAACACAAGTGACTTAGTCCTTCCCAAATGTTTTCCCTGACACCAAACGAAACAGAACACCAAGCAGGTTTGGTTCATTGTATCCCCGGACGATGAGTCGGGGATACTATGGAACAGCGATCGTTACGCCGCATCCGCCGCTGCGTCCATAGAAATTTCTTGTGCGCGTTCTGCAGGTCACAGGTCTCATTGGGTTCTTTTCATATCTGCTGTGGACTTCGTGTGTGGTAAGGTGAAAAAGCCTATCAATTTCGGGAGTGACCACTTTCAGGCGTCCGCAGAAACGTGTCGACCTGCAGGTGTCCAACTGTCTGGTTATAATTTGCTTTGTCTGTGAATCCTTCATTTCCAATAAATAGTTATTTTCAGTTACCACATGTCCTCAATTTCGGCATTTGGAAACCAGTTCATTCTTCGGTTTGAAGAATCCCTCATTCTGTCTGATACAGGGTTTATGCAATACAGTACAATTTGAATGTGGAGCTTTTCAGGGCATTCAGAGCTATTTTTCTGAAAAGGTAAATAAAGGAAAAAGGTATTGATGGTAAATAATTATTATCTCATGGGTAGCAACTCATTAGAATTCTGGGATTGGTGTTGTGATTTGGAAAAAAAAAAAATCAGAGGATGGTGGGTCCTTAGGACTGATGAAGGGAAGCACAGCTCTACATGCTAATCAAACCTTGTCACTCTATATACTGTAGTTTTAGCAGAGACTTTGGGAGGAGGGGGCTATATATCCTTGGCCTCATAGCAAAATTGCCTATGTCATTTTGAAAATTTAAAAAATGTTTTAAGTGTTATTTAAGAGAATGGATTTTATTTTATTATCGATTTTTTTAATTTCTTATTGTTTTTATAAAAAAAAGAAGAAAAAAATGTTTTTCGCCAACAAGAAAGGACAGGCAGCCGATATCTCATGAGACAAAAATATGACTTGAGCAATTATGATATGAGACCAACGATATAAAAATGGTTGTAATTCATACGCAGTTCAGACTGTGTTTTTGTCAAAACCTTTTAATCGAGGCTGAAAGTCTGTACTTCAAGCCATCTTAACTATTTCATTTTAAATCCTTTTTGATGGTTTACAGAGCCACGGTAATGAAAATTGTCTCTGTTCAAATAATCATGGATCTGACTGCATGTCTGTATCCTCTTTCAAAATTCTAAAACCATATCGTCGGTATGTAGCTCCCACTTTGGTGGTGCAAGCCAGCCTTTTTCAGAAGGAAATTCAAGGTACATCGACAGCATTTGGGATGGGTAGGCTTATCTAGCCAGTTAAGCTTGGGGGGATGATTAGGTTTGAGGAAATGTCGTGAGTTGATGTTGGAATTTGGCCAGATCAGCTTTGTTTGTGTTCATTGCAGCGTCTTCCCAGCGTGCTAATGAGCCCTGAGCTCTGTCTGTATAAATAAGCAGTACCAGAAGCCACTGTGACGTCCCGAGTCGCCTGGTCTCCATCTCGCCGAAGAGCTTGGACAATGGGACTGTCATCTCACGCCTCTTTGCCTGACTGATGGACTTTGCTGACTACTCGGTTACAAGACCTGCTTTGTTCTCCAACTCTTCGTTTCTGAAGGATTTTTTTGTTATTGTTACTATATTATGCATAACATTATTTTCGGTGTTGTGACGAGAGAACTAGCAGTGACTTTTTGTTGCTGAAGGTTTTGCCTTTTTGAATGCTGGGATATTTGTCAAAGCTTTTTTTGTAGCTCTCATTTCAAAGTTATATTTTGTCTTTTTTTGTGATGGTTTTGACTGACTGCAGCGCGGTGTGCCCGATGTTTTTTTTTTTTTTTGCCTCATGGGTGGTTTTCAAGAATGACGATAAAATAAACCTGAAATTAGCTGTGTAAAAATGTATCTATCTGCTTGCTGCCTGCCCCTGAGCCACTGTTGTCTTGTATGTTGCAGTAGTATTATGGGTAGCGAAGTCTTTTGCAGTTGCAGTATTTTCACCAGCTGAGGGCAGCATTGCTCTTTGTGACTGAGGTTTTTTTTTTCCCTTCAAGGGTTACTGTGATAGAGGAGCTCATCATCATCATCATTAAGTGCAGTGAAATTTGCTTCACTAAGGTTTTTTTTTTTTTTTCTCTCCCCTTTTTTGTATAAGGAATTTTTCCATTTATTAGCAAATGACATCCTCCTTGATGCTTTTGAATGATTAATAGAACTATGATTATTAAAAATAATTTAAGTCTGAATGAAACTGGTGAAATCTTATTTTCATTCATATTTTATTCACGCCTATTAAAGCACACAGTTAAAAGGGTGGCTCAGAAATTCTGGTACACGTGTTGTTTTGTGATATTGTGTAGAATTGTATTGAGCACCGTGACCTGGCCAAAATATATCAAAATAGTTTTTATTATCAACAACTCTACAGTATTTTCTGGTTTTGCAGTATTTATTTAGGATGTAGAACACAGACGTGCTGTAAATGTCAACGGGAATCAAATTTCCACAACCGATTTAGCATTTTTTGTATTTTCCATACGAAAAATGAATGTTGTTTATTAGCGAAATTTTTTAAAATCTGGATGTTTTACTAGAGATGACCCCTAATCTGCACCCTGAAAATGGTCAGATTATCTGACCTCTCTGCCAAGATATTGAACAAAGGACCATGTCAAAATTCACTGGCACACCAGCTTTATAAAGCCAGACTTTAGTTTTTGCGCTGTACTTTGATTGCATTCAGTGATTGGTAACAATTCAGTTGAAGATTTCTCAGACCCATTCTGCTTAATTCTGCGGTTTTTAGCAGTATAGGTGCAATCCCTCTGGTTTACATGGTCTCACTGTGGTTTTAACACAGACCTTTATGGGAAAACCAGTGTGGGAATACCTTGTACTTAGCAACAAGGGGCCCTCTATAGATAAGTTTGTTGTGGTGATCGGAAGCTGCTGCGATCGTGGGGGAGTCTGTGGAATTCTTGCAGTGTGAAGAGGCCAGACCTTTGACCTTTTGGTAATTACTAGTTTCTGTGTCAGTTGGCAGTCTGGTGCTAAAGTTTATCTCCAGTCTGCCATGTCGAGCATGCCATTGCAGCTGCGCGGCCTCAAGAAGCAACTGACTCATTACAATGCAAATTAGCCAGATTTTCACCTCAACATGGTGTACGGAGCAGCAGCTCGGGAAGTTACATCATCTCTCTCTCTCTCTCTTTTCTACCCAAGTAATGAGTGTCCATATTAGCAGTTCTTTTCCCTTTATTTTTCACCTTCAACCACTAAGTGCCATGAAACGGCCCCTGTTTATTACTTCTGTGATACATTTAAGAGGCTTGACCTTTGCTGGGACTTGCCCAATGTGATAAACAGCTTCGCGTTAATTTCACAAGCAATGCAACATCACTGCCCTCTAAGCTTACAAACTCAGTGTTCATCAGCAGAGAGCTTGTTCCGCAAGTTCATAATGGAAATAATACCCCGTGACTCGAGCACCAAATGGCACGTTTTCCCACAAGCAGATATTTCAGTTATGAGGTCACCGGGATGCACTCGCTGAACCTCCCTGTTTCCACAGACATGCATACTGCTTAAGAGGTGGCCTTTTTAGTGATCTGCCATTTATCTATTTAACCCTTATTTAACCAAGGAACCATTCTCAACCAGGTGCGAGACCCGGCCAGATGCACAGCAGTGGCTGACCTGGGAACCCAGGGCTTCAATACAAGTTACAGATCACTTGAAGGGGTTGTTCTCTTGTGCATCTAGACCAGGGGTGTCAAACTCATCTGTAAAAGGCTCGAGGGGCAACAGATTTTCAATCCAATCAAGCAGAAGCTCTCCTGATACAACTTATTTAATCAAATGATTTCAGCCTGCACTGTTTATTAGTTGTGTCAGGTGTGCTTATTATTTGGCATTAATGACAGTTGGTGGGAAAACTAAAATAAATTTGAAAGCCTCAGCATGAATGAAAATGAGAGGCTCCCTTGTCAGAAAGTGGTGTCTATGCAGTCGTGGGTGTGTGTGTGGGGGGGGGGGCTGGAGAGCCAGGACATGGACTGGAGTGATTTTTCTGGACCTCTGGGGGGTGTGTTCTCTGTACTTCGCTCTCTGTCGGCGGGCAAGAATCTGATGTGAGAGAGGAGTCCAGGGGAGACGGAGAACAGAAACATCACTGACCCCCACAGTGCAGGCTGGGGGACCCTGGGAACACAGGGTGCAGTAATAACCAGCCTTACACTTCCTATGAACAGTCACTCAGTCATTTCTGAATGGATATGAGAATGAACTTCAGTAGCATTCTTCAGGTTTTACTCAAGAGTTAACTTCGAGTTTCTGTCATCCTACTGTCTTGATATGGCCGTAAATCTCATTTAGGCTTTACAGCATGCTAGGCGCTCGTGCGCTGCCAGTGATGACTATAAACCAAAACCCCGTACTGTATGAATACTGCTGCTCTCTGTGACCTGGCCATTGTGTGCATTGTTTCTGTTACTTTGGCATCAGCATCAAGCATGCCTCTTTACTGCACAAACTAGGAGAGGTAGATTTTGATACTGCCGCTTCACAGCAAGAGGGTCATGGGTTTGAATCCGGCCTGGGGCTGTTCTGTGTGGAGTTTGCATGCTCTCCCTGTGTCTGCGAGTGGGTTTCCTCTGAGCACTTGCTTTCCCCACCCAGAAAAACATGCATCATAGGAACACTCCCACTAGTACCCCTGAACAAGGAACTGGCTTTAGAAGTGGAGTTGGTTCCCGGGCGCGGCCCTGTGGCTCCCCACTGCTCCTAACCATAGGTTGGGTTAAATGCAGAGGACAAATTACCCCACGGGGTTCAATAAAGTATCTAGCTCTACACCGCAAGGGTTAATTCCCTTTCGTACAAAGAAGGAATTTTAGAGCTTGGAGAATGAGATTCTCATTACGTCCCCCTCATGAGGAAACATGTCGAGCAGGGGCCTCCGATGCATGATATTTGCGGGAACGATCCACGACTGCCATTTTAGAGTGTTGCTGCGAGCATGGAGCATTCCTGCAGTGCTAGTGTGGGTATTCCCGTTATTGCCATGTGTGCACATATGTAAGTGTGTGTTTCTGCATGTGTGCATGCACACATTTTTGTTTTTGTGCGTGTTCTTCACTGACTGTACAGTAAGTATGCACGTGCATTTTACAAACATCTTGTCCGTGCATATTTATTTGCTTTTCTGCAAATGAGTTTGTGTGCGATTTTTTTCCCTTTTTTTGTGGAAATTTTTTTATGTGAGTGCATGTGTCCTTGCATGCGCACATGCGTGAGTGTAAATGTAATTATGCAGATTTATGTGTAGCATCTGTGTAGCTGTGTATAAGTGTATGTGAGGGCGAGCGTGGAGGCAGAACTGAAGTGAGACTTTACCTCCCTTAAAGCAGATCTACAGATACCCTCCTGCCCTCCCAGTCATCGTAGCACAGGAGGCCTTTGGAGCCTCGAGCCCCTAAACACCATATCAAAGCACAGACGTGTGTGTGTGTGTGTGTGTGTGGGCTTGTGTGCAAGAATGTGTCCCTACTGCACGGAAAGGCTGTTTAAAATACTCAGGACATTCAGAATGAAGTTTTTAAAAAAAACATTGAAATTGAGACCAGCATTTGCGCAGTATGAGTTAAAGGAACATATTTTTTGCTTTTTCTCATGGCTCATGGTCACCAGGATCTGATGGGAAGCTGGTTGCAGCTCATAAGTATCCAGATAGTGGCCATGCAGTCTCTCAACGTCAAATCGAACAACTGCGTGATGTGAGCCAGATCGATACAACCTGGGCTCCAATGCATTATTCCAGTTATCAGTCAGTTTGAATGTTCAGATTGTTAATCATCACTGCTAATAATTTAAAAAATAAATCTCAGCTGAGATAAATATGGCAGCATTCCTAACTAATCTGTGTGTAGGAAGAATCTGAAGCTTGAAAAAGAGTGCTATTGTGTTCCTCCATCCTTTGAAAAAAAAAAAAATTATATATAAACAAGCTGACTCTCTGGACAAGATTGTCGGCAGTGGTGTCCGCTGAAACCAGCCCGTTGTGTGGAGAAAGAGGCCCCTCCAGTTCCACAGAGATTTGAAGTCAAGCGCCTGAAAAGAGGCCGGGTTTCAAGGGTGGCTGCCAGCCAGAAACTTATCTCCCCCAACACACCCCCTCGACACCTCCAAAGTTATTCAGGCAAACCCCCGACCTCCTCCAAAAAAAATTCCAGGCTGAATTTCCGACTGCGGGCGCAAGCTGGTCCCAGGTTCCCTGTACCCGCCCACCCTGCTCCCGGCTCCTCCCTCCTCCATCTCGGCCGCGCTGCTCCATTGTGGAGGTCGGCTCTTGTACTCCAAACGGTCCCGTCTGCCCCCTTCACTCCTCAGGGTTTGGGCTGCAGGGGCGGTGGAACTCCTGGCCGTGCTCATGGACCCATTTGTTGGCCACTGGAAAAGAAGAGGAGAATCCAGTTGGCCAGGGTTCAGAGGTCACGAGTCTGACAACTTAAACCTGACAGAGATAGCTGGAGCAGAGAGGAGACTGAACAGAAAGCTAAAGAGCTGCCAGAATCCAAATGAGCTAAAAGAGTGGGAAGCCACGAAATACATCATAGCCGACCAGAATGTTTTTCTTTTTTGAGACACTTGTTTTCCATGTACAATATGAAATGGAACTTCATGAAGGTAGTGTGATGGCTTCAATGTAAACAAAACCCTCTTTCATGGTTAGAACAATGGGTCGCTCATGCTGTTTAAGATGAACAACAACACTCACCTGAACCCATATTGTTAGCAAGAAGGGCTTTCAAATGAGTTTCTGCCACATCATGTCAAAATGTACCACTAAGGATATATTCTTAACTAAGGGATTTAAGTCTCTTACCTGGTACAGCTGAAAAGCCTGCCATGGTAATGGACAGGAATCAAGATCTGAACAGTACAGTAAAGGCCCTTATTTAAATCAGTGCCATCTGGTATATGCTGGAGTTATATAGAGTAGATGCTCATTACCTGGAAAAGGGCAGGCATAGATTTTTCTAATTTGTTCTGGTTACTTCAGAGTTCCAGGGTTCATCTGGCTCAGAAGCTCAAGACAAAAGCAGACCAGACCCTTCATCCCAAACAAACACATCCCAGACGCAAACTTTGAAGAAATAACTGGTTTCGTTCCATATAAAATTTTGGCATTGATTTTCTATTTTTTTGCTGCAGATTCAAATCATCATGTTTCTATTTCCTGAATTATATAACTGCTGATGTCAACTGAATTTCAGTTCTTCAACATAAGCTAAACAGCCCTTCAAATTCAGTTGGCTTGGCTGTGTATTTGAAATCATGAAAAATACAAATAGATTTATTACAACTGGGTTCATTCAGCGTGGGTTTAATCCCTCCCCCAAACTAGTCTTGTAACTGGTACTTGGTTTGATTATTGATTGAATGGTGTTTTGGCTTCATGAAAAGTTTTAGGGCTGATTTTTATTTTATTTTTCTCCATAGGTATTTGAGAAAAGTCCCTTCTACTATATACTGCCACTACTGGTATTTGAAATGTTACTTCCCTCTTGGGTTCCCCACATGTTTCCTGCCTCCAAATGTACCTTTTCGTTGTATGTTGCTCTGGATTAGAGTCCCTAGATAGAGTTCCAACATGAGGGTTCGAGAAAAATCTGGTTATGCAACATATGGAGCCATCTTGTTTCCATCACGTTATCTGTTGCAGTGAGAGAGTGAGTGAGTTCATCATTTTAGGTACACGTATTCAAAAATTTGTTAATAAGACTGATTTCTGCAGTTTATGGGAACAGTGATAGGGCGGAGAAAGGCTACAAAATGTTCGAGTTCCTTGCGGATCCATAAATAACTACATTATGGGCTATTGATGCCGTTATGAAGTATGGAAACCAACCTTGTCATAGTCTCGTTGCGAGGTAAGTCCCTCCTCTTGTCATTAATGATGATCAGTAGCTATGATACGATTTATTGCTGTTTCTGACAAATTTTGAATTACACAAATTAAATAAATGCATTTCCTGTACTTGACAGCTGACACTACGATGTAACTCGCTGCGTTTCGCTGTATCAATCCTGTGTTATGCGTCGTCCCGAAAAGAGGAATTCACTAAATGCATTGAACTATCCCTCAGTGATAGCTTAATGACAGACTCACATTTATAGTGATAATCTGTGATTAACTCACTTCTATCATTTGTCTCAATCAAGGTTTCACATAAACCAATCAAGGTTTCACATTTTTCATATAAAGATGGGTACACAGAAACTAGCAAACAACTACATTGGCTTGAAAGCATCTTAAAGTATTAGTTCAGATTTTTGAAGTGAGGTTGAGTGAGGTCCTCATCTACAGTCAGTGTATTAAATGTGATTGGTGATTAAAATGGTCCCAGTAAGGAGATGCAGAGAGGAGTAAAGGAACGGAAGCTAAGGAACGTACTGCTGTGGCCGGCAGGTGAAAGTATTTTTGCCCTCTAAATTAAGCCCACCTATGAAATAAATATCAGCTAAAAGTGTACGCTATATTTAGAATATTTTCACCACTTCGCCTACTTTTATAAACCTCATCAAACGAATAACATGATGAAATGGATGGCTTTGTAAAAGTTCTTTGTCAAATGATAGAGTAACAGACAAAATTCATATTTAACAAAATAAATAATGGTATACAAAGGCTGAGAAAACCATGTAGAAAAAGATCCTAGTTTCACAAAGGGCAAAACTTCCCCAAAATACAACATAATGCTTTGAAAGAGGAGAGTGAAATGTATAACATCACTCCTGTTCATTGCCCCCCCCACCAAAATTACTGTGTTTCCCCTCTGAGAAAAGAACAAAAAAATCCAAGGACTTCCATCATGTGAAACAGCTCGATTTCTCACGATGGAAATAACATGGCCTCAGTTCTTCAGCTGTCGCAACAGTCTCAATCGAGAGATTCAACTATGGAAAATAGCATTCAACAGTACATGTAATGAAATTAACTGTCCTGTGTTGCCCTGGTTACTGCAGTTGCCCCTCCCTCTAAGTCCAGACACCAAAAAGTTTAGCCTCACCAGTGAAGCTGTCCTACTGGCATTATCTCTTCAGTAGTATTGTATTGAAAATAAGTATGATGAGTACAGTAATTTACAGTAAATACAGTAAAAGCCCAAAGTCCATGTAAAAGGGAATTACTCTCTCCTATAGATAGAGCAACTCCGTGAACCGGCTAAAATGCCACATTTGTATTCCAGTCTTTTCTTCCATAACATTTCTAAGTCACAATGAACAACCCAAATTCCAAAATAGTAGGGACAAAGTGTAAATTGTGAATAAAATCAAAATGCAATGACTTTCAAATCCCACCAGCCAGTATTTTATTCACAATAGAACAGAGATAACATAGGAAATGTTGAAAACTCAGAAAGTTTACAATTTTATCAAAAAAATGAGCTCATTTCAAGTTTGATGGCTGCTATAGGTTGGGGCAGGGGCCTGCTTACTATAGTGTAGCATCCCCTGTTCTTTTTAACACAGAGTGGAGGTGTCTGGGCATTGAGGAGACAAGTTCCTTGAGTTTAGCCATTGGAATTTGATTCCACTCTTGTTTAATACAGGCTTCCAGTTGCTGGAGAGTTTTGGGTTAGGGTTAGGGTTAGGGTTAGGGTTAGGGTTAGGGTTAGTTTTGGGTCTCCTTTGACGGACTCTTCGTTTAATTATGGGCCTAATGTTCTCAATCGGTTAAAGATCAGGACTGCAGGCAGGCCAGTTCAGCACACAGACTCTTCTACTACGAAGCCATGCTGTTGTAATAGCTGCAGTATGTGGTTTTGCATTGTCCTGCTGAAATACACAAGGTATTCCTTGGAATAGATGTTGTCTGGAGGGGAGCATATGTTGCTCTAAAACCTTTATATTCCTTTCAGCATTCACGGTGCTTTTTAAAACATGCAAGTGTCCCACACCAAATGCATTTAGGCATCCCCATACCATCAGAGATGCTGGCTTTTGAACTGAACGCTGATAACAGGAGGGCTGGTCTTTCTCCTCTTTAGCCCAGAGGACACAACGCCCATGATTTCCAACAAGAATGTCAAATTTGGACTCGTCTGACCACAGGACACTTTGCCACTTTGCTACAGCCCATTTTAAATGAGCCTTGGCCCACATAACATGGCGGCGCTTCTGGGTCATGCTCAACAATGGCTTCCTTTTTGCATGATAGTTTTAGGTGGCATATGTGGATGGCACAGCGGACTGTATTTACAGACAGCGGTTTCTTGAAGTATTCCTGGGCCCATTTAGTAATGTCAATGACAGAATCATGCCGGTGAGTGATGCAGTGGCGTCTGAGGGCCCAAAGATCACGAGTATCCAGTATAGGTCTTGGGCCTTGTCCATTACGCACATTACGAGTATTGTCCATTACGAGATTTTTCCAGTTTCTCTGAATCTTTTGATGATGTTATCCACTGTCGATGATGAGACCTTCAAAGCCTTTGCATTTGACGTTAAGGAACATTGTTTTTAAAGTATTCCACAATTTTTTTTACGCAAACGTTCACGGGTTGGAGAGCCTCTGACCATCTTTACTTCTGAGACACTCAGCCTCTCTAAGACATCCCTTTTATAGCCAATCATGTTACACACATAATGCCAGTTCATGTATTTACTTGCTAAATGTTCTTTCAGCCAATTCTCTTACAAATTAATTGCTTTTTCAGGCCTTTTTTTTGCCTGTGTCCCAACTTTTTTGAGACCTGTTGCAGCCATGAAATTAGAAATGAGCTCATTTTGCGGTTCAGTGTGAAATGTCTCAGTTTCAACATTTGAAATATTTTCTATATTCTATTTTAAATAACATATTGGCTCATCTGATATGAAAGTCATTGCATTTGGATTTTATTCACAATTTACAGTTCGTCCCAACTATTTCAGAATTGGGGTTGAAAATAATCATTTTGTTAACACTGTATAATTTATCATTTTTAACGCAGTTGTCATTTTTTTGACTTGAAGAAAAATGTGAGCGAGCATGTGCACAAAGCCTCGGTTACATAAACCTCTGAGATAAACGGACTAGTTTTGCTCCTCTACCCAGAGGAAAGAAAAGCCTTTGGGATCAGTTTTCTCTTCAATTCAACCCAAAACAAAGGCAAGTATAGTCGCATTCGCTGGAGTAGCAACCTTATTTTCGCAGTATTCAATTTCTACAGCATCTTGCTCGCAAATGCAGGGGATTACTATCGGTCTTTCCATCAATAAGTCGAAATTTTCACCGGATATTTCTGCTTCCAGCATGGAGTTAAGTGGCACAAAATGGAGGCAACATTTGCTTCACATCTTGGTTTTTAACTCTGCATCACACCTGCTTTCTATCTTACCATTACTGTCCAGTATAATTGTGTACAGATGTTAACTAGTAGGGATTCGACCCCAGGGATCACAGTGTCTGGGTGATTTACAGCTGAAATGGAAAACAGGTATGGCGGGCATCAGGATCATTTCTCTGGGCTATTCATGGTTACTGTCAACAGTTGACTGTGATTGATGGGAGATCAGGGTCAAATACCTATTTGTTTCAGAGTGAAAATACTTTTCTGTACTCTACTGTTCTTGCCTGGTGCAATTGCGCTGGTCAAGTGGACCTGCGGGAACGGTTTTCAGTTTTTTGGAGTATTTCATCAGTTTCAATATACCAGGAACTCAGTGAAGTGTCACAAAGTATTTGAATCTAAAACAAATATGTATTTGAGCGTGGTCTGCGTGATAGTATGGCCAGCAGCTGAATAAATCTCAATCTATCCTGTTGCAGTAATACGAATAGACGTCTTTGCTGTTCAAAGGGAATTACGAACTGTATGTTCCCATATAAGTATTTTCCTCCAGAGACTGATGACATCAGTATTTGCTCACTGTTCTACTAGCAATTGTCAAAATATTAACAGTGTGTCTGTGTTGATTTAACAGAATTTGAAAACATTTGCTATCAGCACAGTTCAGGGTTTTAAATTGCTCTTATTAGCCTCTTTCACAGGCAAAGACTGAGCCTCAAAGTTGTATTTTTAACGGAGAAAGTCAAAGCAAAACTCATTTTAGTCCTGAACACGTAACGTGTTCTTGAAAGCAACCAATCATCTTTGCCGGCAGGTTTACCTTTTTTTAAAATGGACCCACATGCTCAATAAAAATAAACAGCTTTGAATTGACCTCCACTTCTTACCCCATTTATCGCCAACCAAGACGGGGCAGCCCGCATGCAGCGTGTCCCAGTTTCCTTGTCCGTTCTTGTGTAGGTTCCACCAGAAGAGCGCAGCATTCTGTAGCGCCAGGGCCGCCATTGTGGAAGGAGAAACATCCCGTTAGAGAACAGTGATTATTCCCAGGAGACTGAGGAAACACGTACGGTTGCTGTTGACCAGTCATCAAGACATGGAGGCTAGTTCATAAAATTATTGATAAACTAGATAACAGCACTGAGTACAATCCACCGCAGCCCCTCCTGCTCCAGTCCCACAATCCAGGTTTGGGGTCTTACACACAGAGTAGATATCCAGTGCAGTCAGTAACCCTTCATGTAAACAAGAGCCTACATCTGTATCCACAACAAACTGATGAGAATTCAACACAAATCCTCTCACAGAATAATGGACACCCAATTATTTAGTAATATTTTCCTCTGAATGTAGAAAGAGCTTATTGAACATTCCCTTGCTTCATTTTTCTTTCACTAGCCTCAGAGACTATAAAAATGGAAAGCCCCCCCAGATTTTACCTAATAGTCACCCTGGACTGCTGGCAGTAAATCTGCAGGCGTGGATCTGTGCTGTTTCACCTGTAATTCATTTCTGAAAGCGATCATGCTCTCCGACCTCACGCATATGATCCAAAGTGTCACGAGGAAAACATGCGAACCATCAAAAGCAATAAAGGAGAGAAAATATTGATTTTGGAAAGAAGAGGGCCTCCCAAGATCATAACTCTTCCTTGCGCACTACACTTGGATTGAAGTTGAGGGCATGCTCTGCCTTGAGGGAAATTTAAGAGCAGCACAAAGAAGGAGAACGTAGAGGAAAAGGTTGGGCATGGGCATTTACCTTCACAACAGAAATGCTGAAGTTGGCGTAGATGAAGGCGGTGGATCCACCTGCCTCCACAGAACTGAGCTGTAGACAACGACAGCAACATTCCTGCTGTTCACCATGGAGATCTGCCAACACTCTCAAACGAACATTCTCTTTCACTTAATCTCTGGCTAAAATATTATCCTCGGGCTAAATAAATAGTTACTTGGAAGGCTTTTTCTAGCGCAACCATGACAACTCAAAGAAGAACTCAAGTTCACTTAGATAAGACAGGCATGTATAACTGCTATCTGTTATTAAATCTGTGAGACAGATATGACACCCTCAAGGTAAATTCCAGATGACGGGAGAGTACTCACATATATCATGAATGTTGCCACACGGTTCCCAGTTTTGAGTTTATAAAGAGGGCTTGATGCAGACTGGAGATGTATAAGCAAACAGAGCAAATGTTAATGAGCATTTAAAAACTGTTGAAAGAGAAGACTGTGCTAAACATAGTCATTTCTGGTACAGTTCAGCCAACTGGATAGGGAAGGGCTGTTTAACTCCCCTCTGCAGGGCTGAAATATATCAGCATTCAGTAGTTATGTAATGCAGGAAATAGAAACATGATGATTTGCATCTGCAACCAAGTCTTATATTTCAAAACTGGAGAACATTATGATTTTACACGGAATGAAGCCAGGCGTTTCTTCATTGGCTGCGTCTGGGACATGTTTGTAAGTGTAGAATTAAGCTGCCATCAAGACTAAATCATCTCACCGTGGCATGGTCAAAGTGAGGCTCATAGTGGCCACCTATCCCATAATTCACGACTTGCAGGTGTTCAGCGTACGGTTGCTGCAAGTTAAGCCCTGTCAATGCTGAGATCCGTTGGTCCACCCTCCCAACAACAGTATGCGCTGTATTCTTCAACCAGGCACTGAGCAATAGAAGATACACAGCATATAGTCATGGAAATTATCATCATACAGATTGCAACGTCTACAACATATAACTAACTTCGCAGGATTCCTGCTACCCCAAATTGGTGCCCCACGGAAGGATGATAAAGACAACCACGTCTTAATTATCCATCCTCGCCATTTCATTTATCGTAGAGGCACATTCCTACACTTCCGACTGCACAAGCTTATGAACAGTAATGGAGTGTGAAACTTCAACGTGGAAGCCATAAAACCAGTCCAAGCATTTTATTATACATTATGAGGAGCCCCCACGCCTGGCCAACAGAAGATTTCATTCGGCCGTTGGCGCACGTTCATTGCCGTCATTCTCAGTTTGATTTGAAATAGGAACAGGAAACGCCCATAAGGAAAGCCAGATGTTTATGGAGAAGGGCTGGTTGTGGTGGGGGAGGGTTATGCACCATGAGCATACAAGAAAACGACTCACAGTTTTGCACTCAGGCGTGCAACAAACGCAGGAATCCATTATAAAATGGCAGTCCGTGCCCACATTCATGCTCGTCCTAGAAAAGTAAGGACGGTGAGAGGTGCAGGACTAGGATAAACACTGGCACCAGCGTTTCACCCATCGAAGAGTTTGTTTCCAAAACGCAGTAAGTGCCAAAATGACAAAAATTGAGAAAATATCATAGAGCGATAGCCTTATGCTTCTTACACATGGTGCAAAAACCCATTTTTAGAAATTCATACTATAAGGTGTATTTTTTCATGGTCAAAGTTTGTGTTTTTCTATAAAATGCAATAGGCAGCAACAGAGAAAAAGCTGATTTACTCAAAAAGAGTGAAATGGATATATTGCATTTTGGAAATAAACTCTTCAGTTAAATTTTGAATAAATCTAGGGTTTCACCACACCGTACCTCTTGCTGATACGATACTCTGCAGTGGCCTGCTGCTCTCCTGATGCAACAACTGATCTCCTTAGCTGATTGAGAGAGAGGAGAAGAAGAATGACTCAGCATGAGTTATCATCTGACTTCAAAGGATGCGTACACATAAGAAGATGTGCTCACTTGGCACAAACAAAAACATATTATTCTTGAAGGAACAAAATAATCTAACAATCACATTAGTGCATCTCAGCAGTTCTGCATGGAAAAGCAGTAACTTCTGAGGCTGTAATTTTGTGCCTTGGTGAAAAAAAATGTGTGTGGCAGTAACGCTATCAGTCCAGTTTGGCTGTTTTGGTGGTCTGAAATAACAGTGTTTGCATCACAGTTGGTTGAACGTCACATTAGGGGGTGAGTCAATGACGCGGTGCAAACTTTGTATCAAAGAACTCATTGGCATTTTGACACATCCAGACCGCTTTTTAACACAAAAGCTGTTGCTCCATCATAGTTCTATGGGAATGATCCGCAGCCATTATGGACATTCCGTATAAGTAGATGTATGAATTTCGGTCCACCACTTACTTCAGAGAATGGCTTGAGATCATACAGTTAATACATGTGTCTGCACCAAGAGCGAAGGGATTTAAACCACAAGTTGAGACGGGCAAAGATGAATAATTCCTCCTGTCTGCTTTGAATCTATTTCTCATGAGGCCGTCAGATGCGGTTACAAGGATTACAGAAATGGGAAGGACTTTATTCCGATGACGGAACGGAAAATGGCTCTCAATCCCTTCATAATAAAGCTGGATATTTTTTGTGCCGTCCTTGCAGCAAATATCAAAAAAAAAAAAAAGAAATCAGTCCTCCAGAAGCTTTTCAGTTATATCTGGACTTAAGGACTTATTTTGTTACTTTTTTGCCAAGTAAGACAGGTGCCAAGAACATATGACAGAAAATGACACATGTCAAGCAAATTAAAGGGGTCATATAATTATGTTTTTCGTTTTTCTTCTGTCCCTCAGTATGTTATTTTTCTGCATGTAAAATATCCGCTAATTAAAAAAACCTGAAGTCCATGCAAAATGTAATAACTGTCTCCTCCGTGAACTGGCTAAAGTGCCACATTTGTATTCCAGTCTTTTCTTCCATAACATTTCTAAGTCACGATGTACAACCCCAATTCTGAAATAGTTGGGACAAAGTGTAAATTGTGAATAAAATCAAAATGCAATGACTTTCAAATCACACCAGCCAGTATTTTATTCACAATAGAACAGAGATAACATAGCAAATGTTGAAACTGAGAAATTTTATGATTTCATTCACAAAATGAGCTCATTTCACCAGTTAACTTAATTACTTGCCAAATGTTCTTTCAGCTGATTCTCTTACGTATTAATTCCTTTTTCAGCCCCTTTTTGCCTGTGTCTCAACTTTTTTGAGCCAGAAAATTTGAAAGAAGCTCATATTGTGGATAAAAATGCATCCACAATGTTATGTATTGTAAATAACATATTGGCTCATGTGATCTGAAAGTCATTACATTTTTATTTTATTCCCAATTTACACTTCTTCCCAACTATTTCGGAATAGGGTTTGTAACACATTTGTACAATGTCCAACAAGTGGCTAGTTTGGTATGCCTTCTAAGAAACCTAGGTGAAGCAGAGGCTGTGAAGAATTTGGTTAGTGCGTGTCGCCATGCCAAGAAGATGCTGTCAGTGTTAAGGAAAAGTCCCTTTGTATGGACTTCAACAGGAAGATGAAGTGAAGAACCAATGATTAAAATGTGTGTGGGCGGGGCTGTGAAAAATTATTCACCCCCTTCCTAATTTATCTATTTTTGTATATTAGTCACAAATGTTTCAGATCATCAAATTAATTTCAATATTCGACAAAGATAACCCCAGTAAAAGCAAAAGTCAGTTTTTAAATGATGATTTAAATTATCGAAGGAAAAAAAGCTATCCAAACAAACTGGCTAAATGAGAAAAAGTAATTGCACCCTTACATACTAAACAATCAACAAACTAAACAGGTTTAGAAAACTAACTATTAAAGCACTGCAGGTTTCACTTGCTAGTTACGGCAAACGGTTGATAGCAGTTGTTGCTGCCAACCAGTTATAAGGTTTTAGGGGGGCAATTTTTTTAATGAGTGATAGAGGGGAGGGGCCCTTAAAGAGACAGGACCCAAAACAGCCTGTTTTAGGCTGAAGGAGCCTGAGTTGCTGAATGCACAGCCTTCACCGCTGAACTAGGTACCATAAAAACATGCACATTTTTATAAATAGATTTAAAGATGAAAATATCAAACTAGGAAATAGGCAAAATATGACCCAGTAAAAAGAAGCAATTATTTTCTGACTGAGAGAAATAAGTGCTATCTCTCATTACCAGACAACAGCACTTGTTAAATTGAAGGTAATTTGCTGTATCATCAAATATACAAATTTACAAGAAGTAGAGGATAAATGGGGTTTTGTTCTGTGCACAAAAATATTTTTATGTGAATATTCTCCATCAGCCATGTTTGTTGACTGAAAATCCACAAACTCCGTCCTACTCCGGAAAGCGAAAAATAACTGGTGTGACTAGAGGGGTGAGGAGACTGCTGTAGAAGCAGTGCCATATGTGTCAGTCCATTCCATAAATCTCGTTGAATGTTGGTCACCTTGTCAAACAATCTTCAACCAAAGATTTACAAAATAATTCTATAATTCCCTAGACATGATTTAACCTTTTCTAGCCCACTACAGGGCGGCTCTACGAGCATCGTGGGTAATTTGAGCTGTTCCCCAGGTGCACTGGAACCCCAGAGTGTCACTTCAACAGACCCTGGTCCCCTCGTGCAGAATGTGAGTAGCATCTTTCCGTATGACAGACATGAGCACACATGTCTGCATGCAGAAACACGTTAGATGAACATACTCACCACAGTGAAGGAGAGGATGCAGTTGCTGCCAACCAGTTATAGGGTTTTAGGGCAATTTTGTTTGCAATTCTTATGTTTGAAACATTGCAACGTCGTATCAGAACATCCATTCATCTAACCCACTTATTCCAAGCCACGGTCACAAGGGGCTGAATCCCATCCCAACACGAAATGAGCGAGTAAACTTTGAAATATTCCTTTTCCTTTTAAATACATTCATGCCAATTTCATTACTTACTGGTAAAAACACTCCTACCACATCTAATCTACTAACAAAAAAATGGGAAACGCATCTCACGATGACTGTCAAAATATTTAGATGATGACACTGTTTTGTTTTGCTTTCTTGAACAGTGTAGTGTGCTGGATTTGAATTTCACATGAGAACTGAGTGCAGACTTATTTTTAAGGTTTCTACAATCCACATTGGATGATCTGTGCAGGAATTACAACCCGTTGGGGAACAAAAGCAATCGGAAAGCATGGCGCTCAGCTGTTCGCTGGCCAGCTGCGTCTCATGATCACAGTTCATGCGCAAAAGGCAAACAAAAGGTCTACTGTTGGTTCTAAGTGTGGAATTTGGCGTCTTTTGCTATCGATCTGCTTAAGTGACAGGAAGCAATGGCCTTCATATTTGTAGCCTATTCTGAAGGGTGCACAAATGAACATTGTTCACAATTATAAATACTTGGATATTTGGCTGCATTATAAGATGAAAATTTGCATTTTGAAAATTTGACTTTAAAAATGAGGGGTTAAAAGGGCCTCTCATACTGAAATATGTATGAGAGTTTCAATTTTGCAAATACAAAGAAATGCATCCACCTCTGTTCTAAAACCCTTAGATTCTGTTTACTTGTCTGCTGTAAAGTTTACCACAGACCTTGGCCTCCACACCCACTGTTGTCAGTAAGGGGAGGGGGGTCCCTGTAATCTGGAAGCGATTACCATTGGTTTTTTTTTCATTGGTTTACAAATGTGTAATATTTAGAATATTATTTGCATAATTCCAACGTCTTGCCTCTTTGCGTGTATGGCGAGTGGACTGTGATGGGACCCAGTCACAGGACTTTTCATGTCAAGATGATCCTCGAGTTAGAACAGAGCAGGTTAAGAGTGCTTTTGATTATAATATTCCATACCCCAGGAGCCAGGTACAAAGTGAGCTGAAGCTGAATGCACTGGTCCGTTTTGGACATTTTATGCATTTCATCCGGTGAAGTGCTCGCACTTTAAGTAATTGTCATTTTGCTTTTATGAAGCCAATTCTGTTTACTGTATTATTATTGTATTTACTTTCCTTTAAAACATTATGTATTTTCAATTGTTCAAAATGAAGAGCCCTGCTAAAAAAAAGTAGACCCAACTGTCAGTCAAACCCTCTGCTTACTTAATCTTTTAAAATGCAAACAAACAAAGAAACAAATAAATAAAGTATAGAGTTGATGAAATATTGTGCCACAGCCACTGCAGACATTTGGTTTTGTGTCTGATATGTACATAAGTGAATGTCTACAATAACACTGAAAAAGGAGTAAAACAAGTAAGTAAACAAAGTATTTCACACAAAATAAAGCTAATAGATACAGTCAGCAACAACAGCGATGTGTTGAGCCCGCAAATGTAGAGCCGAGGGGGGAAACGATCCTTCACCCCCGTCCGCTATACTGTAAAAACGCGGAATTTAAACTTGTCTTGCTAACGCTAAGAAGTTGTCATGATGTACTTTGAGTCCCTATTGACTGCTGACAAGGATCGATATATTAAAAAATTAAATATACTGGGGTTAGATTGTTGTCCATACGTTTTAAAAGACTGGGCGAATGATCCGACTCAGTGGCCTGCAGATAAACACGTTCTGTTGTGGGGTCCCGCCATAATCTGCCAAATTCCTCCTCTCTTCTGACAGCTTGAAGCCATTTTCTTCTCCTTTGTGGGTCCATTTTATTATTTGGTAAAATGTAAAACTTTAATTGGTGATTTTTTTTTTTGTTTATTTGCGGTGCAAAAGGGCACACAGCAGCTCTTCGGCATTATGGCTAACAACAGAGATCGGTTTGTTCTCCCCCTTGGTGCTTTGTGGACGTTCCCTTTGCTGCCGACTGTATGAATTCCAAGGCTGGGATCAACTTAACCTCTACAGTTCTGATGGTGGCAGTTTTCCATTTCTAGTGCGAGTGCAGTGCCCCTTCAATTGGTGCCTGAGCTACATTGGCGCTTGCAGCTTTCTGGATTTCTCAAGAACTGGTCAGCCAGACAATTTCAAACCCGACACTGCAATTCCTTGGGTCGTCGGCAATACGCCCAACAAGTCTGAAGTTGATCAGATCATTGAGATATGCAAAGGACATACATGCATACAAACATACAAATAGCCATATACACACACACACACACACACAAAGATTCTTGGGTTTATCGTATGTTGGTGAATAGCCGATGTAACAAACTTTGCATGGCGTCTTTCTCCTCCCTTTTAATAACACCCAGTATCCGGTGATACAACATGATCCTTCTGCACACCCCCAGCCCCCCTCACCCACAGACTGTTAAATCTGCCCATAAAATTGCCTTTATTGCCGACATACTCAGTGTTTGCAATGAAAACAGCAGTGCAGTCATTATCAGTCATCTTGTGGGTGTTCCTCAGTGGGTCACAGACTCCGTTGCAAAAGGTCAAAAGGTCAGTCTTTAAACCCAAGAACCCACAGCACAGTTTCAGCCCCCAATTCAGTCTGCCACATGTCGACTATGATTACTGCTGAAATCCTGAACAGAACTGCTGAAATTCTATGCAGCTTTTACACACCATAACTCCTGCTGCACCTCTGTAATCAATTTTATCCATTTTAAGAGGGACAACATTCCATTTTTGAACAGAACTAACAATTTACAGGATGCTAGTTTGGGACGAGAAGGACGGTCACTCACTGCAGGCTGGGCAACAGCTCTGATGCTCTTGGCCTCATCGCTGGTGACAAAACTGTGGTACAGCACCACATAGGGAAGGAGGCTCACGACCTCTCGTCTCATTGGCTGCAGGAGGAGGGCGGGGCTGCCATTGGTGAAATAGTCGCAGAACAGCCGAGGGTTCTCATGGTGCTTTGGCTGAAAGGACAGAGCTACATCTGAAGTTCATTACCAAAGCAGAAACAAAAATATCGTAGCCACAAAAACAGTCACCACTTATCGCCTCTCCGTTTCTTGCTTTCTCTCGTTACTTTTTTTCTACCGTCACCTCCATCCCCTCTCCTCTCCCAACCTGAGTTTTACTCAGCCCTCTTTCTAAAACTTCCATTCTGCCTTTTTGTTACTTTCAATGACACACCAAGCTAAGGTTAGCACCTCTAAGAATTGAAATGGTAGGGGGTCATAGATTACACTTGGAAATACCTCGAATGCATAAGCATCTTACTTGATTATCTTTATCATCTACTCTGCTCTGTCATCTGCTTTTTATCAGTTTATCATATCTTAAATAACCATTGATATTTATATTATAAAATTAATTGAAAGTATGCGAGTGAATTGTTAACAATGAATTATTACATATTAGCCCAATAGGCTACGGCAGTGTTCCCCAACCCTCTCCTGAAGGCCCACCTGTCCTGCATGCTTTAGATCTCTCCCTGCTCCAGCACAGGTGATTCAAACGATCAGCTCGTTAATCACCCCCTAAAGCTGATTGATGACAGCCTGATCATCTGAATCACCTGTGCTGGAGCAGGGAGAGATCTACAGCATGCAGGACAGGTGGGTCTCCAGGAGAGGGCTGGGGAACACTGGTCTACTGGATGTCAAGCAGAAACATGATAAAATGCATGTTTTTCCTCTCGTCGTGATTCTTGACATGAGTAGCGTGAACATAGTTTATTTATTTTGCATTTTTTTATCTTTCAAATTAAAACAGCATGTGGTTGACAAAGTCCCTTTCATGGACAGTATGCCCCTCTCCCATGACATGTCGCTTGATGTTAAAAACACCACTTAATGTGCTTAGGAAAAAGCCCCATGAAACACTTTACAGTGTGCCGAGTAGGCATACTGCTCCTCCAATTTATGGCAAACGGTGTTTGGTGAGGACCTGAATTGTACATTGTACAATAAAAGCTGTTTCTGTCCAGCAATTTAGCAATCTCAAACTACTTGGCTTGTGCAATTGGCATCTGCGTAACTGAGCAAAAAATACGTAACGTTGGATTTAATGGGACCCCTGTCTTCCAAAAACTTCCACTTTTGACTCATCAGTCCGCAGAATATTATCCTTACAGTCGGGTGGGGGGGGGGCGGGGTCATCAAGATGTTTTATGGCAGATGTGACATGAGCATTTGTGTTCTTTTTGGTCAACAGTCAAACAACAGATCACACTTTTTCACAGCACTGTACAGTTGGTAGTTACCTGTGAGCCAAGTGTCTGGCAGAGCCACTCGTATGTGCTTCTGGTGCTTATGAAGGTCGCGTTTGGCCTCTTCATCACAATTTCTGAGCCATTCAAGGCTGGAGAATTTAGTAGGAGCTTCTCGTACTTTTCCACATTCCGCAAAACCCTTCTGTTCGATGGGTCTAAGAGAGAGTAAATCATGCTGGGGGTATAAAAGAGGTACATGGCTGTACTTAAAGGAAAAGGCTTCCCTAACATAACCTGCAAGGTACTATAATGTCCTTTTGGGACTTTCTCAAACAAAAAAGGGACAACATAACTAGTGCAATTAAAAGGTATCACTTTATGTCTCAACTGGGTAACAAGCTTGGAACCTCAAGACGCCCTTTTCATTCCCTCATGTAAGAGTGATCAGTAATTGAATGGATATGCAGGTTTATGTTTATAGACCATGATAAAATGGTCATATCACACAAGCACATCATAATATCTGAGCACATATCACGCAGGCACATTATCCCAAGAGAATAATGTTGAAAATGTATCTGTTTTAAGTCAAGACCACCCCTGGAACATATCACTGTCATTTTATACAAGGAGGAAAAGAGTAAGAATATATATCATGTAAGAATAAGTAATCTGTCCTTTCCCTGCTGATATGAAAAGCAGCTGGTGACCAGATGGCTCTTGCCCACTCCTGCTATGTCCCGTTTAGTAGCTTTTTTCAGACATGCTGAATGGAAAAATGTACCATAGCGTAGCAGCTCCTGAGAGAGTCTCAATGCATAGGACACATTTCCAGCCTGAAAAAAAGGGAGAAATAATATCTTTACAAGAATTATCATCAGCTTCAGATGAACAGAAAGACCACATCGTGTTTGCATGATCAAAAATAATTCAATGAATTCACAATAATTCGTTTTAGACATATCTAAAAATTGGCTTCGTCGTGTTTGACATGGCTGGTGTGTTCTCCTTGCCTGCTCAACTTTACGAACAGCTGGGGGAAGAACACAGCTCACATCAAAAGATATATTATTGAATGAAGACATCAAGCAGCCTGTGCCAAATAGTTCCACAGGTCTGGACATTGACTACCTTTACATGCAGACAAATCTTCTACAATTATTATGAGTATGAGAGTATTAAATGACTCATTCACCTTCACTCTCTATTATATTGAAAACAATACAACACATTATCTGATGTTTTAACCCCTTACAAAAAAAATGCCAATTCTTACAGCTGTGCACGAACCTTTCTAAGGCTTTATAACTCAGTATCCATGTCACAGAGACTCTGGCATTATTTAGGAATTAAATTTCGGAATTTATGGACGCTGGCATCTATATCTGCGCATAGAGGTTAGCCAATAGGTAAGCCTCAACCGAGCTTTGCTCTTCAAGGACTTCTATGCTATAATATGATTAGCTCACCAGTGGAACACTCCCCCTTTCAAATCACCTTACTACTGCAACCTGTCACATCGTTAACATTCCTTAATTGCCCCCGCTATTACTTTTCTGGAGTCCGTGGCAAACAAGCGTATTTCGCTTGTTTTTGTGTGTAGCGTGTTTTCAATATAATAGAGAGGGCGTGGACTTCTCAAATGGCTTCAATTCTAATTTATTGATATTTTTCAACTTCAATGGAATAGGAGTTTTATTAAACACCTTGAAGTGGGAGAAGGCAAGATGATCGAGGGCATCCTGCAGCGTGCCCTCATTCTCCGGGGTCCACTCCCCTCCCTCTATACGGAAAAGCCTTGCTGCCTCCTCCAGCCACTGTACAGAGTGATAGTAGTCCTCCTGTTCGTAGGCCACCTAAAGGAATATAACCACCTGGCATTCACCTGCAGACCAAGCTTCAAACTTTCACCAGTGTTCTGTAACATGAGGTTGAGATGCACCCTCCCATCCAAGCATCCACTTATGCAGTCAGGCATCCATTTGCATCCATTAACTCAGGATCATGACAGCAAAAAATGCCACATACAGCAGCCAAGCCACCGGCCATTTTCACAGATGAGGCTACTGGACATTGAACCTCCTCAGTAACGAACGACAATGTTTCAGCAAGGTGAAACACTACAGAGATCTGTAACCTGTCAATTCATTATTCTAATAAACAGGAAGCTTTTTAAGGAAGGAAAATGATTGAAAACAGGTCAAGAACAAGCATCAGTTTCAACGAAATTATTGTGCTTCTCCTATTTTTCAGCCATGCATTTGCCACTGCTGTATTGACATCTCAACTTAAATTAGATGCATCCATCACACCCACCCTGAGCCAGATAAGACCTGCCTTTAACCGTGGATTCCGTCTCAGGCGGCAGGTAGCCCTCCTTAGCCAAAGGGCAAACGGCGGGCAACTATCATCTGGAAACTATCCCTGACATAGCTCTCCCGAGGCCCAATCAACAACTCCAAATCAAAGAAAGTTGGGATGGTATGTTCAATTCCAATGAAAACAAAAGGCAATGATTTTTAAATTTCATCCATGTTCCTACACAAGAGCACTTTATTTGATGTTTGCCTACAAGAATTTATTTGATATTTCAAAATAAACACGTGGGAGTTTTGATTCTTGCAACACAGGTCAAGAAAAGTTAAGACAATAATGTTTTTACCATTCGCAATATTACTATTCCTCTCCACGACACTTATTTAAGGTTTAGCGATCGAAGACACTAAGTTATTAAGTGTGTCAGGTTTAATTTTGTCTCATTTCTCCAAGTCTTAAGGTGCGTAACAGTACAGGGTTTCCATCATCCCATTTTGCACTTCAAAATCCACCGCATGTCCTTTATTATTTTTTATTTGTTGTTCTTTATCCAGTACCTGTACCCTCTTCTTATACAGCCGACTTTGCAAAGTACATAGAATGAACTTATGCAGAAATTTGCATGGATGTCAAAAGGTGTCATCTTCAAGGCAGCAAAACTCAGTGCACTAGACAGCATTACTGGAGGCTTCACAGCCTATGAGTCTCCTGGGGTCCCTTCCCTCCTGAACACCGAGTCCATGGACAGCCCAAGCCCTGTCCCTCATCATGTGGTTGCAGGCTGCTGCTCCCCTGCTACCCCCATCCAGTCCTCATCCAGTTCTACCACTTCCTGAAGCCACAGATGCTCCTGCTTGGATGTTTAAAAGAGTTTTTTTATAGACGTAATTCAAATCTATAAACTAGGCTTATGCCGTCAGAGGCGACGGCTGGGGGTATATCCCCGAACGCCCCCAATCCTCCAATTCCCCAATCCTTGAATAGATCTTGACTAGACTTTCATTTGAACTTAATTTCAGGTCAATCGGTCAAATGGTTCTGAATATATGGCCAAAATGGTAATTTTCCATCACAAAGCGCCACCTGGTGGCAAAATGTTGAACCATAAAGGTATGATGTCATCATGTTACACGTTGGAGGTCATGACCTTGGAGTTGCACATAGTTTCATGTCAATTGGAGAAATAGTTCCAAAGATATAGCAAAAATGGTGAATTTTATGTGACAAAGCTCCACCTTGTGTCGAAATTTTGAACAAAACCGGTAAAATGTCATCGTGGGACACATCCTCAGGTCAAGACCTTTCATTTGCACTTGATTTGAGGTCAATCAGACAGATATTTTCAAAGATATGATAAAAACAGTGATTTATTCAGTTTTTGGCCCCTGGTGGCCAATCTAGAAATTGTAAATTGTCCACAATCGAATCAGTTCTTCCTCTTTATGATACTAATTTATATGCAAAACTTGGAATTTCTCATGGAAATATTATTGCAGTTATCGCGTTAACATGTAAATCAGTTTTTGGCCCCTGGTGGCCAATCTAGGAATTGTGAATTGTCCAAAATCTAATCAGTTCTTCCTCTTTATGATACTAACTTATATGCAAAACTTGGAATTTCTAATTGAAATATTACTGCAGTTATCGCGTTAACACGTAGTGCGGCGGCGGCGGCCGGACCAAAAACATAATATCCCCGGAACACCATTCTTAATTAGATTGCCAGCAGATGATGGGCTCCTCCACTATAGCCAGATTCCTACTGAGATCTTTCCTAATATTAGGGAGTTTTTTCTCGCCAAATTTCAAGGATTTTTCTCCCAATCGGGAAGTTTTTGCCTCAGTAGCAATTTTTGAGGATTAGACCAGGCACTACCCTGTAAAGCGTCTTTCTGACAATCCTTCTGTGAAAAGCGCAAAATAAATAAAACTGACTTGAACTGAATTCACTGGAGTGCAAGTTACCCTTGCCAAGGGCACTGACACAACCCCATACTAGACAGAGCTTGGCTTTTGGACTTGTTGTTGGTACAGTATGAATGGACCTTTTTGTCCTTAGTTTCGAGCACATGACATCCATTTATTCCAAAAAAAAGACCTGAAATATTGATTTGTATGAGGATAATACATGTTTCCATTGTATGATAGCTCATCGCCGATGCCTTCAGATCCAAAGAAGTCAAAACCACCTCTGAACCCTGTTAACCTAAGGTTTCCTTTTTTGCCCAGTAAAGGTCTGACCTATATTTGTGGATGTCACTACATATTGTAGTGCTTGAAAACAGTTTGCTAAATTAATCCTAAACCCATGCGGTAACATTACTTATAAATAAATGATGGTTCTAGATTCAGTGCCTTCTGAGTGATCAAAGATCTCAGATATCCAGCTTAGGCTGAGGCCCTTGCCCTTAACGCACGGAAATTCCTTGAGGTTCCTTCAAACTTTGAATTAGGTTATAAACCATGGAGAGACAAATATACAAATCCCTTTGTAAGTGTCATGGTTTGGGCCTGCCGGCAAAAGACAATACGCCGGCGAGCATTGGGACCATGTACCCACACCAAACAAAGGGACCCAAACGCGCAGGCTGAGTAAAAATACAAATAAATATTCAATTTAAAGCATAAAAACAGCAAGGAGAGCAGCAGCAACAAACAGGGCTCCATTAGACACAGAATGCAGCTGCACTGCCTGTTTGGCAGTGCAGCTCTTATAAACTCTTAACAGCACCTCCACCTTAACGAGCAGCAGCTGTGGCTCATTGAGGTGGAGGCGCAGACAGCAGGAGGGGGGAGGGACTGCAGGGCAGGACCATCACAGTAAGATTCTTTGAAGAACACTGTTTTTAAACCTTTCACAAATATTTTCCCGTATTTGTCGGCAAATTGTCCATCGACCCATCTTTGCTCCTGAATGACAAGGCCTTTTTTTGGATACTGTTTTTGTCCCAAATAATGATTATTACCACCAGCTGACATCAGCTATTTCAAATCATATCATTTTTCACTTTTTCTTTTCCCCAGAATGTGTTGCAGGCCTGGATGGCAGCAGTAGATGTATCATTACAAATAAAAATAAGTTAACTAAACAAAACCTTGAATATCTTGTCTTCAGACTCTCTGCAATGAATTGCAAGTCAAAGTATGTTTGGAAACTGAAAGCAGTGACTTCTATGCACAATTTCCATACTGTCCAAACTTTTTCTGAGTTGCGGTCGTAAGGAATGACTATTGAAATTAAACTGGCCGCGACTAGCTCAACCTCGCCCTAGTTCAGCTCGTTTGTGGTAAGGCGCCTAATTTGGAATCACTACACTTCCCATTAGCCAAATCATATCTTCTCCCACACCTCCTCCCATCCAACTCTCCACACCTCCTGCCGAGAGGAGGCGAAGGGCAGAGGTGTAGTATTACATCTAATTAACCTCCCTTGGTGGAAGAATTCAGTCATGGCAAAAGGGCTTATTCACTCTGTCTGTCCTAAATAACTCCTTTTAAAAAGGGTCCTATTAAATCCAACACCTAAATACTCTCAACAAAAGGAAAACAAAACAGTGCTTATTTTTGCCACAAAATAATGGCAATGCATTTGGTGAAATTATGAGCATTTTATACCCTCTCAGTAGAAATGATTTCTCAATAAAACCAGTAATTGAAGGGCTGAGAACCAGAGTGGTCCGACCCCAAAAAATGAAAATTAGAGTTTGGATCATATTGTGACAGATGTTGATAAGATTGTGCAGAATGCAAAATTGGTGTCATGATGTGTATTATACCTGTGAACAACACTGTGAGTAATATTGTTATAAGCATATATTTAAAACTGACATCTGTTATCTCAAAACGATCTTCTGTGGGTTAGACCACTCTTGTTCTAAGCCCTTCTTTTAAAAAAAAAAGAATTCTGTCCAGATGAAATGTTGTTGTCAGGTAATCGGTTCTTTTTGTATAAGCCTTCACAATTTGGACCAATTCAAGAAAGTTCCAAAATTAATTTCTCCCAGTCGACAACCTACAAAACCACTTTTATGAAAGTGTATACTCCGAACCTCACCTTCCCCACCAGGAAGCAGTCGTCCCCTGAGAGACGGTTAGATACAGCTGGCCTGTAGACATCTACTGTATTGCCACCCCTGACTGTTTGGAAGTGTCCATTCACAAGCCCGTCCACACGCAGGGCATACACGTCCTGTAGCCTCATAAGCCCCTTGGCTGCACCCTGAAGGTCTTCAAATTTGGGCAAGTTGGCCTCCTCTTTCTCGTAGGCAATCCTGAAGGCTGAATAAATCAAAGTGACACTATCGTTAATTCCTTGATAAGCTGTTTGTGAACCGCCCATGGTCATGCTAACAGCTAAATGATTGATAGATTGATTTATTAGTGAGTGACGCTCAAATTTGCTTATGCAGGAGTAAAAATGAAAGAATGGCGAAGAATGAACTGAGAGAGAACAGAAGAAAAGGTGGGGTGGGATTGCAGCATTTCCCACACTTTGAAGAGGTCTTCCAGATTAAAAAATGTATATTCAAAATCAATAGTCCTCAAATGCTTTCTATGTGTTCAGAGTCCATTAGTGATTTGAACAACAGCGTTGTAGTTTTCGGTGAAGAACGTTTTTAATCTTCAACCTTAAAGAGTTAAGTCCGTCCATAAATATATGTGTTTCAAGAGGGTGTGAAAGCGCCAAATCACCTTGTGTATTCTCTTTGGCCTCGTTGCTGTAAACAATGTTCATCCACTCAGACTGCAGTCTCTTAATTAATGTAAATGCCACCAAGGGGTTCGCTATCGCAGACTCTGGACCTCTATAAACTTCATTGTGCAAACCAGAAACCTTCGCAAAGAACCTGTAAAAAATTATAATTATAACCGAAAACTGAGGTCAAATATCACAAAATTCTATTTTATATGACAACCTCTCTCTGTATCTTTCTAAATGAGGAAAATAAATTTGTAGATTCTACGTAAAACAAATCTTGTGACAAAGCTGATGTGATGGACAAACAGTGATGATTAATAAGTTCATAAAGGGCCACTGCTGTTGGACCAAGCCTCCGCAATGACTCCCCGTGGCCAATGAGTCTTCGTAAATTATTCTGCCGTCAACAATGGTACAACAAGGGAAGTGAACGAGGGGTCATCCAGCTGGGCCATGTGAGGGCAGCTGCAGGATGTTGAATCACAGCGCCTCATAGCATTTTTTTTCTATTCGTTCAGAGATAGAGATGGAATACTCAAGAATCCCTCGACTGTAGCAATTTGGTTATTCAATTTTAGATTATAATGGTTACATTTAAATAACATTAAAGATGTATTGGTTATTCAATTTTAGATTATAATGGTTACATTTAAATAACATTAAAGATGTATGAATTTAGAATTTAGTAAGTGTTGTACAACAGTCCATTGGGTAAAAAAAAAATATATATATATATATGTGTGTGTGTGTGTGTGTGTATGTATGTATAAAATAGTATATTGAGTACAGTATACATACGTACACATTTCAAGAAGATCAATACATTATATCTAGGTCAGAAAGTCAAAAACACATCTTAAACTAGTTTACAATATTATATTTGCAGTCATATATTTGAGCTAATGTAAGTAGCTGGCATTCTGATCATCTATTCACGACAGCAGACCTTTCAGTCATATAAGTCATATATTAGCGAATGTTAGTGGTTATTTGTTCAACTTATCACAAGACATTGTCAGATGACTCTCATTTACACACGGAAAATTTTCAAATGATCCTTACATTATGTCTATAGGCTATCAGTCATGTCTACTTTTGAAGATATGATCCCCATAAATGGTTCCCTTTTGGTATTATCAAAGAGGATAAAAATTCTTTAAAATGGAACAAGGAGGGGATACTCTTCTGAAGCCGGCAATGGATTGTAAATTTTAAAAATAGATCCTCTAATACTCAAATGCAAAAATGTACTCTTTATCCTGAACGTATAACATACATGTATCCACAACAAGCTCCTACCTGGAGACACATGGTGAAATGAGAACAATGAAGATACAAATTTCAAGAATATCATATCGCATCTTTGCCAGTCAATTACCAGAACGAGAAAAGAGGATACAGTAGTATAACCTTCCGGCGTTTCATCAGTGGCCCACTATCTTACCCTCTTGGGGCTTAAGAAACTCCAGGAGGGTGGACGAATTTTAATTCAACTCTGAGTTAATGAAGTCCCTAAACTACTGATCTATGTTTTGCACTTGCATAAGGAACAGGATGGGTGATTATATGGGGGCTGAGCCCGCGGTTTAACATCTTAAAACACCGTGAGCAGTAGACTTCCCACTCGACCGGTTCAGATTATTCACAACCGTATATCCAAAACCGTATTCCTGGATAACATGTTGTCAGCCTCAAAAATCAATATCGTAACTTACCTCTTCAGGTCGTTGAGTCGTAATGTTTCATCCTCTATGTATATCCTCAAATGACGTAAAAGGTCATTTTCAACAGAAATGGCTTGCTCTATGTTCTCCACAGAAGTGTATATTTCATTAGATGACGGCATCACAAAAATTAAGTAAATCACAAACCACACTTTAATGACTTTCCATTCAATCGAAGATTTACCCGTTGCAATCCACGTTGTAGACATTTTCCAATTTTCCCCCCCAGAATTGGTTCAAAGCTCTTAGAAAAAGTAAACTGCACGTGTACCTAGACGTCATCCTGCACTTTATCTCCAGTGAAAGAATATTCCATACAGAGACCAAATGATGTCATTATTTTTTTGCTAATTGTTCCAGTTTTAACGGATAGCACGTAGCCTACTTTTCCGTGCGCTGCAGTGTCTTGATTTCACTGCCCCGTTTGAGGACGCATGGAAATCCGAGTGCCCTTCAGTGATAGAGGAGGGATGTCTTGCGGCTCTCCTGCAAGCAGAGGCGCACACCGATAAGACCTGATATACTGTATATACTTCATAAAAAGAGAACGGCAAAACTGGAAATAGTTCCATTGCAAGATTGCAAGACTTTTTCTGAAAATGAAATTTTTTTGTGTTTATTCAGGATTTCCAGCGCAAGTGTAATCTCTCTCTCTCTCTCTCTCTCTCTCTCTCTCTCTAGTTTTTTTTTTTTAATTTTTCTTTTTTACTTTTTGTGTAGACTGGGGTGGGTCTGTTAATAGGGGATAGGTTAGAGGTTAAGGGATGTGTTGATTGTGTAATGTTCTACTAAATGAAAATCAGAAGCCACGTCTCTTTGAGGAGACCCAAAGTGAATTTAGGCAAGACGAAAAATAGGCCGACAAGTGCCAACAGATTTCAATACAAAAATGCACCAATTTGCATGAGACGTTACTCGCAATATCCCTGCAAAGTTATCTTGATAATAAAAGATAAAAATTAACGTAATGAGGCTTTTTAGTTTACCATTCACAACACAAATTGTGTATGGGGAACTGTTGCAGGTAACAATTAATAGAATTCTGAAATAAAGTACCCTCTTAAATTTAATTTGTAAATTAAATAAATAAATTAATTAATTAATTAATAAGTGGTGCCAGGCACAATAAACCCTGCCCCTTGCACATACTTTGACCTAGTTTTCCGAAATTCAATAGGCATCTAGTTTTGCTGCTAAATTGTTAACAAACAAACAAACAGAGAAACAAACGCACAAACACATAAACAAACCAAAAACAATACCCCTTGCCCTCATCCTTCGGGTGGGGCGGGGTAATAAAATTAAGTGCATATGTGAGCAATGCAGTGTGAGCAACATTCAAATTTCAAAAGATAAAGACCAAATAAAAACCGTCAGCAAACAGTAACAATGAACTTATTAGCAATTAAGAGTGAATTCCTTGAGTTGTTTGGATGAATTGGTAGAATTACTTTCAAATGTCCCTAAGCTTGCTGTATTGTTTATTGAGGCACTTTCCTATCCACATTAATGGTAACATCACATGTCAATGGTCTTTCGCAGCTTCTGAACTCCTGGAGCTCACAAAATGGTATATTATTTTTTCTGCGTCTGTGTCCAATCAGCTTAATGGGCCTTAAAAAACATTTTTTTAAATGTTGTCTTGCCGACCCAGGACGGCTTATTTACCCAGTTGGCATTTTAACGTGTATTCACTGTTGATGTTGAATCAACATCATGGATCATAGTTGAATCACTATTGAATTATGTTTTGATTTTGAAAGATCTCAATTTACCCCAAAGCTGGATCATGAAAACCTCCTCAATGATTTTGTTGCCTTGAAAGTTCGAGGCATGTAATGAAATTTCAATGATTCTAAATGCATGCCATGCGTCAAACTTTCACAGTGCACTAATGATCAATTCATGGAATTATTCAATTATTAACACTTCGACTAAAGAAGTGGTGGTAATTTAATAAATTCATTATCATCGTATCGTGGCAACTAGCATGCGACTGCACTTCCTGCAAGTGAAGTCAATTTTTTTGAATGCTGAAAACATTTTGCTAATGTACAATCTTTTCGTAAATTATGTTGCACTGCTGAAAAAATAGCGAAAACAGGAGATGAAATTCAGAGGAAGTATAGGATTAATTTATTATTAGTTTTTTTCTCATCCCCAACAATATCACCATTAAATACTATATGCTGTCATTGTTGTCAACTGGTGATCTGTCATTTCTGAATAATTACTCAATAATTACAGGCTTATACATTAGTCTTGATCATTCAGTAAATAAATTGTGCGATTATTAATCAAGCGATCTTACATAGGAACAGCTTGAAAGCAACAATGCATTTAAGGGTCAGAGGATCATGGCAGGCCTCCCATAATGCCGGGGTTGCCGCGAGGCAGACATTGGGCTTTTGGGTCTTAAATGTCGGTTTTCAAATCAGTTTAGTTGTGCCAACAAGTACTATTGTATCAAATTTAGATTGAGCAACTGAAATAGCATTACGGAAAGGCTATTTATAACTTATTACACAACTCATAACTCAAAAAAGTGATAATATTACTGCAGTGAATTACAAGCAATCAGCAACAGCCCAACACTGCTGCCCAGTTTTGCACAATTCCATTTGCTCTCAGTGGAAATTGGGCACTAGATGGGATAGTGACAAATATACCGGTACATAAACCAGCAAGAACACTTGCGTCACTCTTCGCTCCAGAAGTAAGATAGAGCCCTAAGTGTGTCAGGTGTTATTTTGTTAAATGCTTCCAGCAAACAAGTTTCATTGTGTGCAACAAGGGGGTCTTTGTTACCGCATTTTGCATTTATTTTGGGGACAGGTTGGGACTGCAGACATTTCTGAAAAATGTGTGTGTGTCTGCGTGCGTGCGTGTGTGTGTGTGTGTGTGCATCCATTCACAACTGTGCGCAGGTGTATTTGGTAAAGTGACAAATGTACAATGTTCAAAAGAATTCCCAACCGATGTTTAAACCAAACTGACATCCTTGGTCTCAACTGCTTCAAAATTCACAATTGCCTCACTTTGCTTGGACCACATTAATCACCACTTGTGGTTATAAAAATAATAATAATTATTATTATTACACACTTGTTTATACAGGCTATTAAATTTTAAATTCTGGCTTTCATGTTGCTTTAATTGTGAAATAGAACCTCGATTTTGGTCACAGTGTTTTATGGATCGTCTTTTTACGTTGTGTTTGATATGAATCCATATTTGTTCCATTAATTCATTTTAATTTATGCAAATAAAGTTAATGATAATGATGATGATGATTATTATTATTATTATTATTATCATCAATATTATCATCAAATGTGCTAAAAGATGTATTTGGTATTCTCTGTGTGCAGGAGTTGTTTTCCATTTACCGCTCAGATTGACCCAAACCAAGTCAACCAAATTCACTATATTAGTTGCTCTGGTCTTACTAATGATTTGTCTCTCTTTCTCCATCTATAACTGAACATTTTAACTCTGTAATTGATTGTTTTGAGGAGTCATTCACAATTTTTCATCAATCTGTCAACATCGTTTAATGTCCATTTTATACACTAATTATTGAATAAATGTTTAATTTTGTCAGGCACAAAGGACTTGCCCAGATTGGCTGCATTGAGCAGGCTAAGGACCATAAAAATAATTGCATATGTGAGTAAATGTAGAGCAGCGTTTTCCTTAATAAGAAATTATGCTTGAAATCATGCACATAAATATTAACTTGAAGAGAAGGGGTTGGTACAGGCAAACAGACTCAAGCACACTTTATAGCCAATTGTGTGGAGACGCTTCACTGAAACCTCTTTGACATACACAGAAAACAAAATATTTTACATTCTAAATATCTGACATTTTATTGAATCTCAAAGGAATTGGTCTGTACAGCCTGATAGCGGAGACATTCAGCTTCTATTTTAGGGTATTACAATTCATATCAGTCAACCAATAGGATTTTGCACTACTGTGTATACCCCTTCACTCCTTCCCTTACTAGAGGCTCCATTGAAAATAATTGCGGAGATTGAGGTTGAGGAGAAGCAGAAAGGGCAACGATTTCCAAATCAAGAGAAATGAGTTTTTTTCAAAATGTCCGCATACTTTCGGCTATAATGTATCGTACTTGCAGTTGAAAGGATCAACGTGCGAATTTACAGTATCACTCAAAATAAAAGGTTTTGGCGCCATCTGCGGACACTCCAATGAACCTGCATTAGAATTTTTTTTTACTGAAGATAAGCACCTCTGGCTCAGAACCACATGCGGATTGTCTGGTTTCAGATCTGAAATTGACGTACACTAAGCCCAATTGAGATATATAATGCCTTTAATCCCAATATTATGGCGGCATTCGTTTGTATATCCTTGCATAATCAATACAAAACATAATTGCACTGTTAATTCAAACAGATTAGTAAGGAGTAGATTTGTTGAATCAATATACAGCCAGGCCCTTAAACATTTGGACAATGAGATACTGTCATTATAGAGGTTTGCAGCACCATACTGAAGTTGAAATAAAAGCGCAGACAGCTTTCGAGCATTGGCTGGAAGAGAGCAGTTTGAGGTGCTTCACAGTAGATGGCAGTGCCCAGCTAACAAATGGGCTGTGGCCTGTTGCCCTTTTAATTAAACCATAAAAGGGGCAATGTCACCAGCTGGGCATGCACAGCTCACTTATAGCCCACAGCTGCCAAATCAACAGCATTAAGGCAGGCCTTTTTTAAGATTTGCAAAGTGGCAAACACTTGTTGGTCCATCCATCTGTGGTTCTGCCTTTTCTTACAAGCTTTTGGAGTCCTGAAGGGGTGTTTGAGAGAATGAGCACTGGTCAGCCAATGACAGGCCTTCTCACATTTGGTTTGGGCAATGCCATATTTTGAAGTACTGATTACATAACTGCGGAAAATTTCATAAAAATTATTTTGTTGTTTAATGCACATGCATTATTTATTTGCATTTTTTATCATTGATCTTTTGGATAGAAGTTAGTCATAACCGTACATCACTCTTTGCGGAGATGATGAGACCCAGAAAATCATGGCTATTTTAAGCTGCTAATTTGTTGCCAGCGATGCAGACCCGATGCATGTACCATGCTGGGAGGGAATGTAGCGTTAACAGCCAAAGAGCTCTTGAGTTTTGTTATGAGAGCTCAGCCATTTTTCCCGTCGAGTCAAACATTCATTATTTATTACCTGTCCACCCCGGAGACATGAGTATAATGACACCTTGTTTGCACTTTCGTTGAACAAACAAGGTCACTCTGTGGAGTCGCGGAGATTATGGCAGCTACTGCTTGACTGGCAATTCTCCCTTATGGCATTCCAACTCTCTGATTGGCCATTAGTTCACAAATCGCTCAAACAAAAATACCATTACATAAGTGGCTAGAACAGGCCGTTCAGCCCAACTATGCTAGCCAGTTTCTTTTTCTACTGTGAATATATCACTTCAGATACACAATAACTCAACGATATCTAGCTTTAAGTCAAGTCTGCTCTTCAAAATTCCCAAGGTTTCTGTCTCAACAATATGGTCAGGCAAGCTATTCCACATCAAAATTACTCTTTGGGTGAAAAAATATTGCCTAATATCAGTGCTAAATTTACCCTTGGTGAACTTCCATTTGTGACCCTGAGTTCTATTAACTCCAATGAAGCTCATTTTAAAAATTAGTCTCTTATGCGGTACTGTATCAAATGCTTTCTGAAAATCCAAGTATATGATGTCATGACCCTGCTCTGATCATAAGTCTTGGTGGCCTCTTCAAAAAATTCCAGGAAGTTTGTCAGGAGTGACCTTCCCTTACTGACACCATGTTGGCTATCCCTCAAGATATTATTACGAAAAAATAATTCCAGGTTGTATTTTATGATAGATTCCACTATTTTGCATGCAATGCAAGTTAAAATGACTGGCCTGTAATTTCCTGGCTCAGTACGGTCCCCTTTCTTATATATTAGTATTACATTGCCCTGCTTCCAATCATATGGTATTTCTCCAGTTTCTAAAGACCGTCTGATGATAGTGGAGAGCAGTTTAAAGATGATCTCACTAACTTCCCTGAGCACTCTAGGATATAAGCCATCAGGACCCACTGCCTGATCTGCCTTTTATGCAAAAGTTGCGTTTATGCAACTTGTCAAATACCTCACTATCCCTAACCTCCTTCTCTGCTAAATAATCTTGAGCAATGGACATGCCCACTGGCTGAATAAAAACCCGCTCCGAGGTAAAATTCTCAGCAAAGTAACTGTTTAAGGTATCCGCAATATCCTTGTTATCATATAGCAGCGATCCATATTTCTTCTTTATTCACTTAACCTCCTCTTTGACTTTCCTTTTTCTGCTACAGTACTGAAAGAAGCTCGGGTTAGTTTTTGCCCCCTCTGCAATTTGTCTTTCATACAGTCTTCTAGCATTCCTCAGCTCTTTTTTTACCACAGCTCGCATTTTACAGTATTCAGCCTTAGTATTCTCATTGTTATCCTTTATATACATCTTATAAAGATTCTTCTTTTCCCTCAAACGCCTACAAATAGCTGTGGTAATCCACTGAGGATTCTGCTTTTTTTTAGGAGAGTTTTCTCGCCTAATATTGAGAATTTTGTTCAGACCTAGTCTGCTGCATTTTGAAATTCACACAAGCAAATACTTTCCTGTAGCTTTTAAACAATATGCTGTGAAAATAACCAAATTTCATCACTAATACTTTTGAACTTATTATTTTTCTGGCTGGAGAGTAAGAATGGGGTTGGGGTTGGTAGGCGAGTGCCTGGTGGTCGGGTCTCCGCCCACGGGACCTGGCCGGGCGCAGCCCAAACAAGCGACGTGGGCCTGCCTTCCCGTAGGCCCATCCCCCGCTGGAGGGTTCAGAAGGGGCCGATGCATTGTGCTTTTGGTGGCGGTCGTGGGCAGGGGCCCCGATGACCCAATCCCTGGACATGGAATCTGGTTCTTGGGACATGGAATGTCACCTCGTTGGGGAGGAAGGAGCCTGAGCTTGTGCAGGAGGTTGAGCGATACCGGCTAGAGATAGTCGGGCTCACCTCCACGCACAGTCTGGGCTCTGGAAC
This sequence comes from Gymnothorax reevesii, assembly GCA_029721435.1. Classification (NCBI taxonomy): domain Eukaryota; kingdom Metazoa; phylum Chordata; class Actinopteri; order Anguilliformes; family Muraenidae; genus Gymnothorax; species Gymnothorax reevesii. The sequence continues at coordinate 168,676,514 of CM056574.1, forward strand.
CCAACTCCTTGAGAGAGGCTGGACTCTCTTCTACTCTGGAGTTGCCTGCTGTGAGAGGCGACAGGATGGTGTGGGTTTACTTATAGCCCCCCAACTTAGCCGTCATGTGTTGGAGTTTTCCCCGGTGAACGAGAGGGTCGCTGCCCTGCGCCTTCGGGTCGGGGACAGGTGCCTCACTGTCATCTCGGCTTATGGGCTGAATGGCAGTGCAGAGTACCCGACCTTCTTGGAGTCCGTAGGAAGGGTACTGGAAAGTGCTCTGACTGGGGACTCCATCGTTCTGCTGGGGGACTTCAACGCCCAAGTGGGCAGCGACAGTGTCACCTGGAGGGGTGTGATTGGGAGGAACGGCCTCCCCGATCTGAACCCGAGTGGTGCTCTGTTATTGGACTTCTGTGCTAGTCACAGTTTGTCCATAACGAACACCATGTTCAAACATAAGGGCGTCCATCAGTGCACATGGCACGAGGACACCCGAGGTCGGAGGTCAATGATCGACTTTGCGGTCGTGTCTGATCTGATCTTCGGCCGTATGTCTTGGACACTCGGGTGAAGAGAGGGGCTGAGTTGTCCACTGATCACCAGCTGGTGGTGAGTTGGATCCGCTGGCAGAGGAGGAAGCTGGACAGACTTAGCAGGCCAAAACGTGTTGTGAGGGTCTGTTGGGAACATCTGGCAGAGCCCTTAGTCAGAAGGGTTTTCAACTCCCACCCCCGGGAGAGCTTTGACCAGATCCCAAGGGAGGCTAGAGACATTGAGTCTGAATGGACTATGTTCTCCACCTCCATTGTTGACGCGGCTGTTCGGAGCTGTGGCCATAAGGTTTCCGGTGCCTGTCGTGGCGGCAATCCCCGAACCCGGTGGTAGACACCGGAAATAAGGGATGCCATCAAGCTGAAGAAGGAATCCTATCGAGCTTGGTTAGCTCGTAGGACTCCTGAGGCAGCTGACTGGTACCGGCAGGCTAAGCGTGCTGCAGCCCGGGCGGTGGCGGAAGCAAAAACTTGGGTATGGGAAAAGTCTGGGGAGGCCATGGAGAAGGACTATCGGTTAGCCCCGAAGAGATTCTGGCAAACCGTCCGGCGCCTCAGGAAGGGTAAGCAGTACCCTGCCAACACTGTTTACAGTGGAGGTTGGGAGCTGTAGACTTTGACTGGGGATATTGTCGGCTGGTGGAAGGAATACTTCGAGGATCTCCTCAATCCCACTGATACCCCTTCCATAGAGGAAGCAGAGGCTGGGGACTCAGAGGCTGACTTGTCCATCACTCGAGCTGAAGTCACTGAGGTAGTTCGGAAACTCCTCGGTGGCAAAGCACCGGGGGTGGACGAGATCCGCCCTGAGTACCTCAAGTCCCTGGATGTTGTAGGGCTGTCTAGGTTGACACGCCTCTGCAGCATCCCGTAGCAGTTGGGGACAGTGCCTCTGGATTAGCAGACCGGGGTGGTGGTCCCTCTGTTTAAGAAGGGGGACTGGAGGGTGTGTTCCAACTATAGGGGGATCACACTTCTCAGCCTCCCGGGAAAGGTCTATTCCAGGGTGCTGGAGAGGAGAATTCGGCCGATAGTCGAACCTCGGATCTAGGAGGAACAATGCGGTTTTCGCCCTGGTCTTGGAACACTGGACGAGCTCTATACCCTCTGCAGGGTGCTTGAGGGTGCATGGGAGTTTGCCTAACCAGCCCACATGTGTTTTGTGGACTTGGAGAAGGCATTCGACCGTGTCCCTCGTGGCATTCTGTGGAAGGTGCTTCGGGAGTATGGAGTCCAGGGCCCTCTATTAAGGGCCGTGCGATCTCTGTATGACTGGAGCAGGAGCTTGGTTCGCATTGCCGGCAGTAAGTCAGACCTGTTCCCGGTGCGTGTTGGACTCCGGCAGAGCTGCCCTCTGTCACCGGTTCTGTTCATTATCTTTATGGATAGAATTTCTAGGCGCAGCCAGGGGCTGGAGGGAGTTCGGTTTGGGGACCACAGGATCTCATCTCTGCTTTTTGCGGATGATGTTGTCCTGTTGACTCCTTCAAACCAGGACCTTCAGCACACACTGGGGCGGTTTGCAGCCGAGTGTGAAGCGGCTGGGATGAGAATCAGCACCTCCAAGTCTGAGGCCATAGTTCTCGACCGGAAAAAGGTGGCGTGCCCCCTCTGGTTTAGAGGAGATTTCTTGCCTCAAGTGGAGGAGTTTAAGTACCTTGGGGTCTTATTCATGAGTGAGGGAAGGATGGATCGTGAGATCGACAGACGTATCGGTGCAGCGGCAGCAGTAATGCGGTCATTGTACCGATCTGTTGTGGTGAAGAAGGAGCTGAGTCGAAAGGCAAAGCTCTCGATTTGCCAGTCAATCTACGTTCCTACCGTCACCTATGGTCATGAACTTTGGGTCATGACCGAAAGAACGAGATCTCGGGTACAAGTGGCTGAAATGGGTTTCCTCCGCAGGGTGGCAGGGCGCTCCCTTAGAGATAGGGTGAGGAGCTCTGTCACCTGGGAGGAGCTCAGAGTAGAGCCGCGGCTCCTCCACGTCGAGAGGAGCCAGCTGGGGTGGCTCGGGCATCTCTATCGAATGCCCCCTGGACGCCTTCCTGGGAAGGTGTTCCGGGCATGCCCCACCGGGGGGAGGCCCCGGGGAAGACCAAGGACACGCTGAAGGGACTATGTCACTCGGCTGGCCAGGGAATGCCTCGGGATACCCCCGGAAGAACTGGAGGAAGTGTCCAGGGAGAGGGAAGTCTGGGGATCCCTGCTTAGACTGCTGCCCCCGAGACCCGGCCCCGGATAAGCAGCAGAAGATGGATGGATGGATGGAGTAAGAATGTGAACTAATTTGATTCTGCAGCACTTATATATGACAAGCCAAAACATCTGCCATTTGTGCTTCTTCCATGTTCTGCTAAAACATTACTGTGAAATTGTCAGTCAAATGAATGCTGGGTGCCAGGGTTTCCCAACAGAACATTTCCCAGCATGTCTCATTCCTTCCTCCAGTTTGTCTCCTTCTCAAAGTGCATCCTGGTCCCATCTCTTCCCCAGATGAATATTTCACACATACTTAGCCGTTGTACATGATGCAAAAGAAAATGGAACTCATTATACCAGGTGACCTTCTTCCATTCCGCGAAGTTCGGCTCTGAAACTCACAAGCATTATTGTAGGCATTATCGACAGAGGACAGGGGTTAGGTGTTGTGAAAAAACCGAATAAGTCTAATTTTGGCCCAAACTGAGTTGGGAACCCTCTGAATGTTTGCATGGACTTGGGTTCATAGTCCCGAGCTAAGATGCCTTTGCTGTGGTGTTTCCCTCCATCCCCTGGTATTATTAACGAAGCTAAGATTCGCAAATAATGCTAATACCCGGGACCATATATTGAGTGACGGCAGTTGTCTCCTATGAGTTCGAGGTGTAGTCACCTCGAGATCCATGCATGTTGTCCCTAAACTATAAATCTGAATTGGAGTCAGATATGTAACGGGAGTATAACTGAATTTGGTATTCTAAATTTACTATGGAGTCAGATTAATTGTAACCGTTGTGATTTTTTTCCCCGTTCTTCAAACGGAGAAAATTGATTCATTTTACCGTGATTCGCATCAGCCAAAAGCTCGCGCTTGTAACACTAACCCAAAGAACACGTTGAGCTTTCGCCCCCTACACTTTCCGTCATTGGTATTGTTTTGTGGGGTTTCACACTTCACCTGGGCAACACTCAGGTCGCCGGACCTTGGATGTGTGTTTTGTTGGTCTACGTTTCCTTTTTGTTGTAAATATTGTATATATCTTTTGCACCAGTAAAACACCACTGCACTCTTTATTAGTTTTTGGCCTCTGTGTTTATATTTTGCCCCCTTTTGTATGTGCTTAGTTGTGGCCCATCCAGGCTTACTCTATTTTCCACCAACCTGGCTAAAGCCAAAGTGCGACCCCAAGCTTCCCTAGGTGCCTGGGCTCGTAACTTAAGTGGGGGCTCGTCCAGGAGGTTAAGCCTGTGTATATATTTAGCGGCTGTTATACTAGGCATATACAGCGCCCTCCATAATTATTGGTATTATTGGTTAAGATTTGTTCTTTTCGGTTTTTTTCTAAATAATTCAGGACCACAATGAAAAAAGAGTAAAATCCAACCTTTTTTTCAAGTGCATTTATTCAGTGGGGAAAAATTCCACATTAAGAAATAATTCTTTTACATCAAATCATGTGTGCCACAATTATTAGCACCCCTGATTTTAATGCTTTGCGCAACCCCCAATCTTCTCCTATAAAGTTTCACAAGATGGGAGAATACAGAAAGAGGGATCCTCAACCATTCTTCTTTGCACAATCTCTCTATATCTTCCAGCGACCTGGGTCCTCTCCTCTGCACTCTCCTCTTCAGCTCACTCCACAGTTGAGTGTTTGATTCCCTGGTATGCAAGCTTGGGACGGAACATCGACTCACAACAGCATACTATCCGCAGACTTATATGACTGAGCGAGTGAACCGCACCCTGAAGACTGCAATTCGGGCATTTGTTGGTGGTCTCCACAGATCATGGGACAAGTACATTCCACAACTCACATTTGCACTTTGTACTGCACCCCATGCTAGCACCCCTACCTTTCTGCTTCATGGCCGGGATCAGCATGCTCCCCTTGACTTCTCGTTGTCTCCGAATATAAATGAGGTCCAGTGTAGCATGCATGAATACAGGGATGATTTGGTGAGGGTCCCCAGCGATTCCCATGACCATGCCAGAGCTTGTCTTTCAGTGAGCCACGTCTCCCAGAAGGAAAAGTACGACTGCCGCCGTCAACATGTCTCCTTCAAAATAAATGATCTGGTGAAGGTATGGAACCACCCACGTTCTGATTGCACACTGGGTTTTGTAGCAAAGTTGGCACCAATGTATATCCAATGTACATTCATGTATCCAATGAATGTATTGGAGTACTTAGCTTCTTCAGCCATGTGTGGGCGGTTTTTTTTTTATTTACGGGCTGGGGACAGCCCTTTTTCTTATCGGGGGGAATATGTAACGAGCATGATAAACCGGTATTCGCATGTATCTGAATGATACAGGTTCCCTAGAATTAATGTGATGACGTACATTTGCATGCGACGTGGTGATATATATGGATCTGGCGTAATGCAGATTACCTGGTGAGAGAGAATGAGATTGAGTAGGAGTAGGAAAATGGTGGACCAGCTGTGGGCCGTGCCTCATGCCTATTAAGTGCCTTAATAAAGTGCTGTCTAGCCGCTCCCAAGTTCACGTCCGTCTCCTCTGCTTACATCAATCGGGTTGCCTACCCTGCATTTTTCCTCTCCTCTCACCTCCTGGACAGTCCAGCCTGGCGGAGCAGGAGCGGGTACTTCCCGGCTGTTGGAACCAGATGCTATCCCCCTAGCCATGGACGGATTCGTCACAGGGTGCATAACACAGGTCATCGCCAAACGTTAGTGATTAGTTTACGGGTACACCAATGATTTTAAACTTCTTACAAGCGCCCACCCCCCAGGAAGTAAACACTTGTCAATGACAACTACCCGGGCTCTTTGTTCGAAGCAAAGCAAAGTAGTAGAGTCTGGTTTTACCAGGCTAATTGGTGTAAGTTACATCATTGCTTTATGCACAGCTCTTGTTGTTCATGATAAATATTATTTCATGATTTAATTCTTAAAACTAGTTGAATAATGTCATAAATAGGTAATTCAATGATGCGAAATTGTATTTTAAAAGTTATGTTTATATTTGTAAAAGTAATAATTGCTTTGTGTTTCACCCTGGAACTGTTCTGGGTTGCACCACTACTATGCCTGTTGTTACGGTCCCGGTGAAAGCTACAGATAAGTGAGAGTCATTCGGTACTCCATGGTCGTGATTTGCAGGTTTTACAGTTGCAATTACGCGCAGATGTATCTGAGGAACCTCCTTGAAATCACTGGCAGCTAGCGAGGTATTGATTGTTAAACTATTAATTTGTGTTAATAAGCAACTGTTGTATTTCCAGAATTTATGTATATTTGTGCTGTTTAGATAGTTCTCACGGCGTGATGGTGTAAGACGATAAGATGAATGAAGAAAGAAACGCCCGTTTCAGAGAGCCTGTGTCTGTGTGGTGACGAAAGGAGCTATAATTGGTGTTGTTATCTGTTCCAGGTAATGCGTTGTCTGCACATTTTTCCGGTCCTTACACCATAGGGGAGAAAATCAGCGACAGTAATTACATTGTTCGCACGCCTGACCGCAAACATAAATCGCGTCTATGCCATATTAATATGTTCAAGGAATATCATGTTAGAACAACTCCTTAACCTGGAGAGGAAAATGTTCAAATGTTGACATTTAAACAGCTCCGGTCAAGGAGTTCTAAGTGCACAGATAACGAGTGCAGGAAAGTAATTAAGCATGTGCGAGAGATCGCACAGAAACGCAGGAGGAGACAGGAAAAGCTGAGCAAGAGGCGGAGACTAGAACAGAGATTGCAGAGAGGGAATTAGTATTAATTAGTAGCGGTGCCACTTTACAAATTTAACTAGAGTCCTCATTAGTCAGTCAGTAACATATTTACATGGATTAGTTAGTAGGCTATGATACAAAATACAAATGTCAGCAATCAGAACAGTAAGGCGAAGGAAGTACCGAGAATTGAAGGAATATTATTAAACACCAGAAACCTTTCAAGGGGACCTAATATGCTGATCCTTCTTTTAATACATATTTGTAATGTTATAATGTTGGTTGTCCATGCTCAACCTCTGAAAAGTTTCAAAGCATAAGATACAGGGATTTTGCCGTAATCCAAGAACGTGATTTCGTAAGCGTGATTTCAGAGATGCTTACCTGGAAATCTGACAATCAGTACTTTCAAAAACATTTTTCAGCATTTTCTGGCTCATTTCAGTTACAAACAATATGACGTTGAAATGCAATCTGATGGACATTTTATTCCGCTATTACAAACATATGAAATAATGAAACAATGAAATTGTCAATCAAAAGTCTATTAAAACATTGGTTTTAATCTCATTGTGCTCCGGGTTTAAATGTGTGAAAACCAGGAGCCCAAAATCAGCAATAATGAATCTCTTATAATCTCTTAAAATCTTACGGCTCACGCTGCCTCGCTCGCTAGGTAGCGTTCGATTTGGTTGGTAGTCTCCAAAGCAGCCAGCAGGCGCCGCTTCGTATACACTAAGAAACAGGCTATTTGATTGGCCGACTGAGAGGCGGGAGAGAGAGAATCGGATTGTGCCTGGCAATTGCCGTAGGGAATTTTTTACAAGCCTCAGAATGGCTTTGTCGAACTAGTATAATTAGCATGTAGCAATATAATATCCATGGGTTTTGAAAAATCCATAACCCTGAACTATCTTCCCGTAACTCTGTATTTTAATTAAAAAATCGTACTAAACACGGACAAATCGTAACTGTAGGCATTTCTGTGATTTCCTCTCTGAAAAGCTCCTCCCGAGATCTTCACGAGATCTGGGTAAAACCTGACGTCAGGTTGTGCTGTCCAATTAGACCTAGCCAGAGCCAACCAGTGAGCTGGACCTGCCCACACCGGTAACTATTCTAGCAGGCACTAACAACGGCAGATCATACTATGCCTTAGTAGCGTCTACACTTTTGGAAATATAAAAGAAGAACCGCAGATCATTTGAGGTGCAATTTTGTCAGTATCTCTCCCAAAGCTACTTGACCATTTACTTTTCACGCAAAAAAAACAAAATTTTCTCTTCCAAAAGACAATGCCACCAGAAATCAGTGGGTAACTTTCTTTGTTTGCTGGCAGCAAACAGCCATAGCCAAAGGGAACGTTAGTTGTTTGCACTCAGCATTTCACCAAAAGACAACTTTGTCAATAAAGGATAATTTGACACAGGATAAGCGTTTCAGCTGCTTCTCAAACCTGAAGCAGCTGCATCAATCAAGCGCTTGGAGCCACAAGCTGTAAGTAACCATATAACAGCAAATAATGTAAGTGAAGCTAACGTGTTACGGGCGGCTAACAGGACTACTAGCGATAGTTAGCACTAACAACTGGCCTCAAACGCAGGCTTTGTACAGTATCTGAAGATAAAGACTGCATCTGTCGCGACTGTCCGTGACTCACAGACACAGAAGCTGTAAGTTGCTTTTACTGCATGAGCCAACCTGACGTGATAGCCAGTTGATTGTGGCTGTAGCACAGCGGCTAATGCAGCCAAGTTTTTGTTGCTAATGTTTGTGTCCTAATTATGCGAGAGTGATATCAGGGGAAAATCTACAGAGGGTGTGTAAAGTTGTGAACATAAACCTCATTTGAGGCTAAGTTTTAATACTTTTTTGGAATTTGGATGCTTCGTACAACTGTTCACAGTAACAGAACTTGCTGTCTGTAAACCCTGTATTGCAAGGGTTTGTCTCTGTGGTTATGTCCGCTCGGTTACCAGCTACTGCATGTTAGTTTGCATGTCGTGCTAATTAAAAATGCTCCTGGTTAACGTATATGCAGTAATTCTGATCAGTATGCTTGTGCTACTTTGGTAAGCATCAATGTGGCAGTTTCATCATAACGTTACCCGATTGTATCCACTACATTTAGTGATCGCTTCACTTATCCATGACTAGGATCAGCCGGATACTTCACAAATATCTGAGCAAGCTCTCTGATGCTACCATGAAAGCAAAACGAAGAAGCTCTGCCTGTTTACAAATGGTTTTCTGCACTATCTTGACATAATTTCATCCACCTTTAGAAATTGTAGTGGCGAATAAAAAGCCGAAAAAGGCGGAGATTAAATAGGTAATTCTTTCCTGTAGAAATGATCAATTCGCTAGCTCCAGGTAAGCAACTTGTCCGCGCTAACAGAACTTACAGTCTGCAAAACCTGTATTATGTTTATAACATAACCAAGCTCTCTTTAGCTGTCGTGTACTATCTATAAAGCTGCTTTCACATACTCATCAATGTGGCAGTTTTATCATAATGTTGCCTGATTGTAGCCACTACAGTTGAAGATAACCAGAGAGGTGGTGTATGTGTCTGACGAGTTGGGCTGCAGTTAGACCAGACGTAGATATTGCAGAGCTTGGAATGTGTTTTTGGGCGCTTATGAAATGATCGCTTATCCGTGACCGGGGTAAGCCTGATACATCTCCAATGGCTGGGAAAGCTCTCTGATACTACCCGTGAAAGCAATAGGGAATCGCACAGGCTATAACGCGTTTGGTATAACAAACACTGCATTGCCATCGACTGAATATTAAATTCTTTCCAGTAAAAGTGATCGACTCGCTATCTCCACATAAGCAACGGTTCACACAGACGGAAATTACGGTCTGTAAAACCTGTATCATGTTCATGACATAACCGGAGCTCTGTCTAGCTCTTTCACACTATCCGTAATGTGCCCATTTTCCGCAAGGGAAAGCTGGTTATTCCGAAGCAATGAATAAACCATTACCACGGGCAATTTACAAAAAGGCCGTTTAGCTTGGAGCTTTCACCCCACCGTCATATACCAGCACGGAAGCTATTCGTTTCTCCACGCTAACAACACACGGCAGTTATGCACATGTACCAGCAGGTCCTAATACACACTGAAGCAGTTCATAAGCTGTTGGTCCACTTTTAGCTGCCCCTCACTGTCCATGTTTCCCGCTAAACTCAGACCACCGGATTTCTACGGTCTCCGGTCTACACTTAGGCATGTCGACCTGTTCTACAAATGTGTCTATATGGGGCGGATCTTAGCTTCCCCTGCATCCTAGCTAGAAGTCACTGTACTCACCAACTGTTGCTGTAGCATCTGTAGCTGATTGCAAATTCGTGCTTGAGCTGCCAGACTTTCGCTCTGCGTCCTCCACTTTTGCCGTTGCATTTATTAGAACAAGTTAATTTCATTAGATCGACACACATGTACTGCATATTATAGCAGAATTTCCCCACTGATTCCTTAGCTCAGATGGCAGACGCGTCTCATAGCATTGACATTCTTATTTTCAGACAATAAAGGTTTTATCCTAACTTGACATGTTTTGACGGGATACTCCCGTCTTCTTCAAAAGAGTCACTGATGTTACGAGTTACGTGTCTTATCAGCTGATGTTAGCGAGGCGTGGCCGCCCTGTCAGATTTGACAGGGCGGCCACGCCTCGTGCTTTCCGGCCGCTCCTCCAGGATGGTACTCCAGGTGTGGGAAAGCGTGTATGCCCCCTCGTCCCGGTTCATGGTCCTGTGGGCCCGCTTCCTGATTTCAATTGCCTCCATGATCCAGCGTTCATGTCAGTTGATCTGAGTGCGAATGACTTTGGCCTTGTCCTAGTCCATAATATGATTTTTCCCTCTTGCAATGGTCTGTGATTGCTGATTTCAGGTTAACCTGTAGTGCTTGTTCTTTAACTGAGCGCTCAGTTAAAGAACAAGCACTACAGGCAGTACTGCATAAATTTCACACAAGTTCTGAAAGTAGATAAAGAGAACCCAGTTAAACAAATGAAACAAAAGTATTATATTCGGTCATTTATTTATTGAGGAAAATGATCCAATATTACATATCTGTGAGTGGCAAAAGTATGTGAACCTTTGCTGTCAGTATCTGGTGTGACCCCCTTGTGCAGCAATAACTGCAAGTAAACATTTCCGGTAACTGTTGATCAGTCCTGCACATCGATTTGGAGGAATTTTAGCCCATTCCTTTGTACAGGTTATTAAATCATTGGAAGGAACGGGCTTAGACTCCAAATGCAGTACAGTATCAGCAGGGCATTTATTTGGATTAAAAAAAGCTCATGGTCAAGACAGAAATGGATCAATAGCCAGGCAAACAGAGTAATGCAGAACAGGCAGAATCAAAGTCAGGGGACAAGCAAAAATAATCCAGTAACTAGAGAGTCAGTCCGCACAAAGACAGTAATAAAGGGGGCTGAGCTAAGGGAATGGAAGGGGAAGGAAAAAAGGGAGTTGGATGGGATAAGGGAGAACACAAGAGAAACTAAACAGATGGGTACAAAATGGGACTAAGGGAGAACGAAGTACTGATCAATCAATCCGCAATCGCACGACGTAATACAAACAATCAAATACGAGACTTACGGGAGAATCACAAGAAACGAGCTTTCAACGATCAAAACGAGAAAAAAAGCGCAGAAAAGAGACTGACCAAGACGAGCTGTGGTAGAAACGAGTCGACAAGAAGCTGAGGAAAAAGTGGGTCTTATACACTAACAAATTAAGTAGAATCCCAGCTAAACACAGGACAGCTGTTGAGAGAGGTGGAGCTAGAAAAGCAAGGACGGTGATAAAAATCAGAAGAAAACTGAAGCCTGAAAAGATATTTTTTTACCTGAGATGTCCTGCATGAAAAAGCCCAGCAATTTCAAAGTCTTCCCCAGTCTTAATCTATTCATTTATTTATTTTTTTAATTTATTGAGCTTTGACGTCAGTCAGGAAGTGATCGCACAGGTGATAAGGCACCTATCATGACGCAATCCTCCAATAACATGGACACAGATAATTGATTTTTAAAAAAAACTGTAAAATAACAGAGTGTTACATCTGGAGGACAGAATAAGAAATGTGGCCAAAAATTGAGCTTTGTGAGTCAGCAGAGTGTACAATGACATTTGCTGGCCCATGTGCAGGACTTGTAACTTTATTTTAGAAACCGCTGTGGTATCAGAAGGTTGATAAAGTTGACTGGCATTCCACAAGCAAAATAGTCAGTTAAGATATGAATGGCGGTATTTACTGTCTCTGGCATGAGTATGCCCTCGCATCTGAGACACGATTGACAAGTGTGAATCAGAGGCAACAATTTGGAGCAGCAAGTCAAGCAAATCTGAGCAACCAAAGTGGGAGAATACTTTCAGAATACTTAATTTAACAAATTAGATCAAGTAATTTTCCAGCTCAATGCACAATAAGAATCAATTAATTTAGCCTTTGATACAAATTAGTTGTCAAAGAAACAATATGTATTAATCAACCATGTCTTCACTGCAAAAACTTTTGCATGCACTTTCCTTTGTGTTCGAAAATTGACATTCCGTGGAAAAAAAGAAAAAAATGAAACTGAAACCTTTTCTTTGTAAACTAGCTGGACTCGCGAGAGCCCATACCTCTGCCAGCATAGCTGGATTTGAACTTTGGCCTTTATCTCAGCTGTACTTTGGCCTAGATATGCCTACATTTAATCACTTGTTTCCGCTTGTGCTACTCTAACATCATGCGAAGTTTGGTTAAAATCTACACAGCCATTTTTGAGATATCCTGCTGACAGACAGACAAAAAAATAAATAAACAAGCTGAAGCAAAATCATAACCTCCTGGCAGAGGTAAATACTAAGAACCAGAAAATTCTGGAGATATTTTTTTGCACAGCCCACAAACGGCAGTGTATTTCAAAGTTTTGAAAAACTTTTCATCCCTTAAACCGTACACTAGTGGACTGAGACATCTTGGAAGTAGAGTGAAAACAATATAGTCAAAATATCTCACCTTTATGAACAGTTGAAAATCAATTTCCAGCAATGCTATCTCTATAAAGGGGCACCACAGCTGAATCAAACACAGAAAGAGCTGAATTGCATGAAGGGCCACAGTTTTGAGGCCCTTGTTGGCGGACTTCTTGTCCGTTGATGCAAGACTGGCAGCGCTCCAAATTTTTACATATGCGAAGACAATGACACTGGATATGACTAAGAAGTAAAACTGAGAAATGGCCGACCTGAGGTGACCCTGCCATCTGTACACAATGAACACCTCCATACTGCAAACTCTCTCAGCTGTGTAAACGCTCAGTGGGGCTGTGGAGGCAAAAACAGAGGTGATAACGATCATCTGTATGGAACTGAGGGCAAGGATGATGGGGACGCAGCGTATGGCTATAAAAGGTGTGGAGATTTCAGCGTGTCGCAGGGGTAAACAGATAGCCACATAGCGCTCCACGCTCATGGCCATGAGCGTCAGAGGGGTAGAAAATGTAAGGAGGCTCAGAAAGAAACAGATGCACAGACACAAACCAACTGTGATTGGGATGCTAAAATAGGACAGAATGAGGATGATGTAGGTCACAGCTAGAAATGCGCTGTCGCAGAACAGAGTGTGCACGAACAGGATGTAGCGCACACTACTACGGAAGAATTCTTTCTTGAAAAAAGTAAAAATCATCAGGCTGTTCACACAGAGGAAAATCCCCACCAAAACCTGCACTATTATCAACTTCTCATTAACTGGCCGTAGTGTGGGGCTGCTGAGTGAACTGTTGTTCTGTGCTGTGCTGTGTTCAGCCATTTTCACTCTCCAGTGCCTGCAGGAGGAAAATGCACAACGAGTCATAAAATAATGCACAAATGGATATACACACCTCAATTTATCCAGTATAAACATTTCCTTGAATTAAAATCCTTTCTTAATTCTCGGACTCACTTTAGAATCATTATGCTGGTTTATGCTCATTGATTTTCATTATGTTTTAAATTAATTACAAGAATCTGCATTCCTCTAGTATTACCAAATAATGAAGTCTTCTTGACAATCCTGGGAGTACAGAACTGAACAATAGCTTTCAGTACCATGTCTTTATAGGCGCTTCCAAACGGATTAATATTCCCTGAGGGCCTTGTTCTGAGGTTGCAGAAACTGGACCCATCACTTCCATGGCAACAATGATCACTAACTACAGAAATAGTGACTGGCTTTTGAATCACATAATTATGTCCCCGAGCACCGAATGGCGTTCCGAGGGATATTATGTTTTTGGTCCGACCGCCGCCGCGTTCGCCGCACTACGTGTTAACGCAATAACTTCAGTAATATTTCAATTACAAATTCCAAATTTTGCACACAAGTAAGTATCATGAAGAGGAAGAACTGATTCGATTTTGGACAATTTACAATGTCTAGATTGGCCACCAGGGGCCAAAAACTGATTTATATGTTAACGCGATAACTGCAGTAATATTTCAATTAGAAATTCAAAGTTTTGCATGTAAGTAAGTTTTATAAAGAGGAAGAACTGATTCGATTTTGGACAACTTACAATTTTTATATTGGCCACCAGGGGCCAAAAACTGAAAAAATCACTGTTTTTATCATATCTCTGCAAATATTTGTCGGATTGACCTCAAATTAAGTGCAAATGAAAGGTCATGACCTGAGGATGTGTCCCACGGCGACATTATACCTGTTTATTTCAAATGTTTGATACAAGGTGGAGCTTTGTCTCATAAAATTCACCATTTTTGCTATATCTTTGGAACTATTTGTCCAATTGACATGAAACTATGTGCAACTGCAAGGTCATGACCTCACAACATGTCACATGATGACATCATACCTGTATGGTTCAATATTTTGCCACCAGGTGGCGCTTTGTGATGGAAAATTACCATTTTGGTCATATCTTCAGAACCATTTCTGAATTTTTGCAAAAAGTTACTTCCTACATGTTTTTTAAGGCAGACGATGGAAATTCTTTTAATTGTACCCTTTTATATTCATAAACTTGCTCAGTGCATGTCCTAAGCTCTTTAATAATCTAAACCTCTTGCACTTTACTTTTTCCAATTAGCAACAATTGCTCAGATTAATTGCTTGAATGATTGTCAAATTTATTTTTGATAGCATTGTACATTTTATCACAAAATGATGAGGCATTTTCTTCCGCACATAAATGACGACTTACAATATCAATATGTCTTTATAAATTTCGTGCTCATGTAGCTCACGAAGTCGTGCAGATCTGCATAAATTACAAGCGCAGCTAAATAAGCAATAAGCCAGGAGAATCCGTTCTTCATTGTGAATATGGTCACGGCTAAAGGGCGGTGTTAGCCACAATGCACAGCTTAGTGACAATTCCAAGGAAGGCAAATATAATGCTGCAAAGTCAACAAAAGTTTTGGATTTTTTGCATTTATATGGCCATCTTTACAATGCCATATCAATTATATAAATGTAGGCATTAGGCATTCACTTTCTCAAGATCATTTCCAATTTTAGGTCATGTATTGGTATTGGTTGTTCAGTCGACACATTTTTGATAGTTTTTTTTTAATAAATTTGGCATCTCCAATCCCACCAGAATCTGGAATGCCCAATTTATGAACTATGTACAAGTCTTGCTCGTATGCGCCCCCTTGCTCATTTTTTGATTGTTAATCAGGCTAACTTAAATGAGAATAGCTTGAGGGCAATTGTTGAAGTGTGAGGTAATTGTTGGTCCTCTGAACATCTGTCGGCACATAGCTAATATCTACAAAACCCAAAACCAGTGAAGTTGGCACGTTGTGTGAATCGTGAATAAAAACAGAATACAATGATTTGAAAATCCTTTTCAACCTATATTCAATTGAATACACTGCAAAGAAAAGTGACTTAATGTTCAAACAGGTAAACTTTGTAATTTTTTGCAAATATTAGCTCATTTGGAATTTGATGCCTGCAACATGTTTCAAAAAAGCTGGCACAAGTGGCAAAAAAGACTGAGAGAGTTGAGGAATGCTCACCAAACACTTATTTGGAACATCCCACAGGTGAACGGGCTAATTGGGAACAGGTGGGTGCCATGATTGGGTATAAAAGCAGCTTCCCTGAAATGTTCAGTCATTCACAAACAAGGATGGGGCGAGGGTCACCACTTTGTGAACAAATGCGTGAGCTGATTGTCGAACAGTTTAAAAACAACATTCCTCAACAGGCTATTGCAAGAAATTTAAGGATTTCATCATCTACGGTCCGTAATATCGTCAAAAGGTTCAGAGAATCTTGAGAAATCACTGCACGTAAGCGACAAGGCCAAAAACCAACATTGAATGCCCGTGACCTTCGATCCCTCAGGCGGTACTGCATCAAAAACCGACGTCAGTGTGTAAAGGACATCACCACATGGGCTCAGGAACACTTCAGAAAACCACTGTCAGTAACTACAGTTCGTCGCTACATCTGCAAGTGCAAGTTAAAACTCTACAGTGTGAAGCGAAAGCCATTTATCAACAGCACCCAGAAACGCCGCCGGCTTCGCTGGGCCCAAGCTCATCTAAGATGGACTGATGCAAAGTGGAAAAGTGTTCTGTGGTCTGACGAGTCCACATTTCAAATTGTTTTTGGAAACTGTGGACGTCATGTCCTTCAGACCAAAGAGGAAAAGAACCATCCGGACTGTTATAGGCGCAAAGTTCAAAAGCCAGCATCTGTGATGGTATAGGGGTGTAATAGTGCCCAAGGCATGGGCAACTTACACATATGTGAAGACACCATTAATGGTGAAAGGTACATACAGGTTTTGGAGCAACATATGTTGCCATCCAAGCAACGTCTTTTTCATGGATGCCCCTGCTTATTTCAGCAAGACAATGACAAGCCACATTCTGCACGTGTTACAACAGCATGGCTCCATAGTAAAAGAGTGCGGGTACTAGACTGGCCTGCCTGTAGTCCAGACCTGTCTCCCTTTGAAAATGTGTGGCACATTATGAAGCATAAAATACGACAACGGAGACCCCGGACTGTTGAACCACTTAAGCTGTACATCAAGCAAGAATGAGAATGAGTTCCACCTGAAAAGCTTCAAAAATTGGTCTCCTCAGTTCCCAAACGTTTACTGAGTGTCGTTAAAAGGAAAGGCGATATAACACAGTGGTAAAAAGGCCCCTGTGCCAACTTCTTTGCAATGTGTTGCTGCCTTTAAATTCTAAGTTAATGATTATTTTCAGAAAAAAAATAAAGTTTCTCAGTTTGAACATTAAACATCTTGTCTTTGTAGTGTATTCAATTGAATATAAGTTGAAAAAGATTTGCAAATCATTGTATTCTGTTTTTATCTACGATTTACATAACGTGCCAACTTCACTGGTTTTGGGTTTTGTAATTTAAGATGGTATCAATACGCCGTTTTTTGTTAATATCAGCTTTCTTGCCCAAATTTGTTTTCTGTGACAAGAAAACAGATAAATTCGGTCAAGGAATTTTGAGTCACAGAATTTCATCATATTTATTTTTTTCCATAAAAACCACAATTTTATCCATTCAATGACTATATCACTATTTAGGTTATTAAATCACCACATATGGATTTTATAACCATAAAGAAACCTGTTCCCATGGTAATCCTTTGTTCAAACTTAAGTTCCTGAAAGGAAGGTTTGATAAGTCTGAAATATAACAATTCAATTCAATCTGTAATAATTTTTGAACTGTAATAGCTATCGTAAAATCAAGATGAGTTTCAGAAATTGGAGGACAAGAGATTTTCAGAAATCTGAAGCCTGAAAAGATATATTGAGGTTTATTTTTTTACCTGCGATGTTAACTCCTGGTTGAACAAGCCCAGCAATTTCAAAGTCTTCCCCATTCTTAATCCATTTATTTTTTAATTTTTTGAGCCGTGATGTCAATCAGGAAGTGATCACACAGGTGACAAGGCACCAATAGTAAAGCAATCCTCCAATAACATATACACAGACAGTTGATTAAAAGAAAAAAAATGACAGTAAAATAACGGAGTGTAACATCAGGAGGACAGAATAAGAAATGTGGCCAAAAATTGAGCTTTGTGAGTTAGCAGAGTGTACAATGACATTTGCTGGCCCATGTGCTGGAGTTGTAACTTTAATTCAAAAACAGCTGTGGTATTAGAAGGTTGATAAAGTTGACTAGCATTCCACAAGCAAAATAGTCAGTTAAGATATGAATGGCGGTATTTACTGTCTCTGGCATGAGTACGCCCTCACATCTGAGACATGATTGAAAGGTGTGAATCAGAGGCAACATTTTGGAGCAGCAAGTCAAGCAAAGCTGAGCAACCAAAGTGGGAGAACGGTGTCGCTCTACCTCAGTTCCACCATATATGCTTGACCTTACAGGACACTGAAGAGTGTTAAATTAGAAAAGCATGATTTTTCTTCAGTCATCCACTTTCAGAATACTGAAGTTAACAAATAAGATCAAGTAATTTTCCAGCGCAATGCACAATAAAAATCAACTAATTTAACCTTTGATACAAATTTGTTGGCAAAGAACCGATATAACATATTTTAATCAACCATGTTTTCACTGCAGAAACTTTTGGCAGCACTTTCCTTTGTGTTTGAAAATTGACATTCCGTGAAAAAAAAAGAAAGAAAAAAAGAAACTGAAAACCTTTTCTTTCTAAACTAGCTGGACTCGCGAGAGCCCATTCCTCTGCCAGCATAGCTGGATTTGAACTTTGGCCTTTATCTCAGCTGTACTTTGGCCTACATATGCCTAAATTTAATCACTTGCTTCTCTTGTGCCACTCTAAAATCTTGCAAAGTTTGGTTAAAATCTATTAAGCCATTTTTGAGATATCCTGGTAACAGACAGACAAACAAATAAATAAACAAGCTGAAGCAAAATCATAACCTCCTGGCAGAGGTAAATACTAAGAACCAGAAGATTCTGGAGATATTTTTTTGCAAAGCCCACAAAGGACAATGTATTTCAAAGTTTTGAAAAACTTCTCATCCCTTAAACCGTACACAAGTGGACTGAGACATCTTGGAAGTAGAGTGAAAACAATATAGTCAAAATATCTCACCTTTGCGAACAGTTGAAAATCAATCTCCAGCAATGCCATCTCTATAAAGGGGCACCACCGCTGAATCAAACACAGAAAGAGCTGAATTGCATGAAGGGCCACAGTTTTGAGGCCCTTGTTGGCGGACTTCTTGTCCGTTGATGCAAGACTGGCAGCGCTCCAAATTTTTACATATGTGAAGACAATGACACTGGATATGACTAAGAAGTAAAACTGAGAAATGGCCGACCTGAGGTGACCCTGCCATCTGTACACAATGAACACCTCCACACTGCAAACTCTCTCAGCTGTGTAAACGCTCAGTGGGGCTGTGGAGGCAAAAACAGAGGTGATAACGATCATCTGTATGGAACTGAGGGCAAGGATGATGGGGATGCAGTGTATGGCTTTAGAAGGTGTGGAGATTTCAGCGTGTCGCAGGGGTAAACAGATAGCCACATAGCGCTCCACACTCATGGCCATGAGCGTCAGAGGTGTAGAAAATGTAAGGAGGCTCAGAAAGAAACAGATGCACAGACACAAACCAACTACGATCGGGATGCTAAAATAGGACTGAACAAGGATGATGTAGGTCACAGCTAGAAATGCGCTGTCGCAGAACAGAGTGTGCACGAACAGGATGTAGCGCACACTACTACGGAAGAATTCTTTCTTGAAAAAAGTAAAAATCATCAGGCTGTTCACACAGAGGAAAATCCCCACCAAAACCTGCACAATTATCACCCTCTCATTAACTTTCTGTAGTGTGGGGCTGCTGAGTGAACTGTTCTTCTGTGCTGTGCTGTGTTCAGCCATTTTCACTCTCCAGTGTCTGCAGGAGGAAAATGCACAACGAGTCATAAAATAATGCACAAACGGATATACACACCTCAATTTATCCAGTATAAGCATTTCCTAAAATTAAAATCCTTTCTTAATTCTCGGACTCACTTTAGAATCATTATGGCGGTTTATGCTCATTGGTTTTCATTATGTTTTAAATTAATTACAAGAATCTGCATTCCTCTAGTATTACCAAATAATAAAGTCTTCTTGACAATTCTTGGAGTACAGAACTGAACAATAGTTTTCAGTACCATGTCTTTATAGGCGCTTCCAAACGGATTAATGTTCCCTGATGGTCTTGTTCTGATGTTGCAGAAACTGGACCCATCACTCCCATGGCAACAATGATCACTAACTACAGAAATAGTGACTGGCTTTTGAATCACATAATTATGTCCCCGAACACCGAATGGCGTTCCGAGGGATATTATGTTTTTGGTCCGACCGCCGCCGTGTTCGCCGCACTACGTGTTAACGCAATAACTTCAGTAATATTTCAATTACAAATTCCAAATTTTGCACACAAGTAAGTATCATGAAGAGGAAGAACTGATTCGATTTTGGACAATTTACGATGTCTACATTGGCCATTAGGGGCCAAAAACTGATTTTAGTGTTAACGCGATAACTGCAGTAATATTTCAATTAGAAATTCAAAGTTTTGCATATAAGTAAATATCATAAAGAGGACGAACTGATTTGATTCTGGACAATTTACAATTTCTAGATTGGCCACCAGGGGCCAAAAACTGAAAAAATTACTGTTCCACGATTACTTCAGCAATATTTCAATTACAAATTTCAAGTTTTGCTCATTAGTAAGTATCATAAAGAGGAAGAACTGATTCGATTTTGGACAATATACGATCTCTAGATTGGCCACCAGGGGCCAAAAACTGATTTATATGTTAATGCGATAACTGCAGTAATATTTCAATTAGAAATTCCAAGTTTTGCATGTAAGTAAATTTCATTAAGAGGAAGAACTGATTCGATTTTGGACAACTTACAATTTTTATATTGGCCACCAGGGGCCAAAAACTGAAAAAATCACTGTTTTTATCATATCTCTGGAAATATTTGTCGGATTGACCTCAAATTAAGTGCAAATGAAAGGTCATGACCTGGGGATACCTGGTACCTGTTTACCAGGTTTATTACCTGTTATTACCTGTGTAATACCTGTTTATTTCAAAATTTTGATACAAGGTGGAGCTTTGTCTCATAAAATTCACCATTTTTGCTATATCTTTGGAACTATTTGTCCAATTGACATGAAACTATGTGCAACTGCAAGGTCATGACCTCACAACGTGTCACATGATGACATCATACCTGTATGGTTCAATATTTTGCCACCGGGTGGCGCTTTGTGATGGAAAATTACCATTTTGGCCATATCTTCAGGACCATTTCACTGATTGACCTGAAATTAAGTTCAAATGACAGTCTATTCCAGGTCTATTCAAGGAGCGGGGAATTGGAGGATTGGGGGCGTTCAGGGATATACCCCCAGCCATCGCCTCTGACGGCGTAAGCCAAGTTTGAATGATGCAATTGATGCTGCCACCTCAAATGAAATTGAAAACAAATGTGTTAATCCCCATTGACACATTTTACATTCGCAGCAAATTATTGATGCAAAGCAGGATGTACAACAAAATACTCTTTGAACAAACATTTCCCAAAAAGACAGTACTAGACAGTGCTATTTAATCCTTGCAGAATCAATAATTAAACAATTTAGATATATGACAATAAATTGTGCTTTGGAGGTGCATTTTCTCTTCCAAGAGAGAGAGTGATTCTACCTCATTGAACTTTTGTTTCCGATAGCACTGCTTATTAAGATGCACCAGAAGTGCTTGTCTCCTTTGTCAATGACTACATTAATTCACCAAATTTCATGACAACAGAACAACACATTAATATCTCAAAGCTCTTGTACCTCAGCAGTTAATTGAGAGTCATTTTCAGTTACCTCAGGTAGCCTATGCTAAATTTAGCAAAGATTGTGTCAGGTTTGTAAAAGTTAATTCAAAATCAATATTGCAGAAAATCTGGCATCACCCACTAAAATGAGTAATTTACAGTTAATGGTCAATCAGTCAATTTCTATGCGGCAGAGTTTAAACTTGCATTTGTGGATGCAGTGACAAACTGTGTCTAATGAAAATGGTTTACGAAAGTGTTTCTGAGTCCATGCTGTGATTTCCAGCCCAGAATCCTGTGAGTTTTAAATGGGGCACCATCTGAGGACCTGAAAATCATAGTCATTCAAAATTAGACTATGGCACTTTCCCATTCCGTGCAGACATTTTTCCGGATTCTCTCATCTTTTAATGATATTACGTACCACAGAGGATGAAATCTCCAAAAAGTTGCACTTTTACATTAAAACGTTTTTAAATTGTTCCAACAATTGAAGCACCTATTACCAAAATTCCATAAGTCACACTTGACTTGACTTTACTTGTGGGGTTTTAGAAATCAGTGCTTCAATTTCTCCATGCAGTCTTTCAAAGAGTGGTTAAGCCCTCACCATATTTACGTATGGAAGACTTTTTATACTGACCTGTTTCTAAGTCATCCACTACCCCAATTCCAAAAAAGTTGGAATGCTTTGTAAATTGTAAATAAAAACAGAATGCAATGATTTCCAAGTCTCACAAACCCACATTTTATTCACAATAGATCACTGACAACATATCAGATGTTGAAAGTGAGACATTTCCCTATTTCATGAAAAATATTAGCTCATTTTGAATTAGATGTCAGCAAAACATCTCCAAAAAAGGGGCAACAAAAGGCCGTGAAAGTAAGTGGTACTCATAGAAAACAGCTGAAGGACCATTTTACAACTTTATTTAATTAATTTAGTTAATTGGCAATAGATCAGTAACATGACTTGGAAATAAAAGCGTATTTTAGAGTGGCAGAGTCTCTCAGAAGCAAGAAACTGCATCTAAAAATTGTGGAACAATTTCAGAAGAATGTTCCTCAAGGTAAAATTGCAAGGCCTTTGAATCTACAGTACATAGAAATCTCTGAGCGCAAGGGACAAGTCTGAAGGTCAATATTGGATGCTCGTGATCTTCGGGCCCTCAGACAGCGCTGCATTAAAAACAGGCATAATCCTGCTCTGTAATACACTGCATGGGCTCAGGAAGACTTACAGAAATCACTGTCTGTGAATACAGTTTGCCGTGCATTCTACAAATGCAAGCTAAAGCTGTATCATGCAAAGAAGAAGCCAAATGTGAACACTATCCAGAAATGCCACCATCATCTCTGGGCCAAAGTTCATTTAAAATGGCTAAAATCACATTTCCCGGATGATTATACCTGTCATTTGCTCAGCATCTGATGTAGACTGATAAGTAACAGAAGCAAACCGTTAATGTTGAAGCAACCCTGAGATTTCAGAAAGTACTCAGCACAATTTCGTGCAACCAGCCAAAGGGCCATATTGAATAATCATTTTTCATCAAATAATGGACTGGGACAATAACACTATCCAACACAATAACAGCGCATACCTCTGGGCTAAGGGTGATGTTTTGTCATTATCACACAACTGTTGTAGCAGATGAACCGCTAATTAGGAGGGATAAAACCTCATTTATCTAGTCTTTGTACACAAAAATTCCATAACAAAATATTATGCTGAACATCATTCTGATTTTTTTGTCAGACAAGGCTCACATTTATAAGATTGCACAGTAAAAATTTCAGAGAGATGAATAACTGGTGACATGGTCATTTTTTTGCCCCAAAAAAGGGCAAAAATTTACTTGATTAATGATTTCATTAAAAAACTTCTACAAATGATATTACCTGGATTACTGCATACATACAGAAAGATGTATCATAAAATGAAAAAAAATTTATGGTAGCCTTTTGTCTTACTTAGTTCCTGAGTTACAGGTCATAAAATGTGGTGTCGTTTTTGGGCGTTTTGTATTTCGGCTGATTTTGAGGCTTTACCAAACAAAAGAGGATCATGATACACAGACGATAAGGCCATTTTTAGATTCTAAGGTATGAACATGGTTAGTATACCCAATTTCAGCTTTGCTTAAGCAATCAATTTGGAGAAATACGTTGCCAAAGTTGGCTGAAAATGGTTTCGCCAAAAAACTTAAAATATTATTCAAATTTCAAAGGGCTATAACTTGAAAACTATTTGAGATACTGGCCTAATATTTGGCATTTTTTCATTTTGTGTGAATATTTACTCATTAATTTTTTCAAAAATTTTTGAGGAGGTGACCTGGAAAATTTCTCAAAATCTGGATGATTTGACATGGAATAACCCATTACAAATAAGTAGTGCAGAGTAGATTTGTGGAATCAATATACAGCCAGGCCCATAAAAATCTGGACAGAGTTACTGTTATGTTAGAGGTTTACGACAGCATATTGGAGTTAAATTACAAAACACAAAACCAGTGAAGTTGGCACGTTATGTAAATCGTAGATAAAAACACAATACAATGATTTGCAAATCCTTTTCGACTTATATTCAATTGAATACACTGCAAAGACAAGATGTTTAATGTTCAAACTGAGAAACTTTATTTTTTTTTTGCAAATAGTCATTAACTTAGAATTTAAAGGCAGCAACACATTGCAAAAAAGTTGGCACAGGGGCCTTTTTACCACTGTGTTACATCGCCTTTCCTTTTAACGACACTCAGTAAACGTTTGGGAACTGAGGAGACCAATTTTTTAAGCTTTTCAGGTAGAACTCTTTCCCATTCTAGCTTGATGTACAGCTTAAGTTGTTCA
Source organism: Gymnothorax reevesii (assembly GCA_029721435.1). Lineage (NCBI taxonomy): Eukaryota > Metazoa > Chordata > Actinopteri > Anguilliformes > Muraenidae > Gymnothorax > Gymnothorax reevesii. The sequence continues at coordinate 168,700,655 of CM056574.1, forward strand.
ACAGTCCGGGGTCTCCGTTGTCGTATTTTACGCTTCATAATGTGCCACACATTTTCAATGGGAGACAGGTCAGGACTACAGGCAGGCCAGTCTAGTACCTGCACTCTTTTACTACGAAGCCATGCTGTTGTAACACGTGCAGAATGTGGCTTGGCATTGTCATGCTGAAATAAGCAGGGGCGTCCATGAAAAAGATGTTGCTTGGATGGCAACATATGTTGCTCCAAAACCTGTATGTACCTTTCAGCATTAATGGTGCCTTCACATGTGTGTAAGTTGCCTATGCCTTGGGCACTAATACACCCCTATACCATCACAGATGCTGGCTTTTGAACTTTGCGCCTATAACAGTCTGGATGTTTCTTTTCCTCTTTGGTCCGGAGGACACGACGTCCACAGTTTCCAAAAACAATTTGAAATGTGGACTCGTCAGACCACAGAGCACTTTTCCACTTTGCATCAGTCCATCTTAGATGAGCTTGGGCCCAGCGAAGCCGGCGGCGTTTCTGGGTGCTGTTGATAAATGGCTTTCGCTTTGCGTTGTAGAGTTTTAACTTGCACTTGCAGATGTAGCGACGAACTGTAGCTACTGACAGTGGTTTTCTGAAGTGTTCCTGAGCCCATGTGGTGATGTCCTTTACACACTGATGTCGGTTTTTGATGCAGTACTGCCTGAGGGATCGAAGGTCACGGGCATTCAATGTTGGTTTTCAGCCTGGTCGCTTACGTGCAGTGATTTCTCCAGATTCTCCGTACCTTTTGACGATATTACGGACCATAGATGACGAAATCCCTAAATTTCTTGCAATACCTCGCTGAGGAATGTTGTTTTTAAACTGTCCGACAATCAGCTCAGGCATTTGTTCACTAATTGGTGACCCTCACCCCATCCTTGTTTGTGTATGACTGAGCATTTCAGGGAAGCTGCTTTTATACCCAATCATGGCACCCACCTGTTCGCAATTAGCCTGTTCACCTGTGGGATGTTCCAAATAAGTGTTTAATGAGCATTCCTCAACTCTCTGTCTCTTTTTTGCCACTTGTGCCAGCTTTTTTGAAACATGTTGCAGGCATCAAATTCCAAATGAGCTAATATTTGCAAAAAATTACAAAGTTTACCTGTTCGAACATTAAGTAACTTGTCTTTGCAGTGTATTCAATTGAATATAGGTTGAAAAGGATTTGCAAATCATTGTATTCTGTTTTTATTAACGATTTACACAACGTGCCAACTTCACTGGTTTTGGGTTTTGTATAATTTTGTATTACAAAGTGCAGACTCTCAGCTTTCGAAGGGTTGGAAGAAAAGGAGCAGCTTGGGGTGTTGCCCACTAGACGACAGTACCCAGCCCACTAAGAAATTCACTTGAGAGAGTTAGGGTTAGGGTTAGGAAATCATAATCATAATCATAAATCGGGATGATTTTAATGATCTGCGTTAGTTGAGGTGATCCGTCAAATTTCTGATATTATTGTGTCCCCAGTTCTAATTCATTCAGAAATCTTTTCATTATTCCATCAAAGGGGCTGTGTCGCCAGCTGAGCTTGCATAGTTTTCTTCTGTCTCACAGCTGCCAAATCAATTGCAAAAAGGCACGTTTTTGTAAGTTTTGCAGAGTGGGGAACACTTGTTGGTCCATCCAGCTGCATTTGAGCCTTTTCTTTCAAGCCTTTTGAGTCACGAAGAGGTGTTCGGGAGTTAGCATTGGTCAGCCAATGACAGGACTTCTCACATTTGGTTTTGGCCGATGCCATATTTTGAAGTCTAAATTACATAAATGTGAAAAAATTTCTCTGAAAAGTAATCGGAGAAAACCGCACATGCCCAGCTCAAGACATAGCCCCCTTAAGTCCTATTCAAAAAGCCTTCCTTGCCAGCCAGAGAAGAGAGAGAGGCTGGGAGAAAAGTTTATGTGTAAGGCGTATGTGGAAGTGTGTATATATTTTGATGAAAACCTTCAGCTGAATGGGGGGGGGGGGTCGGGAGGCAGGTGTGGGCTGAGGTAAGGGGAGCTGCTTGTTGGATCCTGGTGACAGTGGTCTCTCGGTGGTTTTAATTTTTGGGTTGTCTTCAGTTATTTAATGTCCTCAGTTCAAGAACTTACTTTTTACTTGTATTTCCTTGTGCAATCTCCCTTTTTTAATGGCATTTGATTTGGGCATGAAGGATTCATTGACATTTACAGCAGTTATTTACCCTCAAAGTCAAATTTTCTGAGATGTCCACACATGCCATGAAGAACAAATATTCCATATTCACGGTTTAATAGAAGCAACTGCATAAAAGGGGAGAAATTCAACCAATCAAAGAAAACAATCGATTGGTTCCTAATTGGTGAAATGAAGGACAAATCGCAGTAAAAACAATTTATTAGCCAAGCAGATCATTGTCAAACCTATTTTGTGACACACTAATGTCAATTAGTTTAAGGAAATTATTTTGATTGAACTCCAATTCATTGTTCTGTTCAGCAACCTAATTTGGAGCTTACAGTACTTATTTTCTCAGCGACAAATTTGATCTACCCATGACACACATGGATATTTCTGTCAAAATGTGGCTTCAGATGTTAAACATGAAATACACCTTCACATACATACAGCGGTTCCCCAAGAACGCGTTTGGGGACCACTGCTCTGAAGTTAAGGTCTGGACACTTACTGCAGTGTCTGGTGAATCCAGAAGAGGGCAACATGACTCCTAGGAAGAATCATTACTGAAATACCTTCTGCGGTGCAATGTAAATGAAGGACTTGTGATATAAGTGTGCTTCTAAAGGTATACATGTACACAAACCGGTCACACATACTGAGGATTGTGAATGTTCTTTTATATGATTTCAATTTTTAAATTTTGAACAGCATTACTGTTGGCAGTAGTAACAGGAGAGAGATAAAACAGAAAACAGTGCACTGGGATGAGAAACCACAGGCAGGCAAAAAAGAAACAAAAAGAAAAACAAAGAGCAGAGTTGGTCTGCAGTCGGCAGGAAACAGTGCAGTGCCGTCCAGAGTTAAAACTGAATCTTAGTTTGATGCTTGAACTTAAATTCTGTCCATCCGACTGCTACAATTGGAGAGCGGTTAGTGCATGTGTTTGAGTCTCCAACAGGATTTCACTGTCAAAGCAAAAGGGCGCATCCTCCAGTCACAAATGCCCTGGTACAAACAATCAAGAAAAATGGCCGAGACTTTTGCGCTGACTGACTTTACAGTATTCTTGAAAAGAAAGAATATTATTGTATTAATCGCCTTATATAAAGTTATTTATTTTAACTGGTACTTTTGAACTTATTATTTTTTGGCAGGAGGGTGAGATTATGAAGATGTGTCCCACAACAAATTTGAGTCTGCTGCACATACATATGATAATCCAAAACATAAAGACCACCTGCCCATTATGCTTCAATGTTCTGCCAAAACATTGCTGACATCTTGAACATTTCCCAGCACATCACATTTCTTTCTCCATTTTTTCTTCTTCTCAAAGTGCATCCTGGTCCCATCTCCTCCGGCTCTGAAACTCACAAGCTCATTGGAGGCATTTTCAACTGTGGACAGCAGTTGAGGGTTACAGAAAAACCTAGTAAGTCTAAGTTTGGTCTAAACTGAGTTCAGATCATTAAGGACCTTACTAGACTTTGCCTCATCATATATAGTATGATACATTAACAAGAATCACTGGTTGCCTATATTTTGCAGTGGCAAAACTTAGCAAGTCATCTGTATTTAATCAATTGTGAATCAAAAACCTAACGTGTTGATCTTATTGGCTTTTTCACAATGAAGTTTTTTATCTTTTGCAATGGCATGGCCTTGCAAGTGAAATAAGCCAATTATGAAGCAGCGTGTCACATGATTTGTTGAGTCAGTTACCTTGCTGAGCACGCTTGTCAGGGACCTTCATGTTCTGAATTCAGGATTAACACCTTGGCATGCGCTATTGTTTTGAAATATTCAGTCATCCATTTCATGTGGGTCCAATCATCATGTTTTAACTCACCAGTGTACACATTCTGCAATACATTAGCTAAACTGGTGTTGCACAGCGTACATGAAATTCAGTTATGATAAACCATCATGTTATTAACACAGAACTAATCTTCTTGTATACACAGAAATAAACAGAAATACACTTGCACAACAGTAACATCAACAGATCTAGCATATGCTACACTTTACAGAAGAGACAACAGAATGGAAGAGAGCAGACTTAAATAAGGATTTCGGCAAAAGTGCCAACAGGACTGTCAGTGACATAGAGTTAAATTTAATGGTTGTTTTCTGCTCTGTTTAGTCTACTTAACTGTTTCCAACAGTTTCATTTTTCATCTTCACTTTGAAAATTTGAACTGCTGTGTCATTAAGAAGTCACCACTACAATTGCTTTCAAAACCAGACAAATCTCTACTTAGCAAGCATGAGTGCTCACCAAACTTTTCTCAAATGGAGTGTATTTTATTAGGGGCATACGAATATACTTTGCAGCATCCAACAAATACATAATTTTTCAAAACCAGGAAAAATTTTTCATCCCGCAAGCCGTACACAAGAGGGCTTAGGCAGCGAGGGGCAAGAATGAAGACGATATAGTCGAAAGATCTCAGAATCATAAACACATTTACGTTAATTTTGCGAACTGCCGTCTCGATCAGTGGCAACCACAGCATGATCAGGCAAAGAAGAAGCTGGAAGGTATGTAGACACACGGTCCTGAGGGCCTTGGAGCTGGACTTCTTGTCATCTGCAGATGCCCCCCTGGCTGCCGCCATGATTCTGAAGTATGTGAAGGCTATTGTGATGGACATGAACAGGAAATAGAGCTGTGACATCGCAGATCGAAGGTTCTGTTGCCACTTTATTACGACTAGACTCTCCACCTGGCAGAGCAGGTGTGACAGGTAGAAGCTGGCTGGATTGACGGACATTACCATGCTGAGCACTGTGAGCTGCATTACTGCACTGAGAGCGTGGATAATGAGGATGCAGCGGGTTGCGTGGTGGGGTGAGGCGATTTCCGCGTATCTCAACGGCAAACAGATAGCCGCATAGCGCTCCAGACACATTGCCGTCAGGGTCAGAGGTGTGGCGAAGTTAGCAATGTTAACAACAGCGTAGAAGATCATACACATCCATGCAGGCATTGTGGCCTTGCAGAAAGTCAAAATGAGGAGGGTGTCTGATGCTACTAGAAACAGCGTGTCGCAGAACAGAGTGTGTGCAAACAGGATGTAGCGCATATTGTTACAGAAGGCCTCCTTCTTGAAAAAGGTGTAGATCATAATGCAGTTCACACAAACGAAGATCCCCACCAACACCTGTACTATTACCGGTAGTGCACCTACAGATTGTGAACACAGAACAAGGTCTCCTTGTGTGGCGTTTCTACTCATTTCTTTGTTACAAAAAAAAATGAGAAGTTGGTTTCAAAAATGTAAATTAATACTATACACATTAATCCTCATTTAAGTTTTAATGTAAAATTGTTCTTCGTCAATTTCTAAATTCATTCATCAACACATCCGTTCATTTGTTACAAGAGGAATAGGTACTGACATAATATGAATTCTGGAAGAAGAAAATATGAAATGCAACAAAAAGTGATCTTATATTGAAAGAAAAAAGTAGTTGGTTTCATTACAGATAATTTGCATTGCAGAGACTTCGCTCAGAGAGACATTTCACAATTACCTTTAAGCAGTCCCTTCAAAGCTGCAGTGTCGATAGCATGAGAGCTCCTAGTTTTATACCCAGAATTACGCAAATCAGCTGGGGATGCAGGTTCTTTTCTTTTTTTTTCCTGCAAGAAACTCTCAATACAGCACCCCGTTGATCATCATGGCCAATAATCTTTGAATGTAAAAATACACCACAACAATATTAGTTAGAGGCTTAATCATGGTACAAAAATAGCACGGGTAAAAAGCTTTGGTCTCAAACTTGAGCCTTGGAGGGCCCCATGCTGGATGGTTTTTGACTACTTGACATCAATTTAACTGATCAGTGAAGGCAGTATGCTGTTGGGGAAAAAAATGAGCTCTTGCACCTTTCATCTTATTCTTCTACGCATCATTTGATAATCCCAAACATTTGTGTTATATTCCCATATGGCTTATAGTCAAACTGAATAAGCACAGATGTTAAAGTGAGATGCAGCATGACAGCCTCTTTATGTCCACACAAATTCCAGGTGTCAAGTCCAGGTAGTGTGTGATGAGGGAGAGCTTGCCTTGGGAAAGGCTTATTACTGTATATATTATAAATATATCTTTATCTACACATTTTAGTCCAGTTCCTTAGCTTTTTTGATGTACCTCAAGTTCAATACCAGTGCATCCGTGGGCAGGCAGACGCCGTAGACATCATACCAGAAGATGCACCTGAGTAAACTTGACCTTCTGCATCAAAGCGATCGAAGTCGCTGAAATTGTAGACCAAATTTGGTGGACTAATATGACACAAGAATATTTGAAATATGAAAGAAATATTTGGTGACAATTTTTATGTCCTGTCATAAGTTTCAGAGAGAGAGGGGAGAAGGAATAATTAATGATGTCTGGACTTACTTTTTACTTGTATTACCGTGTGCAATCTCCCTTTTTATCCCCCCGGCATATAATGCGGGGGATATAGCGATCAGTGTGTCCGTCCGTCTGTCTGTAATAAAATCGTTTCCGGACCAGAACTCGAAAACTATACCACTTACAAACACCAAATTTGGTATGGAGCTTCTCCTTATGGTCTAGTTGTGCCTTTTGGGGGTTTCGGTCCGTCCGTCTGTCCACACAACCTGTAGGTTACACAACCTACAGCCGGGGGGATCCGCCATTGCCAGATGGTTCTTGTTATAATGGCCTTTGATTTGGGCATGAAGGATTCATTTACAATTACAGCAGTTATTTACCCTCAAAGTCAAATTTTCTGAGATATTCACACATGCCATGAAGAACAAATATTCCATATTCACGGTCTAATAGAAACAACTGCATAAAATGGGAGAAATTCAACCAATCAAAGTAAACAATCAATAGGTTCCTGATTAGTGAAATCAAGGAAAAATTACAGTAAAAACAATTTATTAGCCAAGCAGATGATCGTCAAACCTATTTTGTGACACACTGATGTCAATTAGTTTGAGGAAATTATTTTGATTGAACTCCAATTTATTCTTCTGTTCAGCAACCTAATTTGGAGCTTACAGAACTTATTTTCTCGGTGACTAATTTGATCTACCCATAACACACATGGATATTTCTGTCAAAATGTGGCTTCAGATGTTAAACATGAAATACACCTTCACATACATACAGGGGTTCCCCAAGAACGCGTTTGGGGACCACTGCTCTGAAGTTAAGGTCTGGACACTTACTGCAGTGTCTGGTGAATCCAGAAGAGGGCAACATGACTTCTAGGAAGAATCATTACTGAAATACCTTCTGCAGTGCAATGTAAATGAAGGACTTGTGATATAAGTGTGCTTCTAAAGGTATACATGTACACAAACCGGTCACACATACTGAGGATTGTGAATGTTCTTTTATATGACTTCAAATTTGAAATTTTGAACAGCATTACTGTTAGCAGTAGTTACAGTAGTTAAAAAAACAGGAGAGAGATAAAACAGAAAACAGTGCACTGAGATGATATTAACCACAGGCAGGCAAAAAAAAACCAAAAAAAAAACTAAATTCTGTCCATCCGACTGCTACAATTGGCGAGCAGTTAGTGCATGTGTTTGAGTCTCCCGCAGGATTTCACTGTCAAAGCAAAAGGGCGCATCCTCCAGTCGAGTTAACTGCACACATGCCCTGGTACAAACAATCAAGAAAAATGGCTGAGACTTTTGCGCTGTCTGACTTTACAGTATTCTTGAAAAAAAAAGAATATTATTGTATTAATCGCCTAATATAAAGTTATTTGACACCGGCCATATTGTTTAGAATTCACATGGTTAAAACACTTATGTAGTTAATAAGCATAGGCACCTCTTAGAAAGTTGATTTTTTTTTTAAATTTCCGTTTATTTATTTCTGCTGTTTCATTTGCCATTACTCTTGTTCCCTTTCTTGCTGATGAAACTTTTTTTGTGTAATGCATATCAATGATTTTCTTGCATTTTTTGTCATTCTTTTTTCTTTTTATATTAGTTATTTATAACCGCACATCACTTTTGGGGTGATGACGAGACCTAGAAAATGATCGCTAATGTAAGTTGCTAATTTGTTGCCAGTGATGCAGAGCTGTGTGAACCAGCAGGGAACGTGGCGTTAACAGCCGGAAAACTCTTGAGTTTTGTGATGAAAGTTCAGCCGTTTTCCCTGCCGAGTTAAACACTCATTATTTATTACCTGTCCACCCGGGAGACATGAGTGTAATGACACCCTGTTTGCACTTTGGTTGAACAAACAAGGTCACTCTGTGCAGTTGCGGAGACTATTGCAGCCACCGCTTGACTGGCTATTCTCGCCAATGGCATTCCACCTCTCTAGTTATTAGTTAGTCATTAGTCATTAGTTACTAAATCGCACAAACAAAAAACCATACCATGAGTGGCAGGAACAGACCATTCAGCACAACTAGGCTCGCCAGTTTCTTCTTATTATTGTGAATATATCACTTCAGATATTCAATGACTAAACCTTGCTTTAAGTGAAGCCTGCTCTTGAAAATTCCCAAGGTTTCTGCCTCAACAATATGCTCAGGCAAGCTATTCCACATTGAAATTACTCTTTGGGTGAAAAACGTATTTCCTAATGTGACATTTGAAGGGTCCTGTCAGTGGAAATGTCTCCTAAAAAGTACGCTACCTTGCCAACGAGCCTGGCTCTTTGGCGATGTGGTCAGTGTGTTGGACTATTACCTGGGAGTCTGGAGATTCAAGTCCCCGCCCGGGCCCTCCTTCAGTCTGCTACATTCTGGCGTAATCGGCAGGATCTGGGGGGATCCTAATGGATGGCAGCATGCGTAAAGCATGGAGCGTGAGGACACACTCACGAAAGAGGGGGAGAGGTGTGACAGTTGAAGGGTCCTGTCAGTGGAAATGTCTCCTAATAAGTACGCTACCTTGCCAATGAGCCTGGCTCTTTGGCGATGTGGTCAGTGTGTTGGACTATTTCCCGGGAGTCTGGAGATTCAAGTCCCCCGGGCCCTTCTTCGGTCTGCTACACTAATATCAGTGCTAAATTTACTCTTGGTCAACTTCCATTTGTGACCTTGAGTTCTACTAACAAAACTTGGCTGAAGGAATCCTACATAATTCAGTTTGTCAATCCCTTTAATATATTTAAAGACCTCAATCAGATCACCCCTAAGTCTCTTTTTCCTAAGACTAAAAAGACTAAGGATCTTCAGCCTCTTCTAGTAGCTTTCATCTTTTATACCTGGAATTAACTTCGTGGCTCTTCTCTGAAACTTTTCTAGAGCCTCTATATCTTTCTTAAAGTATGGTCCCCAGAACTGTACACAATACTCCAGATGTGGTTTGACGAATGTGTTGTACAAGAGAAGAATCACCTCCTTAGATTTGTACTCAATACTTTCGGCAATGTATCCCAGCATCCGATTGGCCTTTTTAACTGCTACGGCACAATGGCTAGAACCTGCAAGGATTTGGTCAACAATCACTCCCAGATCTTTTTCATGTGGAGCACATTCCAGTTTTAAACCTCCCAAGTTATCCTGTTAAATGATTTTCTACCTACATGTACAACTTTACATTTCGCGACATTAAACTTCATTTGCCATATTTCTGCCCAATGCTGGATTCTATCCGAATCATCCTTAACCACTTTCATGGACTCTACACAATTTGCCAAACCTCCCAATTTAGTGTCATCTGCAAATTTAATTCAATATTCCTGTCAAGGTCATTAATGTAGATGAGGAACAGCAGGGGTCCCAACATCGATCCCTGGGGGACGCCACTCCCTACCATACCTAGCTCAAATGAGATACCACAGACCACCATTCTTTGTGTTCTGTCCTGTAACCAGTTTTGAATCCACTCCAGAATACCTCCTGTAACTCCAATGGAGCTAATTTTAAAAATTAGTCTCTTATGCAGTACTGTATCAAATTCATTCTGAAAATTCAAGTAAATGATGTCATACCCCTGCTCTGATCATAAGTCCTGGAGGCCTCTTCAGAAAATTTCAGGGGGTTTGTCAGACATGACCTTCCCTCACAGAAACCATGGTGGCTATCCCTCAAGATATTATTACGTTCAAAAATAATTTCAGCTCCTCTTTTATGACAGATTGCAGCATTTTGCACACAATGCAAGTTAAACTCACTGGCCTGTAATTTCCTGGCTCGGTACAGTCCCCTTTCTTATATATTGGTATTATGTCGCCCTGCTTCCAATCATTTGGTATTTCTCCAGTTTCTATAGCCCGTCTGAAGATGTCGGATAGCGGCTTAAAGATGACCTCACCAACTTCCCTGAGCACTTTAGGATATAAGCCATCAGGACCCGCCAATACTTCATTATCCCTTACCGCAATTTCCGCTAAATAATCTTGAGCATTGGATATGCCCTCTGGCCAAATAAAAACCTGCTCCAAGGTAAAATTCTCAATAAAGTAACTGTTTAAGGTATCCGCAATATCCTTGTTATCATATAGCGGGAATCCATATTTATTCTTTATGCGCTTAACCTCCTCTTTGACTTCCTTTTTCTGCTTTTTCTGTTTGTGCACAAACCGTCTTTATGATATTCAACATTAAATTATTTGACCCCGGGTCACCCAGCACCCTATCAACAGCCAAATGACTCAAAAATGGTTGGAATCGTTTGTGCTTCGTTTGTGCAGGCAAAATTATCGTTTGTGCACAAACGTTGATTTTTCCTGCACAAACTTGCAGTTAAACGTGCAGGAAGTTAGTAAAATAATGCATTAAAGCATAAGAAATAATGTTGCACACAAAGAAAGAAAATATTCTTTGATTAACTACGTATTGAGTTTTTCATTGTTAATAAATGATTTTCCAAGTCAGTATAAACCATGTGTTACGTTTTTGTTACAGCCCAAAGCATTCCTGGAAAAATGATCAATACCTAACTGTTTATTATCAAACCATTTCTATACATTTACAAATAATTAGTACATCATTTGTAAATGTGCTACTTTAACATTCAGTGATCTGTAGATCATGTTTTCAACATGATCAACCTTATTACCAAATTATTGGTGAAATAGTGTAGATGTGTTAAAAAAAACCTCTGTACCACCATTTGTTTACCCATGTTTAACAAATGATTTGTTAGACATTCATTAAAAAAACCTACAAATCATTTGCAGATGTTATTATATCCCTTAATCTAAAGTGAAAACTTTTCATGATTAACTATTCTCTGTTAATGTTTATAAATGATTTGAGGACCATTTACTCACCTCTCACGAACAATCTGGCGTTAATGAATACAGATACAAAGTAATTACTAACTTGTCTTTTCATGTTTGACAAATGATTTGTTAGACATTCACAAAACATCTATAAATCATTTGCAGATGTTATTATTTCCCTTAATCTAAGGTGAACCCTATTCATTCTCAACAAATATCTAATAATGTTTGCTAAAGATCTGTTGACTTTTTCATCACATGTAATAAATGTTGTAGACAACTTTTGAATCCATCCTTCTCAGTGACATTAAACAGTAACAGAATTATGAGTACAGAGTTTAAAACATTTTATTAACACAAACACAACAACCCATATGCCCCGAAATAACATATAGCAATAACAATGAAGTGTTTTTCAATAGCCTGCACATTGACATGGTTTCTCTGTTGTGTTGTCTGTTTTCTACTGACTAGCTGTACTTTATTTTTCTTATATCATGAAGTAGTTCACCTTGGGGACCATGAATGGCCACTCATGCCACTCAATGACTGCCAGGTGGTCTTTAAGTAGCTTCTCTGTGCAGTTTACCCTCAATCTCCCCACCCTCTCCCTGTATGTTCTCCGGGCCCTTTCAATGTGTTGGGTGTGAGCCCCTGTTTCTGGATGAACATTTGCCACTCTGTGGTTAGACTAAGGACCTCTGGGCCATATTCATCTAGAAACTGCATTACAGACCAGATAGAAAACATTGCATTTGGTGGATGTGGATGGTGGATTTGGTGCATTTGGTGCATGTGCATTTGGTGGATGAACAGTGTAGTGTATAACCTTTCAGTGGATGTGTATGAGCTGCAATGATGTGAATCCAACTTTGTCTGAAGTGGTGAATCCGGCAGTGACACAAACTTGAAAAAATATTTAGTTGATGAAATAAACATAATGAAACCATTTCTTATCTTTCTTCATTGTGAGCTCCTTCTCAAGTAACTTTGCCAATTGAGCTCCAGTGACAGCTCCACACAGATGCACTCGACCTTGACTGTCCACCGTTCTCAAATATGCCATTGAGCCATAGGCCTGCTCAGACGCATCACAAAATACATGGACTTCCCGGTGGATACTGGGCTCCTCCACTCCGGCTAGCACATATGCTTGAGGCAACTACTGTAGTTCTTCCTCCCAGTCATTCCAGGCTTGTAGGAGATCTTGAGGGAGGAGAGGATCATCCCAGTCTCTTTGTTTCTCCCAGAGGCATCTGACCAGCATCTTGGCACGGATGGTGTAGGGTTTGATAAACCCCAAGGGGTCGTACAAGCTGCCTAAGACCCTATAGATGTTCCTCATAGTTGGAGCACTGTACACTATGGGTCACTGTTTGTGACCTATGGTGTCAGTTTGCCGGTTCCAGCTGAGTCCTAGGGTGTATTGTGGGGAGTCTGCTCTGTCTTGTGTGAGCCAGAGCTCAAGGCTGTCAGACCGGGCATCTTTAGGGAGGTGTTCAACGATGCTCGGTATATTACTGGCCCACTGACGTAGGTCAAAACCCCCCGATGCAAGGAGCTCACAAAGCGTGTCTACCATCTAGTGGTCTCAGGAGTAGGCAGGCTCTGCAGGAGGTTATCAAGATAAAAGCCCTTCTCTACAGATAACCTCAGGTCATATAGAGAAGTAGACCAGATGCGCTCAAAGCCCACTATGGAAAAGGACTACAAAGGTGCTCAACAGCTTGTACAGTCAATGCAGTGAAAAGGAGCTTCCTCTCTCAACAGCCAGCGAAAGGGATTCATCTGATGCGAGTGAAGCTGAAGGCCAACAGGCCCAGTCCAACCAGCCGGCTTTTTTACAACCAGGTCCACGCCGCCGCATGCCTCCAAAAAGACACGGCGTGGGTCGAGGGGAAAGCGCAGGAAGTCGTCCGCCGCCCGACCCGCTGAGGAGGTCCCAGCGCAATCCCAAGTAATTAATATTTCTGGCCGGCCGATAAGTGTTGCTGATATGTCTGTCCTTAGTAAAGGCTTATCGTTCTCTCCAACTAACTGTTGTGACTTCTATGCCTTCAACTGACAAGACTAGATGCACTTGGGAACAGGACCTTGGTGTTCCAACCTCAGCGCTGACCTGGGAAGGTTGCCTGGATTGGATTCACTCTTCATCTTTATGCCTCAGACACAATTTGATTCAGTTCAAGATTTTACATAGGCTCCATTTTTCCAGGGAACGGTTGGCCAACATTTACCTCAACACTGACCCACACTGTTTGAGATGTCATCAGGGCCTGGCCACTCTTGGACATATGTTTTGGTCGTGTCCATCACTAACTAATTTCTGGACACATATATTTGATGGTTTTACACACGTGTGGCAGGCGCATCCCACTAGACCCATTAACAGCTGTTTTTGGTGTCATAAGTGATAATGTTCAGATCTCTAGATCCCAATCATTTGCCATTGCGTTTTCCTCACTGCTAGCTAGGAGACTTATCTTGCGGCAATGGAAGTCTGCTAATCCTCCGTCTTTCCTTTGTTGGGTGAAGGAGGTCCTGGCTTTTTTGCCACTTGAAAAGCTTAGATACTCGAGGGGTAGGTCTTCTAGCAGATTTAACAATACATGGAGTCCTTTTCTGGAGTTTACAGACAGCCTATCATTCTCTTGAACATCAGGGCTGCTCGTGTCACTGGTCTGGCAGGAGGCTGGGTACAGCACAGTTGCATTGATTGTAAATAAACACTCAGAAACAGTCTATAAGATGTGTCTAAATGCTGGAATGCTCCTCAAGGTAGCAGACTCCCTTTTCCATTTTTGTTATTATTGCTATTCTTGTTATTGTTTTTGTTGTTAGTAATATAGCCAGAGAAGAGTAAATGAATATTTCAATGTCCTTTGTTTTATTTATCGAATTTTTTTCAATATTTAAATTATTATTGTTATTATTATTATTGTTGTTGTTATTTTTATTACTACTATTATTATATCAAACTCAATATTGTATAGTATGTGTTATGTGTACTTGTGGGTGGGTGGGATATGGGTTTGTTTATTTGTGTGTATAATTGTGAAAACTCATAAATAAAGTTACAAAAAAAAAAAAAAAACTGTTGTGACTTTTTTTTACAGCCAAAGTGGGCATACTGTGTAGACAATTACATTTGAAACACTTTTTCTCCTCGCAGACAAATGTACTCACTGATGGGAACACTGTCCTTAGAAACTCCTTTAAAGAGAAATCTGTGTTCATCCCTGGTGGCAATTTGAACCCTACGATTTGTACATTTAATCGCTTGGTTGAAAATGATTTGGCGTACTTGGCAAAAAAACATGGCCGTGGTAACGATAATTTAAGTCCAGACGAACGCCAAGTCTTAAAAGAATTGAAAAGTGATCCTAATTTGGTCATATGCAGCGCCTATTAAGGTGGAGCGGTTGTGATTCAATCTTTTGAACAATATGACAAGGGGATTAAAGCTCACCTTTTAGTTAATAAGTATTATCTTCCCCTGAGCGCTGACCCAACAGAACGCATTAAAATTGAACTTGAAAACATTATAGAGGCTGCGTTAATAGAGGGCTAGATCACGGCAAACGAACGGGATTTTTTAGTCACTTAACATCCAATCTGCCCCCTGTTTTATGGTTTACCTAAAATCCACAAACGTCTAGACAACCCTCCTCTGAGCCCTATTGTGTCAGGAATAGGTAGCCTAACTGAACCACTGTCTCAGTTTGTAGACTTTTTTATCAAGAAAATGGTCCCTACCTTGCCCTCCTTCTTGGGTGATACTTCGGACGTATTAAGAATTGTAGAGACGACTCATGTGAGTGAAAACACTACTCTAGCTTCTCTAGATGTGCAGAGCTTGTACACAAATATTCCCCACAAAGGTGGTCTTGAGGCTATCACACTATCTTTCCTCATGCCCTTTGGGTATCATACCTCCCTCTGAATTTCTTATTTCTCTGACTAAAATGGCTCTAACAAGGAATTATTTTCAGTACAACGGCTGTTTTTATTTACAGACACAGGGCACTGCTATGGGTGCCGCCTTTGCACCCAATTATGCAAATTTGTACATGGGTCATTGGGAGGAAAAGTTTATTCACAATACCTCTTACTTGTTTCTATCCAATATTTCATTATGGCGTAGGTACATAGATGACATATTGCTATTTTGGGATGGCACCATTGAGGAATTTGACAATTTTCTAAAGTATATCAACTCTGTTGACAGCCATTTGAGTTTTGCTGAGGAACACAACATGACGTCTATCAACTTTTTGGACTTCACCATTTTTAAAAGTGTGAACGGGATGCTAGAATCCACAATTTTCCGCAAATCCCTGAGTAGAAATTTTTTGTTAAGAGCAGACAGCAACCACCCTAGCCAGCTGAAACAAAACATACCTATGGGTCAGTTTCTGCGCTTGAGGCGTAATTGCAGTACTGACCAGAAGTTTGTAAACAATGTCTGTGAAATGCGGGATAGGTTTCTCCTGAGAGGCTACAGCAATGCTACTGTTGACATTGCGATTAACCGTGCCTGTCAAACTGATAGGAAGTCCTTTCTTTCCAAAAAATATGGGATGGCAGCTCCCACTCGTATTTTCTTCTCAACAGAATACAGTCTGGCTGCTGGCATAATCAAAAACATTGTTCTAAAATATTGGTCTATTCTGCAGAGCGACCCTCAGCTAAGAAGTTTCACTTCCGAACCTCTTTGTGTATGCTTCAGTAGATCGAGCAACATTAAAGGCAGAGTAGTTCAAAACAATGTGACACGCTCACACAGTTTGTCTACGTGGCTGCCTCCGCCCCCCCCCCCCCCCAACCCCCCCGCCGTTGGTTTTACCGGTGTGGTCGATGTGTCCACTGTTCTAATTCTCATGACACAAACTTTCTCTGTCACCCGCGGATGGGGGAAAAATACAAAATAAAAGAATTCATCACTTGTAACACCACCCATGTAGTGTACATGTTAAAATGTATTTGTTCCAAAGTTTACATTGGCCAGACCAAGAGAGCCTTAAAACAGCGCATAGCTGAACACAAGACTGCTATCCATGCACAAAATATGGATTATGCTATCGCACGTCATTACGGCAAAGTCAATCATGGGTCAGTCTCGTCTCTGAAATTCTGGGGGATTGAAAAAGTGCGAGTGTCCTCAAGGGGCGGAAATATAGTCCAGAAAGTACTTCGCCGGGAAGCTTTCCGGATACACACTTTGAATTGTGTCGAGCCTAATGGGTTAAACAATTGCCTCAATTTGACTTGTTTTCTATAATTTACGCATGTCTTATATTTTGTCTTTTCATCTGTGTTATGTACAGAAGGCAATATTACCGTTTTGTTGGTTCTCCTTCTTCTTGATGATGCTATGAAATGTGTTTTCATTACCTGTTATTTTACTATCGCATGCCCACCTTGTATTTGGTATGATGTAATTAAGGGAAGGGTATTTTAAACCCTGTGGTGCGTCATCTTTCATACATCATCTGACTCAGAGGAAGACGTCAGTGGATGTCGAAACGTCAGTCTTTTCAATGAAGAGATTTTGTTCTGAGCTCTGTGTGCTCCAGCTTTTACTTTTTACCGGAATAAACCTCAGGTCATCTCCTGGCCCGCTATGGTCGGCGATATGGCGCTGCACGGCAAATGTAGCGCAGCATGGGCTGCAGGTGTTGCCGAACGGCAGAACCTGCCACTCAAACACTGCTGGAGGTTCATCTCTGGTCAAGTCCCGCCACACAAAGCGTAGGAGGGGGCGATCTTCAGGGAGGAGGTGGACTTAATGAAACATAGCCCTTATGTCTCCACTTACAGTGACAGCATTCTCCCTGAAGCGCAGCAGCACACCTAGAAGTTGTGCTCCGAGAGTGGGTCCAGGCAACAGTGACTCATTCAGGTTCTGGCCTCTGTATTGACAGGAGCAATTGAAGACAATTTGGTTTTTGTTGCTATGGCTCTCCATGTGGTGAGGGATATACTATGCCTCTCCTTCCTGGTTAATCTCCTCAGAGCTCAGTTTTGTGACGGAACCTGCATCTACCAGCTTCTGTGTCTGTGCTGTAGGCTTCGGCACGCTTTGGATCTTTAGCTAGACACCGTTCTGTGCTCCACAGATTCTGAATGACTGTTTCTTTTGGGGCCCGTAGGAGGGGCATATCTGGTTTGCGAAGAAGGGGCGTGACATAGCGAAGAACACCAGCCACCTCCACACGGGTGGTCTTCTCTTCTAGCAGGGCTATGGCTGTCTGGTCTTGCCTCAACCTGGCCACCACCTTCTCACACCTAAATGGAAGAGTGTCTATCTGCCAGAACCTTTCAACATGCTGACGGAGTTCAGCGGCTTGTGGGGAGACTAACGTCAACATACACTGATGTGGTCTTAGAGGCTGCTGGATGAACCCAGCCAGTCTGGTTCGTACAGCGGCGGGCCCACCTGGAGGACCCAGTCTGACTGACTCGATGGAGGTAATTAGGTATGGGTGGTTGGAGCTGATGAGAACTGGGGGTCTGGTGTTTTTAAAGGGATTGATTGGCAAGCCGACTAGGTGGGTATACTTCCTCTGGAGGTAGTCCATTGGATAAGAGTGGGCTGCCAGCCCAAGGCGAGGGGAAGTGAAGGCCTTTGAGACTAGGAAGCTGGTCTTTAATTCATCTGCAGGTGAGATGTGGAAGGATACAGAAGAGCCTCGGATGGTCTGAATATCCTGCCTGATGGTTCTTAGGGGCAGGTCTTCACGAGTGTCTTGAAGGCCGAGCTCCCGGGCAGCAGCTGACAGGAGTATAGTCCTTTCGGAGCCATCATCCAGGATGGCGTAGGTGTGTAGAGTGCGACCGCCATGATGGAGCAGCACTCTGATGACCTTCAATAGGACCCGATTGTCCTCTGCTAGTCAGTCAACATAAAGAACCTCAGTGGTGGAGCTCACCAAGCAGCTCTCCTGCTTGACCGTCACAGGTTTTGGTGGCCTATAGTTGACTTCATGTAGGAGCTGTAGATGTTTCCCTTGGCAGAGGCCACAGGGCTTCTTTAGGTTACATTGGGCTGCTTAGTGAGGCCTCGCACAATGCCAACACCTCTTATTAGTCTGTATCCACTCTGTTAATTATTCTTTGGATAGCTTTGTGATTGCTGTATACTTGCTGAGAAAGTTTTCCTCATTCTCGCAGATAGGGCAGTAGGGCTTGGCTCTCCCCTTCTGCCCTTTGGAGCCTCCCGTTGATGCATTACTCTCTATAATGTTTTTACCCATGAAGGACAGTAACAAGCCTGTTCCCTAACAACCCTCTTTATTCCCCTTGGGTAATGTCTGCCTGTCAAAATCCATACACCAGGATTTGTACTGTAGCCACTGGGCAAGGTCGAGCAGGGTGGGAATAGTCCCTGACTCCTTGAAGATGGATCGACGGAAGTCTGCCTGTTGCTCTGGGGGCAGTTTACTTACACACAACATGTGACCCACAGCAAAGTTCTACATCCCCTTCAGTACCCAAGGTCTTCAGTAGGCCAACCAGTGACTGTACATGGAGGGCAAACCGTTCAGTGTCACCACGGCGAACATCAGATGAGTCCAGGACACTAGCTTTTTTCTTGAGGGCTATTTGACTTGACTGGCCGTATTTTTCATTGAGGGCTGCCATCGTGCCAGTATAAAGCGTGGGGGAATTGAGGAAGGAATCTGCTTTCAATCTCGCCTCTTCGAACTTCAGGTGGTCTACTAGACCCTGGTACTTGAATAGTTCAGTCACTCCTAGAGGTAAGACATTCTCCAGAGCTATTTTCAAGCATGCAAAGTCAAATGGGTCACAGTGGATGAATTTGGGGATAGCAGGTTGTGGCCCCCTGTAGGGCTGTTCAGTTGTGGGTACTGGGTCATGATGTTTTGCAGCAGGGGTTAGTCGGTCCTGTCCCTGCATCCATGAAGCTTGTCTTATGGGGACTGGTGGTTGTGCTGGCTATTACAGACTCGGGTGCTGCTGAGATATATAGACTGCTGTGTAGAACGGGGCCCTCAGGGGTAGAGGCTGTGAGTACGTGAGCTGGTAGGATTCAAGAGGCAGCTGAGGTGCGCAAGGCTTAGCCTTAGGGGGTTAAGGCTGCGTGGCATCAGCCATCAGCTGATCTGCAAAGGCCAGTCTTCTTGGTCTTCTGTGCCATTGTGGACAGATGGGGAGTCCCAGGGGACGACTGGGGAGAGTGTAGCTTGTTGAAAGCTGAGTACTAGGTTGGTTAGCCTTCTCACTTCAGCCCGAACTTCATTGAGTCCAAAAACATCAGTTTGCATGACTGGCTTTGACCGCTGTAGCATGACATTCTCTTTCTGTATGTCCCAGACTTCATTTCCGCAGGGGACATGGGGCTGTGAAGGTGGTTCTCTAAACTAGTCTCTGGGCTGGATCTCTGAAAACCGTGGATGGGCTTGCTGGGTTTCCGGACTGTACCTCTGGTGCTCGGTGTAATACTGGTCTGCCTCATGTAGAGCTGCTTCCCTCCAGCTGTGGTCAATGTAAGCAGTCCGAGGGGAGTTTGAGGGGGGGTCATCTTGGCCGCGCCCTCCACTTAGGGCGACCGCTCTTCTTCGTACGCATGCCTGTGTCATTGCCTGTTGCTGAATTGTAGTTGACTTCATAGTTATCGAGGTGGGCTGATCTTCAAACTCCATTCTGTCCAAGGGTAAAAGTCCCCGGTTCGAAGGAGCACAATATTGGGGAGGTTATCACACGGACTGTATTCAGGGGATAGTTCACCAGTGTTATACTTCATTCGCCCCTGGGTGTCGGTCAGGACACAATGATGAGAGAGTTTATTGCAGTAAGGGGAAATTTTAATGCTGATTCAGGACAGTCACAGTACAAGGTAGGCATACAGTATTGTTATGAGCATTGTGTGTGGTTTATGCAATAAATACAAACAGGGATAACAAACATTGGTGTTAATATTACACTGCACTACTACTAGCATGATAAATTCAGTACACAAACATTCTCACCAGTGCATTAACTTTCCTCCACTCATTACTTCAACATACAATTTTTCATCCAAACTGCCTAACATATCTATCATGCCACAAATAACAATCTATGCAGTCATATACAACACTCAACGAGCTTAAGTAAACATCGACCGCAGACCGCACTAACTCCATGAACCAGAAATATAGCTGCACCCATGAGCACAACACACGATCAAACAGACTGTAAATTTGCCATGTTGGACTAGTACTTTACATGGAAATAGTCACATGAACGTCCCAATACATTATCTGACAGAATAACACATGCTTTCTCAAGGCACATTATGCAAAATGCCGACATTACGAAGTTTAAGAACTTCTAGTGCCGTTAGAAACAGTAAACATCAAATTAGCAACTAGGCTAACACCGTAGCGGTCGTCATATCAAACAACATTGCAAATGAATGAACAGAATGAATAAGACACTCACCCTTGTCAAAGACGCACATGAACCCAACAATGCTGCATTATAAAGAACCACAACTTCTTAAAGCTACGTGAACAGTGTCCACTTCACAGCTGGTGAGGTGACAAACTTTGCACAGGCATACGTATTCAAGGTCTTGTACTATATACATTTTCACTTCTGTAAAGGCATGAAGAAGAGCGAGGTGTCAGTCACCATGAACAGCAGTACGACATCACCCCCAAGGGGTCACAAACCACAGAATCCAATATGGAAAAAATAAACGTTAAGTATTCTTAGAGCCTTTCTAACAACCAAAGACTGGATAAAAAGATGGACGCAGCACCCAGGTCTGAAAACTGAGGCCAATACGGAAATCACTAAACTGTATTCTATTTAATGGTCAGTGGATGGCGACGTCGGTGGTTGCAGAGAGAAGTTCAATGCTGTAGAAGTCTAGAAGAAAATGACCTTACTTTCCCACCTGATTTATTATTTCAATAATGATTTTCCATATTATTTTATGGTACCTATCACAAGTTTCAAGTCTCCTCTGATAATTTATGAAAATGAACATCATTATATATGGTCCCAAATAGATGAGAATAAATGATAAAGCCAGAACATGCTTTAGGGGCGTGGCTATCCTCTGGTCAGATACGATCAGATTAACCCTTAGATCCACCCCTCGCTCCTCCCTGGATCTTCAATTCACACTGCCGTCCAATTGGTATCACATTCGGTTTTAAAATGACAAAATGGTGCAGTTCAAATTGCCAAAATCAAGGCTAAATGGTATGCTGAAACCAACGTCCAGTTGCTTAGTCCATCATTTTATACAGTCTATGGTGACCACGCACTATGCCCCTGATCATAGACACATCACTAAGGAATCAGTTAAATACAGTGTGAGGAGTCGGTGAAGCCTTGTTCACTCAAGAGACACTAACCGGGGCAAGCTTGCGCGCCCGCCATGTCAGTGCAGTGATGTTCCTGAAGAGATGGCTTCGTGAGGAGGGGGGATGTCAAGCGTGAGTAGTGGAGCTCACCTTGAATAATAATGGAGTTAAAAGGTCACAATGCTATATGGAGGCCATTCTTCTCTGTGCGCAAGGGAAAATTCAACCAAGTTAAGCAATGTGCCCTAAAATGTCAGCTGTAAAAAGCATGCAGAGATCTCATGATTGCCCTCACTCCAAAGCATGCACACACATGCATGCGCGCACACACACACACACACACACACACACACACATACACTTATACACTCACACTTGTGTAAACTGTTAATGAATAAAGACTCGTAGGTTAACACTAAAGGCATTCAATTCAATTCAATTCAATTGTTTATTTCAAACTCGAAGTTCATAGTATGGTACAAAAATACAATAAAAATAACTATAATAATAATAATAATAATAATATGATACAGTGACTAGATCAATATAAAATGGTTCGCCACCACTTCCAAACGTTGGAATGTAGCGGGGTTGATGAATTAACAAGTGCAACAATAAAACAATTTGAACACGATTGGAGTCGCCTGATAAAATTATACACATTTTTACGCAACAGTTCACCAAAAGACGGAATATTGACTGAGACAAACATATCACTTGCACTCGCTCGCCTAGGAACACCTAACAATCTCCTCAAAGAGTTATTATACGCAACACGTAACTTATTGTGAACAGTAACATTGGTGCTAAACCACAACGGTGAGCAATACATGGATGTACAATAAGTTTTAAATAACGTACATTTCACTTCTGGTGAACACCTATTGAAAGTTCTAATCAGTGAATTAGACTGAGCATACATTTTCCTGATCTGCCTACTACAATCAGCATTGGTTTTGTGACATTCAAACCAGACGCCCAGGTACTTTGCCTTCTCAACAAATTCTAATGGATTTCCACAGAGCAACATAACTGGGTCAGAGGTTTTCACACCTCTGGGCTTAAAAGACATACACATGGACTTCTTGGCATTGAACAAAATGTCATTTTCAGAACCAGAAGCTTCACAAACTGATAGAAGTTGCTGCATCGCTGCAGTGCTAAGACTCAACAAACAAAGATCATCGGCATAGAAAATGTGATTCAGTTGAGTATCATGCAATAGACCACCAAGTTCATTCAACAAAGTAGACAGATCGTTAACATACACATTGAACAACAACGGCGAGAGAATACCACCTTGTTTTCCACCATTGGTAACGGAGAACTTCGAAGAGATCACATTTCCCCACCTAACAAACATCGTTTGACTTCTGTACCAATATAAGAAAATACCAACAATATAAATAGGAACACCTCGATCAATAAGTTTCCTAAACAGTGACCAATGATTGATCTTGTCAAATGCCTTACTAGCATCAAGAAATGTAACATATACACTAGTAGAGCGACTCCTAAAATAATCTATGAATTTGTGCAGTAGGTAAGTGACCTTATCTGTGGAATGAGCAGGTTTAAAACCAAACTGGTTGTCATTAGTCCACAAGTAATCCTCAATCCTGTTCAGAATTAGACCTTCTAACACTTTTGAGATAACATTGGCAATAGCAATGGGCCTGTAATTGTTCATATCTGAGAGACTTGCACACTTATTCTTAACAAGAGGAATAATAACAGACTCAATCAACATGGCCGGCATATATCCATGAACAAACATACAATTAAAACACAGAGATAAAAGCACACATACGTTGTAGTTAGCATTAATCAAGCATTCAGCCGTAAGACCATCGGGCCCAGCAGATTTGCCCTTCTTGAGACCCTTAATGAGAGTATCAACTTCATTTGGTGGAACAAAAGATAAATCAGTGGTATCGTTAACAGAGCGAACATCACGTAACACAGATTCTTTCAAAGACACATTCAAACACGCCCAAGCACACAATAAACAAGCACACAGGAGCAAACCCTCTCAGCTCAATAGAAGCAAGTCAAACAGCTCTGTCCTGTTCCATGGCCTTGCAGAAGAAAAAAAAAAAGTGAAATGGCTCAACCCTCTTTTACGGTCGTACATTCCCGCAATATATACTATTTATTAATTTTTTTTATCTTGCCTTAAAATATTGAATGACTTTTACCTATTTTTTTCAAGCAAATGCTTTTTTTCAAGCAAATGCTGAGAGAAATTCTGGAGAGGACAGTTATATCTTGGTAAAGATAGAGACAGAAACAGAGGTAAAGCCCCAAGAACGGTCTTGTGTGTTATGATTCTGCCTTTTGTGTGCTGTCTTTGCGTTTATTTGTGCTTGTGCTTTACTTTCGTTTTATATTTCAGCTTTCATTTCTGCCGTCTGACGATCCACTCCCAGCCTGCATTCCAGTGATGTCGCGTGACTGCCTCCAGCATGCCTGCGTCCAATCACGTTTCCTCTTTCCGTTTCGGGTCTGGGATTTCATTCATTGCTTCCACTGGATCCAAAGGATTGTAAAAGCAGCAAACTATTATCTAGATGCCGGTGGGCTGACTTGGAGGAGGTGAATAAGAGTCTCAGTAGTGAAGAAAGTCAGGAGCAGGTATGGGCTGGGGTCTGGTGTTGGTAATGGTTCAATGGAACGCAAGAGATTTGTTGGCTAATGGACAGGAATTTTAAAAGTATGGAGATGAGTTGCCCAGCAAACCTGATGTTATTTGTGTACAGTAAACATGGCTAAATCCAACTTTGGATTTTAAGATGGTTGGATATGTTTCCGTCAGGTGTGATGGGGGGGTGGAGTTGGGGGAGGCTGTGCTACATTCATCAGAGATGATGTTTCGTTTACAGAGGTAGGTATAGGAAATGAGCCAGAATATGTCGCTGCTGAGATATGGACTAGTGAAGGAGAGCTGGTAGTCATTAATTGTTATAATCCTTGTAAGAAACTAGAGGTGGATAAGTTAATGCAAATTGAGGGGATGGATGGAAATAGGATGATGTTGTGTGGAGACTTCAATGCTCACAGTACTTTATGGGGAGGAGCTAGAACGGATGCCAAGGGGGTGGTAATTGAAGAACTGCTGGAGGAAGAGGGTATGGTTTGTGTTAATGATGGGAGGGGGACCAGGATAGATGTGCCTACAGGGAACACTTCGGCACTAGATTTAACTCTGGTGTCTAGGAATTTAGCAGTAATATGTGAGTGGGAAGTGGCAGATGACACAACAGCAGGGAGTGATCATTTTCCAGTGTTGTGTAGTGTTTTACTTGAAAGAAATGAAAGGCAAGGGAAAGTTTGGGGGAAATGGATATTTAATAGTGCAAAAATGGGGGCAGTTTGAATATATGTGTGAGAGAGAAATGACTAGAATAGATTTAAAAGAGGAGGTGGAGGTGATTGATAGAAAGTTTAGAACAATATTGATAGAAGTAGCTAGTCAGACAATTTCTAGGAGTAAAGGAACAATGAAGAGAAAGGCTGTTCCCTGGTGGACAGATGAGTGTAGTATGGTAGTGAAAGAAAGAAATAAAGCTTTAAAGGTTTTAAGGAGAACACATACTTTCCAGGACTTAATTAAATATAAGCAAGCTCAAGCAGTTGTTAGGAGAACTGTGCGTAAAGCGAAAAGGCAAAGTTGGCAGGCTTTTTATAATAAAATTGGTAGATCAGCTCCTGTTAGGGATGTTTGGGGCCTGACTAGAAGCACGAGAGGTGTTCAGAGAGAATGGCAGTAACCAGTGCTGAACCTGGAGGAGGAAACAGCAGAGTCTGAGGAAGAGAAGGCTGATATGATCGCTGGGCCCTCACTATGATCCACAGCTCTGACCATTTATCTGAAGAGGCATGAGAGGAAGCGCAAGAACAAGTGCAGCACATCCTGGGATTCTGGAAAGAAGGGAGGATACAGACTGTGTAATGGAGGCTC